>OX376190.1:6876898-7488744 GCA_947363905.1 Lithophane semibrunnea
TGGATGTAAGACCTAAATTAATCATGCACTACAAACGTTACGTTAAAAGCTACTTTGTTTGGTACATTTAAAAAAGCGGCCAAGTGCGTGTCGGACCCCCTTTAACTTTGTTGTTCTAGCAGCCAGAGTAGAACACACTGTGAAAATTTCAAGTGTCTACCTATTACTGTTCAAAAGATACAGCCCTGTGACAGACAGATGGACGGACGAAGGGACAGCGAGGCCTTAGTAACAGGGCAACGTTGTCACTCTTTGGGTACGGAAATCTAAAAATTAGAGGCGCTACGCTTTGTTTCATATTTTTTATTCGTAAATTATTCATATATTCACATGCTGCACTAAAAAAACAAGGGTTAAACGATAATCTGCGAGCGGTAACGGTACCTGACACGAGCCTCACATTGACATCACAATAGAGTGACGAGGACGTTGCGTTCGACGTTTGATTGACGTCCGAACTGGGCAAACTTTTGGTTAGCACCCGCATTGCGATATGTAATCAGCATTATCCCGTATTAAGCGTTTCCGCAGTCGAGTTAATGCAGTAATTACTGCGACGGTATGTGTAGGTGATTCGCGCGCAAACTGTAATTAGTCTGCCATTAAACCGCATAGTCGTGATTTGATTAATGGCGTTGGGGACGACCGTGCGTCAGATTCGGCTCGCCGAGAGTAATCCGTTGTTTTTCGGTAATCGATAAAACTGGACAAATTCGCACATCACTATTGTTCGTTCTTCAAAAAGATGTTCCAGTCATATAAATACCTAATGACAATGGCAGCTGTTAGTACGTACAAATTGTTTTTGACTGAGATAAACACATTTAGGGTAGCTAAGTCGTAATTTTAGGCACAAAGTTGTCTCGACATTGTAATTGTCAATGTTCTTAGTTTCAGTTTACATCGTTTCTTTTCAACTTCGTCTTTACCGTGGGTATTAAGGACCGTATTATATAATCCCCTCATGTTACTGATCTTGAGCCAAAATCTCAGTACTACGGCAAGTGTACTTTACACTAGCTGAAGTACTGAGTACTTTAGAAGTTGAGATGTCGTTGAGATTCTGAATGATAAAACTGAGAATTCAATCTCAAACTATAAAATATACCTATTGTCATGTTAGTTTGTTCAAAAAAGAGAGAATTCTATTGATGTTAGTTTGTTCAAAAAAGAGGGAATTCTATTGATGTTAGTTTGTTCAACAAAGAAAGAATTCTATTGATGTTAGTTTCTTCAACGTAGAGGGAATTCTATTGATGTTAGTTTGTTCAACATAGAGGGAATTCTATTGATGTTAGTTTGTTCAACATAGAAGGAAATTCTATTGATGTTAGTTTGTTCAACATAGAGGGAATTTTTTGCGTATACCAATTTTTTTTTTTTCAAACAAACAAACCCCTTGTCACTTGTTTATATCATTGATGACTAGCTTCTGCCTGCGGCTTCGTCCGCGTGAAAGTTCTTGTTCCCCGACCCATCGCGTCGCATCGCATCGCCCGCTGGTGCCTACTTTTCATGTAGCGTTCTTTCTGACTTTTCTTTTTTCTCCAAAGGTAGTACAGCATGATGTTAAACAGCCTCAAAAATTGGGTATATATGTACATATACCATTCAACCTTGTTTCATATGGTTACTTTACTTACGTAATGTTACAAACAGTATTTGATTCAACCTTCGCTTAAATAACTAGGCAGAAAGATACGAGGTCTTTGCTTCATTAAAAACTTTTAATGAATACCGATAAGGATAGGATTACAACCAAAATGTTATGTAAACGTTATTTTGTCATCCTATTGTTTTTATGTTGGTTATCTTTCTTAAGGGCTTCCAGGCTCCTCTTAATCATGTATACTATAAGGTAATAGCATTTTCGTTTATCAATCAATTATTCTATTCTTAATCAATCCAGGACACGTACTCATGAACACCGTAGAAACGGGTTTTGTCGACGAAAGAATAGACAAAATGACGGATTGTGATTGTTTATCTGTCATTTTGTCTATTCTTCCGTCGCCAAAACCTGTTTCTACAATGGTCATGCTACGCGTGCTGGAAAAAATATAGAACAAGCGTCATTTTCACATAGTCAAGCAATACTTATAAGTACTTGTTTTTTTTATATCTTTGCATTTTTATTATCATCTAATGATACTAATTTTTTTTCCAGGTAAAAATTGCTGCCATAAACGCCCTTCGCACAATCATAGCGTAAGTAAGCTCAACAAAAACAATTAATTAGGCATGGGTTCGATATATCAAAACGTAACTTATATCGGATATGTGTTTATTATCATACCATATCGATATCTAAATATACATAACCGTTTTCACAAAAACTTCATCGAGCTATGGCTTATCCAAAGCGCAACAACGAGAACGAACTACGAATAATGTCGAAAAAGTAATAACGAACAAAACGCAAACTTCACATCACGAGCGATATGACATCGACGGTTTTTATTCGCTTTGTCTCTGTCTTACCATTCAATGTTTTACTGGCGTAAAAGTGATGAAGCGAATATTACGTAACTTCGGCTAGTGATTGGTTATTTGGTTAATAATAGTGCGTGCGTAATATCTATATCCTAACGCGCTAGCAATAAGGTCTAGTTTCTATTTATTTAGTTACAACAAATATTCCATAAGTTAGCAAATTTCCGGCGGCTATCAATGTATTAACGGCGTGTGAGTTTGCGTTTCGTTCGTTTCAGTTACTTGTGCAAATCGTACTACTGATATCGATATCTGAAAACGGTTTTCGATATCGATATGAAAACTGAATATCGGTTACATATCCGTTAGCAACTAAATACGAAAACGCCCATGTCTACAATTAATTATTCAACTTTATCACATAATTACTATAACAGCGCCTCACATCATCATCCGCCGGCATATTCCTAACTATGTTGGGGTCAGTTTCCAGTCTAACCCGATGCAAGTGAATACCAGTATTTTACATGAAGCGACTGCATATCTGACCTCCACAACCCAGTAACTGGGTGATACCCCATGGCATGATTGGATATCAGAATTTCGGGCTTCCGACTACCCGTAACGACTGTCAAAAAAGTACAAATGAAAGCCGGGACTAACGATTTAACGTGCTTTCGAGGCACGGACGGATCTCGATATTATGTAGAGAATGGCCACCCATCCACAAACAGATCTCGGCAAGCGTAGCTTAACCCCCTCAGAGTTGAGTATATAATGCCTTCAGAATATTGTTGGGGCTTCCATGTTACTGCAGTGAAGGCGCATTGGGTGCATGTGCATGTACCCGGTGCGTTAGGTGAGTGCAACAGATATATGAACTTATTTTGTTTAGTATTACATTTGTTACTAATATAGTTTTTAAGTAGTGTGTATCAAAGATAGTTAATTGAATCAGTCGTGACTTTGCGGAATTCCATTATAAAATACAATAGACGTAGATATATTTAGTACCTAACCTATTCCGTTTAACTATTCTTCAAGAGTCATAAAAACCCTGTAAGAAATCGACACGTGTTCGCCTCTCAACGAGGTATCCTTAGGATGACGATTGACCAATTGCAAACAGGAACACGACGTGTTACCACACCTAGCGCTGGACGCAAAGAAAGTGTGTATTATTAACATCGTATTGATCAAGGTCTGAATTAGTCTTTTTTTTTTAAACTTCGATCTATCCCTACGGCCCGGCTATCATTATTTAGAACAGAGCCTCACAATATTTGTCATAAAGTCTAGTCTAGACACTTCTATTCTATTGTAGAACTTTCTAGATTTAGTATGACGCACTTATTACCTAAGTTGTGCCATAAAACTTTCTGGGTCGGTTAGTTGCTGGGCCTGTTAAACTTATAAATGCTGCCAAGTGTATTGAGGGGTAAGTACTGTCCCAGATGGCTGGTTTTTTCTCTTGAGTTTTATTCTGTCTTGTTGTGAAAACTTTTTAAGTGGTTAAACGTCTATTGGCTTTTATTTTTAGAATAGATTTATTCTTTACTAGATTCTGCCTGCGACTTCACCCGCGTATTTTTTCTTTTAACATAAACTACATCTTATGACAGTTATGACACTCGGTGGGTAATAATGCCCGTTAGTGAAAGAATTTTCGGAATCAGATCAGTTGTTCCGAGGATTACCTACATCTCACAAATGCATCTTTATAATATTCTTATAGATCTGCCCGTGGGACTAAATTAGAATTGACTTAATAACCAGCAAGAAGTAAAAGAGAGTGTATGAAGAAGAGTATGTATTTTTTTTGGTGGTGCGTCGCGACACTGGTAGAACAATTTCCATGAAGTTTTCATACAAATTGTTCCACCAGGGTCACGTTTCTGCGAGAGCCTTAACAGAACAGCTGAACGAGCAAACAGTCTTATTGTTATCACCGAAGCAATACGTCAGTTTCAGTGCGAATAAAAAAAAGCGTTTGAAATTGGCTTTATCATTTCTTTGACTCTTAGTTTGTCGCTTATTTTTGAGCTGATAACAATATTTATTCATTAAATAGGTACAGCTCCAATCAAACAGAACTGTAACATATCACCATTAAACCAAGTGGTAGAAGTCCCATTTTCACACTGAACCTCGGTGATTAATTGGCAAACGTGTCGGACTAAGCTTCTCGATATACTAACGTATGGAGTACCCATCAGTCTGAACGTAAGGACCTGAAGATGACCGGTTTTCAGGCAGCTTGTACGATCGATCCGGCAGATTCGGTGAGTAATTGGTGTTCCTATAGAGACTTGTTTTGAAATACTGAATGTACCTACCTAAGTGTATATTGTTTTCTAAACTCTCAAATACTTCAAAAAGTATCTGATTAAAATGAAAACAAATGAATCAGAAAACGTATCTAATGCTAATTTGTACTTAGTGCCACTTACTTACAAATTGAGTGCTTTAATTTAATTTAATAATTTAAATACTTAAACCCGAAATTCTAATTTTAAATCACTTAAAAGATGTTTTTCACTGTGAAGGAGTTTTCCTTCACAGTGAAAAACATCTTTTAAGTGATTCGGAGGACACCGACATGTCCTAGAATCAAAAATTCGAATTCATCTGACATTAACCAACCCGCGTAGTGCATTACGGCACACTCCCTCTCACAAAGAGGAGACCTGTGTCCCAGCAGTGGGAACGTTGTAGGCTGATTATGTTAAACAATAATCTTTGCAAAAAGTGGTGAGATATATACAGTATGTTATCTAACAAAGGGCGTTCCCGTTAACCTGCAATAGTATAGCGTCTATACAGGCTGTAGGGGTAAACAGTCTTGTCATTCAAACCATGGGTAGTTGACCTAAATATAAATATAAATGACCGAAAACAAAAAAAAAAAAACGTTATTTTCATTAAAAGATTTTAAAAAGTTTCTATCCGACACCATGCTCGCTAGCGAAGCAGCTGACTAACTGAGGGAGAGGTCGCGCTCGCGGCCGGTCAGGTCGCGCTCGCGGCCGGTCAGGTCGCGTCCCGCACCCCCTGCCAGTGTTGAGATGGAAGTTCGTTGCCCTAGCGTATAAAGCAACGAACTTGCGTCTTTTGTGGAAACATGTAGTTTAAAAAAAAAGTTGTAATTTTCCATTGATTTTACGTTTTATAAATGAAACCAAACCACTGGTTGCAAGGATAACGGTGTTTACCCTAACACCCTGTACATGGTAAAAAAAATATTACAACTAAAAAAAAAAAAGTTTTTTTGATTTTTGTATAGTAAAATATTCACAAAAAATACAGGATGTAAGGGTAAACACTCTTGTCATTCAAACCATGGGTAGTTGACTTAAATGTAAAAATAAATGACCGAACACAACAAAAAAAAAACGTTATTTTCATTAAAAGATTTTAAAAAGTTTCTATCCGACACCGTGCTCGCTAGCGAAACAGCTGACTGACTGAGGGAGGGGTCGCGTTCGCGGCCGGTCAGGTCACATCCCGCACCCCCCACCCGTGTTGAGACGCAAGTTCGTTGCCCTAGCGTATAGGGCAACGAACTTGCGTGTCTGGTGACAAAATGTTGTGATTTAAAAAAAGAAAAAAAAAGTTGTAATTTTCCATTGATTTTACGTTCTATAAATGAAACCAAACCACTGGTTGCAAGGATAACGGTGTTTACCCTAACACCCTGTATTAAATTGTTACGGAAAATAAACTCTCTGTACACTCCCACTTGTCACACTTGTTTTTCTACGTTGAAATACAAGTGTGCGTGTACAGAGTGTTTCTTTTACGTTTAAATTTAATCTTTTTGTGAACATTTCAAAACATAAATTAAAAAAAAATAATTTTTTTTTTGATAGGTAAATTTTTTTTTAGCATGTATTCACGCTATTCTGTTGCAGGTTAACGGGAACGCCCTTTGTTAGTTAACGTACTGTATGTATTTTAGAAACCACTAGACACTACCACCGAGAGCTGACTGTATATGATTTTAACCAACGCTTGAGCTAGTCATAGTCATAATTCATGCTGGAATAAGAAATGTCTCAAATTCAAAATCGAAATCAAAATATTTTATTTCACATAAACCTACATGGGCACTTATGAAACGTCAGAAGCTAGGTGCACGGTTCCAATTGGTCGTTTCCTATGGAGAAGAGCCGGCAAGAAACTCCATGGTTACTCTTTTAAAAATAATTGGCTTTTACAATACTTTCAAATTACAGTTGGTAGGCATGGGGGGACAATGTAGGCCTTTCAACAAGTAAGTACCAGGTACTTAACAAAAATAGAAGATGTTCAATAAATCTACAGTCCAATAAGCCTACAATGTTCTCACATTCACAAAATAGAAAATAAACTATCATATGTCTTATAAAAGATAAGATCACGCGTGTATTCCCCGATGGGTTAGGTTAGGCTAGGCGTATCTATAATACCTACACATACATTTCGGCAGTTATTTATAAGTCCCATGTAATAGCCTATTGCCGTCAACCGGATTGCCATCATCATCTGCCTAGCCTTTTCCCAACCAAGTTGGGGTCGGCTTCCAGTCTTAACAGGATGCAGCTGAATACCAGTATTTTACATGGAGCGACTGCCTATCTAACCTCCACAACCCAGTAACTGGGTAATACCCCCTTGGCAAGACTGGTTGTCAGACTTTCGGGCTTCTGACGACCCGTAACGACTGTCAAAGATCCACAAATGAAAGCCGGGACCAACGGCTTAACGTGCTTTCCGAGGCACGGAGGAGTCTCGATATATAAAGATGGTCACCCATCCTCGGGCCAGCCCCGGCAAGCGTAGCTTAACCTCATGGATCGACCCGTGCGGGTTTTATTACTTAGCCACGAGCTCCTCAACCGGATTGCCATCAATGACACAAATTCATACTCTAGTTGATGCTAAGAAATTATTGATGGAAAAACTCAATAATGTTTTTACTACTACCTAGGAATCAAACCCGAGTGATGTAAAAGTGTAAAGCTAATGTTACGTAAATTGTAGGTGTTAACGCTCTTCAACAAAATTGTCTTAAAAAAACTCAAGTAATAAAAACTAAAACCCAACTACGACTTAAAAGGTATAAACAAGACACCACAGACAGACAAATTAAAAATCCAGAGTCACACGTGTTAGGGCATAAATCGATTACGTGTGACTCCGGATTTTTAATTTGTCTGTCCGTGGTGTCTTGTTTATACCTTTTAAGTCGTAGTTGGGTTTTAGTTTTTATTACTTGATTTTTTTTAAATTCTTTTGGGGTTGTAATATATATATATATTTGAAATGTGCTAATTAAGCCCTTTCATTTGATACCCAACATGGTACGATTAAACCATTCTTTTTTTAAGTTCCTCACTTTATTTCCTCTAGAGGGCGCCATTTTTATTACCTCCTCCTCATTATTCATTAGATACCTCAGATACCTCATTCGTCAAATTGTGATAAGTGGTTTGGAAGATGGGAGGGAACAGATGAACATACATACATACATACATACATACCGGTCAAAATCATAACCTTCCTTTTATCTTCGCCGTAGTCGGGTAATAAAATGAAGAAAATAGGTAGTAGGTATGAGAAAAATCGACTCTTTTATTACCTAATGCTAGTAAATCTTATCAAAATTCAACGAAGCTTTTATTATAGCGAAATTTGTTTTAGATCATAATCGTCTGGAGGAAATATCTTAAATAGAACATGCACAGTTTATTTTTGTTACACGTTTTTTATTTTTCTTTATTACCTACTATATTTTATGTACTTAAACAAACAGTATGCAAATACATTCGTTTCTTGGATTCATAATCATGATGTCACGATTTCATGAATGATGGAGGTTTTCGACAAGATATTTATATCATATCATTGTATAATAATCATGTCAGAGATTATTATACAATCCGTTTCTAAGAATATCCGTCGGCACGGGTTTGGAAACCACTTTTCTTGTAATAAAACGTTTAAACATCATTGAAACTGTCTGGGATAAGCTTTACTCCTTGTTTACTGGCAAAAACTGAAAAGAATCCCTTTATTCTTTGCATAACTTCTTATTCTCGAATAAAAGTAGAATAAAAAACAAAGGGCTCCGACGCACCGTACAATATTTAGCAAAAAAACACCACACCGAAAAGAAACACGTTTTTTTACCTTAATTTTTTTAACTTTATTTTATTTCTATTATTTGTTGTAGGAGCTCTTGGCTAAGTAATAATAGCCGCACGGGTCGATCCATCAGGTTAAGCTACGCTTGCCGGGGTTGGTCCGTAGATCGGTGACCATATTTACATACCGAGACTCCTCCGTGCCCCGGAAAGCACGTTAAGGCGTTGATCCTGGCTGTTATTCGTGGATCATTGACAGTCGTTACGTCAGAAGCCCGAAAGTCTGACAACCAGTCTTACCAAGGGACATATTACCCAGGGTTGTGGAGGTCAGGTAGGTAGTCGCTCCATGTAAAATACTGGTAATTCAGCTGCATCGGGTTAGACTGGAAGCCGACCCCAACATAGGTTTGGAAAAGGCTAAGCAGATTGATTGTTGTTATAGCGGCAATAGAAATACATAATCTGTGAAAAATTCAACTGTATCTATTACGGTTCATGAGATACAGACGGACAGCGGAGGCTTAATAATAGGGTTAGGGTTCCGTTTGGCATCCTTCGGGTACGGAACCCTTAAAAGAAAACAATACAAATGAATAGCCCAACAGTTATACCGCTTATTTCCAACATCAATGGGGCAAAGTTTACAGAGTACGGCGTCCTGTTAAGAACAAATTACAATACTTTTCTGAAATGGTAATGAATCGCGATATTTTTAACAGGACATCATCAGGCAAAGTTTACAAACAAACTCGATTCCTCCGACCAAGCCTTGAGGGTTATTTTTATGTTACCGGCGACACAAATTGAGATTCCTTTTTTTTTTCATAAAAATATTCCCCGCTACTTCCTTTAACAAACTTCCCAAGTGCCCTTATTGAATTTTCCCAAGTTTTGATAGGTTTTCCAACGATTTCTTCTGTGTTGCTTTTCGTTGCGATGGTCCAGTAATTTACGTAGCAAACATCGCTTCTACTTTTATTTGATAACATTAAATTGGCCTGGATACTTCGTGAAACTGGGAATTTCTATCAAATATTTACAGGCCGTTCTAGTTTCGATTCTACAATGTACTGCTGTGAAACAGGAACTTACTTTGCAAGTTGTTAAAATCAACTACTTGTTTAATGAAGACGGGATAAACAGGGTCAAATGAAATTAGGTACCGAAACTTTGCAGACGTGATGGGTCATCATCATCATAATCAGCCTATAATGTTCCCACTGCTGGGACACAGGCCTCCTCTCTGTGAGAGGGAGTGGGCCGTAATCCACCACGCGGGCCCAGTGCGGGTTGGTAGATGTCACATGTCTTCGAATTTTTGGTTCTAGAACATGCCGGTTTCCTCACGATGTTTTCCTTCACCGTTTTGAGAGCAGTGGTGATGAAATTATTTACACAAAGTAAAGCGCCTGTCTGGGTTCGAACCTACGACCTACAAATCGTAAGTCGCGGCCATTGCCACCACTGCTCCATGATGATGGGTATCGATATCTAAACACGATAAAATAAAAATAAAAAATATTAGATTCTATTTTTTTTTGGTAGGTAGTGTACTACTTGAAGTATGACTTGAGAAAATCTGTTTTCGTTTGTCATTTCGATCACTTCTGGGAAGTTTACACAAATTAAAAAAAAAAAAACTCATATTTCAAGTAACTACACTGTGGTCGATGACCCCACAAAAATCATCGAATAAATCTATAGTATGTACCTACAATTATAACAAAAAAGGCTGGCAGAAATGCCACGTTGAATGGCAATTTCATTTTGTTTGATCATGTTTAGATATCGCTAGCCATCACGTATGTGGAGTTTTGCTAGCTAATATATTTGAAAACCTGTTGTATGTACACAAGGATATATCAAATTTTAAGAAAATGTCCGATATTCATAGTATAAATACTAGGAATAAACACAATCTTGCTGTACATCGCACTCGTCTCCACAGAGTAGGCAACTCGTTCATGGGTCAATGTATACGCTTTTACAACAAACTTCCCATTGATATTAGAAACTTACCCATTAAACGATTTAAAAGCAGTATTAAAACCAAACTATGTAAAAAAGGGTACTATAAAATTTCGGATTATTTAGAAGACAGAAATGCATGGGATTGAGCTGCTCGCTCTGCTAAGCCTTGAAAAAACCCTAGAACTTGACATTTTAACTTTAATTAGTATCTAAAATCATTAAATTATACCAGTTTTATATACCTACAAATTGACATTGTTGATTATTCTTTATACAACATGACATTATTACTTTGTAAGTATTATTTTGTTTTGATTATTGTGAATGTGAGGACTATGTGGATCATTTTTTATTTTTTGCTCCTCTTTCCCTGTTTTAATGATGGTCTGGCAGTTTTGAGTACTTTCTGCGGCCTACCCAAATGTCCTTTTTTTGGTATTGTTCGTCGAGTCGTTGAGCTCCTTCAGCTCTGAGTTGAGCTCCTCGGTTACTGACAAATGCTTGCACTGACTGGACAGGTCCACTCAAATCTGTGTGGTTCTTTCCTCAAAAGACCATTTCAGACATTAATCTACATGGTCCTCATATGGCTTGACCAAGATTATGTCTGGACCTTAAAAGAGACTGCGACCTCTGAGTTTGTTTCGGCCTTTCTTCTCAGAGTAGTCAGATAGGAAACGCCGACCTCATCTAGCTTATTTTATTTTTTTAATAATATGACGTGTAAAAGTGATTGCGATATCCTATTTACAGAATAAACAATTTCATTTCATTTCATTTCATTTCATTTCATTTCATTTCATTTCATTTCATTTCCTGTATACAAAAATAAAGAAAATAACTTTATTTCCGGTAAATATGACGCAAAAAAAAATAAACACTATAATAAAAGGTTGGGGTAAACATCCACGCAAAACGGCTATCGCTCATCATTATGCTGGCCTGCGACCCTACTGCTAGACAGCCCCAGCGCTGGTTTACCTATCATCTCTTAAATTATGTTGCGTAGAAAATACCTTTCTTAGCGCCCTTAAAGTAGTAATGGTTTTCAAGCCACGCAAGGTAATTAAAAACAAAGTAACATTGGGAAAAGCGAGTGAATCGCCTGCGAGGGTCATTAAGCAACAACTCTCTGCGTGAATTCTTGCAACTTGCAAGTTTCTTGTAGATAAAACATCTGTGTTTAGTGTTACGTTGTAAATTCTTAAATAGTAAATAGTGTCCGTTCCTTGCATTCTCGGTTTCCTTTCTATTTTCTGCGAAGCAAATAGTTGAAGCTGTATCTTCCCGTGGGCATCGTAGTACCTTTAGTTGTAAATCCGTCTGGGTTCTGCATAATGTTGGCAGAAGTATCTGTCCGTGGAGAAAACAATATACTAGATACCTAGGATTATTTTTGTAGCTATCTTTCGAGGTTTATGAAATGATAACAAGGGCAAATTACTCTATGTAACTAATTTATTTAGGGCTGATTTCATCAAAGTCAGATATCTTTTATACGTGGAATAAAATTGTCGTCTGACAGTTTTTGTATGGAAAAACTGTCAAAAATTCAAAATTTATTCGCAGGATAAGACTTATACTCGGTATAAAAGTTTAGTGAAATTCGCCCTTAGATTATTGTAGCGGAAAAATGTTAGCAAACTTGACAGTTCGGACACATGAGACTGTTCCATATTCAACTATTTGTCAGATTTCAATAGTGAGTCCATACTTTCATCAAAGGTTCTGTTGTGGACATTAATTTCTTAAGTCGAAAATCAGCTCATAAAATGATGTAATATGCAAATAAAATATGTGCTACCATATTTTCATATTACACCACTTCGAGCCGATTTGTACGTCGTAGCCTCATAGACTTTTACACTCTGTCATTACTTAAACTCACGCACTGACATAAGTCAGTGCGTGAGTTTAAGTAATGACAGAGTACTACTTGTAACAATGTTAGGACTATTCTAATATCGTATACTTTTACAATCTTTGTAAATATGTGAGCACCATGTATCTGGTAATTAATTTATTAATTATTGCTTCATTTATAATTCTTTTTACCTTTCGTAGTACAGTAATCTTATTGTAGGTGCATCGTCTTCACATATAATTATATAATTAAAATTAATGTATACAAAATATTGTAAAACATTTTTAAAAGAGTAACGATGGAGTTTCTTGCCCATTCTTCTCCATACGAAAACTACCTTTTCGAAGGGGCAACTAGAATCAATTCTATTTCTTTGTTTGACGTTCAAAAGTGCCATATATGTGCCTATTTGAAATAAATTATTTGACTTTGACTTTGTAGCTTGTGGCAAATCGGCTTGTCAAACATTCTGTCAAGCACGATGATCAGATTTGTAGCTGTCTTTCAAGAAGCTGATGTTTTGTACTCGACATTTATGACTGACGTTGAAAATCAGCTCATAATATTATGTAACATATGAGTTCCGGTAGCAAATACTGAGTGTCAGTCCCATTTGTTACTCCAGACATAGGCAAGAGGCCAATGTAGACAACACTATCTTTTAGTCGGGTATTTGTAAACTTTTGTTTTTTGCATGAGATTTGCGTGTGCAAACCAATTATTCACTCACGTCACAGCAGGGCAAGTGAGGCAATCGCATCTGTCTATATCTGGAGCTGTCATTGTTGGGATGATGCACGATCTCTGAAGATGGCACGGAGTAGGTAGTAGATGCAGTGATAAGGTACGCGCAAATGGCGCGACTGATTCTGTTCTATTTTATTTTTTATTATGGCAAGCAAAGCCGATGTCGACCACTCTGCCAATGTCTAAAGCTAGTTGGAAAAACAAGTGTGTATTGATATAAAATGTAATTAGAATGATAAAAATCTTTGATGGTATAGTTGAAGTAAGCGCGAAAGATATTGGCACACATAGTACGTGGGTGTGTCCCGCGCGGCATACTTGCGTGTGGGATTCTAAAATTTGTATGTACAATTTTCTTTCAAGTAGACTGCCTTCAATTGTTTGTAGAATTTTATTCAGAAAAGGATTCCTATTTGTTAAGTTACAAAAGTTTTTAAACCAAACTTTTCTGAAGACTGCAGACGTACAAATCACGCTTAAGAATTGTTCCTGCGTGAGTGACAGGTGACAGGCAATTCTTGGCGCGCCATGCAGTCTTAGCTAAAGTATGCGAATATTATAAGCACTTCATTTACTTATTATTCTGTAACCGTCTGCCATTATGTAGGTGCGTGCGATGCACGTGTCGTTAACGATGTCTTCTAACCTGAAGATAAACAGAAATAAACGATTATTATTTTAAGATTCGAGTGCAGCGTTTGTTTAGTGTTTCTAAGATATGAATGGGTTTGTGAAGGTTTCAAAAGAAATAACGTATGGTCTGAGTAGAGGATAAAGTATCTGTATCGAAGGGATATCGTATTAATCAGTAATTGGAGGTCAGATAGACAGTTGTTCCATGTAAAATACTGATAATCAGCCCCAACATAGTTGGGTAAAAGCTAGGCAGATGATGAAGGTATAATTATTGAAATAACTGTAAACCTCTCAAGGGGTCATTGTACTCATAATAGGGAATATGCATGTATTTTTTTAATATTTTTATTCGATAGTTTACATCGTCAAATAATAGTAAAAAAAAAATCGACGGCAAAAAAGCAATTTAAAGTAGTTAAAAAAATGTTTAAAAATATCCAACCGATCCGGGCTATTTAAACGCCCTCCATTTGGCGCGCTTGGTGTGGTGACGTCACAGTTCGTGAAAACAGACAAGCAACTGTCAAGTCAACGTCAAAAACTCCTTTTTCTATGAGCGTTTGACATTGACTTGAAACTTGTTGATTGACTTGACATTGACATTTTGATTGTTATTCCGGATTGTTACGTCACATCCGCTCTTAGCCTTTTCAAGTATTTGAATTACCCACAGTTTTTTGGGACTTTTTAAAAATTAATTTCTCGCTCAAAAAGAAATTTTATTCAAAAATATTGATGGAGGCATAATTCTGAAGTAACATAGTTTATAGAAAAAAATATTTGACCCATATTTGAATCACATGCATATTCCCTATTATGAACAACTTTTTAGTAAGGGTCAAAACGTAATAACGCGAATAAAAAAGTTTTTTTGTCTTAGCGATCATATTCATGGAGCAACTCATAATCTGCGCGCGCGATTTCTGTTTGATCCAATAACAATAACCAGCTTTTCAGTTATTTCGTTTACTTCTTGTCAATCTGCCAAGCCTTTTCCCAACTATGTTGGGGTCGGCTTCCAGTCTAACCGAACGCAGCTGAACCTTATATATCAACCATTTTGTTCACTTTTTGTATAACCAAAATATTATTGAAAAATTTAATTTAGGTGAGCTTACAGATTGATCTGTAAGCTCACCTAAATTAAATTTTACGGGCAATCTTTAGCTAAAGTATCAAAACAGATAGTTTCGAAGCAACCTATCTTTTACGTGTTCTTAAAACTTGCACTTAAGCAGATATAAGTTCGGTTAAGCTAAGCTAATGACACCTGCAGGCGTAGCATGAGCACCGTTTTGTCGACGGAAGAGTAGACAAAAATGACCTTTCCTGTAGACAGTAGACAGTACGAGACGGCAGCAAAATAGAAAGAGTCAACTGCACTTTTTACGAAATTCACTCTTTTACATAATTCGAATCAGAATTCTTGGTTTTATCATAGGATTTATCGGTTGTCAGCGTGATTTTGACAGTAAGGATAGAAAACTTTCTTCCGAAATAGTCTACATCTCTAAAGACATAGACAAAGATCGTTAGAAATGAAAGACAAAATGACAGATTATAGAAAGATTTCTACGGTGGATGTCAAAAATGAAGAAACGAACTGTCACTTTGTATAGAAAAAGCTATGTCTATTCTTCGTAGAGATAGAAAGCGCCATGCTACACCTGCTGAGGCTATAGACAAAATCCCTTTTCTGTAAGCGTTAACGCCAACGGAAAGATCAAATTGTATGGAGTAGACATTAGCTTTAGAGATGTCACGTGACTGCTGCTGTCAACTCCATACAATTTGATCTTTCCGTTGGCGTTAACGCTTACAGAAAAGGGATTTTGTCTAGGCCCCTGTTCTAGTAGCACTTAAAGATTTTTAAAGATAGGTAGGTACTAAAAGTGGGGGCAGATGAAATAGAACGGTTTCTCATTTCAAGTAGCTCCAAGAGTTGTTCAGTTCAGATTAGCCCATCTGTTCAGATTATTTTTAAAGCTTTTTAAAAGACGCAAAAGTAGAATAAAAAACTTTTAGTTTCGAATTATTTTTTGTCTGCAATGGCTCGGAAAAAGTTTTATTTTACACTTAAGATTTAGGTAAGTACAGTCAATCGCACATCAACGGTAAGTAGAAAATTTACCTAAGGGTGATTTTCGTAGTGCAACTGTTAACACAGATGTGTGGTAGTGTGTTAGTATACATATAATAACCGACATCCACGCGGGCGAAGCCACGGGCATCAGCTAGTCATATATAATATTTAGCACACTCTAAAAGGCACACAATATATTATATTGTGTGCCTTTTAGAGTGTGCTAAATATACAGGGTGTTAGTGTAAACACCGTTATCCTTGAAACCAGTGGTAAATCTACATTTTTCCACAAGAATATTTCACCCTACACGCAAGGGCAACGAACTTGCGTCCCAACACGGCGGCCGGCGGTTGGCGGGGGCGGGCGGGGCGCGCGGGACGTTACATGACCGGCCGTCAGCTGTTTCGCAGCTATCTCGAACGCGTATCCATGAGTATCGGGACGGTGACGGATATTTACTTTTTAAAATCTTTTAATGAAAATAAGGTTTTTTTTTGTTGTTACTGGGTAATTTAGTTTTATATTTAAGTCAACTACCCATGGTTTGGGTGACAACGGTGTTTACCCTTGCATACTGTATGTATTTTTTTTTCTTTCATGTAATATACTGGTATTTAGCTGCATCCTGTTAGACTGCAACCCGACTCCAACATAGGGAAAAGACTACGCAGATTGATTTTACACTGACAATAATACAGGGCGTCCCACGGATATACCACATGGAGGGAAAGTGCCTTGAATATTGTAGATGGAACATTTTACTGAAAAAAGACATTATTTGAATTCAAAAAACAATTTAAACTGCATTCATAGATATTTAAATAATTACAGTTATTCCATTCTAATACCAAAAACGAATACCACTGGTATTTGTTGGAACTCACATTTATTTTATATTCCGAACCGATACCACTTTTTGCATAATTAAATTTAATGTGCAAACGAATACCAAAAACTTGAATTTGGTACAGTCAGCTCCGTCAAACCTAATCAAATTAAATCTGTTTTCTAATATTTTTATGTGATCATAATAAAATACTATCCAAATCACTTCATTCCAATATTTTTACAAAGGTATAGGTAAGATTAGTTTAAGTGAATCATCTTGCTACTTTTTTTGGGATATTGCTTGAAGCGCAACTACTTCTAAACGCAACCGATGAAGCGCCACTAAAGTATTCCTCGAAACGCACCCACGATGAAACATAGAGAAGAGCATGACGGATTCGTAACAAATGATATCGATATGTTATGGATTCCCAATATAGGAGATAATTAATGAATAAACAATATTAATTGTTTACCTAAACTTACTAAGAAAATGTCGAGTAAGCAGTTTAAAGATTGCACTGGCTCCCCGCTCTCGCGGTGCACCAGTCTCTTCCCGTACTCAGAACAGACATCATCTCTGTACTTCTCGTGTGTGCCATTCCCAAATTCAGTGCCAAGGTCAGAGCAATTAAACTGACGTTCTTCTTACTAATTTAGTTTTTTTTTAAACCAATTTTCCTGAGCTCTCGTAACAGATAGACGTTTTAAAATTCATCTGTCCTAATTGTTTAGTTATTCAAACTACCAGAAAGGCAGAAATGAACTGGAACTAGGTGCGACTTACTACTTAACTCAATAATGGTAAAAATACGGGTTTTGAAATTGAATCATACGTTGTTTTGAAAAGTACCAGTGTGACAGAAATGAAAAAAAAAAATAGGCGCCTAATCGATCTCACTAAGTTGCACAACAACCAGCGATTATACACAAAGCGAAATATAAAGTCAAAAAAAATCAATCTGCCTAGCCTTTTCCCAACTATGTTGGGGTCGGCTTCCAGTCTAACCGGATGCAGCTGAATACCAGCACTTTACATGGAGCGACTGCCTATCTGACCTCCACAACCCAGTAACCGAGTAATACGATACCCCTTGGTAGACTGGTTGTCAGACTTTCGGGCTTCTGACGACCCGTAACGACTGTCAAAGATCCATGAATGACAACCGGGACCAACGGCTTAACGTGCTTTCCGAGGCACGGAAGAGTCTCGGTATGTAAAGATGGTCACCCATCCACGGACCAACCCCGGCAAGCGTAGCTTAACCTGATGGATCGACCCGTACGGCTGTTATTACTTAGCCACGAGCTCCTCGAAAGCGAAATATAAAGTATTTGTTATTATTCACTATATCGATAGAAGTCCTATACCTTAAAACTTTCCTATACCTTACCTATAACTGTAATGTCCTATACCTATTATAACTATCAGGAAAACAGAAATTAACTGGAAGTAGTTGCTTATGAAACACACCTGTTATTCTGGTAGGCGTCTTTCGGAAAAGGCCCTGAAGTCTCTAAAGGCCCCATACTTATCAAGAATTTGACTTTTTCATTATCACTTAATATCTTGCTCGTAAAGTTTATCAACTCATAAGTAGATTGATCGTTCACATTTTCGAAAAATGAAATTACATACAACGCATTTTTACTGACTGTACTTTATATCTTCGAACTTGTTTTGGTATTAGTTTAAACAATGGTATCCGTTCGGAATAGAAAATAAATATGAATTGAAACAAATACCAGTGGTATTAGTTTTTGGTATTAGAATGGAATGGCTCGTTTGAACCGGGAATCGAACCCGTTACATGAGAAAAATAATCACCCTGTAGCTTTATTATACCGATCGAAAGGCTTCATCATAAAGATTATTTTTTGCTAAATAACATGGTGTCACAAATAAAAGGAAGACCACCGTAATATGACTCGCTAGATCGAATTTTATTTTAAATAACCGGTCACAACTAATGCGCAAGAGTTGGCCGGCAGAGTTAAAGGTAGGTAGTTTATGAGGGCTTCGGTCTCTCTTTACGAATTTGGGGTTTTTCGGTTAGTGTATATACAATGCTATCATACTATACAATGCTACCAACATGCTTAGTAAAACTGGACATTCCCTGTAAAATTCCTTATCGAAAACCAATAAAATTAGTCTGTTATTTCCCTTTGTTAATAAATATTTCCCGTGTACAAGGCAAGTTTAAGAATTCGTTTTTAATTATGAGCTTAATTTCTCAGTCTTGATTGCTCGTCGAGTCCGGTTAACTTTCAGTAGCCCGTCTCAGCCTCAAGTATTAAAAGACTCTTTTATTACTTATTACCGGGGAAAATCCCTTTCACAAACAAACGCTTAGGTGCTCCCTTTGGAATTTTCCTATACAAAATATTCGATAAAAATATGTTGAGGTTCAGCGTTTATTCACTGTTTATATATATATGTCGGAGATACGTCAGGATTTATTCCATTAAAACCATCAGAAAGCATCATGTGGGCAGAAGGTGGGTTTCGTGCAATGAAAACACACTGGGCGCGATACACGGCGTTTATTAGAATTACAATTTGACACTATAACCTCAAATTACAATTAATCACAATAACTTAAAACAAAACGAAACGTAGGACAGTTCCTAGACTAGACTGGAGGTTCTGTTCTCCAGGACGGTCAGCAGGCAAGAGAGCTCGCCCTGGCGCCCCTCCAACAGCTAGGCTCCGTCGTAGCACGAAGTTAGCCGCGTGTCAGTGTTGCCACCACTCGCGTCACGTGCCGCGCTTCGTTTAGCGACCGTACTGATGACCGTCTCCGACACGGCCATCCTGCGATACACACGTCCTCGTGTGTTAGCCCGATAAAACAAACGCTTGTTTTTGAGGATGGGAAATCATCAAATGACTTCTCCCGCTTTGGGCGGAGCGGGAGGGCGTGTCAGACTTTTACTGACTAAAACCCACCCTTGTTCCTTCAGTTGCCTGTTGCCAAGGGCCCCGGTATCCCTTTCGGACTTTCCCGCAGCCCTGGCAGATGCTTGTTTGTCCTAGTGAGTCTCTCATTCAGAAAGAAGCGACGTGGGGGTGCGAGGAGTCCAAGATCCTCGTTAGTGGCACCGCGTCGTACGTGCACGCTCTGCAGCAGGTCGTCGCGCAGTGCGCGCCGCGTCAGGCGCACCAGGATGCGCTGCCCGCGCGCTGCCGCTGCCGCTTCTCCCACTGCTCGTTCCGCTGACTTGAGCCGCGCCGCCCGCAGATGTCCTCCGTACCTCTCGCTCAGCTCGCAGGCCCAACCGTTGCGTGAACACTATAAAGAAACAAACTCGCAAAGTATCACATAGTTCGGTCACTCCTGACCAACAAGTATCACATAGCTCGGTCACTCCTGACCAACAAGTATCACATAGCTCACTCTTGACCTAAACCGTAAAATCAGTTTGTGGATGTCTGATTTATCAGAATTTAATAAAGTCGAATTTTAACAGAACTCTTTAGTTTAATTTTCAACAGAACTACCTTTTTACCTACCTACCTTTTTACTAACAATTAATGACAAGTTATAAGAAAATTAACATCTTATCAATTATTAGGAAATTCAAAGTACAACTGACTGCACATTTTCATTGCGCATCTCGCGAAAGACAATCAAGCCAAATAAATCAACAAATTTAAGCTCTGCATGTGATCTCTGGCTACGCATAGCCCAGTAACCTCCAGTTACTCATCTTTACTTTATGCGAACCCCAACGGGAACGCCAAACGTCTAATCATTATGCAAACTTAAATACTCTCCTCATTGTTACAACTACTACTTTGCTCTACCTCAGTTTCGTCAGGTATACTTTGATTTATCATAACAAAAATCATCAACCAGAGTCATGTACCATTATTTTCGACATTAACAATTTTTCACAAAGAGCCTTAGACACTTGGAAACCCACACACGAGTAAACCACTCTAACGCCACGGCTCTCCAGCCGACTAGCAATCGCATTGCTCTCACACATCCAGCGCATGGATCAAAACTTCTGTACGCATAACCATCAAGTGGATCGCCCGTGTGCATCACCCACTAACTACACACTACGGTCTCTCCAGACCACGACCTCCGCCAGAGATAAACGCCCATCGCGCACCCACGGACTACTTGAGTTGCCTCAAGAGACACCGATTTCTACCGGGCTACGACTACGTAATAACAACTGGTACGGTCGAACACAATACGGCCGATAGAGAACCCTACTCGCGTGGCTTCCCTAACTTACACTTGCTCATCACCACTATGATCACCATCTACTTTGACTGGTACGTGACCTAGGTACTGGCATCTTTCTTAAGCTATCGTAAGCGTATTTGTAAGTACGGTTAAAATTTAAACCTTTTTTACGTATAGCATTCACCACCCAAAACTTCCGCTACCTTAAACAAACGTCTGAACTTCCGATCTAACTTAGGCTGATATGATAATTAAGAGGGACTAGACTCTTAACAATCTGTTTTAATTTTCCAGCAATTTGAAACTAAACATTTGAAATTGAAAACTAGGCTAACCTACGAATTTAAACTGTATAGCTTCGAGATTACCGAGACCAAGTACAATGATTCCAAATTGAATTAATCAAATAAAACAAAACCACAGGTATCTCATTCGCGGTCAACAGTCACACACACACTATTCCCCACGGGAATACAATGTCGTCTCTGACTCTACGGTCTTCGCTTCAAGGCTAGACCCGACCATACTACCCAGAGCTACCGCACACAATGGCTACGATACTCTGGTACGGTCTTCGACCATACTACCCAGAGCTACCGCACACAATGGCCACGATACTCTGGTACAGTCTCTGACCATACTACCCAGAGCTACCGCACACAACGGCTACGATACTCTGGTACGGTTTCCGACCCAACGAATCGAGAACCTGGTTACACAATCTAAAGCGATGCCAAATCATCATCTATTTCGTCTACAATCTCAATTGGTACTTGGCCTTCGGTCATCTTCCTAACACGGTCATGATCCATCATACTTTTTTTTTTACCAAAAGGGCCGGACTAGCAAACGGAAAACTACTGGGTCTAATTACTTTAGCTTCCAACAATTCGTTAACCTTATCGCGCATGATTCGACGTTCGTCCGGAGGCAGTCTGTAAGGACGTCTTTGCACTGTACGATTAGGGTCGATCAATCTTAACTCCAATATGTTCGGTAAGAAACGTTAGAGTCCAAGTCCAGTATCAATTCTCGTACGCAGTACTCTACACGAGATTGATATCTCAACCAAATGCCTCCATCTGGCAAATAAGTGGGACCTCCATCCGGTACCCAACTTACACAAACTTCACATTGCCTCCATCCGGCATCATCAGCGACTGCCTACATCTCCATGCCAAACGCACGCCACACACCATTGTGGCCGCACTGCGACGGGAAATTAGACCCGATTTTACACCTACGCCTACGAATGGCCAGGAGATGCATGCGGTCTGAGCCACTTGCATACCAAACTTAACACCACACGAAAGTCAAAGTCAAAACAGTCGTCAGCAACCACGTCACATAAGTATCTGAACTAATCGATTTTTTTTTTAATCTTAATTTATCTGATGACATAAGTACTGCTAAGATAATTTCTTAGCGCAAGTAATAATCAGGTAAAACGTGGAATGAATCTCTGTCGCTAAATCGTTACGCTATAAGATTTGTTCTGTGCTGAATACACGTGTTTGACCAATATCAGTCTACACAACAACGTTATTAACTCGTTTTCCACTTAATTTGGCTGCACAACTCTCGTTTACTAACGAGCATTCAGCACCAGAATCGTAAATAAAACAATACAGCTCACCTTTATGTTCTAACGTGCCTGAGGGTAGTTCGACAATGCAAAAGTCGACTCGATTCCCGGCCGGTACAGCGTGTGGCCCGGCGTGCCGCACTTGAAGCACACCAGTGAGCTGCTGCTGGCTTGTTGTCGCTGCCCGACACACGTAACAGCCGGCACAGGCAACGGTTTCTTGACGTCGTTCATATTTTTGCGATAATCCGCTTCGCTTGGCTTGGTTTTTAGAGTTTATAACAGCGCATGCCAAATGCACGCATTGTTTCGCATTTCAAAAAGTAACCGCCACTGATTGTTATTATCGAGTTCCCACGTGTGATCTCATTAGCACGATTTTATCCCACTTCTGATGTCGGAGATACGTCAGGATTTATTCCATTAAAACCATCAGAAAGCATCATGTGGGCAGAAGGTGGGTTTCGTGCAATGAAAACACACTGGGCGCGATACACGGCGTTTATTAGAATTACAATTTGACACTATAACCTCAAATTACAATTAATCACAATAACTTAAAACAAAACGAAACGTAGGACAGTTCCTAGACTAGACTGGAGGTTCTGTTCTCCAGGACGGTCAGCAGGCAAGAGAGCTCGCCCTGGCGCCCCTCCAACAGCTAGGCTCCGTCGTAGCACGAAGTTAGCCGCGTGTCAGTGTTGCCACCACTCGCGTCACGTGCCGCGCTTCGTTTAGCGACCGTACTGATGACCGTCTCCGACATATATATAAAATTTATTAATATATAAAATACATTTATATATTAATAAAATGAGCCTGAACATGTTATAGAGCTTTCGTTTTTAGTTCAAAAGCTTACGACCTAATATTTGCCTATTGTCCGCGAATGCGGTTAAAATGTCAGAATTTATGGCAGAAAATACACAACGATTAGATGGACTCAACAAATAATCCCGACCAAACAGAGGTTACTCGCCCTCCGTTCACAAAATTTAGCATAAAGTTATTTTATTATGGCCGTAATAGAGATATAACACTTTACTTCCATGTCAGAAACCGATTTTATTAACCCCCTTCGGGTCGGGGTCGACCCGGCGACACTGTCAATTTGAGTGGCAAACTTTTCCATTTAACTTTCGTGAGCTTAAATTTTTCCAAACATTCTTTTGAAGAGTTCTGTATCGTGTTCGGCGTCAAAAATTAAATTTCGGTCGGTTGATATAATATTATCTGATTTTGTTTGACTGATTTTTTTTGCTTCATAACTTTCATTGATAAAGGATTAAGTTAAGTATTCGAGAATTCTGATACTCGTGGGATTAAGGGTGAATTTCTTTTTAAGTTTTTATTTTATACCATTTATGTATCATGCATTTATTTCCTAGTAATTTTTGAAGTTTTTATTACAACCAATAGGTATATAATGGTGCACAATGTATTGGTTGTCTAACACTAAATTAACGACTAAGCGTTTCGACCCCAAACGAGTCAAAACTGTATTTACCCATAAGTGTAACCGTATATTTACGCCGCTTGAGGGTTAGTTCCTAGTTATTTCCTAGTTAAATGTAGGATAAGGAGATTCCATAACAAACTTTCTTACAAAATTAGGTACAACATCGAAAATCTACATTCGTGTGTTTTCATTCAAGCTTATTGTTACCGAAGTACACAAAAGCGTATCCTAAAGACAATCAGGTAAGAGAGGCAATTGCTGTAATCACGAGAGTACGTGCCTGTTATCAGATTCTAAACAGATTTTAAAATCACTAGGATATGCAAATACGCCGCTTAGAATCTTCGGGTCGCAGATTTAAACGAGCTAAGGGGCAGAAAGTAGCAAGGATATTGAAAAGAATCAGTTCTAAGTCAGAGTCACGTAGGATAAAAAGTATCCTATGTCCTAATCCAGGTCATAGTCTACCCATTTGCCAAATGTCATTCAAATCCGTTCAGCTGTTTTAGCGTGAAAGCGCAACTAACAAACAAACAAAATTATTAAGGACTAGCTTCCGCCCGCGGCTTCGCCCGCGTGGTATGTCGATAAAAAGTAGCCTATGTCCTTCCCCGGGATGCCATCTATCTCCTTGCCAATTTTTTTCGAAATCAGTTGAGTGGTTTAAGGCGTGAAAAGGTAACATACAGACAGATAGAGTTACTTTCGAATTTATAATATTAGAATGGACTAGCTTCCGCCCGCGGCTTCGCTCGCGTGGTATGTCGATAAAAAGTAGCCTATGTCCTTCCCCGGGATGCCATCTATCTCCTTGCCAATTTTTTTCGAAATCAGTTGAGTGGTTTAAGGCGTGAAAAGGTAACATACAGACAGATAGAGTTACTTTCGAATTTATAATATTAGAATGGACTAGCTTCCGCCCGCGGCTTCGCTCGCGTGGTATGTCGATAAAAAGTAGCCTATGTCCTTCCCCGGGATGCCATCTCTATCTCCTTGCCAAATTTTATCGAAATAAGTTGGTAAGTGGTTTAGGCGTGAAAAGGTAACATACAGACAGACAGACAGACAGACAGACAGAGTTACTTTCGAATTTATAATATTAGTATGGATTAGGATATTTAGGATAGTAACGAAGTCAAAACTGTATATTGAAAACGGGTTCGGATGAAATTAGACAAACAGATCGTTTACAATCTGGATTAACACATAGGGAACTTTTAATCCCGGACCGTAGTACGTTCCCGTGGGACATTTTGCGACATTAACGCAGGCGAAGCCGCAGGAAAAAGCTGGTTATTAATAACAAGATTATTGTTGAGAACTATTGTTGTTGTAAAATTTGTAAATTGTTGTAAATATTTTCATTACTGCTTCTTTCTATTTCGTGTGTATATGTATATTGACTAACCTGGTGTCAGACTTTTTATGCCGCACATGGGCCTCTGACTTGGCTTCACATGCCGTCGAGAAATATCTCTCAGAAATGCCGGTTTCCTCACGATGTTTTCCTTCACCGTTTTTGAAGCAAGGGATAATTAATTATTTATTTAATTGCTGCTGAAGCATGTAAAGCCCTTTACCGCGTAGCAAGTTACCTCTCTTCCCATTGAAATCACTTCGGCAGAGTAGTCCTAACAGACATGCAGAC
Organism: Lithophane semibrunnea; assembly: GCA_947363905.1. NCBI lineage: Eukaryota > Metazoa > Arthropoda > Insecta > Lepidoptera > Noctuidae > Lithophane > Lithophane semibrunnea. The sequence continues at coordinate 6,902,489 of OX376190.1, forward strand.
GGACTGACAAACTTACAAAGTCCGAAAGTTTATGAAATTGCTTTTGGGACTACGACCACCAAGTTTAGTGCCAACAAACCCGGCATTTCTAAATAAAGGTAGGTATAATGTTACAGGTCTAAAAACTTCCTCAATTTCAAAATGTAATTCATTGCTTCTAATGTCGTTTTACCGTTTAATAATAACATAATTAATATCACGCCTTATTTCCCCGAAGGGTGGGGTATGTACACCCACATTTTGACAGTTATCCAGATTAAGTTATGGTTTAGTCCCATGTAATAGGGGGCGAGCCTATTGCCATCAACCGGGCACAAATCCAGGCTCCGGGCTACTACTGAGAAACTGATAGAAAAACCTTACTGGGTTTTTCTATCCGGGAATCGAGCCCAGAACCTCGTCGTCAGCAGTAGCGCTTGTGACCACGAGACCAACGGGGCTCACTATAGTTACTAAGTGTATTAATCATTATAGTATATCAAAAAATTCGTCCGCATCACTGTCAGCAGGAAAAGTGCCCAAAAGGCTGGCAGCATTGCCACGTTGTATGGCAATACTCTTTGGTCGAAAAATAGGCCAGCTCTCTGGTTACGTGAAGAGTCGACCAACCGTTTGGCGATGTCTTGATAGAATAAGTGACTTAGGGCTGATTTCATCAAAGTCAGATATCTTTTATCCGTGGAATAATATTGTCGTCTGAAAAAAAATTCAATTTGTATACCCAAGATCAGACTTATACTCGGTATAAAGTTAGTTATACACTTGCGTGCAATAAAATCGACCCACCCCGTACGCTTTCGTTCAGAACACGATAAATTAAAATCTAAAATTAATTAATGAATATTTTTCACACTGTTTGTTAAATGTTAGTCTAAGATTACAATACACCAGTTTTTAGTGTAACAGATTTTGATTTATTCATTTTACAGACAGAAAAACAGAGACGGTTAGAATTTCTCCATTTTTTTAAGAATAATTTTGACAGTAAAAATAAAAAAAGCATTAAACTTCTAAAGAATACTTTGGTCAGTAGCTTGTATTCCCCCCACGTGCTGTTATTGCAGCTTCCATCCTGTTTTTCATTGACCTTATTAATGTTATTATGAACTCTTGGGGTATACCTTCCCACTCCTCTTGAATAGCCACCTTTAGTTCCTGGAGGGTTTCTGGGGACTGATTTCTGGCCCTGACCCTTCTCTTCAGCTCATCCCATAGATGTTCAATGGGATTAAGGTCAGGGCTCCTTGCTGGCCACTCCATAACAGGAATTTCCACCTCACGTAGGTACTGGAATACTATCGTGGCTGTATGTGGTCGGGCGTTGTCCTGCATTAGCGTGAAACCCTCACCTACAAATCCAGCGTATGGCATAACATGTTGTTCTAGCACCTCCTGGATGTATCGCTGTGCATTCAGATTGCCTATACGAGGTCCGGATACGAACTGAAGGTTCGTTTTTCCTTCCAAAGAAATTCCGCCCCAAACAGTCCACGAACCTCCTCCAAAAGCCACTCGTTCTTCAATACATGCCTGTGCAAATCGTTCTCCCTCTCTTCGGTAAACTTTCCTGCGCCCATCATTTCCATGAAGACTAATTTTACACTCGTCCGAGAACAGCACGACCTTCCATTGTTCGAGTGTCCAATCGACGTGAGCACGAGCAAATCGAAGCCGCGCTTGGCGATGCGCGGGGGTTAATTTTGGACCATTAGCGGGTTTGTGAGGATGCAATCCGCTTTCTGCAAGTCTTCGTCGTACAGTCCATTCACTGATAGCTACACCGCGTACATTACGAAGTTGCTGTTGCACCTGAACACCAGTCAAATGTCGATTTCTTAAACTTGTAGACACCATATAACGATCATCTCGTTCTGAAGTAGCCCGATTTCTTCCCGAACCTGATCGTCTATTGAAGCTCCCAGTCTCTAAGAACCTTCGATACACTCGTCTTACTGCTGATCGACTTAGGTGTAGACGTCTGGCCACGACGCGCTGACTCAATCCAGCCTGGATCAGTGCTACAACTTGAGCGCACTCAGACGGAGTAGTATCCATTTTCACAGAGAGTAAAAACAATTAAACTCAAGGTAAATGGTCACTAAATCAGTAAAATAACCAATTATTGAATAAACAATAAATTGATTAACTTCTAACACAATGCAATGTCACTGAGATTGCGTTATTAAAAATGAGAAATGAGGGTGTCCGAATAAACGAGTCAATATCATCAACAACATCCCGTTTATTGAAATATAGGGTATGTACAAATAAAGTTTATGAAACATACCTTCAAATTACATTATTAGTTTTTGTATGTTTGATCTTATTTTTTATATATTGTGTTCCGAATCGAAACTTACAGGGTGGGTCGTTTTTTTTGCACGTAAGTGTAGTTTGGTGTAATTCGCCCTAAATAAATTGAATTTACAATTAATATGTCAACAACAACAGATAAAACCAGATTCAATCCATTGTTAATATCGCAAAAGTCTAGCTATTAATGCCACTAAACTAGATTCGAGTCGAGTTACTTTGAGATTTGTTCCAGATGACCTGTCGGCCACACTCGCGCCACGACAAAAATACTTGTGCAATATTGACTGCTGGCCCGGAAAAGAGTTCTTACTTAAAACTTAGACGAGTTTACTGCAAGTATTTTCAACTGTAGGTTCTTTTATATGACCGTTTTATTTTTCTTTTGAAGTTACAGTATCGGTTTGAGGTTTATTAGTAACTTTAATGGAGAATTCAATAATACTGAATTCGTTTGAAGTATCGTTTCTATGTCCAAGGTTCCTATTTTCGGATTATATCTCAATAAAGCCAAGGAGATACAGCTTTACGGCAAAATAGGTAACCTACTTTCTCTCTCCATATTTCCTCCCGAACCAAAGAAATGTATTATCCTCTTTAATACTACAATAATAAATATACTCCCGTACGTCTACTAGGAATCCAAATGTGTTTCTTATAACGCAGACCTAGGAATATTAGTTATTGCCTTCATCTTGAGATCCAAACACTTTAATCCAAGGGAGGAAACGCTAGTGCGGCAGGATTTTGGCTATAAATTATGTAATGTAATAGCTAGGATAGTATTGTAGACGTTATTAATAAGCCATGACGTGAAATATATTGCTTAAGCTTCACACATGAGGATGGCTCGGGTGGATTCATGGTTCGGCCGTCGTTTTCACGACGTTGGCGAATTGCATACATGGGCGTTCAAGCTGTAAGGAGTTATAGTACAGTCGAACAAGCTATTTGGTATACAGGCAAATATATTCATTTTCCGCTACACTGCCAAAATTCGTTTTGATTGTGTGTGTAATTTAACTTTTTGAGCTTATGGCTTAGGAGAGTGACGTAAAAGGATTGTTGACACTCACAAAATTGTTTGAAGTAGTTGCAAGTTATCTGCCTGTATATCAAATAGCTTGTTCGACTGTACTACTTCTGATACATGTCTACAGAATTAAAGCCTTCATGTTTGAGAATAAGCGAAATAAGTGTTAACGTATTTACGCGAACACAAAACGAGATTTTTTGTAACTACTTAATAATTGCCACTTATAATAAAATTAAGTTATTAACTACCGAACATTATTTCAGGTTATTCAGCTACGTTATAGCCACATTTCGGAACACGAACGACAATGTTCATGTCACAAGGCAATAAAGAGCGCATTTCAAGCCACGCTTGAACAAAGATTTTTTTATGTAAACCACTATACTGCCTTACTTATTAATTCCCCACACCCGGCTCGCAGTCACACACTGTAAGCAACCCAGTTCTCTCTACGTTAAGAGGATTACTCCCAGTCTCACCGACTGCACGAGATTTCTTGGCAGTCCAACCTTCCTTGCTTTTCCTTTTGTTGCTTGTAAGATTTCTTTGCGGATTTAAAAAAGTCTTTTTATTACAATCTAGTCCGCTATCGGCGATGTTCTTTCATCAGTTACAAATTCAAAGCTATTCGGAGACTACTCCTTAAATAAATTTAAATGAATTGGATCTCGTTCGGTTTTTGTAATATGAATTTGTAAAGCTTGGATTGGATTAAATTCTTTGTTGATGCTGAATTTGTGGGAGATTTTAGTGGAGAAAATTCTGAGAATTTGATGTTTGAAAAACTATGATAGAGCTTGTATTTTTGCGGCTAATTTCGATGTTAACGTCGAATGACTAGATGAAATCGTTTTAAAATCCGCAGATACTCAGAGATAATCCTACATATATCATGCAAGTAAATTTGTACACTGTACAGTGGCATGTTATGAAACTTTCGACTGACTGGCTTTCAATAAATCTTTATACTCAATGTAGATTCGCCCGAGGCGTCGATATCAAGGCGCCCAAAGCTCACTGTAACACTATCTTCGTACACAAAGATCTACAAAATTCCCCTACCTTTAGTACAAAATACCTTGAAAGCATACACGTTTTACATTTCTTGAACAATATTCCGAGTGTGGTGCAAAATATTCTCTCTGTTTTCATAACCCACCTAATGAAATTTTAAAGAAGCGCGCTTGAATTCAGTACGTACTGGTTTCAGTGGTTCTAAAGGTTTTGGCTTTATGCATCATGCATTTTTTACCACCGTGTATGAAACCACGTAATCTGAAAGCTTTTTCTTCATACCATTTATGGGAGGTAGTAATTTTTATACGCTATTTACGCAGCGTATCGTTGGTTTATCTCTTCAAGGGTTGGTAACCCCTGGTTTCTGAAAAGCTATTCGACTTAAGCTGATGTCAAATCTTTTGTCGAGGAAAAGTATAGGTAATCTGTTGTTATATATCGGTTGACCGCAAGTTGTTATTTGACAGAAGATTTATTTGAGTAGACATCATAACAATGCCTGTAATCCCCGAAAGGGTTAGGCAGAAGTACACTTCTGCACTTCTTCCTCTGCTGTAAGTGTACTGGTACATCAGTACACTTACATTTCGCCAGTTATGTTTGTTGTTTTTATTTGAGTATACTTTCAGAAATCGGAAAAAAAACTGTTTTCTTATATTGACAGGCAACTTGTTTATCAGCAAACTTGTCACTAGGTACTTTCAAAACCGTTAAAAGTGTCATTGATACCCGGTTATTTTTAGTCAGGTACTAAGTAACGTGTATAGATTTCGATACACGTTACTTAGTACGAACTTTGACTAAGTCATAAGTATTCCTGTCACTGTCGCACACCTGTCAAACTACAAGTGCAAGATTGGGACGGCACGTGCTCAATGACTTTAATAGATCTCGGCCAGTCTCTTTAACGTCCCTTTTTAAGCGACATCTTCAAAAAGGAGGAGGTTCTCAATTCGTCTGCATGTTTTTTTTTTTTTTTCAACTTGTGTCATTATACAATTTTCTTTTTTTTTTTTTTCGAAAAAAAAGCTGGCCTGGTAAAAAACGATGAATGAGGTCTATTATGGAACGAGCGTGCCCAGAAGATGCCTATTCAGTCTTGCTTTGAAGGCTTGAAGGGACGTGAAACGGAACACAGACGCTGACAGAAAATCCCAAACTTCATTCAGATCTTCTCGTTTTGAAAAATCTTCGTTATAATTTGGTGTGCCACTAAATCTACATCTTTTACATAACATCACGCCTTGTTTCCCCGAGGGGTTGGCCAGAGGTGTACCTATAGTACAACCACATTTCGCCAGTCCCATATAATAGGGGGACATATAGTTCAACCACATTCCGCCAGTTCCAGTAATAGGGGGCGAACCTATTGCCATCGACCGGGCACAAATCCAGACTCAGGGACTGCTACTGAGAAATTCCAGATAGAAAATCTGCAGCTTTTGTCAAAGCAAAAACCAAGAAAACTCTTTAAATCAAGTCGGAAGTCGGCAGAGAGAGAAATGTTTTGTATTTAAACGTTTGTGTAGGGCTTAATGTTGAAGCTTACTGACATTTAGAGCTTTGCCAGTAAAATTCACAGCGGGTGAAAACTGTAAACAAGAATATTAGCTTTTTGCCTTTTAGTTTTCCCTGGAATTTCAGTTAGTTTACAAATACTGTAAATTCTCAAATAATAAAAAACTTTTTCTAGGCTTACTTATAAATTTCTTCAAAGCTATCTCCCGGTTTTCATAGGAAATCGTTGGGGAATTGGTTTTTATCGAATTTTGTACTTTCTTAGATAGACAGATTGGGCATCGCCTCTTCTCCAAACGATCAAGGGAATTATTACAAGACTGTATTATCGCCTAGAGAATTTAGAATGCCTCCTCACTGACCAGCACCTATACTACGACGTATTAATGCCACCATAATAGTTCCAGTGTTCCTTTTTTCGCAGTGGAATAATGATGGCATTAATACTTCATAGTCAGCCCCCTGCGCTATTTAAGCTGGCAATCCAGAACGGTCCATAACCAGCACACACAAATACTATTATTAACTCGTGCTGGTGTGAGTTGGGTAGTTATAATTACGTGTCAATCACTGCAGCGGAATGCAAGTACAATATAACTTATGTCGGACCTGACGGCTGTCGTTACAAGTGTTACTGTTCGCACATATTCATTCATGTTTTGTCATAATCTGCTTTTTGCAGCTACTATGATCGATGGATGCATTAATATGTTCAACCAAATTGCTGGATAAGTTCCTATATAGGTAAGCAATCAATCTGCTTAGCCTTTTCCCAACTAAGATCGGGTCGACTTCCAGTCTAACCAGATGCAGCTGAATACCAGTATTTTACATGGAGTGACTGCCTATCTGACCTCTACAAGTCCACAACCCAGTAACTGGGTAATACGATACCCTTTGGTAAGACTGGTTGTCAGACTTTCGGGCTTCTGACGACCCGTAACGACTGTCAAAGGTCCACGAATGACAACCGGGACCAACGGCTTAACATGCTTTCCGAGGCACTGAGGAGTCTCGGTATGTAAAGATAGTCACCCATCCACGGACCAACCCCGGAAAGCGTTGCTTAACCTGATCAATTGAGCCGTGCGGCTGTTATTATTTAGCCACGAACTCCTCTATCTTCTTATATAGGTAAGCATAGATGTCTAATTCATCGTCCTCCCCTTATCTTACTTTATTGGGGATCGGCAACATCAGCATGACTTCAGTAGTCAAAGTCACCTCCTTTTTAGGGTTCCATAGTCAACATGGACATGGCGAAACTATAAGGGTTCCTCCCTTATAGTTTCGCCATGTCCGTCTGTGTCTGTCTGTCTGTCCGCGGCTTAGCTCAGAGACAGTTAGTACTGGTTAGCTTCAAACTTACAATCCATCCATCGTTTTATCTACTAAGTTAATAAGCGGTCTTTGGAACGGAGTTTTCTATCAACGTGCAGAAAGAAGACTCATTATTTAAGACTCTCTAGTAAGTCTCCACTTTGATATATTTTTATTTAATTGATGTCGTTTTCCAATAAGTATTTTATCTGCTCTTATTAATTTTATCGATCTAGTATCTCATGGCTTTCAGACAAAGCTAGATGTGTAGTGCTTCCCGCACTACATCAAACAGCCTGTCGGCTAGACAGGCAACGGTAACCGAACCGATGACTGTAGTGTAAGTTTATCCGACTAGTCCTGCACTATGATCGATTTGCATCCTCTATAGCTAACTCTCTTGTAACTAGATTCGAATATCGAGTATTTTGTTTGTTATTGGTGTTTCCCATCCAGAATTGCTCCGCACGCTTAGCATAACCACAATAGAAACAACATTTTGTCTAATCTTCCGTCGAAAAAACCAGTAGAAAACCCGTTTCTATGGTTGTCATGCTACGCGTGCTGTAGCATCTCGGATTCTGGATTCGTGCCCGGTTGAAGGCAAAAGCCTCGGGCCCTTTTCATGGAACTTAAACATAACTGGCGAAATGTGGGTGTTCATACTTAGTTACACCTCTGCTCAACCCTTCGGGGAAATGAGGCGTGATGTTGTATGTGAACGTGTACGTAAATGTATGAACAAAATTATAATAGTTTCATCATGATTTCATCCTTTTTGTAACTCGTAATATCCGGTGCCAAAGAAATGACAGAAACACAGACTGCGAAGTTTATTATCACACAATTACCTGCAGCAGATTCCTGCATATTGTCCCAGAGATACAAACGTTTTTACCGTCAACACCCAATGCATGTCTCGAGAAGTTTATCGAGTAGCGAAAACAGCATCGATTTATTGTGCACTCGATCTTGTTACGGTCTTTACGACTTGGCATGAGTTTTGCAATAAAGCTATGGGCTAACTAAATTGGTATGCAACGTGCAGTTTAGTAAATGTAAGAAGTAACAGTCGATCAGCGAACAGAAAATAGTTACTGAAACCTGAAATTATTTCTGGGTAGTAACTAGTTTAGCAGTTGTATTGTAAGTTTTAAGTGAGCTGCCACATTGTTTGAAGCATAAATCAAGACTCAATTTGTCGAAAGCCAACGCAAAATGTAGCGAAAACACTTTCCTAGTTCCACAGCTAAGCTAAGGTACACGTGATTTCTTATCGCTCACTAGATTTTCAACTCTCGGTGTTGAGCTGAAGATTGAGAATTCTACAGAGTGCATTCCAGCGTGTCACAAAATACCCTGTTCGATTCAGTGCGATGAAAATGGAGTGTGCGATTAAAAATCGCCCTTGGTTACGCGGGCTAAGAACGCTTATCCGCGTCCAGACGCAGCCACGTCATACGTGCAAATATAAAGTAATCGAATCAATTGAACCGAATGTTTACGAGTTCCATAACCCCCTTTGATATCAATATGCGTTCAATAGCAGCAACATAAAATCCTTTTAATGCTGCCTAGGTGCGCACACGCACGCGGGCGGGCGAAACTTGCGTCACAATTAATTATGGTATTACATTGTAAATTCTATTCGTAAAGCATAGTTTATTAGGCCACGTGTACATACATGAGTAATTTTGGAGATAAATATTACAACTAATGGACGTACCAATTTAAAATGACAGAATTGAAACACTCAGCGAGTGTGTGACCGTCTTTATAATCGGTCGAGAAAAATGTTTGGCTGCTATATATAACTGCCTATACCGACAATGTATATTTATATGTATATTTGGAACGATTTATATGTTGATGAAAGAAATATTTAGACTATCGTAGTTTTGTCGCATGTTTTTCATTCAAGCTTAAACAAGCGATTTCAATAATTCTTTGGGTGTGCTCTTTAAATGAAGATATTTGAATATGCTTAAATGTTGTAATGTAATACGTTTAAATGTTGGTGTAAATGTTTTGAATGAGATTTCTGTGAAATGTAAAATAATAAGGATCAATATTATTTTGTATCTCAATCTACATGACTCGATACTGCTAACGAAATTCAAAGTAGCCTACTTTGGAGAAGCAAACTGCAATGAACTACCTAAATCATCTTCAAATGTGTTTCAAGAACTTTTTCCCACACAGTTGTATAACGTAAGATTAAAACATGAATTTACTAAAACAGGAAATTCCTAAAAATACTCAGTACTCGAAATGATAAAAAACAAATGAAGCGCAAATGAAATCTTTTATATCACCAGTAAGTCGAGTAACCTATAAAACTGACAGCCGGCGGTCGTTGCTGGCATTCGATCAAAAGATCTAAAAACCGTTGATGGGCTGTACACACGTCACTCATGTTACTATTGTTGAATTAATATTTGTTTTCTTAATGTTCTTGCTGTAATGGAGACGCATTAAGTACATTGTGCTACTAGTTTATTGGATGAGCATGTCTTTAGAGGCTAAATGCGGAATTTTCCGGTTATAATTTGGTGCTTGCGCAATAACACGCAACGAAGATTGGAACAAAGATGATCGAGTTTTGCGTTGACATTTTTACTTGTAAATCTAACGATCGCATCAATGGTCGCAAGCGCTGCTGCTAATAATGAGGTCTTGAGTTCTATTCCCAATTCGGGCAAGGTATTCCTCAGTATTAATCAAATGTACCTACTTACAGCTGCACGGGCCGATCCATCAGCTAAGCTACGCTTGCCGCGGTTGGTCTGTGGATGTGGAGACTCCTTCATGCCTCGGAAAGGATGTTAAGCCGTTGGTTCCGGCTGTTAAACGTGGATCTTTGAAGCGGACCCCAACATTGATGGGAAAAGGCTAGGCAGATTGATTTTAGTCAAATGTACGCCTCTGCCTAACCTTTTGGGGAAAACAGGCACGATAATATATTATCTAACAACAGTCCGTGGATACGTAGAGATAATTGTGGCTAAGTACTCCTATTTTCCTTAACTATGGACAACAAAACAGAGTCGTGTGCAAGCATGAAAGCAAAATATATAAACACAATTTATTTAACGTCTAAAACCTCTTTAAGCATTTGAATGATTGCTTCGTCTTTATGCTTAAAATTATGATAAATGCCGTCAGTTTCTTTATGCGTATTGCTAGGATAAAAATCCAATTAAGATTCGGAATGAAAATATCACATTTCTCCGTGAGACAAGCGAGGTAAGCTCTTAGGCAATTTATCAGCTGCTCCGAGATGTTCACAAATGCGTTATAACATTTTGAATAGATTTCAGTAATGTCTTGTTTGAATGAGAAACTAGAACGCTATTATTTATACCTAGTTGATAGAGAGACATTCTTGCTGAATATAATCTTTTGCCAGGGTTGCTCCGTGGATGGATGACCATCTTTATATACCGAGACTCCTTCGTGCTTCGGGAAGCACGTTATGCCGTTGGTCCCGGCTGTTATTCGTGGATCTTTAACAGTCGTTACGGCTCGTCAGAAGCCCGAAAGTCTGACAGCAAGTCTAACCAAGGGGTGTCGTATTACTTACCCAGTTACTGGGTTGTGGAGGTCAGATAGGCATTCGCTCCATGGAAAATACTGGTATTCTGCTGCATTACATATCTGGTTAGACAAAAAATTTGAAAAGTTGCCGGGAAAACTGAAAGTCCATTTTCTATGGGAATTTTGTATGAATTATTGAGGGCCAACGCACGTATATCGGGGTCAGCAAATAAATAAATATTTGACGAGGTTATTGCGATTGTCCCTTATTTAACCATTCTGACGTCATCAATCGTGTTTTATCATAAGTCATTGTCCTATTTAAACTGCAACGAGCAATGCTCCACACACGTCCGTCAGATTGGCGATCTATCAATGTAGGTACGTCGAAATGGCGCAGATTTGACTATTATTTGCAGGATCCATCATAGCTCCTGGATACAGATCGTTCGTACATACAGATCGTTGTATGATTGCATACGGGTTGTTTACGTAAGTGTTCAGAATAATCTGAAAGGCTGCTTGGTATTTATTGATGTAAGATGCGGCAACATCAATATTTGAAATGGAAATACAGGCTTTAATAGGCAAAAATACAAAAAAACTAATATTTTTAACCGCCATCAAAAAGTCCTTCTACTTTTTGATGTCGGTGAAAAATATTAGTTTTTTCTCAATTATTTTTTTGTATGTTGGTTACGCGATTACTCTTCCAATTATGAATTGATTTTGATGATAATTTTTTGTTTGGTAGGTCATACTTCAGAGGTGGTCATTTTGTAGCTTTTTTGGAAGTCGGTTGTTTATTTTTGGTCTACATACATCTCTACTGTTACTCTGATTGACTCTGATATTTACGCATAAGATCTTATTTTTTGTAGGAAAAATAAAAACATTAAAGGAGTCTCAAAAATATGCCAATTTGTTAAAAAAGTTTCACAAGAAAACGCAACATTTTTTTTTTTTTTTTGAGCGTGGTCATCAAGTGACTTCTCCCGCTCTGGGCGGAGCGGAAGGGCGTGTCAGACTTTTACTGACTAAAACCCACCCGTGTTCCTTCAGTTGCCTGTTGCCAAGGGTCCCGGCATCCCTTTTGCAAGCATACGCACCCTGAAACACCAAAATGTGGCATTAGCGTCCATTTAAAAAATATCGTTATTAGAAATTAAATGACAACACCGTCCCCAGTTTCATATAAATCATATTATTAATTAATCATGTGATTGTTCACGTAAATCATACCTATTTATACTGCAATCCCTCACCTGATTACCATACAATGCCATCCGCATTAATTGTATAATTGACAATGTCACAGCATCTCAATCTCAGGAAGTTAACAATTCATACTCGTTTGTGGGTCATAGTTGTGTAATTAGATACGTAATATCACGCTTGCGTTTTCCCAAAATGGTAAGCAGAGTTGTATGTACATTCCACCAGTAATTTTTAGGGTTTTTTCTCGCGCACGAGACGGCCAAGACTCCGTCCAGTCCTGGCCGTCTATACTTCATTTGAAATAAGATTAGACATTTAAATAAACCTTTTTTTACAGTCCGTTCAACCGATTTTGACTATTGTGTTAGTGGCATGACAAATAGCAGCTGCTGTAGACAGTCGGTATTGTGTAACCTTTTTATGCTATCCTTATGCCTACGGTACAGAAGTCAAAATCGGTTTAACGGACTGTAAAAAGGTTTGTTTAAATGTCGAATCTTATTTCAAATGGAGTATAGTGGTATTGTATGGTCTGCGGCTAGATGGCCGTTGCGACCAAATGCGCGATTCGAATCGGTTTCTATAGTTTAACTGGTCGCTGCGACCACTGGACGTGGTCGTGGCCGTCTGATCTCGAAGTCCCATGTCATGAGAGTCTATTGCTATTAAGCGTGCACCAATCCATGAGACTGAGAATTTCCAAACCAATAATACTTAGCCCAACCTCGATTCTTGGACCCCGTGCTCACCAGTTACACTTTCGACCACTAGAGACTATTTAAGTACATACCTACTTGTGCAGCATGTGGCCTAAATCAACTGGGTCAGTTATTTCAGATAGATTGAATTCAAATTGTGTTTGTTTGTCTATCTAGGTTAAAACTAGGGATGAATATGGTAGGTCACGTACATACTTACTGAGTTTGATAAGAGGCTTCGCTGAACTAAGACCAGGGAGCTGACTATGAAGTATTAATGCCATCATTATTCCACTGCGAAAAAAGGATGGTGCTAGCGGCCTTGTATAGCTCCGTCTCTCACTAACACTGGAAAAATGGTGGCATTAATACGTCGTAGTATAGGTGCTGTTCACTTTACAGGTAGAAAAGTCTATGGAATCCTTAGGGCTTATCCTCAGGGCAATTATGCCATTCATTGTTAAAATTAAACATAATTTCACGCCTGTATTCCCCAAAGGGTTGGACAGAGGTGTACCTTCAGTACACATTTCGCCAGTTATATTTAAATACCATGTAATAGGGGTCGAGCCTATTGCAATCAGTAAGGCAAAAATCCAGAGTGGCTGTTAATGAGAAATTCCAGATGGGAAAACCCAATAAAACTTTGCTGAAATGGGAATCGAACCCAGGACCTCATGCAGGAGCGCTTTCGACCACTGACTAGAATAACAAGGCAGTTAAAATTACAGTTTTTATAATAAATCATTCTAGTCAAATTGGCCTATCTAGGTACAGGCTGAAAACATGTGGAATAAAAGAAAGTTTCGTTAAAAATTTAAAAGAATTTACAAAACAAATTGGTATACCATCGCATACCAAACAGCTTATTGGATTAACCCGATTCTCTTGTCTATGCGCATATTTTTCTTTCGTCCCACCACTTTTGTTGCAAACAATTCAAGATTCATTGCTAAATAAATGTTCCGAAAATATATTTGCACGAGCTCATACGTCGGTACTCACGTAACCAAATTCTCAAAGGATTTGCCGTGTTGCGTTACATGGCGTTCTCATTGCTCCATCTACAATACTAACGAACACTGACAGTGAAACTGCATTGTGCTTCGGATCCTTCAACACACATTTGTTACAGAATGAATTAGGTTTTCAACCACAATCGCGATCACGTATCGTCACATACACAGCTACTTTGAGATCGCCAAAAATACACAACCTTTTTATTCAGAAGATAAAATTAATCCAAACAGCTGTTGTGTTACATATCAGTAGTTTTTGGAACGGAATTCCGTATTATATGGTACAAAACTCATTTTATAAGCGCCATGAAAAATTATCTAACTTTTAAAACAGCTTTGAAGCTTTTTATATGGAGGCAGCAAGCCATTAGATAGTTTTTTTTTCTTTATTATAGCTTGTAAACTAACAGATGTTTTAAGCCGTATAATTCTTATTATAATAGAACGACTTCTAACAGTCCCAACACTAACCCAGATTAAAATGTTCCCGGAAACATTACGAAACATGTAAACAAATGGGACAGGTGTTGTCAACATTTTACTACAATATTATGTGTCTAAATAATTGTATTTGTTTTAGTGCGCTTCATTTAGGCACGTGCTTAGATTGGAATTTCGCTCTAGGTTTGGTGAGAGTAAAGCCTCATTTACACGGTACTAGTGGCATACAATATGTAGTAAAAACTGGTTTGCAACGTCAAAACACTGTTGCTATGCCACTTTTTTGCATGCTACTGGCAATTAACGGTTTTCACCAATGAAACTAAACCCGATCAACACATCTAAACCGCTCTCAGACTCAGTATTATCATTGTTGTGGAATACGCACTAACTGCTCTTGAACGAAACGAAAAACAGAGTATCCGTGGAGTTTCTTGCCCGTTCTTCTCCATAGGTACCTACTACGCTTTGGAATGGGCAACTAGCTTCATATTTCTGACTGACCGACTCTTTGACAGTTCAAAAGTGCCTGTAAATGGTTTAATTGAAATAAATGCTTTGAGTTTGACGCAGTGTAGATGTGCTGATCACGTGCAGTTTCATTGCTGAAATTGCCACTAAATCGCACCGTGTAAATCAGGCTTTATTTTAAATATCACCAAAAACACAAGTTCCGTAAATTCATTGTAGTTTTCTCCCTTGTTCGCCCCATTCCTTCTAATCTGAGGCAACCTCTCGCGAGCATTTCCGCCACTCTTCATTATGCTCTCCCAGCTCGACTTTCGTTTCTTTCTCGAATAATATTCGAGAAAGTATCTGTATTGTTCGTTTCTCAGTATTTTGTTATTTGATAGCAGAATCGCACACCATTATGCATTCATAAAACTGCACATTAACCTCGTATCATTCCTTTGATTGAGGATTTCATGTCTTGTGAGAAATATAAAATGAAATATTTCGCGTTATAAAGATATTCACGTTATTTTACCTAGACAATTTATGGTTTTAATGTTGTCGTCATCATAAACATATATGTAGGTACTTATCTCATATATTAGTGTTCATTTAGCTTGGGTACCTCATGAAAGTCGGCCGTCATTAAGTGTTTGACATAACAGTGTCAAAAAACACTCCATAGTGACAGCTGTCAAATTGCCGCTCTACAGGAAACCCAAGATTTATCATATTTATCAACTATCCTCTCAACATAACTAATAAATTACAGATAACAGCAATCACTTACTAATCTAATAAAAATTATTTAATATTCCACTACTGACGGAATTCAATAATGACGTCACGAGCCTATTACGCGGTACTTAGGTAATGAATGCCCGATCCTGAGGACAATGCGTATTAAGAGATTCATAAGGCAGGCAATCTCCGTGGCCGGTGATGCGGGAAGGCGTTTCCTAATTGGGCAAATTACTCTGTAAAGGGAAAAGAAAGTTCCTTGGCATCAGGTGGGATGTCGTGTTCTGATGTTGGTAGGGTAAGTTGTGTGAGGAAATGGAGTGTGAGTTCAAATTGTTAGTCAATATTTAGTAATTATTAATTACTAATCTATACTACTCTATACTTAATATTATAAAGCTGAAGAGTTTGTTTGTTTGTTTGAGGGCGCTAATCTCAGGAACTACTGGTTGGAATTGAAAAATTCTTTTTGTGTTGGATAGTCCATTTATCGAGGAAGGTTATCAATAGGAGCGGAGCATAAATGAAAAATGTTGCAAAAACGGGATAAATTAGTCTTTTTTTGAGAGCTTCCGTTGCGTGCGCTGCGTAAACGGTTTAAGTTACGCAAATATCATGTATGATGGAATTGTTCCTCTTTAAAAGTTCTAAAAAAAAGTCCGCGACAGCATATGTCTATCTTTTAAGATTGACTCACTATAACCTTTTTTTATGGTAATCAAATTTGTTCGAAATTAATGCATTATTTGCGAAGGAGTTTTATCATCATAATATTAATTCTTATTCAAATAAATACTTTTAACAACAAGGGTATTTATGTAGCAGTAACATACTTTTTAATTCATTCGAATCGGACATTTAATTTCGAAGTTATCACGAGTATAAAAATGCAATACGCGAATCGTTCGACGCCGGCCGCTGCGCCGCCCGCCGCCGCCGCGACATTCCCTACTCTAGAGAGGAGAGGATGGCCACACGGGTAGACCATGACCTGGAATAGGACATAGGATACGTTTTATCCCTATATTCCCACGGGATCGAGACCTACGCGGGTGAAACCGCGGGGCACAGCTAGTTACTAATAAAGTTGATTTCAAGATTTAATTAGGGTAATTAAATCTTGAAATCAACTTTTTTTGAGTCTTAAATTCACTAATAGACAACGTGTAGAATCACTGGGTCTAGAAAATGAAATATTTCATAAGAGTTTCTTGAGAAGTGTACCTATTTTTTTTTTTTTTTTTGAGGGTGGGAAATCATCCAATGACTGCTCCCGCTCTGGGTGGAGCGGAAGGGCGTGTCAGACTTTTACTGACTAAAACCCACCCGTGTTCCTTCAGTTGCCTGTTGCCAAGGTCCCGGTATCCCTTTCGGACTAACCCGCAACCCTGGCAGGCATCGGTCCTAGCGGACCCCGCCAATTGTGCTGACATCTCTTTGAGGCGCGCGTAGAACACGACGCGCCATCGACCCGGGCCTGGTCCTGATCGGACGGCGAGCTACCCATTGCTCGCCGTCCGCAAGCCCGCGCCTATGGTGGCCGGGAATCCGCCTGGGATTCCCGACGCCCAGGGCGTCTCCAGCGGCGGCGGCGGTTAGGGGCGTGAGGGCGCAAACTTTGCCTCTCCCTCACGCGTTCCGCCTCCTCCTTCGCGAGCATTACTGCTTCGCAGAAGGAGGTGACTGCTTCCCATGCCCTCTCTCTCCGTACCATGGCCTGGTCCAGAGCCGGACGCGAGAGGTCTCCGCCGCCAATCGCCTCCAAGAGGACACGGCGGGGCTCCGCCCAAGCGGGGCAGACCTCCACCGTATGCTCCACCGTGTCCTCCGGGCGATCCACACAGTGGTGACACCCGGGCGTTTCCTCCTGCCTTATACGAAACAGGAACCTCCCGAAGCAACCGTGTCCGGTGAGGACCTGTGTCAGGCGGAAGGTGAGGACGCCGTGGCGCCTCTCTAGCCACTCCTCAAAGAGGGGACTTATCGCCGCAATTGTGGCGTGCCCATGAGCAATGTACCTGAGGAAGGATTTTTGAAAATTCATCCTCTCAAGGGGTTAAATAATGAAAGATTTTGTGGTAATTCGTCATTTTTGCCAATGAGTAATACCATCGGGCCACATCGGGCACACGACTTGTTACTTAGTTTATAGTTAAGGTCGCGACTCATATTTTAATCAGCATACAATTTGACACCGACCTGTAAATTGCAAAAATAACGTAAGAACATTTGAATTTTGCGGGCTACCTAAGGCACCTCCTAAGATTGTGTTATTTGAAAAAATACGGATACCTACTGCAGTTTTTCTCAATTTCCCGAACTTGATTATTCCAAAATTCGATTTCAATTGTTTTTATTTATATCAGCTAATAATAAAATAATGTCAATGCGGGTCGGTAAAAGTTTATCCAAATAATATCTGTTAGGTAAGAACTGAAAGGCCCTGAACTATGCAATCGGTTAAGCTAGTTGACGTCACAGGATTAGAGATTGGCCACTGCCATATTTAAGCTCTGCCGATTATAACTCCGACTGCGGTTTTCTTTGTCTCATCTTTATTAGGCGAGTGTTTTGGTTTGAATCTAAAGAACAAATTGGCAAACACATAACTTTGTTTATGATGTAGGTATCAGAAAAAAGTTGTGGTCATATTTTAGGGTGTGTGGTACCATCAAATTCAAAAACTCAAAAATAATGTGCCGTCCCATACAAAACTTCAATACCTTCTCGACTCAAATGTATTGAACGGCTGATTAGTTTTTCGCGATTACGAAGTTGGTCCAATGGAGAAAGCGTTCAGTTTGATGGTCTCGTACCACACCCTTAAATATGACCACACCTTTCTGATACATGCTGTATATCAAGTGAAAAGCTCAGGAGGTTTTGTAAACAAAATTATAATATCAAAGATTGATCCACTCATCTTTCCAATTCGCGTTAGCACAACAAACAAAAAAAGTCATAATACGCAATCCTCGAAATGACACTTTGAAGTCTCAAGAACCTGTCAATCCAATCTCAAAAATACTTATAAATATTTTGTTCCGTATTTTTTATTTTACTTACTTACCTTAGTTAAGGCGAATTCTCTTATCTTTCACCTAAATATATTGATAAGATTCCTGAATGACCCGAGTATATTTATGAAAGTAAACTCTTTAGTATATAGCAACTAGCGACCCTCCGCTGCTTTGCACGGTTTTCATGACTTGACAGAACATCGTTTTTTTACTACATTTAAGTTTTAATATCAATGTATTATACACATAATAAACCTTCCAGAATAAATTCTCCAAATAATGGTATAAATAATAATAAACACAAAAATCCGTTGTGGAGTTCAGAAAAACAACGCGGTTATAGAGACAGACACGAAAAGCAATTTAAAAAAATATTATTTTTTGCAAAAAATAATATGTATAGAATTTATAGTGGTTTCTAAACTAACACTATTAAAAAACATACTACGACACAACAGACAACGGCACTGACCTTCCGTTTGTCACTACAATGAACGGTCAAAAGGTAAATTGCCGTAATCACCGCGTATGGTAGACGGACGCTCACAGTTTATGTTAGTAGCCGACTATTTGTATTTTACGTTTACGGTATTGTATAGTATTAGTTGCCAAGTAGGTATCATTTGTGTATGCTTCATGGACAAAATAACCTGTTTAGGTGTTTTATAAGTTTATAACTACCTGCCACTTATCACTATCATGACTATTCATGACACGTACTTATTCCCATACCTTTGTTTGGGTTAAAATTAGTCAGACAAACTCGAAATAAATGCCTGGGAAACTGTAAACACGAAATTACTAAAAAACCGATATAAATACCTTAGTGGTAAGTTGCGTTTAGGGAATATATCCAAACCAAATAATATTTATCTATTTCAGAAAAGGACGCGAGCAATGCGAGCATCCGCCTTAAATAGAAAAGAGAAAATATAAAAGATGAAAAGAGCACTTTGGACGCAACATAACGGCGAGGTAAACGCTGCTGGTTCTTTCCTGATTTTAATGAGATCGCCAATCAGCTGAGCGGGATCCTCACCTTACGCTTACGGGGGTATGAAGGGGGAGGAATCTATTTTAAAACGTAACAAAGCTATGTAGCTTAGGATCTGTTATCTGCTTTTGTTTTTGTTTTACGAGGATTTTGATATTATTTGGCGAAGTATTTTGTTATTTTCTAGAGTTTATTTTTTTGACGTATTGTAGTTGCGCGAAAATAAATCAGTAGTGGATTCTTGAAACTGTGTGAAATACAAGTTTTTACCTGCTATTTAATTGCTTAACTTATTTTCGTAACCGATTAAGACTAATCTGTTTCATTTTGACAGTTCAAACACATTAATTGCGTTATTTACGTTGTTAAGTAGATTTTTTATTCGAACTTATGACGCAATGGATAAGCTATTTGTTTCAAACCGATTCAGATTGTGCATGATCTTGTATTACGCAATTAGGGTGCAGTATGTGAATGAATAGAAGAAATGTTACCCAAATTGCAATGATAAATACCTAATATCATTTAATTCATGTTCTGTTTTAATGACTGAAATACAATTCCACAATATATTTGTAATACTTAGTTGCAGTATCAAATATAAAGCAATTGAAATACCAACACGGCTGTACATTAAAACACTTCATAATTTAGTCACATCAAACCAGGACAACGTCGTTCATAAACACATCAGACACATCGCATATTAGCGACTTCATCGCATGTATTACAATAAATCACAGCATGCTATTAACTGTTCATGTTCAGACAAATAACGTGCATTAATCACTTAAGCAATAACACAGCTGATATTACAGTAATAACACTCAATCTGCCTAGCTTTTTCCCAACTATGCTGGGGTCGGCTTCCAGTCTAACCGGATGCAGCAGAATACCAGCATTTTACATGGAGCGACTGCCTATCTGGCCTCCACAACCCAGGTATTGCGTAACGCGATACCCCTTGGTAGGACAATTTGTCAGACTACGGGCTTCTTCCGTAACGACTGTCAAAGACATACGAATGACAACCGGGACCAATGGCTTAACGTGCTTTCTGACGCACGGCCGACTACGTTACGGCGGTACCCTGAGCAAAATAAACTTGAGCATTTGTTCCCTCTTCGCAGACTGAAAAGCCCGGTGAGATACAGTAGTGAATCGCCCAAATAGAATATTTTTTTTATAAAATCAAGGTTTGGTCTTTTGACAAAAAAAAATTGTTACAAAATGTTCATTATTAAATTGTCCATCCATTAGTAGGTATCATTAGCAAAATTTGAAATGTTTACTTTACGAGAAGATGCATGTTATCAATCATTATTTCTCATTTTTATGGTTTCGTTGGAAGGAGATTGAAATAAATACTAATAAAAAAAAAAAGAAATGCACAATTTTGGAGTCAAGATTATGTTGAAATTTAATGTATTTTTATTATTGGATATTTATTTTTAAATAACAAGTAGATAGCTCCTAAACACCACACAAAAAGCGGCTAGCGTGGCGTTTTGCTCAGGGTACCGCCTTAATAACACTGCTCTTCACTAAATAATAAAAGAAAGAGTTCCGTCCTTAACGTTTCGTAGAAGAATTCTCGCCGCGGCATTTAAATTCTCAGACTAAAAGCTTCGCGATAATTATCGTTATTTGTAAAACTAGTGACTATTTTGTATGCTCGTTATTTAGCAACTATTAGGGAGGTAATATAGTACGTGCTTCATATTAAAAGGAATGCTGAAAATTATGGTTTGTAAAACTACTCAGCAAAGTGACGTTTTGTTTTTTTTAATGAGGAGACTTGACAGGTTGTCGACTTTTGATGGTTGGTTCAAATTGTCATTATTGAAAACTACTAATGGTTTATAATTACGTACTTCATACTAAAAGTTATGCTGAAACTGATATTTTGTGAAACTACTTAGCAAAGTGATGTATTTATGGTGGGGCCTCTTGACATGTTGTCGAGTTTTGACGGTTGGTTAAAGAGGAAATAGAAAGGGAATTGTCATTATGGGAACTATCTCGTATCCATAAGTGTTTCTCAGGCCTACTGCTATAAATACAAAAAAAAACCAGCGTAATGTTTTAGTTTTCAAACTTCAGCAAAATTGTGTCAAAAATGCAATTATTAGAAAATCTCATCGCTCTTCGCACGAAATAAATTACGCTAATCGCAAAAAATAAAACTTTTACGTCCGTTCTATTTGTAACTTCTTGAGCAAATTCAAGATATTTTTATCATACTGCTATTACAAAAAGAAACATTTATTTTCTGTGAGTTTGTGTCTTAGATTTGAAATTAAATTGTCAACATTTTTATGTTCATAATTTGTTTCTTAAGGAATCATATTGTGAAACTAGGTTTGGACGTAATTTGGGACAGAATTTTCCATCGTCTTCACACATTAATGAAATAAATATGATAGAAATATTTTTTGGAATTGACAAAGTCGTGAAAGTTCACTTACATACAAAGATTGTAGAACACAACGTTGCATTGCATCGGTAATTTGTTAATCCTACTGAACAATATTTGTCGACTTCTTATGAGCACCGTAAAGGCTCAAACAGGCGCGATATCGCGGGCGCCACAGGGGTAGCACTGCTTGTCGCGCCAGTTTGTACGAGACTTAATTTCCTTGTAATCGCGCTAACTTTCGTCCAGATAAGCATCATTTGCGGTGGTCTTCTTGTCCAGTAGACCACCTAAAAGAAACATTGTTTTCCTTGATTTATTAGAATTAAATGCAATTAGGACAGGTTTGATTTTTGACACTAACTTTCAAAACTTTCATTTCAATAGGAAATCTTCAACAACATAATAAACATCTCTCTAAGATCACTGAAGGACATCATAAGTCCCTGTTATTATGCCTCTTCATCAGCTTCACGGATGCCATATTCGGTAGTGCCCACTTATGACGACATATGAATACTTATACACTTTACGAGCTTGTAATAAGTGCCTCATATTATGAGAAATTATTAAACTTTCAATCATAGACCGTAATTTAGATACAACGCTGACGTGGGTTGTATATTATTAGATTTTCAGTCTAGATAATTAAATCTTGCCTCGTCGGTCTGGTGGTTGTGCTACTGAGCATGAGGTCCTGGGTTCGATTCCCGGGTCGTACAAAGTGTTAATGAGTTTTTACATCTGGAATCTCTCAGTAGCAGCCCGGAGTCTGGATTTGTCCCCGGTTGATGGCATTAGGATCGCCCTCTATTACATGGGACTTTAGATGGCGAAATATGGCTGTACCCCTACATTTCGCCAGTTGAGATATACCTCTGCCTAACTCTTCGGGGATTACAGGCGTGAATGTTGTGTTATAATTAAATCCGTTTCAAATATTCTAGACAATTATGTGATGGTAAATAAATAAATATTATCATTTGGTCGTAAAAGTTACCTAAATGCTATTATTGTTCGCCCATTTGGCGTTTCGGGACAATAATTTAAGGGGAATTGTAAACAAAATTATTATAAGTAGAGCATTTATCTACTTTTTAGAGGTTATAAAATTTATTGTTACATAAAAATTTTGCGAGACATTCTTTATTGCTAATTGCGGGATGGTGAGATTAAGGACTCGTACAGGCTGGCGCGACTTGTCGCGGGACGCGATTCTGCGATATATGCTAAGCACAATTTCTATGAAAACGCGCGCGACAAAAATACTCTTGTGTCGCGTCGACGTGTTATCGCAGCGATATCGACGCCACGCCATGCAAAATGTTCCTTTGGTGTGGCGCCGCCCGTTGTGTTGCTTTTCGCGCCCGCGATATCCTGGCGCGCTAGTGTGAAGGTGTTGCGTGGCAATGATATCGCAACATCGCCACCCGACACGTCGCGCGACAAATTGCGCCAGTCTGCATGAGCCTTTACTCGTATAAAAACTGTTGTAGGAAAATAAATACCGCTAATGAGTTATGGTTTCCTCATTCTTGATGGTATTATCCTCTGAGTGACATTTAACTAACTCTTGATTGATATTCGTGCGAACGGCTGACGCCATCGTAACTCGTTGGCAATAATTTAATTCCAGACGAAACTAGTCGCAGACGGTTAACCTGATTCCTGTGATATTTGAAACACTAAACGATTACTTAGCTAAATTAAAAACGGTTAACTTGTCTCCTGAGTTAGTTGAAACACTAAACGATTACACAGCTAAACGAAATAAAATTGTTTATTCTGTATAGTAAGTAAAGTAAATAGGATATCGGAATCACTTTTACACGTCAGATGTATAAAAAAAAAAAAATGTAGTCGACATGTCCTATCTGACTACCCTTGAGAAGAAATGGCGAAACAAACTCAGGGTCAGTCTCTTTAAAAGTCCAGACATAATCTTGATTAGATCATGTGAGAACTATGCAGTTTAGGGTCTGAATTAGTATTTAAAGGTAGAATAGAATAGTCTTAGTATATACACCATAAAAATCCTTACTAATATTATAAATGCGAAAGTAACTCTGTCTGTCTGTCGCGCTTTCACGCCAAAACTACTGAACCCATTGATATTAATATAATATCATTGACTGAACCGATTTAAATGAAATTTGGTACACAGATAGTCTAGAGCATGGGGAAGGATACTTTTTATCGATATACCACGCGGGCGGAAGCTAGTACAGTTATAAAAGTAGAAATTAGGTAAAGATGAAGGATTCTCCTTATCATAGAAGCTAGATTTTCCATTAAAATCAAAAATGTTTTCTTAACATGCTATAAAATGCAAAGCCAGTGAAATGAAGTTTCAGTGGCTTTTCATAGCTTTCCGTTTTCAGTTTTCCTTCGCAAAAACTTGGCGTACTACTTACTATTTGTTGTTCTGCAAAATTACATACCGTCGCCGCATCGGTACCGTCAAACATCAACTCGATATAACATCGAAGTATGTTTGCGCCTAACTCGATACCAACGTTAACTGAAAACATGTGAGGGCCATATGCGCTTCTCACTAAGTGTGAAAGAGACAGACATAAGTTATGATGTACTGTCGTAAAGCGGCTGCATGGACGCGGAATTAAATTGGCCCAAATTGACTTATATTAAATTAAGGCATTCGGTTTTGTGCGCTCCCCTGTCTCCGGTGCTGTGACGTAGGGCTCCCACCTTTGTTTTCCACGTAATTATGATAAACAACACCCAGTGTTGTAAGAAAATTTTAACTTTTACCTAGAAATGGATACCCAAATTAATTTAAACTTTAGGGTATCCAGCGAATTGCGTACCACACATAAAATATCAATTTTCTTTAATTTTGACAGTTCAGTCACCTTTATTGCGTTATTTACGTTGTCAAGCATACGAATTTATTACACCTATGAAGTAATGGATTAGAAATATCCTTAAAAACTTTCGGGTTGTGAATGAAACTATGTTACGCAATGAGCTGATATGCTGGAGGTGGTAGAAAAAACTTCATGACGAAACCTGGACTTACCCTAATCCTAACTAATATTATAAATGCGAAAGTGCGTTTGTTTGTTACTCTTCCACGCTAAAACGGCTGAACGGATTTGGATGAAGTTTGGTACATGGGTAGACCATGACCTGGGTTAGGACATAGGATTTTTATCCTGGTAGTACGTTCCCTTGGGATAACATGCGACGGCAATAGCTAGTAATAAATACCTATACACCAAAAAAAAACACCAAAATCACCAACCTGTCTTGATCAGGCGTGGTGATCAATGCTCGTATCTTCTCTGTATGAGAAGAGGCCTTTGCTCTGCAGTGGGAAAAAATAGGCTGGTAATTAAGAGATTGATGGAGATTAATGGTGATGGTGATTGGTGATTAAGAGAATTTGGGGATACCCTCATAATAATAATATTATGAGGGTATCCCCAAATTCTCTTAATCATGTTTGATAGTGTGACCATCATGTTAATCGCATAATCATTGTGTAACATACAAAAAACTTGCGTAACTATTGAGTTTAATATAAAATGTGCGTGATGATTGATGTTAATTTTACTGAATCGATCATCAGTTATCAAAATCCAATGATAAAATTTAATTAAATATAATTGACATCCACATTCGTTTGTAATTGAATATCGTTGAGACCACAAACAGGATGATTAATATCCCCTAAAATATTGTAATATGAAGCTCCTGTTGGTATTTTTGACAACCCTGTTATTGCTGTATGATTGTTTAGATAATTTCTGATGCCAATTAGGATTGGTCGGATTTTAAATAAATAATGTTAATTACACATATAATTATACATACGTATTCTTTTGGTTGTTTGTCGGAATAAATAATAAATAGGTCATCGGCCTACTGTATGACGTAAAAGCCTTCTTTCTGTGCGCTACTTTTAATTAACTATGATTACCAATCAGCCTGTCAGGCGTTATTATACGGAATAAGTTTGGCAGTAAAAAGGTTCAAGTAAAGAAGGGCAAATAGGGCAAAATAATATGTTTAGTGCCTTAAAGTAACTTATTATCCGATTTTTTAGAAGACTGCCTCCTTGGTCTAGATATCGAAAGAGCTAGAAAAAAAAAAATACTCAATACGTTTATTGCATTCCACAATGTGAACTTAGGTGGTAGGTACATAAAGACAAATGGATAAGCGTTTATTCGTGGTGAAATCCTAAGCAGTTAGCAGAAGGTATTGCCGAGCGGTCCTGGGTGCGATTCCCAGGTCAGGCAAAGTATTTTGAGATTATCATTTTTTTCCCCTACACAAAATACGCACTTGGACGTGGATTTAAGGTCATCAGCCATTTTTATTTTTTTATTTTATCTTTATAATATTTTTATGTCAGTTTGTACTCAGTATTTATAATGCCACTTACTATGGCAGGACACAGAGATACCTTTCAAAAACCTGTGTAGGTACAGAAAAAACAATGTTTTGATTTGACCGTTCAGTAAATAAGTACGCAGTAAAAACGGTCTCAAAGAAAAGAATACCCGTAGTTTCAATTTCAATGACCTGTAAGAAAGACTCCGCGATTATTTGCGACAAACGCACAAGAAATATTTTCCCGGTGACTGCGTTTTGTTCCTCGGAAACCTTCACCCGACTAAACATTGTCGTCCGGAGAAAAACACATAACAATAGAAGTAAGACGCAACTGTGGCCTGTGGCTCTCCCGGGGCTAGATTTATTTCTCTTTTGTTACTTTTATTAGAGAAACTACTAATAGTCATTAACAGTTACAAAGAGAATTAATATCTTGAGCCTTACGTTTGGTGATGAATTATATTAGTATATTTATTACTAGCTTTGCCCGCGGCTTGTGCGGTTGTCGGTAATTATTCCACGGGAACATACTACCGGGATAAAAAGTATCTGCTAATCTATCTAAATATCTATTTGTAAATGAGTGCCGTTCCTCCAAATCCGTTCAGGCGTGAAAAATACCGTGTATCCTGCTGGTCTATTCTGTAAAAATCTCACAGTGAAATCTTATGTGAAGTGAGCTGTCATTCCAACTGATGCTAGGGATTGACACTATTGACAGCTCACTTCAAGTTCACTTCACCTAACTTTTCACGGTGAGATTTTTACTGAATAGATCGGCTGTTACGGATCAATTTCTTTTGAATCAGTTCAATATAATAGCTGTGATAACGAAACAAACAACAGTAATTTTACATTAATGAGGATTTACTTGAACGTTGAACCCATAACTCCTACTTTTAGACCTTTACGGTTTAGTAAACTAACCACTAAACCGGTAAGAGTAAAACCTACCTCCCCCGAATCAGTCGAATAAATAGTAATAGATAGTAGTACGGGATGGAAAAAAAAATCAATTGATTTATTACCTCCGTACGAGAAGGAAAAATCATCATCCTCTAGCACTGATCCCAATTTATTTGCGGTTGGCGCAACATGAACTTTTTCTTCCATACTTCTCTATTAGTCTTGGTAGTCACCCCTTGCTAGCCATAAATCATCTTTCACACAGTCCATCCATCGTTGCTTTGGTCTTCCCCCACTCTTAGAGTCATCGACATTCGTACTCAAAATTTTCTTCACGACATTTTTCTTATGCCTCCCATACCATGACAACTTTTCAGTCACCGGTGCCACTTTCAGTCTCATGTACTCATTTCTTATTCTATCCATACGTCCCTCTACACATCCCTCTTAGCATTCTCATTTCAGATACAACTAAAAGTATAATTAGAGAGCTTAGTCACTAAAGCAAAGTTAACTACTACGCCAGCTAATTAAAATGCTGGTCCAGTAGAAAACTCAGCTGATCCGAGATAAGCCTAAACATCAACATTGATAAGCGTTTCACGACTAAATCGAGTAAGCAACTTCCGTTTATGACCGATTCCTATAATTTACGGACCGTTATTGGGTAAAATTAAGAATCTTGTATCTTTAACTATTAATGAAGCAAAGATCTCTTTCATAGGGAGGGGGGGGGGGGGTCTAGTGCAAATCTTGGGGTTCATTCGATTTATCGAGGATTCATTCATTCAAACGATAGTAAAGGCTCATCAAAAGATCATCGTAGTGTAGAAGAACAACGTGGACATACAGGAAAACACGAAAAGCGACTTTATTTATAATATGTATAGATATATGTGGATAGTAACTTCCAAAGAATGAATAAGTATTAATTTTTTAATAGCAATAAAGTATTTTATACGTAGTAATGGTAATAGTCTCACGGGTCGATCGAAAGCTAAGCAACACTTGCCGCAGTTGGTTCGGGGATGTCTGGGGGTGACTATCCATACCGAGACTCCTCCCCCATGGATCCCCAAGGCAGGAACTACGTAACGCCACCTGCTACAATCCATACATACTCCTTTTGTTTCGTTTACGTTCATACATCTGCCAACCGATTCGGTAAAACATTCACCGTAAAAAATTAGGTGAAGTGAGCACTAAGTGAACTTAGGTTAGGTGAGTGTCAATTCCTAGCATAAAATGGAACAGCTCACCTCAAACTCACTATAATTAATTAATTTTCACGGTGAGCTCGTCCAGAATAGACCGGCCGGTTGCGAGTTCTACGCACCTGACTTTTATGAAGAATATTACCAATTATGTCACTCGAGGAGCTCGTGGCTAAGTAATAACAGCCGCACGGGTCGACCCATTGGGTTAAGCTACGCTTGCCGGGGTTGGTCCGTGGATGGGTGGGTGACCATCTTTACATACCGAGACTCCTCCGTGTCTCGGAAAGCACGTTAAGCCGTTGGTCCCGGCTGTCATTTCTGGATCTTTAACAGTCGATACGGGTCGTCAGAAGCCCGAAAGTCTGACAACCAGTCTTACCAAGGGGTATCGTGTTACCTCGTAACTGGGTTTTGGAGGTCTGATATACAGTCGGCACAATTTTTCGATAGTTTATAATCTCGCTAGATAGAGTGCTCACAATCTTAGGGTGACATATACACGTGTTCCAATTTGTATCATTATCCGTTTATCTCATATTGTCCCGATAAAGGCTCTTACACACTGGCGCGATTCGTGGCGCGACGCGACGCCGCCGCATTGTTCGCCGTGAAGTTTTCTCAGAAATTGTTTTGTTAAACTTCGCGTCGCGTGGCGAATCGCGCCAGTATGTAAGAGCCTTAATGCTATAATACTTACGAAAATCGGGTAATAATCCGTGTAAGCGAAATCCCTATCAAAAGCGGCTCATTGATTTCCGATATTAACTTACGATTAACAGACAAGCATACGAACTACATGAGGTAGTGATGATGCAATATCTGTCCGTAGGAGACTCCG
Source organism: Lithophane semibrunnea (assembly GCA_947363905.1). Taxonomy (NCBI): domain Eukaryota; kingdom Metazoa; phylum Arthropoda; class Insecta; order Lepidoptera; family Noctuidae; genus Lithophane; species Lithophane semibrunnea. Next base: position 6,931,553 of record OX376190.1, read on the forward strand.
AAATGCAATAAACGCTGAAATTCCTGATTCCTGAAGTTCTAAAGTTTTGAACGTTGTATGTCGAATTATTTTTCATTGGGTATTGGCTGCCACCCAAGTTGGCTTTTACGATTATATAGATTTTATGGTTTCCTCAATATAACTGTTTGACGTTGTAATTTTGAACAAATGTACGGCATATGGTATGCCAATTCTGATTGATCGGTTGGGTCATTCATCTCTGTGTCGGGAGATATTTTTAGTTGTAGAGTGTGGTATGGTTGTATGAGTATGAGTTTCAGTTGTAGTGTGTTTCTTACCTTGCTTTTTTTTGCGTAGTTATATATAAATATCGTCTGAGTTGAAGATCTATTTTCGAAGTAGTTATTCTTTCATATTTTTAAATAATTACTAAGGAGGCATGTATTTTAGCTACTTTCCGTATGTGTGTATATGAGGTACTATAGCTGCGCCCCGCGGTTTCACCCGCATATGTCTCTATACCGTGGGAGTAGCGGGATAATCAGTAGGTATCCTATGTCCTTCTCCAGGGCAAGGTTAAGGTCTACCCCTGTGCCAAATTTCATCGAAATTCATTCAGCCGATTTAGCGTGAAAGCGTATCAAACAAACAAACGAAACGCTTTGGCATTTATAATATTAATATAAAAGTTAGAATGGAAACTCCCGGACTTTTAAATCGAGTCACCCTGCAAGTTTTTCGTAAAGGGTTTATGACTTTTTAAATGGTAGTGAATTCAAATTTGGAACAATGATTGCACCGAATTGACGGCCAGTATGTTATGTCGTCTTCAAAAATACATAAAAACTTTTTCTTTGACACAATCATTATTTTGATGTTTGAGGGCTTTATACCTAAAGTGGAAATACACCGTGACTCGATTTAGGTGTCTGGGAGTATAGTTCATAAAGCTATTCATAGAAATTGTTTTTAATTTTATTATCAGCCTACAGAGAAGATTAAATTACTTCCCGACGCCCACGGGGATTGCTACTTGGTAGGCTGTGAGCTATTTATAAGTAAATGGCAAAGATCGCCCTTATTTTGTTATCTTGGCCTTGATTACCCTTAATTACTTATTCGCCGACTATTTTACGTTCTCGACCCCTTATTATTTAACGTGCGAGATGTGGGAAACACCTCTGTCCAGGACTTTGGGGGAACAGGCGTGATGGTATGTTATTTTACTTTTCCGTGTGTTTTTGTGTGGTGATGTTATCTAAGAAATAATTGATCGTGCGCAGATTCGGGATAAATTAAAGAGGAATAAGTATTAAGTAGTACAGACACTCAGTTACAGGGTGGTTGTGGACTTGTGTAGACAGATATGCAGTCGCTCCATGTAAAATACTGTATATTCAGCTGCATCCGGTTAGACTGGAAGCCGACCCCAATATAGTTGGGAAAAGGCTAAGCAGATTGAAGTATTGAGTAGTAAGTATACTTAGAAGAAGTCATCATCTGCCTAGCCTTTTCCCAACTCTGTTGGGGTCGGCTTCCAGTCTAACCGGATGCAGCTGAATACCAGTATTTTACATGGAGCGACTGCCTATCTGACCTCCACAACCCAGTAACTGGGTAATTCGATACCCCTTGGTTAGACTGGTTGTCAGACTTTCGTGCTTCTGACGACTCGTAACGACTGTCAAAGATCCACAAATGACAGCCGGGACCAACGGCTTAACGTGCTTTCCGAGGCACGGAGGAATCTCGATATGTGAAAATGGTCACCCATTCACGGACCAACCCCGGCAAGCGTAGCTTAACCTGATGGATCGACCCGAGCGGCTGTTATTACTTAGCCCCGAGCTCCTATACTTAGAAGAAGTATTTATGTCAAAACTGATGCCAAAAAAAATAACATTGTACCTCATACTCCATATTTTAACGAAAACACGACTCAGCAATGTATAAAATACTCAAGAAAGTATTGTTTTGCGATGAAAGATGACAATCATATTCCGAATAGGTACGCTACTAAGTATAATCATCTGAATTATCTGTCTGTATGTCACAATAACAAGTAAGATCATAGAAAGTTTTCTCACAAACTCCCGTTACACGCTTTTTAACCGATTTGATGACTTGAGGACAATTGATCTGTTACTGTTTACGTTTATAGGGTTCCGTACTTGAAGGGTGCTATATGGAACCCTATTACTAAGCCTCCGCTGTCCGTCCGTGCGTCCTTCCATCTGTCAGCGAGCTGTATCTCATGAACCGTAATAGGTGGGCGGTTGAGATTTTCACAGAGTGTGTAATTCTTTTGCCGCCATAACAAAAAATAATAAAAATTAAATAAAGATAATAAATATTTTTTTTTTAGTTAATTTAGTATAATAAGTTACCCAATGTATACAGGGTGTTAGGGTGAACACCGTTATCCTAGCAACCAGTGGTTTGGTTTCATTTATAGAACGTAAAATCAATGGATACTTACAATTTTTTTTTTCTTTTTTTTAAACCTACATTTTACCACAAGAGACGCAAGTTCGTTGCCCTATGCGCTAGGGCAACGAACTTGCGTCTCAACACGGGCGGGGGGTGCGGGATGTGACCTGACCGGCCGCGAGCGCGACCTCTCCCTCAGTCAGTCAGCTGTTTCGCTAGAGAGCACGGTGTCGAATAGAAACTTTTTAAAATCTTTTAATGAAAATAACGTTTTTTTTTTGTTGTGTTCGGTCATTTATTTTTATATTTAAGTCAACTATCCATGGTTTGAATGACAAGAGTGTTTACCCTTACAGCCTGTATATTTTACCTATTTATCAAAATAAATTGAATGATTACAATAAAGAGTGTTCCCATACACGAATTGCGTTTTTCGGCGTTTTTTGCCCGATCTTAAAGGCTCTTACATACTGGCGCGATTCGCCGCGCGACGCGAATTTTAACAAAACAATTTCTGAGAAAACTTCACGACGAACAATGCGGCGGCGTCGCGTCGCGCGACGAATCGCCCCAGTATGTAAGAGCCTTAATACGGTACGGAACCCTCACTCGAACTTGGCCAGTTTTTTTTATTTTTTGCTATTAGAGTATATTATTATGGTTTTCATTGGTTTCGTGGGTATATTGGCGTGTGCTAGCTGACATAAATGGCAAATAATTATTGTGTTGCGTTTCGTAATGTTAATTATTTTGCATACTATTGTATAGAATTAAGTTTTTCTAACTGAACAGACAGCTGTGCTGCTGGGGAGTTTGTTGCGCCACTTCTTCTTCCCAGCTAAAGCACTAGCTAAAGTTATAAAGGGTGGGCGTTTTGGGGGACTGTCTTATGTAATTTTGACGTTCGAAAAGTGTTGATTCTCAGCCTAGTTTGAATAAATTACTTTTGATTTTGAATGCCGCTGTGATGCTTGTAACCTTCTGCCAGGGCTGCGGGAAAGTCTGAAAGGGATACCGGGGCCCTTGGCAACAGGCAACTGAAGGAACACGGGTGGGTTTTAGTCAGTAAAAGTCTGACACGCCCTCCCGCTCCGTCCAGAGCGGGAGTAGTCATTTGATGATATCCCAAATTCAAAAAAAAAAAAAAAGCTTGTAATCTTCTGAGTCTACATACAAAATTGCCGCAGTTTATGTTTTTAACCCATTTCTTTGAAAGTACATCGTATTTCGCAAGCGTTAACGCTGTAGTAACAAATCCCTTGTATTTATTTTACGTCAGTAGATTATAATTATCGTTTAAACTGTGTTAATAAAGCGACTGAAACTAACGATAACTATTAAAACCTATATTAAATTCAAGTTAATATTTTCACACAGCAACAGTCTGGCGACGTTCTAGATTTTATTATATAAATCCTGTACATTATAGAATTATAGTTGAGACTAGTTTTCGCGTAAGGCTTCGCCCTCGTTTACGTCGCAAATTATACTACACGAAAGTACTTCCGGGATGTAAAGTAACCCTATGTGTTAATCCAGGTTATAAACTATCTGTATGCCACCCAGGTCATGGTCTACTCATGTGCCAAATTTCATGCAAATTAGCCGTTTTTGCGTGATTGAGTAACAAACATACAAACTTTCACATTTATAATGTTATTACTAGTTTCCGCCAGCGGCTTCGCCCGCGTGATATCTTTATAAATTATAGCCATGTTACTCAATGATTATAAAGCATCCTACTGGTGAAAGATTTTTAAAAATCGGTCCAGTAGTTTTTGAGTTTATTTATTACAAACAAAAATACAAATCTTTTCTCTTTATAATACTATTGTAGATTGGTTGGATAAAAGCTCCCGCAGACAGGCGCGACGCAATAATGCGACGCGTCTCTGGCAGAACAATTTCCGTGAAGTTTTAATAGAAATTGTTCTATTAGAGTCGCATCGCGCCTGTCTGTGAGAGGTTTAACTCGGAAATTATCTCATATTTTCCGTTAAAAATCTATAAACAAGAAAAAACTTTACCAGTAACAGGTCAAACGTCTTTTTCTGGGCCAGATTGCCACTTGAAGTTTACTCCAGCGTCTATCCAGACTAAAAGATTTCGAAGCTAAGATATTTCCACCTGGAGAGACCGTCGGGTCGAGAGCTTTTCCACCGCGCATATCCTTTCATTTCATTGGAATCTGTGCCAATGCTTTGTTTACACATGCCAGTACACTTGAAATATTACTCGGTCTAAATACTGGAATTGATTTACTGGAATTAATCGATTGTGTGTTCGTTTTAGTGTTTTGGGTTAACTGAATGTTGTATTGCGATATTTTATGTTTCTGAAATAACAGTAACTTCTGAGAATTCTTGTAAATTAGTTCCCGAAGTGTAGATATATCATCATTTATTTTTGTGTCAGCACCATGCTGTGTTAGTATTTATTTACTTAAAATTCCGTAAATAAAATGGTGAATATATAAAGATATAGGTATATGCACTTCAACTTTTAAGCGAATTAGGGTTACCTACTATTAAAGTTCTCATTCATGGTAGATACGTCTCATGCGAACCGTTACACATTCGGAATGTTCTGGAAACTTGACTTCTATAACAAGTTCAAAAAGATTTAAGGTACGAACGGTAAATTCTATATTTTTGAATAAATAAAAAGAGCTCTTAAAAGGTTGGTTTTCCTCTCACACTGACCGCGTCGGCGGCGGCGTTGCTATGTAATATTCTTATGACTCGTTTTTGAATACCGCCTGTGACGAGTGCTGCAGTGACGAGTAACGCGCCGTCTGACAGCGCCGAAGGTCAGAGGAAAACCAGTCTAAGGGACACAATACTTTTAAAACTTCAATAACGCCAGTAAACTAGCAAGTAGAGTACCCATCTAAACGTAGCATCACATTCCGAGGGTTTTCCGTGCCACCACTTCCTAATGGTGTCGCAGGCAGCCCCAGCCCGCCCTAACATATTGAATCTTCATTTAATATGTCCTTTCGTAACATCACATCGTAAAAACTGAATTCACTGAAGACTTACGAACACGACAATATATTTTTTGTGTACAACTATTGGATGTGTTGTACTTTGATTTATGATGTTAGAGGCTTGTGTTGTGGTCTGAGTTGCTGTTTAGTTGTTTCGGTAATATGTTTTAAATCGTTCGTTTTTAGGGTTTCGTACCCGAAAGTTGCCAAACGTTACGTACGCCTATGGGACGGCGCCCACTGGCGACACAATATGGCAAGGGATATTTATGCGACGAATAGAACGCGCAATAAAACGATAAACTTTCTCTACTAGGAAATATCGCAGTAAACTGTTATTTTCCGATTACGTAAGTCTCATAAAATATTTATGAGGCAACATTTTCCTGAATCAAAGAATCAGAATTGGCAATATCATCACATTGTCGGTTATTTTCCACCAACAAGGAAACGATGTATGCCAAACAATTTGATGAGCACTTAACCCGTTGTCTGCCCCATCGATGTTATCTAACCACTAACTCAAAACTCGACCACGCTTCGATGAATCGTAACCACCCAAACGCAGTATAAACATGCACTAAAATGCACACAAAACAACAATGTAACAACCGTTAGATTCGTTTCTATTGTTGAGTGTAGTAAACTGAAATACAATGGAAACTAAGTCTCGAGGCGGCAAATATAAGTTTGTGGCCGCCTGTGCCAAAACAGTAAACTGCTAAAATTTACAACCAACTGAATGAAATGAGAAACTAATATTAGTTTGCCAGGGTTGTCACTTCACACGCATACTATTCAACTATTCATGATAAATGTGAAATGAGTCTGCGATCTGCGACCAGTATCACCCATGCCACAGTGTAAATAAGTATCATTATTATATCTTCATAGAAAATGGCTGAAACGACGCGAATTCGAAATCTCAGTGTATATACACAAACGCGGAAGGTTTATCTACCGAATGGCCGTAGGTAATTATTATAAGGTCACACTAGCCAATCGAATAGTAGCTTGCCGGCCACATGAAGCTTGTACACAAGGCAGGATAGTAGAATCAGTGGTGGGGGTGCTACTAGCTTAAAAAATAGAACCCTATCATATTAAACTATCCTAGCTTGAGACGGTAGCTTACTGGCTTTCTCACTAGCTTAATTAGCCTAGAAATAAAGCTAGTTCTGTATACACGAAGCCTACTAGCTTGCTAGCTTACTATAGTTTGAAAAACTAAACTGGGCGTTGCGCCCGCGATGCCGCGCCAGTCTGTACGAGGCTGTAGGTATGTGCGCGGTATTCGTCAACGCTCACGGCGACGTCCCGCCGCTCATTCGTCAACGCTTACGGTGCGCGGTGGTGCCCCGACGCGACGCTCTTACATCAACGCTGCCCCCCCCCGCCTCGACGCGCATTCCTAAGGCGCGGTACAGCGGTCGCGCTCAAACTATAGCACTGGTGAGGCGTTTCTCAAACCTGGAGGAACTAGCCTAGTACGTCTTGGGCATGTAACTAAAATTTATTTTTGTTAATCATCCCGTTCGCATTCATCGACGGTCACTGTTCCGTACTTAATTATAGGATCTGGTGTAAATTGTCCAAAGTTAAGACGCTAGTGACAATTATAATTAGTTTGTGATGCCAAGTGCTGGTATTCATCTTATATACGACAATATTGACCGGAAAATGTCCTGGAGTGCAATGTAATATGATAAGTTTAGTGGTTCGTAAATCATGATAACAAGGCAAGATAAATAAGGAACAAGAATAGAACTAGATCTCGTAGAATTTAAAAACAATCACTTGAAATGATTTCAAGTGATTGTTTTTCAATTTGTAATTTGACATTTGCAACTGTCAAATTTGTCTATGGGATCAAAAAAACAGTATTTGGGAGGTCCTAAAGAAAATCTAGTACAACACATACATACATAAAAACTCACGGCTTCTTCCCATGGAAACCCAAGGCAGGAACTACGTAACGCCACCTGCTACAATCCATACATACTCCTTTTGTTTCGTTTACGTTCATACATCTGCCAACCGATTCGGTAAAACATTCACCGTAAAAAATTAGGTGAAGTGAGCACTAAGTGAACTTAGGTTAGGTGAGTGTCAATTCCTAGCATCAAATGGAACAGCTCACCTCAAACCTCAAACTCACTATAATTAATTAATTTTCACGGTGAGCTCGTCCAGAATAGACCGGCCGGTTGCGAGTTCTACGCACCTGACTTTTACGAAGAATATTACCAATTATGTCACTCGAGGAGCTCGTGGCTAAGTAATAACAGCCGCACGGGTCGATCCATTGGGTTAAGCTACGCTTGCCGGGGTTGGTCCGTGGATGGGTGGGTGAGCATCTTTACATACCGAGACTCCTCCGTGCCTCGGAAAGCACGTTAAGCCGTTGGTCCCGGCTGTCATTTCTGGATCTTTGACAGTCGTTACAGGTCGTCAGAAGTTCGAAAGTCTGACAACCAGTCTTACCAAGGGGTATCGTATTACCCAGTTACTGGGTAGTAGAGGTCAGATAGGCAGTCGCTCCATGTAAAATACTGGTATTCAGCTGCATCCGGCTAGACTGGAAGCCGAGCCCAACATAATTAGGAAAAGGCTAGGCAGATGATGATTACCAATTAGGTCACTATAATATGTCCTCCTAGGGCGTCCCTTCACGGCGTTTTCACTCACATCTGCCTTGTAGCATACTTTTAGGTGGTCTGGTACAAATTCGACGTAGGCAACTTTTGCCTTCTAGTTCCGCTTTCCTCCTACAAAAGGCAGGTGCCTTTTGTAGGAGGAAAGCGGAACTAGAAGGCATTTTCCGCGGGCTTTCGTTCGTGTCGCGCACTGTAGGTACAGTGCGCGAAACGAACGAAAGCCCGCGGAAAATTGTGAAACTACTTTTTTTTAAAGCAATGTTATGCAATGACTTAGACTCTCACGCCGCGTAAAATGGAATTTAGTGCGCGGAATCTACTACACAATATATTAGTTTATTTATCTTCTAAAGCTGTCATATTTGTTACAGTATTATATTACCAAGTATTCTAACCTCCTTAAAATAACCGTAGCTTAACTTCTTGTTTATAAATAATTCATCTTTTATTGAGTAAGTACCTTACTGGTCGCAGACCATGGTATTTTGGTTTCAAGACTCGACTGCTGAGCATGAGGTTTTGAATTCAATACCCAGGTCGGACAAAGTATTATTGGGTCTTTCCTTACACGATTTTTGATAACTACCAAAATGTGGGAGTACTGCCTGCCCTTTTAAGAAATACAAACATGACAAGTTAGACAGTTAGACCATTTATCGGAATCTGAAAACTGAATGTTTCATGAACAAACTATAAATTAGACTTTTCGTTTCGAGAAAACAATCATCTACCAGACTATAATTTTGTTTATGCTAACGTTAGAATTAAATCTAGCACTAATTTCTACCTAAATAGAACCACGGACTATAACCGAGTAAAATGTAGCAAAACTTTTCCTCCCTAATCCGTCACTATGTCGGATTATAGAAACAAGGTGGAAAATATGGCTTGTCGCCGCGATATGCCCTAAGCAGGCATTAAAACATTCGTCCATAGATACTTATTTGTTTTGTATAGCTGTAAACATAATTATTGAATTTAATTCATGTAAACATCTCTTTATGCTTGACACTACACACGGCGGTAATTGATGGAATTAAGTCTAGAGGAATGACAAAAACAAGGAAACCCTATGCTTCATCATTCATTACTGTTAAAGTTAAATAAAACAATAAATAAAACCTGATTTCAATTTTTTGAATTTCTTGGTACAGTACCTACTTTTAACCCTATCCACCACAAAAACAAGAAGTGGGCGGGCACTTATCACATTGGGCTCTCAAAATCAACCGTGTGGATATCGACTACATAGAGGCCACATCGTAGCCACAACGCAACCACCAGCAGCACGCACTAGCGACCGGCAACATCGCAAACCACGTTGCATCGTCGTATTCCTCTACAAAAGCCGCAGTCAATCTGTCTGTTTGCAAATACTAGAGATGTGGTTACACATCGCAACTACTAGCGACAAAGCAACCACATCGGATGTTTGTAGTTACTACGCACGACGCAACTGCAAGAAGCTGCAGCAACACTATTTACACGTAACCACTGCTTGCCCGCATTTTTTCGCTGCGATGTGGTGTGTTGTGGTACGTGTGACTGGGTCGTTAATCCAATCACGTATGTCAAAATGTGATTCTTTTGTTGTAAGTATAATTTAAAATCCACGTTTTCACTTAAGTGTTTAGCGTTTAGTCCTGTAGTGCGAATAGATTATTTTTGTTCATAGATCATTTGCTAAGATCAAATGGTTTGTTCATCAGGCTGATGATTTGAAAACGTGTACACACAAACGACCTCCAGAATTGAGTGCATAACAATGCCTCAACTGTCGTCTCTGCGTTTGACTGTCAAATTTGAATTTCGAATACCTCTTTGAAGCGGATTGTTTCTAATTGTGCTAATGTATGGTGATGACGTATCCATCTAGTATTTGATTTCACGATCCGCGCCGCACTCGTAATAGCCAAACTAAACTGAGCATACCATAACAATTCAAATGCGATCTCGTTTACAAACGGCGCTGCGTATGACGTCACTCGCTAGTTGCATTATTTATGTGCCCGTTTTGTGTTGTCAGAATAGGGACTGGGACTGGGACTCGTGAATTGAGATTATATTTTACTTGAATAATTCATATGGGATGTTAAGGATTTTGTGAGTGGCGACTTTGTTAGCCGACAGACATTTTCATTTTAGTTGTTCAGGGACCCAGATTTTTTGTGTCAAAAGTTGACTAGGGTTACGTTCTTTAGTGAATGAATGGATCAGATGTTGACCTCCTTCCGAGTTTTGTCTTCTTCAATTAAAAACGTACACGTGTTTGTTTTTGAATAAAGACGTCAGCACCCGGTGTATCTATCACCTATTCAACTCATTTAAAATTAAAAACAGAGTCTTTCATCTCTCGTAGCCATTCAAGATGTAGAGCGTTGAAAACGGCACAATTGTCTGAGACCTTGAGCTCTGAAATCGCGTATCGTCCTATTATAATGTCCCCCATTTGTGTATGACGCTTCACGTCCGATGCCGCGGGCTGGGTTAGCAACACAGATGTGTGTACTTCGGAAACGGCTTTTGAAATGACGCGGTTGGACCAGCGTTACTTATCTGTTTTTCATGGTTTAGTAACGCTGAGATGATGATTTTCGATAGTGTTTGAGAGTGGATTGATATTTGATAGCACAGGTTTATCTGAAAGATAAAGGAATAACAAATAAACCCGTAGGTGAGGTGAGGTGAGGTGAGGTGTAGGTGTAGGTGGTACGTTTAATGATAAACTATTTGTAAGCGAACTAGAATATTTGCCTAAGAAGTAGGGATGTTTAAAAGTATTCATGTTAAACAACCGACTTCCGAAAAAAACACAAAAAAAAGTGAAAAATAACTTTAATTTCGGAAGTCGGTGGCAAAAAAAGAAAATTGAAAAGCAAAGACACCGACTTCCGAAATTGAAGTTATTGTTCACTTTTTTGTGTTTTTTTCGGAAGTCGGTTGTTTTTTTTTTTGTAAAAAGTTTTTATTTTTCACTTTTTAGTTGTGGTAACTACCCCATACAAATTCGTATACCGTTATCTGCTATGTGACGGAGTCAATTAACATGTCATCAACATACGCAAAGTGGGAAAAATACGTAATTATTGAAGCTAACTCAAAAACTACGCAAACAAAATTAATAAAATTTCTATGGGACCACCTCTGAAGCCTACCAAACAAAAAAGAAATCATCAAAATCGATTCATAATTGGCGGAGTAAACGCATAACAAAAAAAAAAAAAAAACATACAGACGAATTGAGAACCTCCTCCTTTTTGAAGAAGTCGGTTAAAAAGAAACAAACATCATGTATTATTAAATAATTTATTCAAAACTTCGTTCCTTAAACTATTCTTTACATTCTTAGTCAATACGGGGCGGAGCACGTATTATTTTAAACATAATAATATATTATTAATTAAAAATAAACTCGTCAGGCAGCAAAGAATTTATATTTTGTTTGTTTTTTTTCCATCATCGTCGGTTTCGTAGCAACAGCAGAATTATTTTGGTTGTAAATGAAAAATAACACTTGTCCATTAGCCTTAACTCTTTCGAGCAGCTGTAAACCCTCAGGCTTGTATTTGTAACTGAAAAGACACTATAAAATACCATTACTTACGCTATTCATTTAGTTTTGTCAGTGTGTTAGTGCTGTCATGTTGTTTTCTAACTTATTAATAAAATTAAATTCAAAACGTATTCCTAACATACAAAACCTTTTATAGGTAAAAAATAATACTGTAGATATTTTAAAAACCCAATTTATCACTTGACATGTGGCATTTCCATTACATGATTACACTGTCTAACATCGCACTTTTTTTTTGTCTCAAGCCAATGAAGCGAGTAAAAACATTTTTGACACCCAAATGTTGCAAGTAAGTACAAGTATCTTTTGGCGCGTAGCCAAAGTTAGAACTAACGTCGTCATATTGTTTTTTTCAATACATCACATAACATGTTCATAAACATGTTTACCAACAGCGACCCCATGTCAACGTCATTCGGGCTCCAAAAGATCATTGTAGCACTCTAATTGAACTGTTGGTAAAATATAACTTTATATATTTTACCCGTGAGAACCTGTAATTGGCTGTTTCTTGTAAAATTGTTATCCATTATTTATAGCTGTTGGTTCTCCTATAAATAAATAATATTGTATAACTTTTGCGGTGTGAGTACTGTGTGGTCTGCAATAAAGATTTTATTTTTTTAATTTATACTTAAACCTAAATACCTTCCTAAAGTGTGCATTTTCTTCCCAAGCTCACTTGACTCTTCCAGTAGCTAACTGTATATCCATGACAACTGAAGACCCGTCTAAAGGCCTATTCAGACAGAGCTACACACACGCTAATGGTTTCGACATGTGATGTGCATTACGGCGTCTACGGCAAACTATTCTATAAGCGGTTTGATAAAACAATATTATTTGAGGGACTTCTATCTAGAAATTGGGTGTTTATTATGGTTTTGTTGGTACTTTCGTGGTGTGGTGTGGCTACTACTGCATAATCAGCCTATTATGTTCCCACTGCTGGGATACAGGCCTCCTCACTGTGAGAGGGAGGGGGCTACTACTGACTTAATTACAACTGCCAATCTATTCAGTAAAAATCTCACCGTGAACACTTGGTGAAGTGAGCTGTCAATAGTGTCAATTCCTTTTTTTTTTTTTGAGTGTGGGAAATCATCCAATGACTTCTCCCGCTCTGGGCACCAGGGCGTGTCAGACTTTTACTGATTAAAACCCACCCGTGTTCCTTCAGTTGCCTGTTGCCAAGGGCTCTATCCCTTTCGGACTTTCCCGCAGCCCTGACAGGATAGTGTCAATCCCTAGCATCAGCATTGCTAATCTGTAACCATCTCACCGTGAAAACTTAGGTGAAATTAGCTGTCATTGTCATCGATACCTACCTACTGATGCTGAGGCAGTGACAGTTCACTTCAAGCTCACTTCACCTAAGTTTTCACGGTGAGATTTTTACAGAAAAGAACCGGCTGTAAACAATAACTGTAGTGAGATTATTATCGATTCTATACCCGATTCGCTTGATAGTCATCGGCTACTATCTAAAACACATGTTAGGCGTACTATTTATGGAGCCATAAAATAACAAAGCATATTTTTCTTATTAATATCTTGCGTGTAGATCCTATCAGATGTGGTAGGTAAGTACCTCTATGTAAGTAATACTTACATGTTTACGGTAACGAACAAGCCAAAGGTGAGGAATATACTTACTTTAGTTTATTTATGTTTATGGAGTTATAGCTAGCATGTATCGTGTAGCATGGAGGATCTCGTGGCTAAGTAATAACAGCCGCTCGGGTCGATCCATCAGGTTAAGCTATGGTCACCCATCCACGGACCAACCCCGGCACGCTTGCCGGGGTTGGTCCGTGGATGGGTGACCGTGATTTTCACATTTCGAGACTCCTGTGCCTCGGAAAGCACGTTAAGCCGTTGGTCCCGGCTGTCATTTGTGGATCTTTGACAGTCGTTACGAGTCGTCAGAAGCACGAAAGTCTGACAACCAGTCTATCCAAGGGGTATCGTATTACCCAGTTACTGGGTTGTGGAGGTCAGATAGGCAGTCGCTCCATGTAAAATACTGGTATTCAGCTGCATCCGGTTAGACTGGAAGCCGACCCCAACATAGTTGGGAAAAGGCTAGACAGACAGCTAGCATGTATCATGGTGTGTAATGGCCGATTCCAATCATTTGCGGACAGTTATTGGTTAAAATTAAGACTCTTGTATCTTTACCAATAATGAAACAAACACCTCATAGCTTTGTATATTAGACCATCCCATATGGAAGTAGCTATCATAGGCAAAATTACCTTAGGTAAATCTATTCTTCTTCTTTTCGTGTAGTTAGTGACTAACCTGGTATCAGAGTTTTAAAACCGCCCAAGGTCCACTGACTTGGCTTCACATGCCGTCGAGAAATATGTCTCAGACATGTTTCCTCACGGTGTTTTCCTTCACCGTTTTTGAAGCAAGTGATACATACGCACATAAACCCTAAAAGTCAGAGGTGCGTGCCGTTGGGTTCGAACTCGAGGTTTATGACTTGGCAGTCTAACGGTCACACCACTAGGCTATCACTGCTCATAGGTAAATCTATTTATATGCCCAGTTTGGCAATAAGAAGTGTTGCCATTTTTAAGCTAACGATTCGTAACCGAGTGTTAGAGAAATGTGACAAAATTCGTGACACTTGTCAGTTTGCGTTTATTCCTTCAAGTCACGAGGTCACAAAACAGTAGTTCTGCGTGAAACCAGGAACTTCCCGGTCCGTGAATGAAGGACCGCTTTGTTTGAAGAAACTGGGCGTACAGTTACTAATGAGCTCATTAACAAACGCACGACTAGGTGCGCCCTTTGTAAAGGGAACCCTACCAAGTTGTGACATGCTGTATAACATGGGATAGGGAAAGGCTACACTGGCATGTTATACATACTCATAATGTTTACCAAGCCATGGCGTGATTTGATTATTTAGTAAAGCGACCACACATGCCATCAACATACATAATAAATTCAACGTTAATTACCAACTTTCCATACCTCATTATTATTCCCATCCTTCACAACAATACCGCCCACTCACACCTACAGGACTCACGACTCTCCAATACCTACACTTAATATTCATAACACTTCTAATAATATCAATTTTATATTCTTCTCTCGTTCAAGTCGGCTCGTCCGCGTGAACGAGGCATGGTGCCGGCGGTAAACGACCAATGCGTTTGCTGCAAACTGTTTACAATAGGTACGGATGCGTGTATGAGTGACGTAGGTGTACCGTTGTGATTTACTAGCACTTGAACTGCATATTTGTGTCTATGCGCGTCTGGTCGAGCTTTGAATCTCCATTGATGCATTCCATGTCAGTGCGGTTAAAGTCCATGCTTATTAGTTGGCGAATGGATATTTGCCCGTGTGCAGTCTGCATCGTAATGGCTAGGCGATAAAAGACGAATGCATTCCGTCTAAAATGTTTAGTATACATGTGGCGGGCAATGATGTGTACCGTTGTGAATGTTGATCAGTTTGTGGTCCTAGGCTAAGAATAAGGCACCCCATGCAAGTCTTCATGTTGCTAAGCTATTTCGCAAATAACACTAGACCGAATGAGTAGCCCTGAAACCAAATATGTTGACTGGCAATTTTTGCTTGGCATTTTTTCACTGCTAAGTATTTTAAGACATAGAATTCTCGTTTACTTCTAAGAATTTTAAGACATAGAATTCTCGTTTACTTCTAAGACAAGAAAGCACTATGTAATAGGTACGTGATATTAACCCAAAACTCATGATATTCATCAGTGAAAAAAAGTAAATAAAATCGTCTCGTCTAAATAAACGTTGACGTCTCAGGCCAAAATGCGTCAGATTCACTATTGAGAGAGTTTTCGCATAACATTGAACAATAAGGACCCAAAAAAATGCTCAGAAGTAAATAAAATGGCATTGTCTTAATAAACGTTGACGTCTCAGGCCAAAATGCGTCAGACTCAGTAGGGAGAGCTTTTGCATTACAGTGAACACTACGGACTTAAAGCTCCTTGATTTACATTCGCCCCAGTCTGCATTGTAATTCCATCGTCGATAAAAGACGATGCATTCGGTGCAAATTGTTCTCAATATGTAGTACAGATGCGTGTGAGTGGAGAGAGAGTACCGTTTTAATGCTTAGTGTTGTGTAAATACTTCGTATATCACGAATGTGTTATATGACGCGTCATAAAAGGCTTCCGATGTCAATGCTTTATGGGTCTTATGATAGACCGTGAATAACAGTTTGAGTTTCGCATCTTATTGGAATAAATCCTACTAGCTCGCGACTTCTATACTAGTTAGGATACTATTAAATGAGGAATATCCTAACTATCCTAACTTATCACTATACAGGGTGTTAGGGTGAACACCGTTATCCTAGCAACCAGTTAAAAACCGGAAAATTACAACTTTTTTTTAAATTTTTTAGAATCTACATTTTACCACAAACGCAAGTTCGTTGCCCTATGCGCTAGGGCAACGAACTTGCGTCTCAACACGGGTGGGGTGTGCGGGATGTGACCTGACCGGCCGCGAGTGCGACCCCTCCCTCAGTCAGTCAGCTGTTTCGCTAGCGAGCACGGTGACGGATAGAAACTTTTAAAAATCTTTTAATGAAAATGACGTGTTTCTTTTGTTGTGTTCGGTCATTTATTTTTATATTTAAGTCAACTACCCATGGTTTGAATGACAAGACTGTTTACCCTTACAGCCTGTATATTATAAAACGAAGTCTTGTCTGTCTGTCTGTTCGCGATAAACTCAAAAACGACTGCACCGATTTTAATGCTGTTTTCACTAATGGATAGAGTGGTTCTCGAGGAAGGCTTTAGTATACAGTGTGTTAGGGTAAACACCGTTATCCTTGCAACCAGTGGTTTGGTTTTAATTATAGAATGTAAAATCAATGGAAAATTACAACTTTTTTTTTTAAATTTTTAACTCTACATTTTACCACAAGAGTCGCAATTTCGTTGCCCTATGCGCTAGGGCAACGAACTTGCGTCTCAACACGGGCGGGGGGTGCGGGATGTGATCTGACCGGCGGCGAGCGCCACCCCTCCCTTAGTCAGTCAGCTGTTTCGCTAGCGAGCACGGTGTTGGATAGAAACTTTTAAAATTTTTTTAATGAAAATAACGTTTTTTTTTTGTTGTGTTCGGTCATTTATTTTTATTTTTAAGTCAACTACCCATGGTTTGAATGACAAGAGTGTTTACCCTTACATCCTGTATAATATCCGACATCCACGCGGGCGAAACCGCGGGCTTTAGCTAGTAATATTATAAATGCGAAAGTGAGTTTGTTACGGTTTCACGGTATAACGGCTGAACAGATTTGGATGAATTTGGCACAGGGCTAGACTATGACCTGGAGAAGGATATATTTTCATCCTGGATCGCAGACGAAGTCGTAGGCAACAGTTAGTATTATAATAAAGAGAAAAGATTAGATTTTATCTATATTTGTTTGTTTCGCTTTCACGCTAAAACGGCTGAACGGATTTGGATGAAATTTGGCACATGGGTAGACCATCACCTAGGTTAGGACATAGAATACTTTTTATCCCGATATTCCCACGTGATTGAGACTTAGGCGGGTGAAACAGCGGGGCGCAGCTAGACTTATATATAATCTCAGATTTTAGTACCCTGTTTGTAGCTTACTCACAGCTTTCGCCACCTGCAGGAAGTGACAGAGGTCTATTCTAAAGCCACAAACGGTAATGTTATGTCTGTGCCTTCACTTATTCATGCCCATTCGCCATAAAACTTTATAGACTTGTCCCACTGACTAAAGTAGTTGCTTTGTGGTATTACGATGTGTCATAGGAGGCTTAGACTATGTTTCTTAGGTCCTGTTTAGAGGTTTAATCTTCCGGGTTCCAAATAGGTTCATCTTGTTTTCTCGATGTGTTAGTGGCCATTACTTCCGTGTTAATTATGCAGGTATTATCAGATAAGTTTATGACGAAATATCCTTGTAGCGAAGCCTAATATCAAGTGGAGTAATATCAACCTGTAATGATACAATTCGAGGATTACACCAGTGAGGGAGGAGAACCGAGTTACATTACAAGCGAATGGTCTTAAGTCAGGGAGGGAGTATTGTAACATAATGCTCAAAATCTAATTTGTAACGTTACATTACAGGCGAATGCTCCCGGTGAAGGAGCACCTTTTGGCGCAGCGGGGTAATGGCGTAACACACTAGCAGTAGTTGAACAACATTCATTTCGTTATATAAGTTGTTGACCAGACAAGTTTTTCGAACATTATGAAGTAATAGTTTAGGAATATCTTTCAAAATCACTTAGATTGTGATTGAAAGTGATTTATACAATTAGGGTGCAGGAACTAATCAGCTATCAAAAGATTGCCACAGTTGTAGTTTGACGGTGGTAACTACTGTTATTAGGCTGGGCTGGTAGATGGCGGCTTCTCTGTCACGTGTCAACCAAAGGAAGTAATACGTCATCAATTTTTTTCTCCATAAAGGTATGATTCCGAATGGATTTGCACGCGGCAGCACTGCTGCGGCGGCACCCCCGCGTGTAGCGTTGCTCGGAATCATACCTAAAGAGGAAATTGGGTCGGTCTTTTTCTCCACAAAAGTCATAATTCGAGGTTCGGCTCTCGTCTATTTCCTCCTCCAATATTGGACCAATTTGAAAGATATTGTATAAATTGAATAAGAAGGTTATTTTGCTGTGTCCCTATGTTATGCTATGTTTCTTTTTTCATTTATAGTTGTCAAATTTGTACAATAGGCCTCCAAGACAGCCGTCTAAACAGGCAATTTTGAGCATTTTCTGAAGGTTCTAGTGCTTCTACAGATAATGTATCATCAAAACGGAAAACATAGGGGCACAGTAAATAACCTTCTTATTCAATTTATAAAATATCTTTGAAATTGGTCCAATATTGGAGTAGGAAATAGACGAGAGCCGAACCTCGAATTATAACTTTTTGTATGGAGTAAAATACCGACCCTATTTCCTCTTAAGTCATGAATTGCTTCCTTCATAATGAAGTAATTATTTCAGAATGACCGGAGGTAAATTGCCTTAACCTCCACCAAAGCCATTTAAAGATGATTCATACTACAAAGCCGTTGCAGTCGTGTAGTTGTCTATGGACAGGCAATACATTGCCATCGGGTGTAGATTGCATGGGTGACGCAGATGTACCGTTGAGAATACTGTAATGTGTATTACTGTCTCAAGGTACGTCTGTCTGTCTGAGAGTATTGTTAGGTATTGTTGATATGTGACGTTGTTTACATAAATGTATATCTAATGAACATTGTTCTAAGTGTGGGTGTGGGAAAATGCATCGATACCAGCATATTTAATGACGTCTTCTGTCAATTAATGCAGCTTCAATATCTTACTTTTGCGCTAGGTATTATAAGTGTTTCCCAGGCAACGAATGGCATTTTTACTGAACATAACATCACGCCTATATTCCTCGAAGGGTTGGGCAGAGGTGTACCTATATTACACCCACATTTCGCCAGTTATGTTTGAGTCCCATGTAATAGGGGGCGAGCCTATTGCCAACAACTGAGCACAGATCCAGACTCCGGGCTGCTACTGAGAAATTCCAGATGGAAAAACTTAATAAAACTGCTCGACCCGGGAATCGAACCCAGGCCCTCATGGTTAGCAGTAGCCTACAGTAGGCTACTGCTAACCATGAGGGCCTGGTACTAGGCAGACTTTTTACTGATAATTGAAAAAAATATTATAGCTATGACCACCAATAGTTGTCGAGTTATAATCACATTCTGACAATTAACTATGAAGCAGAACCAATTAGTCTTCATAGTTTTCTTTGAAAGGGTTTTTGCATAAAAAGTCGTAACTAATCAAAGAAAAGTTATTCAAAGTAATAAGAACTTGTTTTAAATAAATTTATATTCTAGTTCAGACCCCAAATTCTAACAAACTAGGAAAAAGTCCGGACCCCTTATTAAAAGTTAGTACAATCTACACTAATATTATAAAGAAAAGAAAAGATTTGTATTTTTGTTTGTAATTAATAAACTCAAAAACTGGACCGATTCGCTTAATATTTATTACTGAGTAACATAGGCTATAATTTACAGATTTTTTTTGAGATATCACGCAGGCGGCGCCGCTGGCGGTAGCTAGTTTAATACAAAGCAAGCATTCTTAAATTACCATTGACAAAACATCTAACACATCGCTTTTAGAATAAAAAATGATTTATGGGTACTGACTACCTACCTATGTTCACAAGAACATCTCACCTACTTACGTGTAAGCTAGCTAGTTCCTTTGTAGCATCAATCATAGGTTATCGACATTCAACTCTTTCATACTTTTTTTTGCAAATGCTTGTCTGACGATGTATAATATGCCTTCTTCGCCATAAACTGTTATAAATATGCATTTTCTAACACTACCACCGGTAGTGTCATTGACCCTTCAATTCGAAATTCAAATTCGCGTATGGAACCGCAATCGGTACGTTACATACGCACCAAACTATGACGCATCGTTGCATTTGAAATAAAAGCAGAGAGTAAATATTTGATAGGGAACGAGGGATGACGCGACCGGACGGACGTATGTTGACTAGAATATTAATTACTTATGTAGGTACCTACAGAGCTTTTACCATTCCCGAGCCAATGTGTTACTCATTTTTCCACGTTGCACCGGAAACGACGCATGAACTGTGAACTACGTTTTTTTATCCGTAAAAGCCTATTTTAATTATTTATTTCTCTTTGTTTGCAGGTAAGCTGAGCAAAAAGTTCACTCCATGTAAGTGAAATTGTTCGAAGCGGAAAAACAAACTTGAACTTTGAATACTTTTGCGTCACTTTAGTTTACTCTGTGTTCCGCAAATTCCCGAGGCGCTGGCGTCGCATTCAACGTTGCGAGCAGATGGTTTGTATCTAGGCAGACACGCGTAACTCCACCATGTAAGCGAGTTCGGGCGAAATTGTACAGATGGCGTTGTTTTAAATTTAGTTAATAATTTTCCCAAATTGTTTACGGATACTTTTTCTTGTTATTTTCGAGTGATTATTGAGGAACCAAATATTTATGAACTTAAAACAAACTTTTTGGTATAAAAAAAGCTTGTGTTATAAAAAACTACTAAGAATAATTACCAAAAACCTGTTTAATAACTAAATATAAAAGATAAGTAGTCATATAATTTTCATAATAATTGCGCGAAATATACCTAATCCTTTTTTTACTTATTTCTTTCTTTCCACAATGGATTAATAAATCCGACCTCGGTGTACTTTATTATAATCGCAAGCCTACTCATAAACGAAATGATTAAAAATACAAAGTTATTCTACAAAATGTCAGCTGTAGAGGAAAAAAAGGACAAATAAATATTGTTTCAGAAAACCTAAGTAAATTACTAAGATCTTTCTTTCATTTCGTTTTTAATAAATATCTACAGATCTAACGTTTTGCAGGCTTTGTAAAGTTAAGTTAATAATGAATTGCAAATATAACACTGAATTTGATGTTGTAACCGTTTTAGGTGTAAAAATGACATTTGGGGAGTTCCAAAATACTTTTTTTACATCTAAAACTAAATATTCAGTGTTACAATAGTAAATATTGCATTTCATAATCAATATTTTAGTTATTATGTAGTGCTATTTCATATTTCCATAGAGTAATATTGACAAATTAATCAAAACAGCGAAATATTTGTTGACAGCTATTTGCGACGTTGCCCACTCGGAATGCACCGCACGCTCAAAGTATTTAATTCTTAAAAAAAACATAATTCGGCTCGCTCAAAAGTATTGAATTCTTATACCTAAACACAATGAATATTGCAACGCAATATTCATTGTGTTTAAAAATAGGTTTCGTCAGTGTAAAACCAACATTCTTCGACTGCCCATATCTAAATAAATATCAGAGTTCGTCTCCAAATTTAGTGTGGTTGGTGACAAGCCTGGTGCCAGAGTTTCAAAGCTGCCCAAGGGCTTCTGACTTGGCTTCTCATTTCGTCGAGAAATATCTCTCAGGTTGCCTCACGATGTTTTCCTTCACCGTGTTTATAGCAAGTGATAATTATACAATACGCACATGAATCCGAAAAGCCAGAAGTGCGTGTCTTGGGTTCGAACTCGAGACCTATGACGTGGCAGTCCGACGGTCACACTACTAGGCTATCACTGCTTTAAAAAAACAAAACAAACAATTAAAGATATTCATCTTTTATATTTCGCTTCGCGATTGTTGAATTCTTATATCCGTATATCCGGCGACCTTATGCATTTCTTATGATGCCCAACTCGGAAAGCTTTTGAGACAAATGTACTGCCATTTAAATGGAATATTCAGTATTGTAGCATCCATTGTAGAAATTTCTTATTCACTGTTTAAGCGAAGTACTTGAATAGCGTGGGGGGAGTTCCAGTATTTGCGAGCCTGATAGCTTGTTGAATTGACTATATAGATGTTATTGGGAAGTTGTAAGGTGAATGTATTGAACGTTTATGTAATGTATGTGATCTAAGGGTTCTAGATTTGAGTGAATTACCTACAATAGAATAACTTCCATTGTAATATTGTTTAGACGATGCAACTTTTTTTGTTGCTTTGGGAATGAAATCGCATCGTGTAAATCAGGCTTAAGTGAGGTTTCTAAGGGTAATAACACACTGGCGATTTGCGAGCGTGTTACCAATGAGGCGATTGTTGAACACGCTCGCTGCCGGTGCGTAGCGAGCGTGTCAGATGAGGGGAATGAATATTATATGTATAGTATATGATATTTAATTAGTAAGGTTTGAGTTAGGTTGATGGCTCGCAGACACCAAAAGCTTCCAGCAGATCCTCGATGGCTCCGAAGTTGATCATGAAAAGAGAAAAATATAATTCATTATAAATCCGTTATGTAAGCCAGAGCCCTATATATCCCACTTCTGATGTCGAATTAGGGAAATATCATATACTATACGTATACATATAGTATTCATTCCCCTCATCTGACAAGCGCGTACACACCACGTGTGTGCAACGAGTTCGCTGGAGTTTCGTAACTAGAGCGATTGACGTGAGAGACAAGAGAGAGCGAAACAAGCGAGTGTATAAAATTATAAAAACGCGGAGAACACGTCGCGTAGTGGCGGCTACTTCGCTTCGCACCCGCGGAGAGCACGTTCACAAAACGCTTCGCTGGAAACCCGCTGGAAAATCTTCAGTATGATATCGCTCTAAGGACGCAGTCGTACCTACTATTTTAATTTTTTACCAAATCTAAACCCATTATTTCAAGAGTGAAACTTGATAATTATCATACTGCATTGCTTCATATAAAGAAAGACAGAATAACATTTATTAGGGCACAGTTTCTGAAACACAGTATACAAAAAAAAAATAGTGAAAATAATGTTTTAAAAGTAATGTGTGCCTCACGGCTGCGCCAAAAGGGTTCATTTCAGCATAAATGCCAGACAAATGCTGAAAAACACAAATGACAAATGCAAATAATAGAAATTAATTTCCTACTTAATCTTAATGTCTTCGTATTTTATTAGGTACAATACCATTGACTAGACCGAAGTTATCATGTTTCATAGTTGCTTCAATTTTCTCACACCAGCACTCAGAATAACTGACTTACCTATAAAACGCGCGCAATCGTTACCTGTATTTAAGGGGGAGTAGTTTGACAGCAAAAAATCATATTTCATCCGCGCAACCCTTACCTACCCCTCTCATTAAATACGACGAAAACAAAACACAATGCCTTCCCGCCAGCAGAAACTTTTCTTCTGGCGTTTATGGAATTCGAATTTCAATCTTCTGTAGTTTATTTTGCTTATACGATACGCTAAGCTTGAATTCAGTTTTATAGATCATGTTCATATTTTGGAACTAGAAACTCAATGTTGACGTGAAAAAGTTCAAATTTAAATGTTACCAAATTTTATTTAGGACCTTGTACAATTTGTACCTAATGACGTCTTTGTGGAAAACTGTGTTACCAAGTAATAAATATAATGCTATATCGTGGATTTCTCTCTTTGGAGGATCGTGCAAAGTGATACCCAAGTAAAAAATAATATTCGTATAATGAATTTTGCACTGTATTGTGCAACGAATATGGCATATGTCATGAAAACCTTTCCTGCGCCAAACGCGAACAATCCCCTTCGAAAACATTTGAAACATGTGAAAAAGAGGCCGAGTTCTGTACAAAAGAAATAAATGTAGGATTGTCGGCTTCACCACTAAAAGAATTGACATCTATTGTTTTTTTATTGTAAAATATAAAAAAATATAAAAACAGTATTGTTCAAGAGAGCAGTACAAATTCAAATTAACACTAGCCTCCACACTAGGATTCCCTGTGTCGTGGAGACTAGTCTCCTTCGTCTTACAGCTTTATAACATACAAAGTAGGTACAATATTAAACAATAATCAAGCTTAATTACAATATTCATCTATGTAAATGGGTGCCAAAGTACCAAAGGGACTAATTATAACAAAGGCCCGAGGTACGCGCTCAGTACCGGCGCTGTGTTCTGGGCGCGCGCCCAGCGCGTTTTGGACGCTCGTCAAACGCAACAAGATTTCCACATTTTGTTGTAACTTTTGAACCGTGTTTCTTTTAAGTTTATTACTAATGCGGAGAAAATGACAAGGAAAAATAGTGAAAAAGGAACTCGCGTCCAAGCGTCAAGGGCACGGTTAGGCTTCATTTACGGAGACGCGAGGAGTCGCGCGTGGCTTTGGGCGGCGCGGCTCGCACTGAATTCAAACATATGGCGTTGTATGAGTGTGTATACGGAGACGCGATTTTACACGCGTTTGTTTGAAATGGAGCGTTTTTTGCGGCGGAGCCCGCGAATGGCATAGCCGCGTCACACGCGGCGTTTCATCACGGCGGCGCACGTAGCAGCAATGCCCGCGGCATACCTTCTCCCAGTCTTATTTGTAAATCGCACAACGGAAATGCAAGTTGAGAGTGGCAAGTTGCGACATGTGCAGGCCTAACGGCGCCCGGCATGGGCGCTCGCTTAGACTGCAGCGCTTGATATAATTCGTTACATAGGAATTCATACAATTTTATTGAGCGCCCGAAACGCAGCGTACAAAATGCGCGTCTCGGGCGCTTGTTATAACTAGTCCCTTAGTAGAAAGTTTAGTATGGTCCCTCTTTGTAACTGTTGAAATTGTATCTTTGAAAACATGCCAAGTTGCATTATAACTTTAGGCCTCATTTACGGAGACGCGGGGCGTGGCGCGTCGCGTGCAGTGTGGCGTCACGCGGCGCGTTTGACGTTTTTTCTGTTTACGGTGCGGCGGCGCGTGATGCGGCAGTTATCATCCCACGCGTTAACATAAACATATGGCAATATACGTCTTGATCGTCGCGGTTTTTTTGGGGGTTATAATATATATTTTTGAAATGTGCTAATTAAAGCCTTTCATTTGATACCCAACATGGTATGATTAAAAAAATATTTTTTGTTGTTCATGATATGTCACCTAGAGGGCGCCATTTTCAATTTAATGTGTCTTCATACAGCCTATGACCAGCGGACGATCAAGAAGCTTCCAACGATACCTCATTTGTCAAATTGTGATGAGTCTTTAAGAAGATAATATGTGGGAACAGACATAGATAAATACATAGAAACCGGTCAAAATTATAACCCTCCTTTTTGCTTCGCCGTAGTCAGGTAAAAACTAAAACCCAACTACGACAAAAAAGTCAACTAAAGAGATATAAACAAGACATCACGGACAGACAAATTAAAAATCCGGAGTCATACGGAATCTGTTCGAGTTCGTTCGTTATACCAATAACCGAAGAATAAAGGTATTATTCTAAACAAGTTTTATTTAGGGGCGGTCAGTCGCTCCAATAGGGAATATGCATGTATTTTTTTAATATTTTTATTCGATAGTTTACATCGTCAAATAATAGTAAAAAAAAATTCGACGGCAAAAAAGCAATTTAAAGTAGTTAAAAAAATGTTAAAAAATATCCAACCGATCCGGGCTATTTAAACGCCCTCCATTTGGCGCGCTTGGTGTGGTGACGTCACAGTTCGTGAAAACAGACAAGCAACTGTCAAGTCAACGTCAAAAACTCCTTTTTCTATGAGCGTTTGACATTGACTTGACACTTGTTGATTGACTTGACATTGACATTTTGATTGTTATTCCGGATTGTTACGTCACATCCGCTCTTAGCCTTTTCAAGTATTTGAATTACCCACAGTTTTTTGGGACTTTTTAAAAATTAATTTCTCGCTCAAAAAGAAATTTTATTCAAAAATATTGATGGAGGCATAATTCTGAAGTAACATAGTTTATAGAAAAAAATATTTGACCCATATTTGAATCACATGCATATTCCCTATTGTTCGTCTAAGGGTCACCTTACAAGAAGTTTGTCAAAAAAAGTGGGAGTTAACGAATTTGGATCCTGAGTATATCGCAATAAGATTTAATCTCCAGTGCGAACTTTCAAATGAACGTGGAATGGGCTCGTTGGCTATGTTGTAAATTTTCTCCGCAAGAAAATTCACCGCAATACAGAGCAATGGCGCTAGTTTTACCTACTTCTTTCTATACTCCGTGCTACCAGTCAAAAATCTGTCAAATAAAATGTATGTCATCTTGAGTTTTCAAATATCAACATTGAATTTTATATGTTTATTTAGACTCGGTATTTATTTATTTATCAATCAATAACACTTGTAATATTCGTTTTGGAAGTGGTTTTAGTGTTTTTTTCATGTTTTCTATGGCTCAGTTTCTTTTGTGGAATGTGATAAATTACGAAAATATTATTTACGAAAATAAATAATATCTCAGCGCAGCTAAAAATTTGAGCGTAGTCCTCTCGTCTCAACAGAGCGACGCCGACTGATTTGTGAAACAAAAATATGCTTGAAGTTCCCGTAATGTGCGACGGAAGATGGCTTCTTCCACGAACTAAGAACGTCGTAAGTCCTACAAGCTTTGATTCGTAATAAAACCAAAAATAAAAGGAGTAAAAAAAAAAGCCTACACAATTTTTTTTGCCTTGTTTTAATACATATAATCATCTAATTTTTATCATAATAGGCATTAGCATTTTAAGTACAAATCGAAAATACGTGAAAATTAGAGGTAACTTCGTGATATTTTTTTATCGAGAAAATTTTAATATTTTGTGTTTCTGTTCCACAAAAAGTTTGGAAATATCATGTAGTTACTCATACTATTTTTATTTTACACGTAAGTCTTATCAATTTCATGAAAAATCAAATTGAAGACAGGCAATTTTGCTTCCTACCCGCCCTTAAGAGACTTGTGAAGGAGCATTACTTGTTGTTGTGATCTTGTTCTCATAGCTGTAATACTTATATATTCTTTTAAAGTCAGTATGTATGTATTTATGTATCTATTATATAGCATATATATATATATAAATATATATATAATATATATATATCTATTATAGTATATTGTATCTATTGGTAAGTTTAAGTACCTACTTATTATTTTGCACCAATGACAACCCCATTTTTTATGTCCACGCAATCACTGTCCATTCTAAGATTGCCTGGAAGAGATCGCAGAAAGCGATAAGGCCGCCCAATGTATGTTTTATAGTGTTAAATTTATTTATTTTCGGAATGTATTTTCTGGTGTACAATAAAGTATATATAACTAAATAAGACAATTCAGTCTTCATATTGTTTATCTCCTTCAATCCCCTCGTTGACATCAACCTAAACTGAAACTTTCCCCAAATCTATTTAGAAAACCTCTCAACGTTTCATCAATTCCAATTTAAAAAAAATCACCACTATGTCGAGTAAACCTACATTGAAACTGTAAAAGTAAAAACTGTAGATCAGAGCTCAAGATTGCATTTAAATGTTTCATTTAAGTCGTCCAATGGCTCGGAAACGGTTGAGAGAAAACCTTTGGGAGCATTAAAATATTATGTAACGGGCAAAAATAACAGATGGTCTTCCGTAAGGTAACGAACTGTAAGATAATATATATATATATATATATATCTATACTGCGTTCGCGATTTAGTTTCTAAACATGTAAACAAATATGTGTTGTTGGAAAATCGTCTTTAACACACACTCATAAAGTATAATTTACTTTTTAACTTTTTCAGTAGTATTAGTCAATATATTTAATTTACATTAAGCATAATTTATTTAATTTACACGAAGCATAAAGTTGATATTTGTTTAAGTGGGAACAACATCAATTGGAAACAAGGATTTGGATAGACTGTAGGTAGCTCTCCTCGCAAAAGAGGGCCCGTGGTCTCCCCACAATGTTAGCTCCGGCATATATAAAGTTGTTTGCCTAAAATATTGTTATTTACTTATCATTTTTGTGGCAAATCTGTGGATAATCGAGGTTTGTTTACGAAACAAAAGTGTCCTTTGAAAAGGACAAAGGAAAAGCTCTCTGTATGTTTCGTGTGTTTTATGTAAGTTATACCTAAATATGGAATTGGTCATGTTTTAGTCATGTGAACTATTTGTTACTAACGTTACTTTATTCATTTTGAACCTAAAAATGCTTTAACTCAAACTAATTGGAAATTCAAGCATTATTTTGACAACCTTCTTCGAGATAAATTGAAAATGCTGTATTGGTCAAATACATGCGATTAGGCGGCCGGCAATGTAACTATGAAAATCCATACCTTTTTTTTTTTTTTTGAAGGTGGGAAATCATCCAATGACTTCTCCCGCTCTGGGTGGAGCGGAAGGGCGTGTCAGACTTTTACTGACTAAAACCCAACCGTGTTCCTTCAGTTGCCTGTTGCCAAGGTCCCGGTATCCCTTTCGGACTAACCCGCAACCCTGGCAGGCATCGGTCCTAGCGGACCCCGCCAATTGTGCTGACATCTCTTTGAGGCGCGCGTGGAACACGACGCGCCATCGACCCGGGCCTGGTCCTGATCGGACGGCGAGCTACCCATTGCTCGCCGTCCGCAAGCCCGCGCCGGCGTGGTGGCCGGGAATCCGCCTGAATAAATTGAAAAAAATGAAAATAAATTGAAAATGCTGTATTGGTCAAATACATGCGATTAGGCGGCCGGCAATGTAACTATGAAAATCCATACCTGACGTGTTATTTAAAAATGGAAAGAACTTTTTACGTTGACACATTGTAACCATAGAGGTAAATTATCAAAGATTTTGATTTTATTTAAATTTCGATTTGACTTGCAAATAGAGCTGTTTAAAAGTAACGTAGAAACAAATGAAAATACTGGCGCGTGAAAAATTATTTTGTTCGTCATTAATTCTAGAATTTATAGTTATTTACTACAGGCCTTGGCCGCAACCCCACAGAAGGTCGGTACCTAAGTAAGTACTTCATTTCTAAGTGATATTGATGCACCCTAAAAACGAACCAGCGAATATTTATTGACCACCACTCTATCTAAGCCACAGATACAAAATAGTACCTACAAGTACAGAAGATTCACTCCGCAAAATCATTTAAATAAATAGCGACTCTTGCTACAACACAATAAAATGCAATTTAGGTCGCACAGCGCTAATTACCTACAGTTATATTCACCTAGAGTTGCCTCTCTTTCTATCGTTACGCTCTTATCTTCTGACTACGTTACACTCACTGAATTGGCCCGACAAGTCGAGCCCCGCGTACTTGTAGCTTCATAGCTAAAATGAGGAATGCGCCTGGCCTGATTAAGCTCAGTCAATTATAAACACTTCTATCACCCATATCATTCACACTCAACTAACGCCAAACACCAAAGACACATACCTAAAGATCATTACTCAAAGAAGGTCCTGACAAATCGTTTCTAGTTCATTGAATGATTGATTCATTCGTTCAATAATAGGCTGGCAGCCAACAGGTGAACGATGAACGGTGAACGTCTGATTTACTAACTCTTAATGCTTTTCCAAATCACTCGAGCCTAATTCTTTGGATTTTCCCTTTTCAAAATCATGTGACGGGGGTCTTGTCCTAATGGGAATTGGGTCCGCTGAGACGTTTTAGGGCTTGAGTCGATGTTAGATAAACCGGAGAGGGTTTCTGATGATTGATTTTTCCGGAGTCACACGTAATCTGTTTGATTTATGCCCTAACACTTGTGACTCCGGAACTCTCATGTGATTTTGAATTTGTCTGTCTGTGATGTCTTGTTTATACCTTTTTAGTTGATTTTTTTTGTCCTAGTTGGGTAATTGTTGTTATTGATATGTGAAAGGGGCTGTGGCTAAATAATGACAGCCGCACAGGTCGATGACAGATTAAGCTACGCTTGCCGAGGTCGGTCCGTGGATGGGTGACCATCCATTACATATTATCGAGACCCCTGCCCTTTGCCTCAGAATGCAAGTTAAGCTGTTGGTCACGGCTGTCTTTTGTAGATCTTTGACAGTCGTTACGGGTAGTCGGAAGACCAAAAATCTGATATCCAGTCTTGCCATGGGGTATCCTTTGCCAGTAACTGGTTTGTGGAGGTCAGATAGGCAGTCGTTCCATGTAAAATACTGGTATTCAACCGGGTAGACTGGAAGCCGACCCCAACATAGTTGGGAAAAAGCTAGGCAGATAGATTGAAACATTTTTTGTAATCCTCTCCTGCATGAAAAATTCTTCAGCAATTAAACTTTAATCAACAAAACCTTAATTGTTTTACAATTGTTTATAGACCAAGGAAGTTTCTGAATTAGTTGGCCTTCTTTAATTAGGGACGTATATTTACGAACTTTTAGTCTCACTTATTATTCATAGTTTCATTACCTAGTTAAACAGGCCAAGTCGCCATGTTTGACTGAAAATGAAAAAAACTTGGTAGTTTTTTAGTTTGCTGTAGGTAAAGTAAAACAACGTACACAATTTATTCGAGACTAGTTTCTTAATGGTTCTTGGTTTTAAAAAGTCTTCTGATTTGTAAGCTCACTTGGCCGGTTTTTAAATGTGCTTAAACCAAATTCCTTAATGTTTTTTTTCAAAGATCTTGAAACATGTCTGCCTTGTCATGTCTATCTTTAATTTGCTTGACCCATTCCACCAACCGCATCTCTGGTAGTTACTTGGAACATTTTACTTTGAACCTTAAGTTCTGAGTTTAGCTCCTGGGTTGCTGACAAATGCTTGCACTGAGTGGACAGGTCCACTCAAATCTGTGTGGTTCTTTCCTCGAAATACCATTTCAGACATTAATCTATCTATATGGTTCTCATATGACCTGACCGAGATTATGTAAAACTTTAAAAGGGACTGCGACCTCGAGTTTGTCTTGGCCTTTCTTCTCAGAGTAGTCAGATAGGAAACGCCGACCTCATCTAGCTTATATATATATATATTTTCTTTTTTATTAATATCACGTTTAAATGTGTTTCCGATATCTTATTTACAGAATAAACAATTTCATTTATTGAATACCTACTCCAACGTAGAATTTATCCCAGATAATGTAAGTAATATTAATGCGACTCTCCCCTCGTAAGAAGCTTTCTCAGGAAAAGATCGTGTGTCATAAACTATGATTTTTCTCTATGAATATTATGGCAGTTGAGTGCTGAAGGCAAAAAGCCCGAGAGGGACAAATAAATTGCTCTATTGTCTATTCATAACCTTGTCTTATTACGCACTATTTGATTTTTGGCGGTTCTTTCTTGATAGTGTTGTGTGTGGTTATTCTTATTGTTAGTAAATAGATGATTATGTTATCTTTGGTTTAAGGTTTAGTTCAAATACAGCTAAATTACGAGTGTTTACCCGTGGTCCCGGTGGGTTGACCCATTACCGGGTTCATGGGTAAATTTTAATTACCCTTGGTTCCATTAGGGATTGTTCCCGGACTTCTGACTAAGTATATAAACAAACAAAACAATTTAATAAACAATTTTTCTCTCTTTTCTTTTTTCTTTCTTATATCGATAGAAAATGAAAACTATCAGTTACTTACAATAAAGTTTACTAATTTATATGCAAATATAGTTATTTATGTTACAAGTGCGGAAAGTAGGTGATTTCCGACGAGTGTATCAGTCCACACGAGTCAGAAATCATCTTACGCACGTGTATCATAAAACGTTGTACTATAGTATCCGGCTGTCGAGCGAATGCGTTTCTGACACCTGTCAGTTGGACAATTTCTAGTAGTAATAAGGATCAAATTCGCAAAACACATATTCGTTAGTATGAAACTGACAGGTGTCTAGAACGCAATCTCTCGACGCCGACGGCCGGACTGTAGGTCAGTGCTCAGTGTCAAAGTATATATATTTGGGTATATATTTGTAGCAAATGTAGCAAAACGCCGTTCGAGGATAGACAGCAAGAGGATAATAAAGCCTGTCTACCTATTTATCTTATAGCTCGTGGCTAAGTACTAACAGCCTGCATGGGTCGATCCTTCAGGTTAAGCTACACTTGCCGGGGTTGGTCCGTGGATGGGTGACCATCTTTACATACCGAGACTCCTCTGTGCCTCGGAAAGCAGTTTAAGCCTTTTGTCCCGGCTGTGATTCGTGGATCTTTGACAGTCGTCCCAAGCCCGAAAGTTTGACAACCAGTCTTACCAAAGGGTATCATATTACCCAGTACTGGGTTGTGAAGGTCAGATAGGCGGTCGCTCCATGTAAAATACTGGTATTCAGCTGCATCCAGTTAACCTGGAAACTGACCCCAACATAGTTCGGAAAAGGCTAGGCCAATTTTTGACCTATTTATATCATTCAGTACCTTTGATATCGGGTTCACAAATGAAACCTCTCCCGGACACACCAAAAACATACGTTCCTATTACCCAAGGTCCCAGACACACGACACAAAACAAAACTTATCACAACTTTATCCGACTAATCCTGGTCTTTATTCTTCGTTGTCCAAATCCTAATGTTTGCTAAGCCTTGTCTTATTCCCACCAATAATAAGTGTGTCTCTTATTTGGGACATTGGAACGTTAGTTGAATTCTTGGCAGGGGTGAGACAGTGAGGGGTGGGACAGTGGTGGGACATCTGCATAAATACGTAAAGCGGTCACGTTCGAGCCGACGACCACGCGTTTAACTTGTATCGTCTATGGACAAGGCGGGCTTGTTTAGACGGGCGAGTTGGGAGAGGCGAGTAGCTGGCGCGAGATACTGTTTTGTTGCTGAAGTCTTTTGAGGTCAGTTGACTGGCTAAAGCGGCTATTTAAACAGGAATAGATAGTGCGTTTTATAATAACGACCGTGATACGTGTGGACAGCAACTTTTATGTCTTATCGGTTTCATTATATCCATCTGGCAAGGTCTTAGCAAGAAAATGAGATGTAATCGCAAAATATCATCAGTATTGATGGATTGCTATCACCTGATTCTTAATCGCTGGGAAAATCTTATCATAAACGTACGAGAAAACGATCTTATCGATTGTATTACTTTAGCGATTACGATATTACTATCATACCTATTTAACACTATCGTATTTTTACGCGGTACCGCATCGATAATACTCCTTGGTTTTAGTCTGAATTAAATAAATGCATTGTAAGACATTCAGTAGTAAAAAGAAAGCATAGAATGCTTTAAAAAAACTGTCTAGTTGTTTCGTAAAACATGTCAAGTTGTCAGTTTATTTGAACACGCCAGGCTAGTTGCCTAGCATGTTCAACCAAACTGACAACATGACATCTTTATGTACCGCGTCGTATCTTTCAAAGCAAATGTGTTAATTTGCGAAACTCATTAATAAATCAATTTGATTGCGAATCAATACAGCCTATCTAGTATTTAGCTTAATTGCGGACACATTACCTAATTGACTCTAAAACTAATTTGACATCTACATAAATATTAGCTTTAGTTGTGTAGTTCAGTAAATATGTTTATGTTTATTTGTGCTGTCTGGTTGGTAAATTAATTCAGATAGGACTACGATATACCGACTAGAATAGGAGGAT
This sequence comes from Lithophane semibrunnea, assembly GCA_947363905.1. Lineage (NCBI taxonomy): Eukaryota > Metazoa > Arthropoda > Insecta > Lepidoptera > Noctuidae > Lithophane > Lithophane semibrunnea. Next base: position 6,965,083 of record OX376190.1, read on the forward strand.
TGAGGGTTTTAACAAACTCTAATTCTGAATTGATTGAAATAACACAGCGTTCATATCTGACATATTTTCCATCACTATATGATTTGTTTGGAGGAGCTCGTGGCTAAGTATTAACAGCCGCACGGGTCGATCCATCAGGTTTCGCTACGCTTGCCGGGGTTGGTCGGTGGATGGGTGCCCATCTTTACATACCGAGACTCCACCGTGCTTCGCAAGGCACGTTAAGCCGTTGGTCGGCTGTTATTCGTGGATCTTTGACAGTCGTTACAGGTCGTCAGAAGCCCGAAAGTCTTACCAGCCAGTCTTACCAGGGGGTAATCGCTTATCGTATTACCCAGTTACTGGGTTGTGGAGGTCAGATAGACAGTCGCTCCATGTATAATACTAGTATTCAGCATCCAGTTAGACTGGAAGCCCTCCCCAACGTAGTTGGGAAAAGGTTAGGCAGATTGATTTTTATATGATTCGGTTCATGGATTTAACGTGTTTTTTATGGCGATCAATTTTGCCCCAAAATTAAGACAGCATTCGTTTTTATCCAGTGTATTCATTTCTTTTGTGTGAATTATTAGGTATCTACTTTCATTTTGTTGGCTTAATCTTACTCTAGTTAGCATGTCCATGCAAACGAATCACCAGAAGTAAACAATTCAACTTAAAAAAGACTTCCGCCAACATTATCAAAGTACAGGCAAGTGAACTTGCCCGACTGAACGCACTCACGCCCGTGTCACGGCGCCTTTATTTTCTATTTCCAAGGCGGCGCGGCCAGAGAAACACCACGGCTAATCGTCCGCCCGTTTCCCGCCCCGCCCCACTAGGGATGTGCCTTGCTACGTCTCCGTCTACGATAAGGGTGCAAAACTTTGTGAATGCGGTTTCAGTAGCAGGTATAGTCAAACTTGCGTAGGTGACTTTGAAAGGATTGCTTTGCTAATGCTAGGTTCCTATATAAACAGAAAACTAATCGTTTTTTTACCAATGGTAACTTTTTTTTATATATATATATAAATAGATTCGTATATAAGCTAATTTTAGCGACTGCCTATCTGATCTCTACAACCCACTTACTGTGTAACACGATACCCCTTAGTAGAAAAAAAACGTAAACGATTATCGTCTATCGATATATCGACAGTTCACACCCCTAACTGCCTTGATGTGTCCCGGTAAGTAACGTGTTCTTTTAGTGGCTTGTCCTACGCTTTTCTACCTGCTTCTAACAGATCAGTTTACTTTCGTACTTACTCCTATACATATTGTATGTATACAACCGCTATACATGTGTGTGAGAGATTAGATATTACGGCTCTTTATAAATATTTTAATAGATTAAAACTTCAGTATTTACGTAGAGTTTTATACTAAAAGCACAGTATAATAAAGTAACAGTATTATGCCTCGGCAGTTACCTTGAAATATTTACCTATTGCCGCTCGGTAGATAAGCCTTCCACGTCCGTGCGTAACTGCCGCGCACTTGATACTGTTGTGACGCGTGTCGTTTCAGCCGTTTTCTATGAAGATATAATACTGTTATTTATTTACACTGTGTTAAAAGTTTCAGCTCTATATATATATGCAGAACAAAGTACGAGATTGTTTTGTTTTTAATAGTTAAATGGAGCTAATTGCTTTGTATCATATTCCTATTGTTTTATGAACGTTTTAATTAAGGTAATCTGCTCGTATTTGATCTTGTTTATGAATATTAAAATGAAGATAATTTATTTGATGTCTGTTCTAGTTTTTATTGCGAACTTTTATATGACGAGTGCGTAGAATGGGAAATAAAATGACTAACAACACAATAGTACATTAAAGAAAGAAAGAAAGAAGAAAGAAAAATAAAACAATAAAAACAAACATTAAAACTAACAAAATCAGTAAAACAAGTTATAAAAATTAAAACACAAGGGCGAAGAAAACCTGTGCTAGGCCAAAAAGGCTTCTATCTCAGCATAATGCTACGAAATTTGAGAAAAAATAACGAGATTTGAGGTAACAAATACCTCAGCGCTGGTATTCTGATAGGGCCCGCTGTGATGCCACGGACACAAAATAAATCCCACAGAGGAATAAAAGTAATAAACAATAAAATATAATATAACAATAACCAATTTATATAGGACAATAATAATATCAGTCTGTAATTGGCCTACAGCTGGGATTGAAAAAGGAACATAAATTAATTGATTCAGGCAGGACTTTGCGGAAATCCATTATAAAAATAAGCGTTATAATAGTTAAACGGAATAGTTTGTTACTAAATATATCTACGTCTATTGTATTTTATAATATAATAGGTTTTACCCGCGGCTTCGCCCGCGTTGATGTCGGATATCGTCCCACGTGAAAGTACTATCGGGATACTTAAGAAATGCTGGGTTTCTAATACAAACTTTCATCCCCTATATAGGATTATTTTGTAAACTAAAAGTAGCCATGTTTTTCCCCAGGATGATGATCTAATTTTGTCGAAATCCATTAAGTGGTTTAGGCGTGAAAAGGTAACATATAGACAGAAAAAGTTACTTTCGAATTTATAATATTGGTATGGATATAGTATAGATATTTATTTCTTTATCAAAGAACTCCAACAGCATAAAAAATTGGGTCAGTGACAACTGGGCCCGTGTCAACTCAACCCGAATAATTATACCAGATATTTTACACCCGATCACGGTAATTTGTACAGTCAGGCAGAAAATCGATATTTTAAAATAAGTCATTACGAATTTAATTTTGTTTTCTAAAGATTTTGGTTTTTTAATCAAAAACCGCCCAATCTCAATTATGATACCTATATCATAGGATATAGGTATCATAATTGAGATTGGGTGGCTAAAAAAGCTATTGAACTTATGCTAGGTATAGACTAAGTTCAATATATGAATAAGTATTTAAATAAATAAAATCAGACTTTACTGCAGAACGATGCAATTTCAGCAATCAATTTCATAATTATTTTTATTACATTTATTGATAAAAATAAATAAGTAACGTACCTAAATAAATTAAAAAATTCTTCAGTATTTTAAGAGGTCGATACTTTTCATGCCGACGGTACACACCACTTTTTTAGGCGTTTTGACGACGTAGTACCGGGTATTATTATTCGGGTTCAGTTGACACGGGCCCAGTTGTCACTGACCCAAACATTTAGTATTGGTTTACAAAAGTATATGCATACCACATAAATGAAGGACGAGCAGTGGTGGCCCAGTGGTAATGGCCGCGACTTACGAGTTGTAGGTTGTAGGTTCGGACCCCGACAGGCGCTTTACTTTGTGTAAATAATTTCATCACCACTGCTCTTAAAACGGTCAAGGAAAACATCGTGAGGAAACCGGCATGTCTTAGAACCAAAAATTCGAAGACATGTGACATCTACCAACCCGCACTGGGCCCGCGTGGTGGATTACGGCCCACTCCCTCTCATAGAGAGGAGGCCTGTGTCCCAGCAGTGGGAACATTATAGGCTGATTATGTATGTATGTTTGAAGGACTATTTTACAAAAGAATGTCGTTTAATAGTTGGTTACTAAGCTCCACATTCTATGTTTACTTTAAACTTGGAACACTACCAACAAAACATGCCCACATGACCCAATTCTCTATCTCCACAAACGCAAAACAGTGTATCAAAAACTTGGGTGATCATCACCAAAGTAAGTGCCAAGTAGACCAAGTACCCCTTGTGTACCTACTATCCTGATTTATGTATCGTCGGGAGACCGACCGCACCACCTGCTCCCCTAAGCTAAATATTCATTTGTCACACTCGAATGTTACTTAAAAAGGATTGCTAATATCTTAGATGGGTTTCGCTTCATGCTAAAAGTTTTGTTTACGGTTAGAACACTGATTTGTGGGATACTGTTTTAATTAAGAATGCTTTTGTTTTTTGATATTATGTATTAGGTCCCCACCTATGAAATCAGCGTTTTGTATGGGGAATTTTAAAGAAGTTGCATTTTTCATACTAACATTTTCTTAATTTGTATAACAACCATGAACACTAATGTTTTAAAACTTTAATGCACTAATGTTTAAAAACTGAGATAACGTATACCACTTAGATTTAGCGACAAAAATAAGATTAGTTAAAAAAAAATAGTGGTCATTTGTGCTAACAAAGTGAGGAGTCATTTTTAAGGTCTTTTTTATGTTTAGAAAACTGTATGTAATAAGGTTTTTTACTATTGGTAGTTGTCTATGATAGTCATTATTCGATAAAATACCAAGAAATTGATGAATATTTTAAATCATAGAAGTGACGAGGTTCTCTATTTGTCAGAAAAAAAACGCCAATTTCATAGGACCCAATATTTGCGATAAGGTGGCTCGTAATTAGTAGTGGATTTGCGCTTGGCTGATTTATATGGGGGAAGATTTTATGTAGAAAATACAATTAAAATGTTGAAATTAATATCCAAATAAATCTGTCTTCTATACCAAACTCTATGACTTTGAGTAAATAAACAGATGAAGTTTCAGTATCCAATATTCATAACATCCTGTCACATATATTGGGAGGTTTGGAAATGTCGATGTTCTGTTTCCCATATTGACAAGTTGTGGGTTCCGCCTTATGGATGGGCAATACTAATAAATATTTAAGTGAAGGTAGTTCTGTGTTGTTTACATACGAATGCCTCGTTTGAAATGTTGTTCGTAATGTTTTGCTTCGTACGTCATTCAATTTTTTAACCGAATTCAAAAAAGGACCAGCAGGCGTAGCATGAGCACCGTTTTGTCGACGGAAGAGTAGACAAAAATGACGTTTCCTGTAGACAGTAGATAGTACGAGACGGCAGCAAAATAGAAAGAGTCAACTGCACTTTTTACGAAATTCACTATTTTACATAATTCGACTCAGAATTCTTTGTTTTATCATGGGATTTATCGGTTGTCAGTGTGATTTTGATAGTAAAGATAGAAAACTTTCTTCCGAAATAGTCTACATATAAAAAGATAAACATCGTTAGAAATGAAAGACAAAATGACAGATTGTAGAAAGATTTCTACGGTGGATGTCAAAAATGAAGAAACGAACTGTCACTTTGTATAGAAAAAGCTATGTCTATTCTTCGTAGAGATAGAAAGCGCCATGCTACGCCTGCTGGTTGGTTGTATTAGTATATGTTCGTCTGCCTCGATATTTTCATCAATTGTGGTCCGATTTTGAAAATTCTTTATTCATTTGGTAGAGGAAGCTTGCGCGGTTGTTAACTTGGCTTGGGTCGTTTTTGGGTTAGCTTCGATAACGCGTATTTATTTATAATTACTTATAACGAAAGACAGCCGGGATCAACTGCTTAACGCGCTTTCCGAGACACGGAGGATTCTCAATATGTAAAGATGGTAACCTATCCACGGACCACCCCGGCAAGCGTAACTGAACCTGATGGATCGATCCGTGTGGCTGTTATTATTTAGTCTTTCCACTGATAGTTGTCCTGCTACAGCAGCTGTCAATGCCATAATTACTTATTAGTGCGGCAAAAAGATTGGTGACCGTGATTTGAAAACATTGAATTGATCGTCTTCTTAAAATTAAGTTATATCTAATGTTTATTATGTTAAAAATTCTCCTAAAAAAGTAAAATCTGAAAATTCCATTTACGACGACGTTTTGAGTATAATAAGAGCTCTTTCATAATTTAAATGCGAAAGCCTACTTCTTACAAAGATGAGAATCCTATTTGCCTGTTCCCCGTTGCACCTGTGCTAAGAAAGTAATAGAAAATCAGCTTGTTAGTCAATTACTGGAACTCATATAATGTCTGCAGTATCTATTATGCGCTAGGAGAACGAATGATGAAGTGATTTCCGCCAACTACGCGCCTAATTGGGCCTGACAAAGGCTGTCGTTACACCGTCATGTAATAAAAAAGATTTCATGTGAAACATATGTTTCTGTTGCCTGTACTACTACTGCTACTGTACTTCTAAGTATTCCTTTGCCATATTTCGCGTTAGGTTTCCTATTAATAAAGTTACTGTGCGTTGAAGTAGAAAATACTAAGGATATGTCACGCAGAATTGACAAGTTTTCAATAATAGTGGCAAACACTTTCAATGCATTTCAACATAAGTTACTAAACAGAATTCTGTTTTTTTTATTTCCCAATAAAGTACCTATTTCCTAATCCGGTATTAGAACCCTTAGGCAGGTTTAAATGTGTATAAAATAGAGAATTTAAAAAAATCAATCTACCACCTAACGGTACATTCGAGAAGGAATAAGCAGTAGGAAGAATTTGATCCATTTCCAAGGAACCACTCGTTCAATTTATATATGAATAATTAATTTTAATTACATCTATGTGCGTATCCCTCTTACTTTTCCTTCTTGGGAGGGGAGTAACAAACGCCTCCGAGTAATACGAGATGGGTTTTGCGCCTTTTGGACAGACTTCTAAATTATATAGTAAGGGCACCTTAAATGTATTATCTTCCACTCTTATTTTTAGAAAAAGTACTAAAACAAACGTAATTAAGGACTAATACGCATTATTTAGTATGGGGAACGGGAATTTCTCAATAGCAGCCCGGATTCCGGTTTTGTGCCCGGTTGATGGCAATAGGCTCGCCCTCCGTTACATGGGACTTAAAAATAACAGGTGAAATGTGGTTGTACTATAGGTACAACTCTGCTAACCCTTCGGGGATTACAGACGTGTGTTATGTTACGCATTTACTAATTATTTAAATAGTACCTATCTATCTACTCACAGATAAATATTTATTGAATTCATATTTAACTTTATCAAAATCAAATCAAATATCTTTATTGGAACAAAAAAAAACATTTTACAAGCGAAATGTAGATTTCAGGCTACAACGCTGCGCGTATTATCGTACGCGCTACGGTGTAAGAGGCGGCCGCCCTCTATTGTGACCAGTACGCCATAATAAGTATTATTCCATGTTTTCGATGGCTCCTATCTACCTTTCAGCGAAGAAATAATGCTCTTTAATACCAAATCGATGCTTTGTTCTCCTCTTATTTTTGTACCTTTTGTTAATGTTATATAAATAACTAAAGAGTGAGGGACGAATTTACGTAGGCAAAGTGTACCTAATGACAAAAAAACTGATGAGTCTTGAAGATATTGATATTTTATCCGTATCTTTTATTATAAACCAGTATTATTCTCTTTTGATAAATCTTAAGATGGGCCTTTTCATTGCGAAGATATATTATTAAAATGTATTTTAATCAAATACCAGCTGTTTAACTTTTTTTTAACTGCAAGTCGGAATCTTACACGAAAGGCTCCGTATCACCATACAATATTTAACACTACATTTTTTTTTAATACTTTGGTAAAGATAAACTCGTTTCTTGTAGGTTCCACTCCCCGTAACAGAAACGTGTTTTTTTTTTTTTAATTTTTAACCTTTTTATTTTTTTTATTTGTTGCGGTCACACTGTCGGACAGCAGAGCCTTAATAATAGGGTTCCGTTGGCACACTTTGGGTAAGGATCCATAAAAATTATGTCATACATAAACGACCTCAATTGGTTTGCGCATAAACACATAAAACATAGCTAAGAACTTCTTAAATAACTGACTTACTAATACTGACTTAATATAATGAAAATATTGACTCTATATAATTATTATTACGTAAAAATACTAGAAACTAGACATAAAAGGAAAAGTGGAAATTAAATAAAAAAACAATTACCACTTAATATTATAAACAAACAAAGCGCTCTCCCTCCTCTCTCCTACTATGCTGTGCCCGACAGGGTCCATAATTGTACCATTAATTGTAAGCCTACCAACTGTTTTAACAACATTATGGAATGCAATAAAGAATTGAGATTGAATTGAGAATTTAAATCGACAAAAACCGAACAAAAGAAACTGGAAAAATAAGTCAAAGAAAGTCATCAACAGTTTTAAATAACACTAAAGCAGGAAAGAAAGAAGCTTGCGAACTACCGCGGCGAAGTACCGCGGCGAAGTAAGTAAACTAAAGAACAATTTGCATTGCCTGCCTTTCAGTCTTCGGCATACGTTCGGCAACAGGTCGCCGATTTATCCGACCGGCTGACACGATGTCGGTTAATGGAAAAATGTGACATTAAGCCGGCTGTTTTTAAGCCACTGCTCAATCGAATGAGTTATGGAGTCGGAACCGATGATCGAAGATGGGAATTTGTCGGTTCGTTGATTTTGTAAGATTTATTTTATTTTCTTGGCGTGTCATTTCAAGAGCAGTAAGAAGTATCTTTTTTTTCTTTTTTTTGAGGGTGGGAAATCATCCATTGACTTCTCCCGCTCTGGGCGGAGCGGAAGGGCGTGTCAGACTCTTACTGACTAAAACCCACCCGTGTTCCTTCAGTTGCCTGTTGCCAGGGTCCCGATATCCCTTTCGGACTATTCCGCAACCCTGGCAGCTGGCAGGCATCGGTCCTAACGGACCCCGTCAGGTGTGCTGACATCTCTTTGAGGCGCGCGTGAAACACGACGCGCCATCAACCTGGGCCTGGTCCTTATCGGACGGCGAGCTACCCATTGCTCGCCGTCCGCAAGCCCGCGCCTATGGTGGCCGGGAATCCGCCTGGAATTCCCGACGGCCAGGGTGTCTCCAGCGGCGGCGGTTAGGGGCGTGAGGGCGCAGGCTTTGCCTCTCCCTCACGCGTTCCGCCTCCTCCTTCGCGAGCATCACTGCTTCGCAGAAGGAGGTGACCGCCTCCCATGCCCTCTCGCTCCGAAGAAGAAGAAGTATCTGAAGTGTATATTTGTAAATGTCGTAGCTAAATAATACCAGCCGCACAGGTCGATCCATCAGGTTAAGCTACGCTTGCCGGAGTTGGTCTGTGGACGGGTGACCATCTTTACATACCGAGACTCCTCCGTGCCATTCGCGGATCTTTGACAGTCGTTATGGGTTGTCAGAGACCGAAAGTCTGACAACCATTCTTACCAAGGGGTATCGTATTACCCAGTAACTGGGTTGTTGTGATCAGATAGGCACTCGTAAAAACCGTGGGAAGTAGAGGCGGGTCGCTAGTGTTGAATAACTTAACTTCTTTAATTAAATTAATGAAATCTAATTCTTTATCATTGTTGTGTTATCAAGGTAGTATATGTGGTGCATTGAATCTATAGGTAATTCTTACCATACAAATAAATAAAACTGAAGCGTCTGTTTGTAATGTCAAAATTAACAGCTTTATACTAAATGCTTAGAAAGTATATACGGTAGGTACTTATTATAACAAAAAACATTTTCTTAAATTTTTGTCTGTCTGTCTGTCAATCAGTTGTTCTGGTTAATCTCAAAAACGGCTGCACTGATTTTGACGGGACTTTCACTTGTAGATAGCTGATTATAATTATGTCGTATCTTTATTTATTTTAATGTGTGTAAAATAAATAAATAATTTAAGTACTTTTATTTTAGAAAAAGAATTAAGGCAGCAGCTAGATTATTTTTATACAAACTTGGAAATACGACCTTATCCCTTCCATGAAACTGATAATACGATCTTTGACGAACTAAAATTCCTGGAAATTCCATTTGTGGAATTGGCGTATGGGTTGCTAATTCCCGACAAACGGATCTATTTCAGGCCTTTGTGCAAAAGAGGCTTAATACTGGTCTCAATCTGTATTGTTTGTCTGTATGTAGTTGTGCTATGCTGAACTTGATTTCTGTAAACTGCTAAAGATATGCTTTGTAAGAATCTATTCGCGGGTTCAAACACTGAAAGCAAAAAAATAAAGTAATAGAAACTAAAACCCAACTACGACTAAAAAGGTATAAACAAGACACCAACTACAGACAAAACATGTGTGACTCCGGATTTTTAATTTGTCTGTCAGTGGTGTCTTGTTTATACCTTTTTAGTCGTAGTTGGGTTTTAGTTTTTATTACTTTAATTTTTACTTGAGTTAGCTTCAATAATACGTTTTTTTAGCCTTTACAGATGATGTTACAAGTTCTCGTCAGTACATGGCGATGCATTCACCATACTTATACTTCTATAGCCGACAATTCGACATTCGACCTACCCTTGTTAGTTTTGTCGTCGATAATTAAATTAATTGACCGAAACTACACAGTATAGTTTTCAGATAATTTCAACATTTTAATTAAGATCGTATGCGTATATAATGACCTCATAATGGTTATTAATTTTCAAGTATCGGTTACGATTTTATTCATTTAATAACTCGATAAGTGGTTCATGTGGTTATGTTTGTAGTAGAATTATTGATGTTTGAAAGTGGTGATTAATTTATTAATTTTATTATTTATTTTTCTACACTCAGTTAAATATGTTGATAGAGGTTCTCAAAAGGTACTTTATGCATTCGTTAATTTTCATTTCACTCCTGTTATCTTATTGGTACCTACAGATTGGAGAAATGTAAGTTCTGATACACACGAGCGGCATACGTCAACGGCAGAGGCAACTGCAACCGTCGACACATTAGCTTATGCAGACGGCAATTCTAATTGGCTTCTATATGATATATTAAAAAAAAATACTTTAAAGCTATAGATAGAGTATCCTGAAATCATAAATAATCCAGAATAAGATGAGATGGAGAACATCCTGCTTACCTAACCTAATAAATGCATTATAAAGATTAGGTTCAATTCTAATAGATGCATTACAAAGATTCATGCGAATATAATTTGACTTGATGTTAATGCGGTGGCCATTGTAGCAGTGGGTGATGTGAGGACTATGTGGATATTTATTTTTCATTCTGTTAGTTTTAGCGAAGGTCTGGCAATTTGAGAAATTTATGCGACCTACCCAAATGTCCTTTCTTTGGTATTGTTCGTCGAGTCGTTGAGCTCCTTAAGTTCTGAGTTGAGCTCCACTATTACTGACAAATGCTTGCACTGACTGGACAGGTCCACTCAAATGTGTGTGGTTCTTTCCTCAAAAGACCATTTCAGACTCTTATCTACATGGTCCTCATATGGCCTGACCAAGATTATGTCTGGACTTTAAAGGAGACGGTGACCTCTGAGTTTGTTTCGGCCTTTCTTCTCAGAGTAGTCAGATAGGAAACGCCGACCTCATCTAGCTTATTTTTACAACTTTTTAATATGACGTGTAAAAGTGATTCCAATATCCTATTTACAGAATAAACAATTTCATTTCATTTCATAGCACCTATTGTAAAACATTTAAAAAGAGAAAGAACCTGTATGTTTTTCTTGCTGTGAAAAACTGCGGTTTATTCGACGTGCGGCACGGTCGTCAGTGTTCTATGCATCACTATGGAAGCTTGTTGACAGACACGTTTTTTCCACGGCGCGGTTTAGACAGTTTATATCGTAAAGAAACCGTGTCATGTACAAAGGGCGTAACTATGGAGCCTGTATAGCACTTGCCCATTCATCTCCATACGAAACTACCTTTTGGAAGGGGCGCCTAGAATCAATTATATTTTCTTGTTTTTGGCGTGCAAAATTTCCTTTTAATGGCCTACTTCAAATAAATGATTTGACTTTGACTTTGAACTAGCTATGATAAGGCTAACATAAAGCTAAGCTACCTAGCTTCTGCAGCCTCAAAGATATCCAAACAAAGGTACTCCTCGTCTTACAGTAATTGAGACTCATCGACATTCGACAATCGCGATGTCCGTCATCCCTTCATTGTCCATCGTGTAGGCCCGGTCCCCATTGTATGGTCGATTGATTACAATTCCCATTCACCATGTTGTATACTAATGGTCCGAACACAGGTGTATGATGAACGTTTGTAATTACATGGAGCTCTGATCCGATTATTATCGCATATTATGTTAAATGGTATTGTGTAAGAAGAATCACTTTGATGTGATCTAATTCTTGTGTGAGATCTTAATCTTGGTTGTGTAGGTACAGCTGGTCTATTCAGTAAAAACTAACACAACGTGAATACATGTGAAAGTGAAGGTGAAATGAGCTTGAAGCGAGCTGTCAACACTCACTTCACCTAAGTTTTCTCGGGTGGGATTTTTACAGAATACATCTTTAATGGTATTATTTAAAAATGTCACCGTACAAACTTAGGTGAAGTGAGCTTAAAGTGAGCTGTCACTCCACCTGACGTTAGCGATTGACAGCACACGTCAGCTAAGTTTTCACGGTAGTGGTGACTCGGCACACGTGCTAGCACAGTTGTAGCTACTCACTTGGTTGAAAAGAGTCACTCACTCATTTTATTTTGATGTGCTAGCACACACCACTCTGGCACAGACTAGCTACACACAGAACATTTGTACTGTTTTGAACGAAATGAGTCAGTCGATCCAGTCACTCACTCTTTTTTTGTATTTTGATAATTGATATCTTCGTTCACGGTTGCTAGCACAAACATACACCACAGAACTCACTGCGCGTGTGCCTACTCTACTGCGTATGTGTGCCGTGTCGCGTTGTCGTCACTACTCACTATACACACCACGCACGCGACTCGCGTGGCGACTCGGTGTGTCGGCGAGTCACGCGACTCACTGACTCACTCACAGCACGTTCGTGCTAACACAGTAGCACAGTGTGCTACCAGACTTTGTAAAAAGAGTGCCTCGCACGATCCTCATTTTAAAAAGGTGTACCCATCTCTATTTCACGGTGAGTTATTTACAGAATAGACCCGCAGATGCTAAAGTTTGACAGCTCATTTCACCTAAGTTATCACGGTGAGATATTTACAGTATTGACCGACTTGTATTCGGTTGCAAGTGAGGTACTAATATTAAGGTGTCTATCTTCAATTATTATATTTTTAAGATGACTTCAAAATGGTTAATAGAAATAGGCATTTTCTTCGTGACTGACTTACTTAAAATGACATCAGCCAATAAACCTCGTAAGATTCTCTTCAATGAATAGCTAGCAGGCGGCCAGACGGGAAAGTTATAAAATAACCGACACTAATGATTAAAATTGTCAAATGTTCTCAGACAGTTTTTTATGTCAACAGTAAACGGGACACTGCCTGTTTCTAAAGGCGAATTTCACCAATTAAACCGAACGCGATGAGCACATATGAACCGCATTCAAGACCTGTCGTATTACCCAGTAACTGGGTTGTGAAGGTCAGAGCGGCAGACGCTTCATGTAAAATACTGCTATTCAGCTGCATCCGGTTAGACTGGAAGCCGACCCCAACATAGTTAGGAAAAGGCTAGGCAGACTGAATGACAAGAGCTGTCAGTGATGTCACTGTAGTTGAATATTGTCACTGACAAGGTCTTGAACGAGTTGTAGACATGGCTGCTCGCGTTCAGTTCCATTGGTGAAATTCACCTTAATAGGCTATTTAATGAATACATTTAAAAACGATTACTATCCCAAATACAAACCACCCGAAGACAACTTAAAAGTTACTCCACATAATACATTTTCGTTAATATTATTTCTCGGACAAAACAAATATCCAAAGTAGTCCAGAGAGTATTCATGCAAAAATGTGCCTTGTCATCTAATGTACTTTGTTCACCTCCACTTATACCTAATGTGTGACAGTTTTCGAGTGTTTACTTACTTTACTTACCTTTTGTTTTGTCTCGGTGATATGTTACGGAGGACACTAGTCACCTTTATGACTTTGAATTTGGGTCTTTTGAAGCGGTGACAAAAGACGGTGACGTTTTACGATGTGATAGTGAATGTTTGTGTGGAAAATTGTTTTGCCTTCACTAGTAGGTAGGTATATAGGATGATTTAATTGAGGCCATGAGAACCATAGTGGCCTACTATTTTTTTTTACAATATTAAGTCGAATTGAGAATTTTTTCCAGTTAATTGAAATATAAAAGTAATAAAAGTATGTATACTGAAGAGTGTTAAGGCTCTTACATACTGGGGCGATTCGCCGCGCGACGCGAATTTTAACAAAACAATTTTTGAGAAAACTTCACGGCGAACAATGCGGCGGCGTCGCGTCGCGCGACGAATCGCCCAAGTGTGTAAGAGCCTTTAGTTGATTAAATACTTTTTTTGTTTTCTATGATTTTCAAAAGGCCATTCATTGAATAAGGCCATTATGGTTCTCATGGCCTCAATTCATAGTTATGCTTTTGGATAGTAAGGCCCTTGTTGGTCTAGTGTTCGATTCCCAGGGCATAGTGTTATTGGGTTTCCATCATTAGCGGCCCGGAGTCAGGATTTGTGCCCAGATGAAATGGCAATAGGCTCGCTCCCTATTACATGGGACTGGTACACCTCTGCCTAACTCTTCGGGGATTACAAGTGTGATGTATATGGAATATTGATTAATCAACTGAACCACCACTAGACATTATGGTTCAGTAGAAAAAAAAAATGTGTAAAGTATTGCATATTATCTTATTGTGTTGAATTACAGTTCCTACGTCTTTCCGTCATGTGACAACTGTCAAAGAATGAAAGAAATATAATATATATTTTTTTAATGTGGAAATCGCCCAGGAAGATCACAAACCAAACTAAACATAAAGAAACATACAAATACGAAAGTATAAAAAACAACATTAGATTATTATGAAGAATTACAGTTGTTAGGTAGTCAAATTTGCTTAAATAGAATAGAATGTTTCTTTATTAGAGTATCATGACTCAAAAATGGTTAGTAAGACTTACAACTATGTTAGTAAGAACTGACAATTTACAAAACAAAACAAAAACAAACAAATAGGATCACCGTTGTGGCAACCCATGTGAGATGGCACAACAGTGACCCACGAAAACACAGTCTAGGCGACTCGAAATCATGCTTAGGATACTGTTGGAGCTGCTCCACACCCTGCGCACCATGGAAGCGCACCTTTTGCGCATGGTTGCGTAGAAACAATCTACATGCGCATCCGCGAACATCCCCGACGCACTACAGAAGCGGGGCAGCCCCAACAGCATCCTAAGCGCGTTATTGAACTGAACGCGGAGACCGTTGTACGATCTTTGCGTATATCTAGCCCACAGGCTGCTCGTGTAAAAAGACGTACAGTAGGCTCGAAAGAGCGTTATCTTTACCGGTAGTGAGCATCGTGCAAACCTGCGAGCCAGCATGTTCGCTCTAAATAATCCGTCACTTAATATTTGGTGACGGCGTTTGCCCAACCATGGGATAATACCAATCCGTATTCAATGGACATAACAATATTTAATTAATCCAAGTTGTTACTATATAAAGGCTCTTACATACTGGCGCGATTCGTCGCGCGACGCGACGCCGCCGCATTGTTCGCCGTGAAGTTTTCTCAGAAATTGTTTTGTTAAAATTCGCGTCGCGCGCCGAATCGCCCCAGTATGTAAGAGCCTTTATTCTCCAATTTGCTAAACAGCACCATATCTTAGTATATGCTCTTAGAGCCGATTACGTGATTGTACTCGACGGATTGCTGCAACTGATATCCATCTGTTTAATGATAAGATCAGTAGGTACATTCAACGAGTGTTAAGGGTATAACTAAATAATCTACGTATTATAAATGCTATAGCCACTCGCGTGGTTGTTTGACAATTTGTGACGTGGTACACTATTTAACACTTGATCTATAATGCGTTCGCAATTTATTTGCCAAACATGTAAACAAACACGAGTTTTAGGAAAAAAACTGTAATGCTTACACATAAGGTTTAGTTTGCGCTACAACTTCATATTTTTTATGACTTTTTCAACGGTACTAGTCAGTCTAAAATCAACTTTATTTATACAGAAATAAAGTTTATTTTTGTTTAAGTGGAAACAAGGATTTAAATAGACCTTACATCTCATCTCATCTGTTTAGATTTGTTGTCCCGAGACATCAATATGGCGGACAGTAAACTGTGGTGTGTGTTTTAAAAGAACGTGGAATGGTGCATGCACGTTGGTAAATATCTACGTGAAACTACGCCGTGGCTAACACTGGCTCGTTCCGTCCGGGCATGGGTTGGTGCCCACCCATGCCCGGACGGAACGTCTGATGAAAATGTAAACAAATGGATCAGAAAACGTTCGTGCATGCCAATTTGTAGTTCCACTTCCACAAATGGACTGTTTCGATTTTATTATTTGAATACTCAAATACGAAATTGTAATTTTAAATCACCCTGGAGACGTTTTTTTTTATCTGACAAGAGTTTTGGTTAATTTTGTAACTTCAATTGTGTGTCTATGTCAATGTCTATTTTTTTTTTCAATTTTTGTCTTCCTAATAATGTTAAAACAATAGTAGTTGTAAAAAGGCGAGATATAAAGTTATCTTAATACAAATGAATGTGTTACTAATTCTCTTATGTGAATTTCATTTCATTTCTTAAGAATTTAAACTGTACAGGGTTTGTTTACACTTTCATCGCTTACTTTTAGAACAGACTTCACTGCGATACTTAAGAAAGATAAATAAATAATTATCACTTTTATTGTAACGGGAGATTTTAATCAAATTAGAGCTCATATTAAGTTAATTGACTGAGTTTTACTATGACATAGAAACGCTACTCTGATAGTGATGCCATATCACGTGAAGCGTGAAGTAACGGTGCTATTTATATACCTGCCAATGAGACCTTTAATGGGGATAATTCATGTACTTCTAAACTTAATATTATAAAGAGAAAGAGATTTGATTCTCTGTATGTTTGTTTGTTACTCTTTTACGCTAAAAAGGTTGAACGGATTTAGATGAAAGATAGCGCATGGGTAGACCACGATCTGTGTTAGGACATAGGATACTTTTAATCCCAATATTCCCAAGGGCTCGAGACTTACTTGAGAAACCGCGGGGCGCAGCTAGTTTATCTAGATATATTTTCTTACAAGAATGAAGCCTAGTTTTCATTATGATTATGTTTGTGGTCATTCAATAGGAAATATTATAGATGTCTTTTGTAATTTTTCTCTCAGAATCACTATAAAAAAAAAAAAATTCTCATATTTGAAATTACAATAGATATATTTAGTAACCTATTCCGCTTCACTATTCTTCAAGAGTCATAAAAACCCTGTAAAAAATCGACACGTGTTTCACCTCTCCCGAGGCATCCTCAGGATGACAATTGACCAGTCGCAAACCAGAACACCACGTGTTTCCACACCGAGCGCTGGACGCAGAGACAACTCTCTCTCTCTCTTCTCAACGGATTTCCGCAAAGTCACGCCTAAATCAATTAGCTTTCTCATATTTGAGTAATCTACTAAGTTAAAACACCTACACTTCAATCAATCCACTTTCATACGACTGAATATATCCTCAGATTTATTTCCACATAAAAATCCCTTGAAATGACTGACAACTTTGTCAGTGCCGTCATACTATCACGGAAAATTGGAACGTAGATAACCAGAAAGGCGTATATCACATAAAAATAAAATTTATATACGCTGTACCTGCAAAGAACGCCTACAAACAATGTTAGGGAAAATTCAATCTCGCAAAATAGAAAATATTTTTACGGTCAATGAATACCAAAGTGTGGATGTGGCGGGTTTATAACGGTGAGCTTTTATGTTGTCTACGGCAGAGTTTCCCAAACTAGGCCTGTTTTACGCACCCTTCCTAAGCCCCCATTCCTGGAAGAACATTTTCTTATGCCCAACATCGGAAATGGTGGATTATTTTCTGATGAGCAGATTATTTATATACCAAACAAAACTTTTAGTCGCTTTTAGAAAGACAGATTTTGGATTTGATTTCCATCTCAGAAGAGCCTCTGAATATTTATTTCTCTGTCAACAACTACTGATTGAGGCTAGACAATTAAGGCTAGCGCACATCGGCGGACGATGGGGACCAACGTAAATTCGGACGTATCTAATGGTAGCAAGATATAGATTCCAAAGCTCAGAGACCGACCACGGAGCATCAAAAGGGATTTCTCTCTGCGGTATTGAAGAGCGTCCTGGAGGATACCGCGGGGAGATGCGACGACATGCGGGCGGTGGACGCATCAGCATGCGGCGGGAGGTGACGGCAGGTTGCGACGGCATGCAGCGGGATGCGATGGCATGCCGGCGACGGTATGTGTGCGCTGGCCTTAAAGGCCAGTCTTAGTCTTTTTATCTCATCATAGATTAGGAAGTGGAGTCTTTCTGGTCTGAAAGGTCAGGTGCGTAGTACTCGCAACCGGCGCCGGCGTGCGTGTATGAGACTAGATGTATGAACGTAAACAAAGCAAAAGGAGTATGTAAGGATCGTAGCAAGTGCGTTCTGCCATTTCTGCCTACCCCCATGGGATAAAGGCGTGATTTTTATGTATGTTTGTATGCTTTTATGAAGTCTTTTTGAGACGATATTGAGAAACACTGATCTTTCCAGCCACGTGCCGTCCTAGCATCTACGTAGCTCGTGTAGGTAGCCGAGTAGTTTTCCTTGTAATCTTTATTATAGTACAAAATAGTTTATGGACACCTTGATTGCTCATACAAGGTTAACACTTGCATGTTTTTCTTTGGTATTTTTGATACAAATCATTCTAGTACTGCTTGGTGGAATGACAGCTCACTTCACCCAAGTTTTCACAATGAGATTTTAACAGAATAAACCGGAGGCAGTTGAAATTTTCACAGATGATTTATTTTTCGCTATAACAAAAAAACGGAATAAAATAAATATTTAAGGGGGTCCCATACAGCAAACGTGATTTTTTTACTCGTTTTTCCTCGACATTGATAACGGCAACAGGTAGACGCTTGAAATATTCAAAGAATATTTAGTTATATATTCACTTTAAAAACATATAACCATTTTTTGCCGTTTTTATACATAATGGTGCGGAACCCTTCGTGCGCGAGTTCGATTCGCACTTGGCCGGTAGTTTTTATCGATTTCAAGGTTGATCCCATAGTGAAAATTGTTCATAATGTCATTACAGGGGTCATTAGACATTATGAACAATAAAATCAAAATCAAAAAAATCAAAAGTCATTTATTCAAACTAGGCTGAGAATCAGCACTTTTCGAACGTCAAAATTACATAAGACAGTCCCCCCAAAACGCCCACCCTTCACCACTTCCTAGTGCTTTAGCTGGGAAGAAGAAGTGGCGCAACAAACTCCCCAGCAGCACAGCTGTCTGTTCAGTTAGAAAAATTTGATTCTATACAAAAGTTTGCAAAATCATTTACATTACGCAACATAAAACATAAATCTAATTAGCCATATGTCAGCTAGTACACGCCAATATACCAACCAAAAAAAAAAAAAAAAGAATAATATAAAAAAAAAAACGAGAACTATATGTACTCAAGCAGAAATAAGTAGTAAATATAAACATAAATTAACTAAATAAAAGCCTCCAGGCACAAAGGGCGTGCCCGCTTACATATAGCTATTTATAGCTGCAACTGGAAGTTATAAATGATAAACTAGGACCATCGAAGTAAATAAATAAAAATGAATTACTTATAACATTAACAAAACCGAGATCAGCAAGACGACCAGTCACCACAAGCAGCACCCGTTCACGAGCATAACGCAAAGATCAGCCATTACCCCCCTCGCCATATTTGAGGGAAGGAGACAACCCGACCTCCGACGCTACCGCAAGCAGTGACATCTAAGGGAGCATGACGAACCTGCTGCCAGTTGCTCAGGCAAAAATAATAATTATCCATTGTCGAGGTCGCTAGCTAACCACATATTGCAATACAACTCATATAGGAAACATTGTAATGAGTCATCAATAAATTAAATTAAAATCAATATTAAAATAAAATTGACTATAGGTACAGTCCAAATAAAAATAATAAAAAATTTATATGAACTCATATAACCTGTCAGTGGGTAAGCTAATTCTGGAGAAAGAACATAAACATTGTCTTGAGTTAATCACACAAATATTTCGTGTATGAAAAGGTATTTATATATTTCAGATGTTGTTAATAATTATCTCCATCACTCCATCACACAGTTTGGTAACAGTTGCAGTCTTTGACCAGTGCATGGAATAACTATCTTCCTAATGGTCTTAAGTAATCTATTTATGCTGACCAAGGCTCTACTGGCGCCGTCGGTCTGAACCAAAGCTCAACAGTTACCAGACAACCATTAAAGGAGCACTTACTAATTACTAATCCATCTATACGATTCGGACGCATTGAATATATGTATGTATACAGTGGACTACGTAGGTATGTATATGGACAGATTGCATCCTCTATAGTGATAATCGAGATCCGACGGCTATTCAATCGGTGGCGGAATAGAAGCAATATGTATAGGTTGTACTATACTATAATATTGCTTTGAGATATTGTAAGATCTATATCTATATGCTTTTACCATAATAACTAACAGTTCGTTTTATTTAGGACTAGCTGTTGCCCGTGACTTCGTCTGCGACCCAGGATGAAAAGTCGCCTATGTCCTTCTCAAAGTCATAGTCTACCCATGTGCCAAATTTCATCCAAATCCGTTCAGCCGTTTTATGCGGAAGTTAGTTTGTTTGTTTGTTTATTACGCTTTCACGCTAAAACGGCTGAACGGAGTTGGATGAAATTTGGCACACGTGTAGAACATGACCTGGAATAGGACATAGGATACTTTTTATCCCGATATTTCCACGAGATCGAGACTTACGCGGGTGAAACCGCGGGGTGCAGCTAGTGTAAGTATAAAATGCAATACGACGTTATTGGTATCGTGCAGATATCTTCTTTGCGTGATATAATATGTAGGTGTATTCCTTGAGGTTTAAAAGTAAAAACCTTGTCTGTAGGTAAATAGTTTTTTTTTAATACAGCATCTAAGTCTAAGACATCCTACACAAAACTGTTTATTCAGAAGATAATTGAACAAAAATCACAGCTCCACCATATACCCAATAAATAATTCATCATAAATAATTATGAAACCCCATGTTCAAGATACGTTGAATCCAAGTATTAACCGCTTTTGTTGTGTGGTTCTTTCAAGGAAAATTTTAAATCGATTCCCAGGCGCTTTCTTCGTTGGGAAACCAATCCCGGAGTACAATAAGTCCGTTTACAATGGCGGCTGTTATACCACGATGACGAGACTTGCGACGATGCTTACAGCCCTTATGTCAGGGATTACGCTATTTACGTGTATTTACGTACCGCGTACCTATGTTGCGTACCCCTGGAATGTACTGGGGTTATTTTTGACGTAAGATTCTTGACTCCTGAAATACTTTTTATTGAATCTAATTTTATTGAAATATAAATCAGTTATACCTACAGTTGGAGGTATAATTTATACAGATAAGATGTATTTTTTATAAATAGTCCCATGAAACCCTTTACCTTACGGCATGCTACATTTTCTTTAGTAGAATTTATATTAAAATAGAATTGAATATTATTTATTATAAACTCTTTTCAAATTTAGTATTTGACTATGCTCAAAAACAGTTTTGTTTGCTGTACAGCTGTCATGCTAAGGATTACGCTATTTACGTGTATTTACGTACTGGGTACCTATGTTGCGTACCCCTGGAATGTACTGGGGTTATTTTGTTGTATGCAGGATTGAATACTTGACTCCCGCTGATATATTCTATAAAAATATAACCGTGAAAACGTATGTGAAGTGAGTCAATAGTGTAGTCTGGCTGAACTACATTTGTGAGTCGTTTGTGATTGATTTTATCTCACCTGCTTTCCTGCCTATCATGAACAACGACCTGCCCGCAAAGCCACATGCAAGATTATTACAAAGCCTATACTTACAATCAAAATGAAAACCAGTCTGACAATATGACGATTGATATCAATTTTTAACTGGAATTGATGACGCTATTTCGTGAACTGCGTTTCAGTGTTCGGTATGTTGGTCTTTGTCTGTCATGAATTTCATGTGAAGCTATGCGCTTGTCCATTTTCCGGACTCTATATTGGTCACTCTTGTTAGATTTGACCCATATATCCACTATTGAATACCTTGGTCAGGCTGAAATTGAAAATGTTTTTCTTATTTTGAAATTGATGAATAAAATACGTGATGAATTGATAATCTTAATTCCATTACACCACTAAAAAAAACAAAAGAAAAGAATTTTTACTTTAGTTTTTACTAAAGTAAAAATTCTTTTCTTTTGTTTTTTTTTATTTTAAATTGTACTATTTTACTATTCTATCAATCTAGATAGATTTATAGAATACTATTTAAAAATCGGAAATTTAACATAGGGTGACACAATGGGCGGATTTATCGCTAAAAGCGATCTTTTACAGAAAACCTTTGGATGGATTAAGGGGAGAAGGAAAGACAATACTGCAGGTAGTCAGTGTTGTTTATTAAGCCTGATTAACACGGTGCCGGAGTAGCTGGTGGCAGAGTTCGTGGGTTCGACACCAGGCAGGCGCATTACTTTCTGAAAATAAATCCAAGGCCCTGCGCTCAAAACGGTGAAGGCATGTCCTAGAACCAAAACTTCGAAGAAATGTGACGTATAGCAACCTGCACTCGGCCCGCGTGGTAGATTACAGCCCACTCCCTCTCGAACAGAGGTCAAAGTCAAAGTCAAATAATTTATTTCAAATAGGCACATATATGGCACTTTTGAACGTCAAACAAAGAAATAGAATTGATTCTAGTTGCCCCTTCCAAAAGGTAGTTTTCGTATGGAGAAGAATGGGCAAGAAACTCCACCGTTACTCTTTTAAAAATGTTTTACAATATTTTGTATACATTAATTATATAATTATATGTGAAGACGATGCACCTACAATAAGATTACTGTAAGTACTACGAAAGGTAAAAAGAATTATAAATGGAGCAATAATGAATCAATTAATTACCAGATCCATGGTGCTCACATATTTACAAAGATTGTAAAAGTATACGATATTACAATAGTCCTAACATTGTTACAAGTAGTACTAATAAGTCAGTGCGTGAGTTTAAGTAATGACAGAGTGTAAAAAACTATGACATACAAATAATAAATAAAAAACTAAATTAGCTATCAGTTTGATTTTGTCCAGACACTAAATCGTCCTATGGAGCAAGACCAGCATGTTTCCAAGGTCTTGTCCCGGTAGTGGGAACATTATAAGCTGATTATGGTACAGGTTTTTCTTCCTTTTCTTTCTTTCATTTACTTGATTCACGTTAACCTCCTATAAATGTCATTGAATGTCCGCCGACTGTTCATAAAGCTACCCTACATAATTACTTTAACTAATTTATTATATTACACCGTCATGCTTGTCGCGACCATTCATCACAAGATTTAACAAGAGTAAGTATTTTAAATTGATTTCGGAGAGTTTCGTCACGGGTCATTTCCGGCGGGCCACTCCATTGTGCTCTTAACGATATTACAACCAGAGACTCCAATGGATTGAATAACCTCAATATTACTCAGTATTACTTATCTTCTAATTTAAAAAAGATTTTTTTTTTATTTCTCGTTAAAAAAGTCGCTTTGTCGAACCCCTTTTTCTTATTGAAAAAGCGGAGACTTGATTCGTTGATAAAATACAAAGCTTTCGACGATATTTATCTTGTATTATTCCTGTCTTTCTTCGAATCATCTTCCCGTTTTTAACGAACGACGTAGATCTGGGTATCTATTGCGCTTTACTCTTTCCAGGATATTATGTATTTTTTACGTTTTCATTGAAGGGAAATCATTCAGTATTATTTTTCCTTTACATATTCTTAACTAAAGAAAGAGAAGGCTCTATAGTTGCATGTAGCAACTCTAAATTTATAAATAGATACATAGAATAGTCTCTTGTTTTCGTGTGATTTGTTTCTTTTTCTGTTTGTCGCGTTTTCTTTGCCCTAAGTATCTCTTTTGAAACAACATATTTTTGATAAATATGATGAAAGATATTTGAGTATCTGTTATACTGCAAGTGGAATTCTGCCATATCCTGATTTCAGCGACTTGACATTGTGACAAGATCCTTCCGTCCATACTCATCCGATCACTTATAATATTGCTGGCAATCTCAAAAATCACTATTCCATTTTCAATTCAAATTCAGGACGCCACAAACTCCCATGCACTTTTTTTCCAGTCTGGTCGTCACTTCATCTTTGGACGTTGCCGAGTCTCGTTGCTGTCTGTAATATAGCCATAATCTTATAATCTTGAGCGGTCATTTTGTAAAGTGGCGTAGTGCACTACTAACGTGTAATAAACAGTTATCTTCAGTCTACTTTCATTGTTTTACCGTCCAACACTGACGTTGTCCGGTGAGATTCCCTCATCAATTGAGCTAAGCTAGCAGGAGGGCAGAGGGACCACCGGCACAACATGCAACATATTTTTAAGAGGTCGTCCTTCCCTTCCATAATGTCATGATTATCGAATGAATTTTACTACTACACTAAGGGCGAAATTCACCAAACTTTTATACCGAGTATAAGTCTTATCCTGCGAATAGATTTTGAATTTTTGACAGTTTTTCCATACAAAATCTATCAGACGACAATTTTATTCTACGGATAAAAGATATCTGACTTTGATAAAATCAGCCCTAAAGCGTTATACGTGTAGGTATATTATAATATCTTAGTTTAAGACTTCGCTTAATCATGTTCTCATACACTAATGTCTACATTTCTCCTTTCACAGGTCTGCTGGAATAAATTTCTTAAGAAATAAGCAATACTTTTGTACTCCAAATTATAATTATGTCGTATCTCGTACAAATAATAAATGAAGTATTCGTAAATTCCTATGAAATAAAAGTTATGTCTTAAAACAAGTAGATCAGTATTCATCCAGTGAAATCCATTTGGTAATATAACTTTTTAAACATTTCCAAATAAGCAGCAGTTCAAACGGAGCGAGGCGATAGACTTACAGAGCGTGAAGCCTTAACTAAACACGGATGATAGAATGTGCGAAAGGACTCGAAAACTTAGATATTATGCAGCGTGTATTAAGTAATGTGTGGTCATATTGGAGAAAGTTGTTCTTTTTGATAGCCTGTACCACACTACTGACTATCAAAATGAACAACATTCTCCATTGGACCAACATCGTAATCGTGATAAAATAATCAGCTCCCCCATAAACGGAACGGAATGTTGCTATCTTAAATATTATATTTTTATAAACATTTAGAACTAGCTTCCGCGCGCGGCTTCGCCCGCGTGTTATGTCGATAAAAAGTAGCCTATGTCGTTTCTCAGGTTCTAGACTATCGTGTACCAAATATCATTTAAATCGGTTCAGTAGTTTTGGCGTGAAAGCGCGACAGACAGACAGACCGACAGACAGACAGAGTTACTTTTGCATTTATAATATTAGTAAGGATTAAGTATTGTATTTATTTTATTTATTATTTTGTTATTTACAATTCATTATATGTTGCACCGATTGACGTCATAACGTCAACGCCGGTTGTCACACAGCATTATGCTGAGGAATGGCCGTTTTGCGTGAATGTGACGCATATTTTCCCACAACTTAGCTAGCCTTAGCCTAGCTACTTATATTTGTCCTTTCTTAGCGTCATTTTTACCGCAAATAAACGTTTTTTCTTTCTTTGTTATATCTCTAACAAGGTTTCAATTAATACCACTATTAGACTGTAGCTATTATTTATTATAAACACAACGTGCATACAAGAATTACTTTTAAAAAATCAACATGGCGGCGCTAGTGCTGCCCCATTCGATACTAGTGCTGGACACATATCCAGTACTATGACACTTCCTTTCTTTCTTTATACAAAACTTGGCCCAATATGTGGGACATACTGATTTTTTTTCGCGATTTCAGGGTTGGTCCCATAGAGAAAGTTGTTCATAATGATGAGTACACCTTAAAGCGGATTAAAACGACTTAAATTTAACCGTGTAGGTAGTATAGATAATATAGATCATTTAAAAAGAAACCGTTCTCCATTCAAACCACTAACACATCCAGTCCTCATACATCAACATCCAAGAGTAGTTACAAATCAAACCGTAAAAACTTTGCCAAAGATTCCTGATAAACGAGCGACTCGAATAACTTTCTGTCTGTGTACTTATTTGTACTTCATTCCGGTACCGATCGATTTGTTTGCAGTAGGTACCAGTACCAGTATACCGCGACGAGTTATGATGAGTCTACGGTCAATATGAAATTACTTGGCTTGCTTGCTAATTAATTGGAAATGGAGATCTTTGAGTTTCTTGCAAACAGTGCTTTGGAGCAGTAATGTATTTTGGCTTTTTAGTAGATTGCTGCTAGGTTTTGGATAGTATAATGACATACACAGCAGAATTCAGGCAAAGACTAAATTTATTCTTTTTAACATGATCAAAGATATATTTCTCATTTTGTTACATGCCATCAACACTGCCACTTTACAAAATAAGTTGTAAGTATAATTAAAATTAACTTAATTATCTATCTGCCTAGCTTTTTCCCAACTATGTTGGAGTCGGCTTCCAGTCTAACCGGATGCAGCTGAATACCTGTATTTTACATGGACCGACTGCCTATCTGACCTCCACAACCCAGTAACTGGGTAATACGATACCCCTTGGTAAGACCGGTTGTCAGACTTTCGGGCTTCTGACGACCCGTAACGACTGTCAAAGATCCACGATGACAGCCGAGACTTTCCGAGGCATAGAGGAGTCTCAGAATGTAAAAATGGTCACCCATCCACGGGTTGGTCCGTGGTTGGTCCTCGGCAAGCGTAGCTTAACCTGATCGACAAAATTAACTTAATTATCACTTCATATTAAATAAATCAAACACAGTTAAAAACACAGGAGGAAGTCTGAGTAGTCCGAGTACTAAAATACTTTGTTAATCTATTTACAGTACTAGTACCTATAGAGCTGGTTACACATATTCTTGTGAATCAGGAAACATGATAAATATGTTGTTCATAATTCATTCGACGAGTTAAGACAACTTCGGAATTTATATTTTAGCTAATCCGAAAGATGGAGACGGGAGATGCTATACATGGTGTTGTTTTATTACAGGTATTAACAAACTCAAACATTTTGAAACTTGAAAGTGTACCTACTTACTAATGACTTACTTCCAAGTAGGTAACTGAATGATGAATGACAAAAAAAAACGGAAAACGATATCCTCGTTTTCCTTTTTGTACGATCTTATCATTAGCATAGTTCAGCAAGTCTAAAGTTTAATATATGAAGGAAAGTCAGGCTAACACATTAACAATTCCTTTAAAAGCAGTTCATTTCCTGAATTCCAGCTGTCATTAGCAATTCCTCTAATTTGGCATAAAAGCAATTCATAATTTGTGGACCACGAATATCCATAGAAAGTCAAACAGATGAATTATTTCGTAATATGAATTACACGCAGATCATAATGAATTGTCAGTTTGTGACATTTTACGATGATTCATAATATTTTCATATTATGATTCT
The DNA here is from genome assembly GCA_947363905.1 of Lithophane semibrunnea. Lineage (NCBI taxonomy): Eukaryota > Metazoa > Arthropoda > Insecta > Lepidoptera > Noctuidae > Lithophane > Lithophane semibrunnea. The sequence continues at coordinate 6,992,353 of OX376190.1, forward strand.
GCTAAAGTGATGTATGTGAAGGTATAAAGGTTTTCATGAAAAATACGTTAAATATCTACTCCAAAACAATGTGTATTTATTATTATTCCATGTTCCTCTTTTATTTTTACTGCAATGTTATTTTGTTTTTCGATTCTCTGCATGATAATTATTTTATGATACTCAACACACGGCCCTTGCGTTTTCCAATATTTTCAAACGGACCGTGTTTTTATTTCATATTTTCACGTGAAATATTTTTAATGGGTTATTCTAAAACAGCCGGCTGTAAACGAATCGTAACTAAACTAACGATGCATCCTCGTTGTTTTATTGGCGTGTTTTTTTATTGAGAGAGTAATTTTTGTTCGGCATGTGTACGACACGTGTTTACACCCTGTAGCTGCACAATGAGTCTGTGGAATCCGCCCCGCACGTAAAGCAGAACAAAAGGAGATGGGTAATAAAATTTGTAAACGTTGGAATGATACGCGCGCTTAACCCCGACTGTGCTCTTTGGTGACGGAATATAATGAGAATGAGGTAATTCGTCTCGTATGGCTGAGCCACCTCACGAAAAATCGCCGAGGAAATTGTAAATTATACTCTTTGTACCACCCTGAAATATTCAGAATCTAGCCAAGAATGTTAAGCTGATTGTCGGCCGACCTTTATCCGACGAAAATATAAGGTCCGACTTAACTTTATTCGCCTTAATTACAAGCGTTGTTTAGCTAACTAATTAAAAACCTTGCTTTTAATCAAATTAGGGCATAATGATTGAAAAGGTTAACTTGTGAGTATTTTATGTTTAATAAGATGTTGTCAAGTTTTTCTTGGTAGAATAACAAAAGCTCGAAGTTTAAAACTGTCTAAAGTGAAAGTCATTTAAGTGCAGCGTAGCGAGACTGCTACGATCGTGCGCTCGTAGCCTCGTAGCACAAAGCGTAGAGGCGTAGAGGCTTACTTGGCCGCACGCCAGCCTACCTGTTGTTACTGTCATGTTCTTAAGCCTCGTAGGCCTCCTCGGCTAACTGTTGCATGCGCTTTACTTGGAGGAAAAAGCCGAGCAAATTATGCAAACCACATAAATAAAAAGATTCTATTATCTAGCGAGCATTAACCGCAATTACTTTAGTAGTTACGACGGTCATAAGTCTGCAGACAATTTAGAACATGTATGATTATAATATTCTTTAATATTTTAGTTGACTGCAACCTGCTTCTTTCGAGTTTATTATTAAGAAAAATAGCAAGAAAGAAAATTTGAATAATTCAACGTGACTTCATAGTGCAGCGACTGTTTAAAGAACTCCGTATAATTCCGACATTTCAGGTGCAACAGTAGTGTATGAAAAATTCAATTGTAAATTGTTCCCTTAGAAAGAACATGAGGGAGTGAAACGTCTTTGTCATGTCTTGAGTAAAGCTGGATGTTCAACTCAAATAATGAGTCGACTGTTTCTGAATCAAGAAGCACTGAGGCCGGAAAATGCTTTGTGCTTAATTTAAACTTAGATAGACAGTTTATTTGCTTGTGGTTTGAATAAGGCTACTTAGAACCGTAAACTTGAAGATGATTGTGCATTTCTCTGCTATTTAGAAATTCTACTTGAGTCGCCTTTTCGACACTCATGGTGAATGAGTTTCTCATTCTGTGCTAAAACTTTATTTGCTGCAGTCACATGATTGAATTTGTATACCAATGTTCAGGTCAAGATCTTCTCAAGCTAATAATAATCATATTATTATTGCGACTACTACTGACTAACTAATCCTTTGTTTTTGTTTTTTTTTTTTTTTTTTTTTTTTTTAAAAAAAACGTTGCCCCACACTAAGAATTTCTTCTTGTATCGTGGGTGCGTTTACAAACATAGAAACTCACATACACTAACACCCAGACCCGGAACAACTACTTGCAGATCATACAAATATTTGTTCCGTGCGGGGATCGAACCCGCGACACGTTGCGCAGCAGTCCATCGCTCAGCCACTGCGCCAACCGTGTCGTCAATCCTTAGAACTAGGCATGACCAATTGCCGTAATACTTCTATAAGAGTAGACGAAACTGTAGTACCTACCTAATCAAATAAAGAAAAAAGTTTTTACAAAAAAGTTTATGTATTTCACTTTTTAGATGAACAAATTCGAATACAACTACACTACCTGATTCGAAAATAACAGTGACATGAACTTATTATAACATCATCCACATAGACCAAGTGGACGACGTTTTATTGAAGCCAACTTAAAAACTACCCAAGCAAAGTTAATAAAATATGGGACCACCGTGCAAGTTTCCTCTACCAAATGAGCATAAAAGTTTTAAAACATTAGTGTTCATGGTTGTTATAAAAATTAAGAAAATGTTAGTATGAAAAATGCAACTTCTTCAAAATTCCCCATACAAAACGCCGATTTCATAGGACCTAATATAACATATCGTAAGCTGGTCAACACTGCACCCAACAGATAGTTACTCTCTCTAAACCACAGCCAACTTGGATTAACACGTCGACCGTTATCCTACTAATTCTTCTCACCCAAGACATTTTATCTGAACTACTAAGTACCCTTTACCGCAATATGTTCCCAGGTATATAATCCCAATCCCATACGCCGAAATAGAAATTTTGTACATGTGTGAGATTTAAACCCGGTTCTCTCGAGGGAGATCCCTCCGTCAATATAATGGTAGGTGAATCAAAACAACGTTTAAATTTTCTATTATTAGGTTTTCTGTGTTTTGTAACTGGCGAGTAATGGGTTCGCTCTGTAGGATAAAATAAAGAAAGGAACCTAAAGTATGAAATATAGGATCATATTGTCATAATATTTTGTGAATCTTTATCCAATTTTGTGAAATTAATTCTTATCGTTATTAAAAAAGACATTGCCACGAGGAATAATATTTTTATTTAGTTATTTAGTTGCTGTAACACAGTCCATCATAATACAAAATAATCCTGAGTTTGTATTTTCCAAAGATCGCGGAAGCTCAGTCTAAAAACTCAGGCCGAGATCTATAATCGTTACTTAGCAGCGACTTTGGATAAGCGTTATTCTTGTCACTGTCGCAAAACTTAGAAAATATGAGCTAAAGACGGGAACATAATATCTAAGTCAAAGCACGAGCTAAGTAACATTTATAGACCTAGGCCTCAGTTGCCCTACAAAGTGAAAAAAAACCCATCCAAACTGAGCTTGCATAAAAAATCTTGCAGAATAACTGGCACTCGTATTGTTTGCGATCGATGGACAAACACTTTATTTGCTAGTGGGCCAATGGATTCAATACTAGTTCGTCGGTAATCTAGAGGCTGATCCAGTACCGTGTTTGCAAACATTTCAACGAGGATTTTTATTTTGAACCTTTTTTTTTAGTTAGTTACTTCCATTGCATATTCGTATAGAATTGGGTCAATCGTGGATAAAGGATCAACAATATATCTTCTTTTTATACGTATATAGATCATTTATATTCGAAAATTGATTGCTCCATTTGTGCTTTTATGTCCATAATTATTATATAATAATCTAGAATAAATGTCTTTATTAGTCTTCCATCATCTGCCTAGCGTTTACCAACTATGTTGGAGTCGGCTTCCAATCTCACCGGATGCAGCTGAATATCAGAATTTTACATGGAGAAAAATCTGACCTCCACAACCCAGTTTAATAATATTCCTTCCATAATAATTAATTCAATACGCGTTTTATAAGTAATCCCACACTACATGAAATCCTCTCATCGTGCAAATGGTCCATGAGAGTACATAATATTCAATAGCTTGCTAGATAAGCCAGCTTCCAAGCTGTGCTGGCTAGCTGCCAGGGTCACCTGTTGACTAGCTCGGATTTAAATGAGAAACTATTTTATTTTTAAGAAAAAACGTGCCATATGTGGTCTTTGTGTGGGGTTGAAGATCGTCGAGGTCGTATGTGGAGTTTTTAGGAAGCTGTTACTTTTCGTTTTCGTTTCGGTGCTGTAGAAATACGCCAGACCAAAACGCAGTTCCGTCGTTTTGGTCTGGTTTATGATTCCGTATTTTGTTTTTTTGGGGTAACTGAACAACTGCCTCCTAAATTCCTTGCAGACATTTATGATTATCCAGATTATATTTAAAGCCTCTTTGCACTACTAATCACTAATTATATTTAGTTCTAAACTGTGAATTGTGTTGCAAGCGTTTCAAATCATACCTACATGTTTTTAATATTGTCTGTACTATAGTAATTATTTTAATTAGGTATGTGTATTTTCCCGAGATGAAGGAATTGATCCTTTTTTTTTTGAGTGTTGGAAATCATCAAATGAATGTTGAAATGTTGGGAATCATCTCCCGGGCGGAGCGGGAGGGCGTCAGACTTTTTTTTACTGACTAAAACCCACCCGTGTCCCTTCAGTTGCCTACTGCCAAGGTCCCGGTATCCCTTTCGGACTTTTGCGAATTTTTTCATATATTTTTTTTCTAATGTATCTCTTTCACTCCTAATTAACATTTTGATTATTTTGTTTCAGGTAAAGTACAACAAACGAAAGCAGACAACATACTTAACCTTCGTCACTGTCCTTCTTATTTAAAATTCAGTAGGTACCTAGTACAATATACATTGTTCTGTAAATTAATGAGAGCATTTCTCGGTGCTTGTGTTTGTGAAGCTTACAGGACTTGTCGTGGTCTCATTTGAAAAGGCTGTTTACAATAGTCACCTCTTACTTCGACCACTTTACTTGATTGGCTAATCAACAAGCCATTTAATTTTTCTTTTCACTAATGTATTTTATACAAAATCTTAAATCCTAACTAATATTATAAATGCGAAAGTGAATTTCGGTTGTTTATTTGTTTATTACGCTTTCACGCTAAAACGGCTGAACAGATTTGGATGAAATTTGACAGATAGGTAGGTTTGCACAAAAGTTCCATATATAATGAAGGTGAGCATTAAGCAGGGATTTAATGGGGTTAAAGAGGGTAGAGTCTGTATGGAAGCTCGTCAACACGAATTTCCATACAGACCAGAGTGCCTGATCGGATTCAACTTGTCACAAAGACCTTTTGAAGGTTTCACAATTACATTGGTAGACAAAAACTACGCCAATTTTCGCCTTACTTTGTTTAATACTCAGAACTTCCATTTGACCAAAAGCAATAACATGTTACAAAGGAGCCGTAGTTACACAGAACAAGCTTGTTGTCATACTACATCTGTTGCTTTGTTAGTTAGAACAAACCCTATTCATCCAGTGAAAGAAAATAGCAAAGAAGACATTAAGTGTCGAAGCCTCCTCCCCAATCAGACACAGAAAGACAATGTCTTATTTCGCAGCTCCGAGTCACGTTAAAAATGTCCAACATCGTACCTCCGCGCTTCAGCGCAGTTATTAACAATTTTATGTTATTCCACCAACGAACACGCTCCGAAAAAAGAATGTTATATAATTCGGAAAATTCTAATTAAGGTGGGCAGCCGGTGCTCTGTTTTTTTTTAATTTTCCCGTCGAACTACGCCGTCAGATGACGCCAAAGATGTTTCAGGCTCTAAAGTAACAACAAAGTTGTGACCTCCTTTATCTCGTGTCACATCCCCCTTATTTTTATTCATCGCTCATGCCGCCGTGTTTACGAAATTTAACCAAAAAATAACTCGGGAAGGAAGCTTCCGCTCCAAAATTAATCACTAAATCGATGACGTCACATCCACCATTTCCATTCTACATATAACATGTGAAATTTTATATAGTTTTCAGAAAAGTATCGAATACCTGCGGTATAACACTGAAAATAAACACAGTTTCATTTAAAACAAGTTTGTTATTTAAAATCCGAACAGAGATGGATGTAACATGCTGGATAAAATAAATATTAACCCGTTCGGTACCTACTTCCATTTGATATTTAAATTTAAAATATTGACATAGCTCCCATTGCTCGTATTCGATTACCGGTTTTCAATTCGTTTTAACACAGCTACGGCTTGGCCGGAGGGCTTGCAGAGAACATACAGTTAATAATTTACGAGATTCACGAGCGGAAACAATGTCCCAAACAAAATTGATAATGAAAACAATTTTACATCAGAAATTTAATCGAATTACGAAGTTTAAAAATGAGATCTCGCATTCCCGATAATTATTACGGGTACAAAAAGAATTTATTGGCACCGACGGTGACTTGATTAATTTTAAAAATTAATTATCTCTCCTTTACGTACGTAAAACTATAGTCTCGGATTTTATTTAATATCTTGTCGGCTCATTGAATTTTAATCTCCAATGTTCCAAAAAGTGGGTAGAGTTGGTTTAAAAGAGACCCATATCTTGTTAATTAAATCTACTCAGTAGGGTGCCTTCGGGCGGCCGCTCGCGTCTTCTTTGCCTGCTTTTATGAATGCTGCCGAATTTCAGACATAGGCAAGCTTTAATTTAAACTTGAAAAGTATTCACGTTTATTTAGCCAAGTATTATAATTATTAATAGCTAGTATACAATGACAAAAGATTTTGTCCCTTCCTTTGAAAAATTTATAAGGAATGTCAAGTTGGTTGTTATTAGCTATCGTTCATAGTAGCTGTAGGTACATGATACATTTAATATTTACTCCCTTTAAAGCAGGGAATTAAATGATACCTGTTTGTTAAGTCAAATTTAATTACTGCTGTTTATTATAACATTGTTTGCGATGTTTTCTTAGTCGGAAATGTCAATTCCGTATTGTTTTGTAATAAATATGATATTTATTATATTTAATGCCATTGCCGCGACTGACTAAACTACCTACAGAGAAGGGAAAAAACTCGTACTTATAAACCGAAGTATTTAATCGTTTATAAGTACCAATTTTTTTACTTATCACTAAATAAGTAGGTAAATTACTTCCAGATCAAAGTCAAAGTCAAATAATTTATTTCAAATAGGTACATAAAAGGCACTTTTGAACACCAAAAACAAAGAAAAAGAACTGATTCTAGTTGCCCCTTCCAAAAGGTAGTTTTCGTATGGAGAAGAATGGGCAAGAAACTCCACCGTTACTATTTTAATAACACACTCTTAAATATCATATAGTCTATTACCTCCTGTCTATTGGTAAATACCTATCCATAAATAAACAAAGTACGCAAATATTGCCTTCAAAATTCGACGTATTTATAAAATAAATGCTAGCTATATAAAAGGAGAAAACATAGAAGAAAGAGCGTTAACAAAGCGAAAGATAACCGCATTAAAACCCTTTGTTGGGCCCCCCAGCCGACCAGGCTGACCGAGAGCCGTTTGATGGATCGGCTCCTCGATTATGTAGAGATTAAAATTCATTAGCCATATGAGATGAGGACCGTGATAAGATATCAATAGACCCTTAATGAACTTGTAATTTATAATGTTAGGGATTTTGGGGTTTGGGACACTCGGCCTAGATTGAGTGGCAGGTGTGTAGGCTGTTAAAGGTTTGGAACTGATGCCAAAGGCACGTGTCGTACCAGCGGTGATTAACCAGCAGGCGTAGCATGGCGCTTTCTATCTCTACGAAGAATAGACATAGCTTTTTCTATACAAAGTGACAGTTCGTTTCTTCATTTTTGACATCCACCGTAGAAATCTTTCTACAATCTGTCATTTTGTCTTTCATTTCTAACGATCTTTGTCTAGGTCTTTTTGTAGGTAGACTATTTTGGAAGAAAGTTTTCTATCCTTGCTGTCAAAATCACACTGACAACCGATAAATCGTATGATAAAACAAAGAATTCTGAGTCGAATTATGTAAAAGAGTGAATTTCGTAAAAAGTGCACTGCCGTAATAATGTCGGGTCTCGTCTCGTACTGTCTACTGTCTACAGGAAACGTCATTTTTGTCTACTCTTCCGTCGACAAAACGGTGCTCATGCTACGTCTGCAGAAGCGAGTAGAGCTAGCAACTAGAGCCTCGCTCACTCACGGCGATTTCTCGCTGGCGAGAACTAGCTGTGTGAGACAGGCTATTCGTTGCGATTAGATTCATTTGCTGCGAGTTGAATTTGCCACGATTTGAATTAAGCGTGTTCAATTTTAGTCTCTGCGAATGTGCACTCGCCGCGAGAATTCCCTATACTCCGCTCAGCGCGCGACGCTATACTCCGCTCAGCGCGCCGCTCCTTATTACACACTATTTAGGGTACCAACAGACCGTCGAAATTCTCGTGTAGAACTCGTTGTGTGAGACAGGCAGGCAGCGAATTGTCGCTGCGAATAAATACGCTCGCAGCGATTATTCGCTGTGACCGAGGAGAAAGTTGTTAATAGCAAGTCGCTTCCTCGACGGCGGCAGCGGTGGGTCAGGTGCCTAAAAGAGGCCACAAATCTCTGTTTTTATTGTTTCGTAAAAATCTGGCCACCTGACAAAAATAAAATATTTATTTTCCATTTCGATAACTACTATTAATCTCCGGTTTAGGTAGTTTTCACATCAAGTATTAATCGCTCCAGTAAAGCACTGTCATTTTTTTTATTTGTTGTCGGTACCGATTAATAAATTGAAAGTTTTCAAAAGCTTTGACTGCTAGAATAAAAAAAATCTGTTTTAGTTTGGGCGTACTGTCAATATTTGGCATGTTTTAATATTAAATATCTGTTCAATCGAACAGGATTCCTCTGTGCCAGTCTGTGTCGCCAAACTTGTTGATTTTTGATATTCCTTTTTTGATGCGATATGCAATCGTTTGAAGTAAATATGAAACAGAATTTATTATTTCATTTTTATTTACTAGCTTACATCGGAAACTGCCGATGGAAAACATCGACAGTATTTATGTAAAGCGGAGATTTTTCCATGAAAGCATTTATCGAGTTTTGTGTAAAGAAGAATAAATATTGCAATATTCAAATAAATACCTGGGTATGTTTATGAAATTGGTGGAATCCGGATTTATAACATACCGTAACGTAAGGTTTCGTTTAAATATTATATAACTGCGCTTTTTAATGCTATTTGCAGTACAATGGTACAGCTTACCTACTACTACTTACACTATACAGTATTTTATCTAAGGAAGGGAACATGAAAAAAAAAATTATAGTAAAATATTCACAAAAAATATTAAATTGATACAGTCTGTACGGCAAAATATTATGAACTTTTAAAACTCCCGTAACAATCCTGTAACAATATTCTGAGAAATAAATGGACTATTAGGTACTATTACCAAGCGAAATAATGAAATACCTAGCCCAAAAAAGTGTTGCGCACTACACCTGTAAGTATACATTCGTATCTATTGTATTGCAATCAACTTTGGAGCCAACTTTTGACTTAGATATTCTAAATACCTACATAATTAATAATTAATGAATGATTTAATGATTTTACCCGACATTATTACGGCAGCAATTCAACACAACCTAGCTAGTCTCCGCTGAAATCGGTCGTCATGGCCGAAATACTAACTATAATAATTATTATAAATGAGAAAGTGAGTTTGTTTGTTACGGTTTCACGTTAAAACGGCTGAACGGATTTAGATAAAATTTGGCACATGTGTAGACCATAACCTAGATAGGACATAAGATACTTTTTATCCAGATATTCCCACAGGATCGAGACTTACACGGGTGAAACCGCGGGGCGCAGGTAGTTATTTATATTATTAGGGCAGCGTACCTACGGCCTCTTTCTTTCGACTTTAAAAGACTCTAAATCGCTATCAGTCTTTAACTCAGCCTATACATAAAAGAAGTTCGTTTTTGGTTGTTTGTTTGTCAGCCCGCATACCGCGACCGACCTCGTCACCCGCTTGTATATGATTAACACCGCATTTTATTGTACTTTTTATCACAACACAAATACTTGTTATGTAAGGCTGGTTATGTATGTAAGGTGTTATGTAAGGAGTCTCCTAATACAGGCATTTTTTGCTTAAAAGGAGGCTCCAATCACTAATGTTTTGTCTTATTATGGTTGCGAAATAAACAATTTTTAATTTTTTTTTTTAATTTTTTAATTTTTAATTTAATTTAAAAAGGCTTGTTACGGAAGAAAATGTAAATAAAAGGCCTAAAACACAGCGATGGGTTGCGATTTAGGGAAAATGTTTTATGCTGTTACTTCGAGGTGAAAATCTGATAATTAATATTTACCTCGAAAAAGATCATCATATAACGTAACGTACTTCGATAATGCTGTTCGTTGGTTTCAGAACGGCTGGACGGATTTGTTCAATTTATGTTTAAAAATGTTCGTAATAGTTAGAATCTGGTAATAACGGAAAGAAAAAATTTAAAAGTTGACATGAAAATTGGAAATTTCGGGAAAACTGAAAGTGAGTTTCGTATGGGAATTTCGTATGAATTCTTGAAATTTGAACAGGAGGCCTACAACGACGTATTAATGCCACCATTTTTCCAGTGTTAGTGAGAGGCGGAGCTATACAAGGCCGCTAGCACCATCCTTTTTTCGCAGTGGAATAATGATGGCATTAATACTTCATAGTACAGCCCCTGGACAACGTCTGTTGGGTTAGCTAAAGAGGAGAACAGCGATGGGTTGCGATTTAAGGATTTTTTTATGCTGATCATTTCGAGGTGAAAATCTGATAATTAATATTTACCTCGAAATAGATCATCATATAACGTAACGTATTTCCACAGAAATATATAATAAATATTTAACGCTCGGACGGTCAGATAGAACTAACGGTCCGATAGACCCGACAGACATTGTCCTGTCCAAACAAGAATTCGTACAAAATTCCCTTAGCAAATGCACTTTAAATTTTCCCGATGGCAACTTTTAATTTTATTTTTTCCGTAATTACCAGATCCTAACTACTATGAACTTTTTTAAAAACATAAATTCACCAAATCCGTCCAGCCGTTTTGAAACCATCGCACAGGATTTCATTTCATTTTTATTTTATAGATATACCTACTTCACGGTTACGCATCCACACACTCCATTATTTCTCGCTCCCTTAAACATTCGATGCCTCAAACATATGTACATCAATAGGTGCAGACCTACCATTTGATTCGCAATTCTATCATTTGAATGCTTAATAATACTTGTTAAAATGTGACCAAAAAAAGCGGGCACTGAAAGGGTTATAAATCCATCAGCATCAGCACCGACTTAATCCATCTGTCAACATTCTCAGTGACATTTTAAAGAAATTACAGCCTTCAATACTTTGAAAAGGGTTATATATCGGGGAGCACTCTAATTTTCGTATTATAAATTAAATGGACACATTACAGTTCTACGGAAAATGTGCCCCGGGCAAGAGACGGTACAAAGGGACCCAGCTCTATTATTGAAAAGGGGGTGATCAAAGCCAAACGATACGTTTTTCATATATTGTAGTCCTTTTTCTATTTCTGTTTATACAGGTGTATGTGTACACTTTCAGATGTAAAGTTATATGAGAGAAGTGCGTTCGTTTTTGTTTTCAACAAAATAAACTGGTTTTTAAAAAGCACAAATACATCATTGTGGTATTCGCTGTGAAAACATTGTTCGTTACGCGGAAAAGTGTTGTTTCAACTTTTTTATTCAACGTTATTACTTACGGTGCTCTACAAAGAGAGCTTTCGTATCTCGTTTAAGCCTTTACCTAGCTTGAAGGCTGAATGTAGGCAATGTAAATGTATAAAATAAATGGCGCAGAAAATATGTTGCCGCCATAAGTAGGTCAACTGCATATTTATTTGAATTGGCTGAATTAAACCCTTAATCTCTTGGCGTGAATAATATTAATGGACGTTATATTATTGCATTAACGATAAATAAGTGGCATTTACATGAATATTAGTGAATTCATGAAATACATGGAATACATAAAGAGAAAATGGAATACATATTCCGGTTAAATATAAAACACCCGCGAGCCTATGGGCGCGCCTCAAGTCATAGGCGGACGGGATGGACTTTAATCTGTTATTTTGGGGTGTAGGACTTTTGTTTCTTCGATTCTAAATAGGTATCAACTCAGTCTATCGCAGTCCAATGTTTAGAATAGGCCTATCAAAGGCTGCGCCACAACACCCAGTCCTCTGCCTTCCGCATCGACAAGCTACCCATACACGCACAGATGTGCCCGGCAGATGAGACCTGAACGGGTACCTGACGGGAAAATCTGTGTGTCTATGGAGAAAAAAGGCACGGATGTGTCTGCCTGTCTCCTGCCCGCTGCCCGTGCTCAAAAGGAACGGATCAGATTCAGGTCTCATCTGCCGAGCACATCTGTGCGTGTATGGCTAGATATTCTGTCCCAGCCACCTTTGTAACGTACTCAGTCCATCTAGCTGGGGGCCACACTACGCTTGCCTATACGCGGTCTCCACTCCAGGACTCGCCTGCTCCACCGGCCCTCGGTCCTTCGACAAACATGGCCAGCCCAAAGCCTCTTCTGCTTGCTTACACGTCAAGCAATGTCGCTAACTCCGGTTCTTTTTTATTTTTGTGATAGGTATATAACAATAATTCCTACCGAGTATCCAGCAGTATACAGCGTTCGCAGTATTCATCTTTCCTCCTTATTTTTGTTCGAGCCCAACTTCCTGCTTGATTTTATTCACGTTTGCATGGTCTCTGTTATCCCATTGTTTATGGTCGTCAAACCTTTAGAGATTCCAAAGATTCCGCCACACTCTTCGAAAATCTGAAATAGGTATTTTAATTTTTTTAAATGCGGATTGAAGAAAATCACTTTTTAAAGTATAAAAATATATATTTAGTAAGGCACCTGGACACAAAAGAATAAGATTTAGGTGCACATAGAAGCCACAAATCAAATAAATGCGCCACAAATAGAGTTTTGAGTTGTCGAAACCCTATAATATATTTCGTGGCGTGGAGTAATATATTTATTTTACGCCCCAAATGGAGCCTTCACGAGTTGGCATTACTCGAGTGTATCCAGATACGTATATCCGATACTCGAGTGTCCCTTATTGGCGAGTCAAGCTGATATTTTCACAAGAATTGCTTTATTCTCGTGTAGTTTTAGTCAACACAAGAATTTTGAGACTTATTCATTCGCTTATAAATTAATCCATTCCGCTGTACGGCCATTGGTTTTCATATTACCGTATGCTGCAAAATAAATAAATAAATAATATTAATACGTTGTACATTCGATTTTTCTCTTGTATGACAGAGAAATATTACACGGAGTATACAAGCTTCGTTATTCAGAAAACCTTCCCGTGCATCCAATTAATTTGATTTTTTTAACTGTTGTAATGCAATTAAGGGAATATTTTAAAAGGCTTTTGTGTCGAAACCGTCGAGCCAGATACAAAATTTTGGCAAAAATATTGTTTTTTTTTTTCGTAATTGATCGTGAATGTAGGTTTTATTATGTTCTTCTTTTTTTATTTTTTATTTAACCCTAGACGCAAGCAAATGTGGGATGAAGGGTTGAAACTGTCGTATCTTTGTTTGTGGTATTCTAGCTGCCAAACGGATGAACCGATTTAATTCCTATACCTAGTTCAATCGTCTTGCTGACTGGCTAGTAAGTAATTTTTAATTTTTATAGTAAAAGAAGAATAAGAATTATGTAGGTAGGTACGGATGATTCACAGCCAGCAGGATAAAACATATCATTCCATATTAATCGTTGCTTATTTATCAATACATATAATTACAAATATATTATAATTATCACATCATTTTCAGAATACCTTTCCGTTTTAACAAACATATTATGTAACGCGATTAGTACTCAGAGATTAGGCTGAAATCCAATCCAATGTACGCAGGTACTGCTTGTAAGCACATTCGTCAATAATTGTAGGCATGTAATAGGTATGTGCTGAAGGCGCCATACCTTCGAAACTATATATGTAGGTAGCTACGATAGCTGTCATTAGGTAAGTATACCTAATTGTACCTAGGCATGTATTTATGTTGGAACAAATATCATAGCATATTGCAGGTTCTCCAACGAAACGATGGATGGACTGTGAGATAAATAATATGGCTAGATAGGCAGTCACTACCGAGATGACGACAAATAGAGAAGTATGGAAGAAAAAGACATGTTGTGCTGACCGCATGGTTAGTGACTAACCTGTTGTCTTAGTTTTAAAGCCGCCCATGGGCCTCTGAGTTGGCCTCACATGCGGTTTCCTCACGACGCTTTCCTTCATCGTTTTTTAAGCAATTGAGATAAGGGCAGGTGAATGATAGTGATGATGTGGAATGCAGGATGTTGCGACAAATTTTCAGAGTGACGATTATGATTGCATACTGATTGAAATAAAATTATGTAGGAAGCAATATAAAATTTTAGATAACGTATTTTTTTTTACTGATTACCGGTTTGTTTTACCGAGTACTGCGTTTTTACGTAATTATATGTTTTTTTACTGTTAAACGTTTTTTCGATTAATTGAAATAGACCTAACGACCGACGACTGAGAAAGAATTTACCTACAACATTATTATCTTTATTTAGGGCTGATTTCATCAAAGTTCTTGGAATAAAATTGTCGTCTGACAGTTTTTCCATACAAAAACTGTCAAAAATTCAAAGCTTATACGCAGGATAAGACTTATACTCGTTATAAAAGTTTGGTGAAATTCGCCCTTAATCGAAAAAGAAAAATCTGAGGGCTTAGACACATGACAATCGCTTCGAAAGCGTTTCATATTTCTACAACGACTTTCAACAGAATTGACATAAGCTTTTCGATAGCTTATGTCAGTCCCATAAATGTTTGCCTTTTCCATCATCGTTATTGCTGATAAAATGTCACTTTGTCTAGGGCCTCTGTTCTACATACTCTCTAAGTCTCTATCTAGCACTTAAGCTATTAAAGACTGCCAAGAAACTTTATGATAGAACAATTCAAAACAAGGCCAATGCGATCAAATTGTAAATATTTTCCATGAAACGACCCCATCTCTACCAAGCTTACTCTATGTTATCCTTTAATTCCATGTTCATCATGACAACAGTGATTTCTACAAATGCATCCAAATGGCTCTGCTGATACTTTTTGTAGTAGATTATATTTACTCGCTCCGGGCAAATGGTCCATTATTGGCTGACTATGCTTTTATTGCATACGTTTGGTCAAGATTCAGGGTTATTTCTGTTTCAAATTGTAGATTTGTTCTCAGACCAAATAAAAAACCAAGACGGAGCGCTGCGAACAATACAGTGAAGCATGCCAAAACTACACCAACGCTCAGTGCATACACGCTCAAACGCACACATTTACAACCATTTACAATCAAACTACACCAAAATATGAGAATATATGTTTACGAAACCGGCCTCACGTCACTGTTGACAGCGCTCTGTCTTGGTTTTTTATTTAGTCTGAGGATTTCTGATGCAAATTCTCCTAGGTTCCTTACAATATTTTTGTTTAATTATTTAAACAAACTTCCTTCTACCTTCAAAGATTTTTTTGAAAAGAAAATGTGATACCTGCTCACAACCTCTTCAATCGTTATTACCCGTAAAGGCATGTCAGTAAGTGCAAAAAAAAATAGACTATCATAGTAAAATCTTAACATTTTTTCCATGTAACAAAGTTTGGAAGAATCACTTCCACTATGAAATCTAGCTGAAGTTTATGGCAAATGAAGAAAAATTGTGAACGGCGCCGAAGGTCGTGTCGTCGACGAAAATAGGGGAACAAACTTATAGGAGCCACTACATCACATTCTTTCTGACAGCGAATATTCACTTGGTTTTATAATAAAATGCTCTTCCTTAGGTAAAATTTATAGGACCTCTTACGGAAATAACAACATACAACAAACATTACTAAAACCATAACACTAAACACGTAGAGGGGAACACCCCATCGCATAGGCAAATGATCAATCGATCAAAACACAATGGAAACTGCCAAAATAAACAAACAATAAACAAACTCGAAGAAGTTACCACTCAATAACGTTAAAAATGAGCCCTCAAATAGCAAGAAAATTGTTTTTCAACCCACCATAGCGCGGTACATCGGCAAAATGAAAAGTTTCCCTATCAGCCCACTGACACATCGATTGGCGTTTACATCTTTGTAGAAGAAATTGTTCGAGATCATGCAAAGCAACTTGAACCTTAAGCCAAGCAACATGGACTATAAGCCGAAGAACGAAGCCTAAATACGTGTTTAAAGTCGCTTTTTCTATGTTGATGGAGTAGACGCGAGCTGCCATCCGGCTATTGGTAAGCAATCCATCATTCGAGAGAGTGAAAGCAACAAAAGCTATGTAGGATAATATCACATCTAAATATGAGATAATGCTTGGGCCTGCCAACAACTACTAGGTACGTAATTTTCAGAATATTCTGCAACAATTACTGAGGTTACGAATAGTTTTTATTTTTTCTTAAATCTTATGAAAATTCACATAATAGGTATAAGTAATAGTAGGTGGTACAAGCTTCCAAGCTTACAAGGAATGTTAAATTTCAATAATAATTTCCTCTTATTTATCATTTCTGATTTGCGAAACTTATCATAATAATATTTTAGTTAAAAAAATAATTCCTATTTACTTTTTAGGGTTCCGTACTCGAAGGGTGCCAAACGAAACCCCAACTACTACTAAGCCTCCGATGTTTGTCTATCTGCCAGCGGGCTGTATCTCATGTTACTTTAATAGGTATAGACAGTAAAAAAAATCACAGATTGTGTATTTCTATTACCGCTATAATAACAAATAAAATAAAGTTAATAAAGGCCGAAAAACGTGTTTTTTTTTGGTATTTTTTGCTAAATATTGTACGTTGGTACAGGAAGAACCCTTGGTGTCGAGTCACTCTCGTACTTGGTCAGTTTTTTGTCTATTTTTGCAACTAATAAGAACAAAAAATAAATTACAATAATTTTCTATTCTAATAATTAGGTAAGATTCCTGAGTCGTGTATAAACAAGCATTTTTTTTTTCGGAATATTCTGTTATTATTATTATTGGGTACTTTACTCGGTACTCTGTTAAGTAATAAAATTAAAACTGGGTGTGTAAATGTTGCTTTTATATAGAAAAGGATTTTGGAACAAAGTTCCTTCGCTCATTGTACTGTCCATATGGCGAATGAGAGCTAGAGCGAAAAAAGTGTAAAATGACCGTCACGACACTTTCGTTACGTACCAAGCTCATTCACCAAGTGTGCAAAAACGAAAGGAACTTCGTTCGAACGGGTATCCCACGACACCTCCCGACTGTTTTTAAAATAGGATTAGCAAATACATCGATTAAATAATCGATTAAAGTTATGACGAGTATGAAGCTTAAATTTAAGCTGGCTATAGGTAGGCTAGATGTGTGTGGTGTGCAAGTAATTGCTTTCATTGACATACCGGGGCCTGCGAGCCGCGCGGAGAATGCCTATGCAATTAATCGGACACAAACGTAGGGAACCCGTTTATGGAGTGATCCACCACGTGGAGTGGCGCAGTATTGACGTTCCTTCCTCATCATTGTGCCTTGATAGCTCCTTTATCTTCGAACACGTGTTACATGCTTGTGGAACGTGCAATAATGTCAAAATTTGTGGTCGTGAAGCTGCGAAATTGATTAAGGTCACTGTATTTTCACCATGACTGTGAAGGCTGTTTTTAGTTAATAACTATTATAAACCAAATTATTCTAAAGCAAAAATATATATTATTCTAAAGCAAAATGCTAGCCGTGACGTAGCTTCTGTAGCTAAAAAGCTGCGCCCCACGGTTTCACCCGCATAAGTCTCGATCCCGTAGAAATATCGGGATAAAAAGTATCCTGTGTCCCTATGCAGGTCATGGTCTACCATGTGGCAAATTTCATCCAAATCCGTTCAGCCGTTTTAGCGTGAAAGCATAACAAACAAACAAACTCATTTTCGCATCCCAACTATATTAAAATTGCGAAAGTGAGTTTATTTTTTTTAACGCTTTAACACTAATACGGCTGAACGGATTTGGATGAAATTTGGCACATGGGTAGCATGGTAACAGATACATAAGTGGGTGAAACTGCGGGGCGCAGCTAGTGTATAATATAAGTTAGGATTTAAAATGTTGTCAGTCTTTTCTGTTACTGCTCTATCTAATTTACGAAGAATTAAAGTCATCAATAGTAAAAAAAACGTTAATAAAAGATTCGGAAAATATTCTTCCCAAAGCATAGTAACATGAGTTTTATCGAAGCATTTAATGATAGTATAGACACTTCATATGTATAAAATGTTTTATGCCAGGCTAAAATGCTAGCCTGTAGTTTATAGTACCTATCAAAGATGTCAATATTTATTTATTGCCCTGCTGGCCTGAAGTAAGCCGTCCAAATGTATTTCTTTGAGATTTTTTCATGTCTTTATCCTAACATATTTTATTCATAATAGTTTACGTGAGGAGCTCGTGGCTAAGTAATAACAGCCGCTCGGGTCGATCAATCAGGTTAAGCTACGCTTGCCGGGGTTGGTCCGTGGATGGGTGACCATTTTCACATATCGAGATTCCTCCGTGCCTCGGAAAGCACGTTAAGCCGTTGGTCCCGGCTGTCATTTGTGGATCTTTGACAGTCGTTACGAGTCGTCAGAAGCACGAAAGTCTGACAACCAGTCTAACCAAGGGGTATCGTATTACCCAGTTACTGGGTTGTGGAGGTCAGATAGGCAATCGCTCCATGTAAAATACTGGTATTCAGCTGCATCCGGTTAGACTGCAAGCCGACCCCAACATAGTTGGGAAAAGGCTAGGCAAATGATGATGAGTTTACGTGTGACGGCGTGATATAAACAGTCCATTCTAAAGGAATTCAAGCACCTGAGCATATTTATGCAGAACTAACATGTCTCAGTATAAAAATCTGAGTGTCAATAAAAATATTTATTTATGTACAGGATTTATTTCGTCTGAGGAGGAGCTCGTGGCTAAGTATAACAGCCGCGTGGGTTGAACCATCAGGTTAAGCTACGCTTGCCGGGGTTGTTCGGTGGATGGGTGACCATCTTTACATACCGAGACTCCTCCGTGCCTCGGAAAGTACGTTAAGCCGTTGTTCTCGGCTGTCATTCGTGGATCTTTGACACTCGTCACGGGTCATCAGAAGCCCGAAAGTCGCAACCAGTCTTACCAAGGGGTATCGTATTACCCAGTTACTGGGTTGTGGAGGTCACATAGGCAATCGATTCATGTAAAATACTGGTATTTAGATGCATGCGGTGAGACTGGAAGCAGACCCCAACATAGTTGGGCAGTTGATTGAGTGATTTGTTCAGTCTTTTATTCAGAACATTTTGATATTCATTAGCTCAGTTTCACTGTTTAATGTACTTTTTATATGACGCTTTTATGGATTTAATGTTGGATTTTGTTCTCGTCTGAACCGTTTTTTTAGACTAATTTATATCTAATCAGACTGTTGTAAAATTTTATGTCTAATACATAAAAGTACCTTGATTTACTCGTAGCGCGGCGCTGTCATTCTGTTTTTACCACGTTCTATCCGCTTTGAACTTCTCGATTAAATCTCTTCATACACCTATACAACAATTCGTTAGTTATGTTACTAACACATAACATAACATCACGCCTGTTTACCTGAAAGATTAGACAAAGGTGTTAAAAATCCAGTCGAAAACCAGCGTCAAGCACTAATTGTCTGGCATGTTATGCTGAACTGGGCCTATTTGGCGCAGCCGCGAGGCACACACTTCCCTCTTTAATTTCTTACTATAATTACCTACAGTTTTTATTTGCTTCCTTTTTTTATTGTTTCTTTTTGACGTGACAACGTCTAATAAATCGATGAACGCCGGCTGCACGCACGAAAAAGGATGACTCCTTGTCCCGTTACGCTCATTGTCCCGTTGCGCTCGCTGTCCCGTTACGCTCTTTGTAACGTTACGATCGGAGCGAGACCGCGACACGAGCGAGCGAAAGGCACTTGTTATGATGTTTTCACGTTAAACTATCGTCCGTAAACCGACTGTACAGGCAACCAATTGTTACTTGTAGTTACGTTGTATTAAATAGATGTATTTTCTTTCATTTCTTTTAGGTGTACTTATAGTATCTACACCCACATTTCGCCAGTTATGTTTTGAGTCCCATGTAATAGGGGGCGGGTCTATTGCCATCAGCCGGTCACAAATCTACACTCCGGGACCTACTGCAGTCCGGGCCACCCGGATTATAATTTTGTTTTTATCTCACATCTGACCAGCTGTTATGGAGAATTAAACCAGTACCTACCTACCAATTAAAAATCCAAACTATTTTATTTATAAACATTTTTGCAAACCTTTCGCCATGAAGTATTGTCCGTTAAATATAATTACCTATATTCTTACAGTAAAAATACTGCATATAAAATATGTAGGTAATTGATGCGATCCCACGATAGATCGAACACTTCAAACACCGGATACGACCAAGTTACATTTTAGGGTTCCGTACCCAAAGGCTAAAACGGGACCCTATTACTAAGGCTCCGGTGTCTGTCTGTCTGTCCGTCTGTCACCAGGCTGTATCTCATGAACCGTGATAGCTAGACAGTTGAAATTTTCACAGATGATGTTTATCTGTTGCCGCTATAAAAACAAAAATAAAATAAATATTTAAGGGGGCTCCCGTACAACAAACGTTATTTTTTTGCTCGTTTTTGCTCGTTTTTGCTCGTTTTTGCTCGATATTGAAAACGACAACAGGTAAACGCTTGAAATATTCACAGAATATTTAGTTACATATTCACTTTAAAAATAAAGAGTTAAATTAAAATAAAACAAATATTTAAGGGGGGCTCCCATACAACAAACGTGTTTTTTTGCCATTTTTATATATAATGGTACGGAACCCTTCGTGCGGTTTTTAATTCACACTACGGTCCTAGTCTAAATGTCAGGCTAAAAATATTCCAGTAATTTATCGACACATATTCCAGAATTTATGAGTCCAGGATAATAAGTTAGATGCGCCTGGGGACAACCTAGGACTGGTCCCGACTTGTTTGTCGACCTGCTAAAGTATCCAGCGTGTTAATAATAAAAAAGGAGAAATATTAGCAGGTAACCCTGTATATTTTATTAGCTGCCAGTTTTATGTAGGTACGTGACACTTACAAAACTGTTTTTTTTTTTTCGATTTAATATTTTTGGTTGGGGACGGGACGCAAGTAAAAAATTTTAGTTTACCCCAAGAGCGATATAAATCAATTAAAATATTTACACTATATGTATACAGGGTATATTATTTTTAAATCCTCTAAGCACATAGTATGTGAGTACGGAACTCAAACATTGGTATGTCCGTATCGTATATTTTTTTCCTATATGTTTGTTGCGACAATTTTGTTGGTAATAAAATCAAAATCAAAGGACGCATTTGTGTTTGTTCAGTGTTCATATCTATTCAAAAACTCATTTAGTTCAATTGAACATGAACAGCAATAGTAAGTTGAGAATTGTTTCTGTTTGCTCAGTTTGAGATGGCTGACTCAGTTTGCAGAGTATGCTCAGCCCCAGGGTGAATGTTGGTCTAAACTCGATGTCGTCATAAGCTGGGGTAATGTTTGTCTTCTCACTACAGTTCACATAAGATCAAACTTATTATATACACGTTTTGGAGACTATGCAAGTCATTTTCTATTTGTCTTGGTATAGAATTGTGGAAATTGTTGCCAGGTAGGTTTATTTAACTATACCTATAGTTCTTATACAGGCTGGCAATTTAGTGCATTAATTTTTTTTTCACTCAAGATTCATCTAGAATAATACAGGGTGACGGTTTAGACACTTGCATCCGTGAACGGGTTGATTCTACCTGTCATACTTTACAACTTTTGTTATGAACGGATATCCAAATGTCTGACTACTGTTGTGTAGGAATTGGATAATTTTTTTCACAAATCGGATATGTGTTTCATGGTGAAAGTTGTTCAGCAAGACGGGTAAAATCACTCCCTTGACGGATGCAGGTGTTTAAATCGTCACCCTGTATTATTCGAGATGAATCTTGAATGAAAGAAAAAACTTTTAAAGGGACCTATCTTGCCTAGAACTCATCCAGGTAATCTAAGTTTACAAAGTCTTTGATAGCGCTTCACTTGTTTATACCGTGGGCCGAGATTTGATTCCGTTTAATAAAAGAAAAATTACAGTAAATATTAAAGTACAAACAGACGTTAGTATTACATTTTGATTCAATTTCCGAAAGTGGTTTCTCGAAAGAGAGACAGAATATTTAATTTCCAAGGCCCTCCACTTTCGCAAAAAAAAAAATACAAATTCTTAGTAGGTACCAAAAAGAACATAATTCTTATATCTGTCAAGGATACTTTGAAACAATTACAAGTTTCAGATGCACCGGTAAATAAGACAATATAACAAGGGGTGCGTCATATACAGGGGGTAGACAAATTGAAAAGCGTATGACATTGGGGCTTGTTACACCGCAATTTAACTTGCCAAATTAATTTATGACAAGCATGTGAGATGGGGTAGAAAGATTTTGTGACTTTTATGGTTTTTCAAATACTATATTTTTATGTCATTTTTTTAAAGGAATGTAGATGGAATTAGTTTAGAAAAGAACGGATTTCGACAAAAATTGGCAAGGAGATAGATGGCATCCTGGGGCATAGGCTACTTTTTATCGAGATACGGCGTGGGCGAAACCGCGGGCGGAAGCCAGTGTTTTATATTTCCTTACAAATAACTTTAAAATAACAAATCATTTATTTTCAGACGAACAAAATGACATTTAATTAAAATTAAAACATAAAATACTTTAAGCCTTCTACTTCAAAGTATTAAGTACTTGTTATATTAACTAGCTAAAAGTAAACTACAATTTAATAAAAGATCCACAAACCCCGCAAGTGACCCGTAATCGTGTTAAATCACGAACAAATCCAGTTCAAAGCTAAAATCCTACCGATTCATCTTCATTAACCCGCTGGCAAGACAAAATCTGTTAACAAAGCAACATTTTACTCTGTGGCACTGTTTTTGTTTCTTCCCGGACTTGGCCGATAAACTTTTAATGCGTTTTTCACTTCGTTATAAAATATTTCAACCGTCGTAATTAGGCGCGAGGCGGCAAAGATCTCGTTATTAGGAGGTACAGTCAGGTCTTTTATATATTCGTCAGTTTTCAAATACTTTCCTTTATCAAGTCAGGACACATACCTAATACCTTTTATTTTAAAGCTACGGTACTGAGCAGAGTATATTGCATAGAACACTATATTTAATTAATTGAGAACAAAGATCATAAAAATAAAAGTTTATAAAACTAAAACCCAACTACGACAAAAAAGTCAATCAACTAAAACGGTATAAACAAGACATCACAAACAGACTAATTAAAAATCCGGAGTCACACGTGTTAAATCGAATAGAGTACGTGTGACCCCGGATTTTTAATTAGTCGTGTAATGACCTGGCCATTTAATGTTACATATATGTATAAAAAAATGTCAGAGTCTGATATTGACACAATATTAATTCGATCTGACATGGCTGAATAATATCCTGCTTGACATTGCGACGGAATATTAAATGCTGAGTCGGTAAAGCAGATTCTATTGTGCAATGAGTAGACAAAATTACCTTAAGATGACGAACATATTTTGGATGTGATTGTACTTAGTAAGTAGGTATCGCCAGGAATATTTGCTAGACATAATAAGTAGATTAATTAAAGTAATTAGGGGTGCGAATATTTTTAGTAGTGTATTTCTTAGTTCCTAAAATGTTTGATGGTTGCGTTGATTTGGTTCATTATTTTTCTAATTAAGTCGATAATAATTTCTTTTAATGAAACGAGAAAAATACCTTAAAAATAAAATCATATTCTAAGGAATCCACCGTCACACGAAAATTCAAACGTTTATTAAAGTTGATGTTCTGCAAGTTAAACTGAATAATAAGGTTGTCAAAATTATACTGAAAAAGAATATCTTATATACAGGGTGTTAGGGTAAACACCGTTATCCTTGCAACCAGTGGTTTGGTTTCATTTATAGAACGTAAAGTCAATTGAAAATTACAACTTTATTTTTTATTTTTTTAGATCTATATTTTACCACAAGAGACGCAAGTTCGTTGCCCTAGGCGCTAGGGCAAACAAACTTGCGTCTCAACACGGGCGGGGGGTACGGGATGTAACCTAACCGGCAGCGAGCGCGATCCCTCCCGTAGTCAGTCAGCCGTTTCGCTAGCAAGCCCGGTGTCAGATAGAAACTTTTAAAAATCTTTTAATGAAAATAACGTTCTTTTTTCGTTGTGTTCGGTCATTTATTTTTATATATAAGTCAACTACCCATGGTTTGAATGACAAGAGTGTTTACCCTTACATCCTGTATAGAGATATGTATCTGATGGGTCATTTCATCAGTTGCATAAAAATATCCCTAAAATAATAACATGTAGGACTCAAACATTGACACTCGTGAAAGCTTTTATTACGCGCTATAATAAATAATTAATGTAAAATACAAAATCATACACCAATCTTATAAATTTATACACAATCATGTATTAATCATGAGTAAGTATCTCATTATAATGTAATTATATTCATGTCATTACACATTAACATCTGAGCGCACACGAACTGAGTATCGATATTAATTTGTGATAGACATGCGAAAAATCCAACTATGTACAGTCATTAGCATATGTAGTCACTCAGAAAAGTTCAAAAGCGATTTTCCCCAAAAGTCAATCAAACCTAACTTTTACCCAACTATGTTGTGGTCGGCTTCCAGTCTAACCGGATGCAGCCGAATACCAGTATTTTACATGGAGCTACTGCCTATCGCACCTCCACAACCCAGTTATTGGGTAACACGATAATGTATCCTTTTAAATTATATTATCACGAGAAAATTGAGAGCAGTGGTGGCCCAGTGGTAACGGCCACGACTTACGAGTTGTAGGTCGTAGGTTCGAACACTGACAGGCGCTTTACTTAGTGTAAATTATTTCATCGCCACTGCTCTCAAAACGGTAAAGGAAAACATCGTGAGGAAACCGGCATGTCCTAGAACCAAAAATTCGAAGACATGTGACATCTACCAACCCGCACTGGGCCCGCGTGGTAGATTACGGCCCACTCCCTCTCACAAAGAGGACGCCTGTGTCCCAGCAGTGGGAACATTATAGGCTGATTAAGCTATGAGAAAATTGCTGTATAATTTTGCAAAGCGTGTACATATTGATGCTTGTGGCTGGACGTTGTGTAATATATTATTCCATTTGAACATATAAAATAAATCCATGGACTGTAAGATTACACTTTTCACCTCCATTAGTGATGTTAATTAATAAATGGATAAAATTTTACAATGGTATTAAACATTTCCTGTTACGAATTTCTCTTGCCGCACGAGTGCTAAAGGGATTAATTTTATCTCAAAAGAATGAGCTGCATGTTCATGTGACAACATATATTTTTGTTTTAATTGTTATGTGTAACCAAAAGGCTAGAAAACATTTACTTGGCTCAAAAACACTCGTGAAATTGGCCGAAGAACAATACAAAAAAAAACGACAACATTTTTAATTCCGACAACTCTTTTACAACTTGCCACAGCAGGCGTAGCATGAGCACCGTTTTGTCGACGGAAGAGTAGACAAAAATGACGTTTCCTGTAGACCGTAGACAGTACGAGACGGCAGCAAAATAGAAAGAGTCAACTGCACTTTTTACGAAATTCACTCTTTTACATAATTCGACTCAGAATTCTTTGTTTTATCATAGGATTTATCGGTTGTCAGTGTGATTTTGACAGTAAGGATAGAAAACTTTCTTCCGAAATAGTCTACATATAAAAAGACCTAGACAAAGATCGTTAGAAATGAAAGACAAAATGACAGATTGTAGAAAGATTTCTACGGTGGATGTCAAAAATGAAGAAACGAACTGTCGCCATGCTACGCCTGCAGGTGATGGTAACTTGACTAAACAGAATTCATACATCGTCTCATCATGTAAATGGAATACGTTAACAAACATGCAACATAATTGGAGAAACTTATTGAAACAACAAACGTAACTTAGTTTTGAATTGACTTGGCACAATGCGAGTTGCGTCCGCTTGTTTACACTAACTTAGCGCAGCACTGCACCGCCGTGATTGCAACTTAATCGCTAACTTAGCGTTTAGAACAAGTTTTAATTCTTAAGGTATTGTACAAACTTATTATTTGTTCACGAATGCGAGCATTGTTAGCGGCGGCTGCAATTAGTAGCGGTCTCTGCAATTTGCCCTATCACTCGAGTTATGTGGTAGATTAAAGAAAGTTATTCGTGTGAGAGAGAATATAGTTGGAATGTTTTTCTTACGACGCGACATGACGCGACGCAACGCTGCTGGCCCTTTTTAACAAATATCGAACTTATTTTCTTCACGAAAAGGTATAATTTCAGTGCGAGCGTGAACGCGTGTCGAAGTACGCTGAGATGCGCAGTGCTGCGCAGCGCGTGTACCTTATTGTGCAGTAAATAAATTCGATATTGTATCGGATCTTAAAAAAGTACGCGTCTCGGTGTGCACTGACCCTTAGACCTTCCGACGGGAAGAAGTAACTGCAGTAAGACGGGTAGCCGTAATAGGATATACTAGGATGACGAGCAAAGTCTACCCCGTTTTGCTTTTGAGGTACATTTCCCTACCTTCAGATATTTTAAAAATCTTTGTCTGAGAAAACGGATGGCATTAGTACACTTCTTGTGATTTTCTTCTAGGAATTTTGAGGAGCTCGGGATGGATTTAACGAGCGCTGGAAGCTATTTAAGTAAAATGTCGTTTTTACACAGAATTGGTACATTCTTACAAAGGTAGGTAATAGGTATGTACTAGAAATTACTAATAAAGTGACGTCATTAGATAGGAATGTAATCCTGCTGAAATTGTTCTATTTTTGGTCTACATCATGATTGTTTAACGAAAATAAAACAGTATCCTTATCCTTACATATTATAAAACAAAGTCCACCGCCGCGTGTCTGTCGTCCTGTTCGCGATAGACTCAAAAACTTCTGCACCGATTTTCATGCTGTTTTCACCAATGGATAGAGTGGTTCTCGAGGAAGGTTTTAGTATAATATAACAAACATCCGAGCGGGTGAAGCCGCGGACATCAGCTAGTAATAAATATATAAATTAAGATTCAAACTATTTGCCGAGAATCGAGTAGAATGGCGTTTAATTGGAGAGGCCTGTCAAACTCAAACTCAAAGCATTTATTTCAAATAAACCAATTACAGGCACTTATGAATTGTCAAAGGGTCGATCAGTCAGAAAATATGAAGCTAGTTGCCCATTCCAAAGCGTAGTAGGTTCCTATGGAGAAGAACGGGCAAGAAACTCCACGGACACTCTTTTAAATCAGAATATTGTTACAATATTCTGATTTAAAAGAGTATTCAGTGCTGTATCCAGCAGTGGACTGCTGTAGTCTGATGATGATTGTAAAGACTATTTGTCTATCAAGCAACACACTTCGAATGCTATATTGGTAAGTATCTATCTCAATTACTTGCAACAACATTCCCCCAGTTCCCGTAGTATTTTTCAAATCATTTATCATTCTAAAACTGCACCGCTCCACATTTATATTCCACTACAGAGCATCCGGCTCGCACTGTACCGCGTCAGTCATGACGTCAGACCGCACGTTCGCGTCATTTCCCCTAAAAATAATAACTACACATCATTCTGGAACGTTTGCAAGCCAAGATTTTCAGACAATGAATTATGGCTAAGATCAATCTGCCTAGCCTTTTCCCAACTATGTTGAGGTCGGCTTCCAGTCTAACCGGATGCAGCTGAATACCAGTATTTTACATAGAGCGACTGCCTCTGACCTCCACAACCCAGTAACTGGGTAATACGATACCCCTTGGTTAGACTGGTTGTCAGACTTTCGTGCTTCTGATGACTCGTAACGACTGTCAAAGATCCACAAATTACAGCCGGGACCAACGGCTTAACGTGCTTTCCGAGGCACGGAGGAGTCTCGATATGTGAAAATGGTCACCCATCCACGGACCAACCCCGGCAACTAGCGTAGCTTAACCTGATGGATCGACCCGAGCGGTTGTTATTACTTAGCCACGAGCTCCTCCGAATTATGGCTAAGAAAAGTGAAATAAATTAACATTAACATAATAATACGACTACTGCTGACTAACTAATCCTTTCAAAGCATGAGCAATTGTCGTAATACTTCTTTAAGAGTAGAAAAAACTGTAGTAATCAAATACACAAAAAGCTTTCTTTTTCACTTTTTTGATGAATAAATTCGAATACAACTGTTAGGTACATTACCTGATATGTAAATAACAGTGACATGAACTTATTATAACATCATCCACATAGACCAAGTGCGAAAAATACGTATTATTGAAGCTAACTCATAAACTATGCCAGCAAAGTTCATAAAATTTATATGGGACCACCGCGCAAGCTTTCTGTACCTGAACGTGAAAAAATAATTTTCAATATCGGTCCACAATTGACGAAAATATCGATGGACGTACAAAAAAACAAACATACAGACGAACATAGAACCTCGTCGTTTTTTGGAAGTCGGTTAAAAATGACACAATGCTGAATTTATAAATCATTTTAGATTCTGTTTAAAACACGCCAAATAAAATCATAAAAGCAATAAAAAAAAACTCGTGTGGCACAGTTACATGAGAGTAAAGTCATCATAATTTCTTATTTTATGCCATTTGTTAGCAAGACGTAAACGGAACGGATTTGTATGAAATCCATACATTTTACTGGATATTAATCAACCGTGTGATTGGCAGGTTAGTATCATGTACCTTCAAACTTTACTAGTACTTTATGGCAATGTAAAGGAGACTTTAAACCTGTAATGTTAATAACATTGTTAGAAACAGTGGTTTATTTAGTAATAACATGCTGTCGTGTTGAAAACTTTACGATTGACATGTTACTTAAGTATTTTTGTTGTATCCCTAATCGTTTTCAAATTGGCAGCAGAAAAAAATAATCGTCCATAAGTTCAACAAATATTTAAATTTTTTGGTCTGCCAAAGTGCGCCTGCGATGTTTCTTGTCATCCCATTCGATGGAAAGACTGCCATCGGAAATCTTTAACGCTTCATCATTATTTTACTCCACCATAACTATACTATCTATATCGGTAAGAAATTATGTAATTAGTACCGAGAAAAATTATCTGGTCATTGTTTTCAAATATTTTATGTTCTTCCTTCAAAGCAATCTTGAAAAATACTTTCCTAACTCACTCAAAAGGCAACTGTTTAGCTCATAGCCGACTTAATACAGTAGCGAACAGTGTAAAAGAACCGTTAAACAAACACAGTTTCCTTTTTAAACCGTGCAAATTACTTTGAAAATGTCGTTACGACAGATTTGGCGCGTAACTCTAATTTAGTAACGAAACGGCTAACAGTGAAGCAATACCATGAATCATCACATACCCGCTCCCCCCCTTATTTACGATAAACTTTACTCATGTTAATCATACCGTTATGATCTTACTGTTATTATAATTTAAACAAGAAACTTTGTCTACCACTCGAAAGAATAAATTTCGCGGAGCCGAGATGATTTAATTATACCAATAGTTAATTAATTAATTTCGAGGGTATCCAGCGTTTGGGAAGAAGCGATAAAATAATTGGATCCGTCAAAATTATAGAAAGCCAATCGCTCCCCCTCGAATTGATTATATATTTAAAAGCGGGAGGTTTAAAAAAGTCATTATTAATGCTCAAGGCTGCCCTTATTAATTGTTTAATGATTTAACGGGTATCTATAAATAAGGGTGCCATATTGTTAATTAGAAAAGCTTTACTTAAGTGATTTTTTGACAAGAAGATTGACTGATGTAATTCTGCTGTTTTCGGAAATATACAATTTATTCAAAATCAGAATATTTTATTCACCGTCTTGGGCACATATGAAACGTCAGAACTAGTTGCACGGTTCCAATTGGTCGTTTCCTATGAAGCAGAGCCACCAAAAAACTCCACGGTTACTCTTTAAAAAATAAATGTCTTTTACAATGTTTTCATATTACCAGGAGAAAAGTGCAATACTACTAGTCTATTTTGTTGTAATTGGTCAATCGTCATCCTGAAGATGCCTCGTTGAGAGGTGAAACACGTGTCGATTTCTTACAGGGTTTTTATGACTCTTGAAGAATAGTCAAGCGGAATAGGTTACTAAATATATCAGCGTCTATTGTATTTTATAATGGATTTCCGCAAAGTCACGCCTGAATCAATTAACTACATCAATATTATAATTACATGTGAATACGATGCACCTAGAATACGATTACTTGATCAAATGCTTTAAAACCACTTTCTTATAGTCTAACAAACTTCAACAACAAACCTTCTCACACCATTTCAACAAAACCAACCACCTAAAAACATTCTAAAATCCATTAAAGACCATTTTCAATTCAACCAACTAGTCGACTAACCTAAGTACAATTTTTGTTTTATCTAGTAAAAAGGATTTCACGTCGGCTGTCAGCCCGAGGCATAGTTAGCCAACTCTATATTAATGCATTCATTAATGTAATTAATGGAGTTAGGTAACTGTCATAATAACAACTTCCCTCGACTCGTGAATAGTTGAAGAGCGCGGTTTTCCTCGGTGGAAATATAACACGGTCAATGTACGAACGGTATTTATCATTGTTCATCGGGTGGATTTTTATTAGGTAGACTTTGCTATAGATATTTTAGATAGATTATTTTAGTGTACGTTTTTTTCATAGAACCTTTATAGAGATCTCTTGAGTTTGTTCCGGCATTTCTTCTCAGGGATCAGTCAGCGAGGAAATCCCGGCGCGTTTAATTTAAAAATATTGACCAAAAAATTGACGTGTGTCTTAAAACACTACACAAATAAAAACCAACACTACACAC
Source organism: Lithophane semibrunnea (assembly GCA_947363905.1). Lineage (NCBI taxonomy): Eukaryota > Metazoa > Arthropoda > Insecta > Lepidoptera > Noctuidae > Lithophane > Lithophane semibrunnea. The sequence goes on from OX376190.1 coordinate 7,023,206, forward strand.
ACACACAGACACACACTACACACACAAACTACACACGCTTCGTTACTTTACTTCCAGATATAAATATAATTTCATTTAATTTCATCACCATTTCATCAACAATAGTGTTAAAAATCAGTTTTGAATGAGGTAGGTTGAGTATGTTATAATGTATAATGCACGTCTCTGATAATGTCCTACTTTTACATTTTTTTTTATTTGATTCTATATTTTATTTTGTTATTTGCTGTATATTATGTATATTGTGTGCCTTTCAGTCTGTGCTAAATAAATTTATTTTCTTTCTTATTTAAGGTCAAGCAAATCATTTAGATAAGTATGTTGTGTGGTTTTTTAATCCAATTGTGACCTTTAAAAAAAACAACGAATATAGTCATTCAGATTAGATTAATCCTAAATCAAAACGATTAATCATGTTTTGAACAGGTTCTTACGATCACCAAAACAATGACTTATCTTTTATGAGTCGATGCTCATCATTATAGTCCTAGTGTATTAATTAATACTACGCAAAACAGTGTTCCCAATATAACACAACTAATGAACCGATATCCTCATATTTAGAAGACGGCTCCGATAGGCCGAATAGATTGCGGATTTAACCGTTTAAATAGCTCTTAAGAAAATTAATTAAACCGTTCTCTCTCGATCGCGACTTATTCCGAACAAATCCAAAAATTATTCATATTCTCCGTTCAATCATCATCTGCCTAGTCTTTTCCCAACTATGTTGGGGTCGGCTTCCAGTCTAACCGGATGCAGCTGAATACCAGTATTTTACATGGAGCGACTGCCTATCTGACCTCCACAACCCAGTAACTGGGGAATACGATACCCCTTGGTAAGACTGGTTGTCAGACTTTCGAGCTTCTGACGACCTGTAACGACTGTCAAAGATCCATAAATGACAGCCGGGACCAACGGCTTAACGGGCTTTCCGAGGCACGGAGGAGTCTCGGTATGTAAAGATGGTCACCCATCCACGGACCAACCCCGGTAAGCGTAGCTTAACCTGACGGATCGACCCGAGCGGCTGTTATTACTTAGCCACGAGCTCCTCTCAAAAATAAAATAATTCCTCTCTCCTACTACTCCTAAAACTATAAAATAATTTAAACAATTTTCTATTGACGCGAAGCCCTTTATTATCAAAAACATTTCTCACAATATTAATTCGTTTTGTGTCATTCAATTAGTATAGTTAATTAATTTATTGTAACGAGACACCCCTAGGGATGGCTCGATACAACCGCTCGACATTTCGATTAAAACTTTGCGTCCTTCCCGATTCATATTAACATTGTGCCGTTTGTTTGATTTTGTTTAGATATTTACGAAATTTCCAATCTCTATTATGTGGTTTTGGTAAAGGCTCTGCCATTTTGAATTTTGCTGATGGTTTTAAGGGTTGCCAATGTCATTACTTTCATAGTTGCTGTAATAACCCGATATTTCTACTGACTCGTTGGGCTGGCGAGCGCTTCTGTTGAGCTTGAGGGCCTGGATTTAATTCCCGGATCGGGCAATCTTATTATGTTTTTCCATCTGGAATCAGTAGTAACCCGGAATCAGAATTGTGCCCGGTTGTTCCAATAGGCTCACCCCCTTTGGGGATATGGGACTAAAACATAACCGGCGGGATGTTTGTGTACCTTTGCCTAACGCTTCGGGGAATACAAGCATGATGTTATGAGTTATTTTAAATAATAAACGCACAATTATTGACAGTTCCACATGTAGGGAACTCTGCAGAGAAGAATAATATTTATTTACTTTTAATTAAACCAAAGAAACTTGTTTAACGAAGCGTTGATAAACACAAATAACAAGAACTTTTACACAAACCCATTTCAATCAAACCCGATATCAATTCATAGCAGGAAAATGTCAGGATCTGTTATTTGATCGCTTCCTTAGTGCCTAATTCGGCTTAATTCCACAAGATTGTCGTACCATCTTTCGTCAGTTTTGATAAATCACTAAACTGTGTTTAGTAATATTTTTATAATAGAAAGGAGGCAAAGTTTAGGCTTTTAATTATTATTATTATTTTACTTATGTTTATACATCTCGGGACCATGGTCCCGGTTTATTTCCATTTTTGTTTTCCAAATTTTTACGTTTCCACACTCATGAACACGATCCACTCAGAAGCTAATATAAGATACCAAAATAAGTACGAGGGCCCTGGTACTCATTACACAAGTTAAATCTTAATTTGGGTACCAGAGTTCAACAAAACTTAGCATTTAAATGATTCGTTGTGTAATGTTTGTGTTTTTTCTGTGTGAACTAATTGCAAAAAATAAACAAATTATTAATTATTATAAAGTGAACTCGAAACGGTTGGTCGGATCCGATTCCCATAGTTTCGGTCCCGGTAAGGGTGACACGTCACATCATACAAAAATAACATTACTCCTTTTGCCACTAGGACGAAGAATACACAAGCGAAGGTTTGGTACAATTTAAAAATAAAGGAAAATTTACATAATTCTGGTTTTATTTAAATTCAAAATCTTTCATTTGAGCGAAGACTCATATTATTATAGGGTTAGTAACATTTTCCTTAAACATCTTTAGTTGTATAACTTAAGTAAATTCTTTAAAGAAATGTAGAAAAAGATAAGAAGAACTTCATAAATATCGGTACCAAAGAACGGTTGTAAATTAATTCACTAAGTGTTTCTTTTAAAATTAGAAATAAAGCAAAATTTCACCGAGCCTAGTTTACCTACTCAAACTATCACAATTAGCCAGACATTCACTAACTAATACCTGCACGCAATCAAACAAATGTTTTCATCATCTACATAAAGGCTGTATCGCGCTGTCGGTCCGTTCGACGCTTATATTCGTCACAGCACAAGCCGTATTGAGTCGTAATGCGGACTGATCTCCCGCGACCGGCCGTGCATTCGCGCCAATATATTATTCATATCGTTTTCAACGGACCCAGCATCCCCACACGGAATATTAGAGAGGCATATCTACCGAGTTTATCCCGGCTTCCCGAATACATCGCTAACTAAATTGTTTTCGACGTTTCCCATCCCTATTCGTGTATCGATGTATTCGTACGACGAAATTATGATACGGATTCCTAAATGGTGCTCGCAGATGTTGGTGATTAAAAGTGTCGTGAACTTTTTTATAGGACGGTTTCCTTAATCGTGATAAATGTGGGGTTTAAATTAAATGTATAATTTTATATTTTTTGGCGTCTTACTACTTTTCTTTGAACTATTTGACACTTAACAAAAGTATTAAAAAAACTGAAAATTTAATGATTCTCTCAGAAAGGGACGTAGCCACGTTGAAGACATTTCCTTTTAAGCTTCAGACAGTGGTGACAGTGGTTCGTCTACCGTCTTAGGCTAAGACGGTAGACGGGTGACGCTTGAAGGACATAATAAAATATTATGTCCTTCAAGCACTCACAGTTTACAAAATCACCTTACAAAATCATTGTCAATATATATTTATATGACTATAATTTGTTGGCAGGTTGGCGCAGCTATGATGTCCTGTCCTCTTCCACTGCCGCTCCTGCCGGCACTTCATCCGCAACCTGCATTGGCATCAGACTTCCCTATCCACATTGGAATAAAGGTAATTTTTAAATGGCTTTTAGGTAGTATGGTGTTGCATGTTAATAACAAATGTTTAATTGTGTGATCTGGTGTGACATCTGTTTCTCCTTTTTTTTTTTCATATGGTCTTTTTTATGTGAATAGATTTGTAATGATTAGTAAATTCGTGTTTTTCAATCTGTATTATGTGAACTAGTCACATAATACAGATTCTATATCATACTGTGTTCTCAAGTTCGCCATATACCTCCAACTTGTTTTAAGATCAGCTGTCAATACTCGCAGGTAGCAATTCTTATACACCAAATACGAAATTTTGTGTTCTACCATTTTGGAACGGATATGACGTACTTTTTAAAGTAACTAATTCTCACTAAGGTACATGTTCTAATCACTTCTAGATCCGGCGCACAAAACACAATATCCACACAGATTTTCGACACGACTTTATACTCCACTCTCTAACCTCCTCTGTTTACAGTAAAAAAGTCGTTTGCTTTCGTTGGTAAGTAGAAAAAAAAATGTAATTTAATCTGTTCGCTCTCCAACGAGTTTCAGGCAACTTAAATTGCGAATATATCAAAGCTTAAATAATATGAAGTAGGCGAAAGAATATAACGTAACTTTGAGACTGTCGACGACGCTCGCTTTCTCAGGGTTTGTGTACTATGTACATTTCAAAAACATACTAAGTAGGTATATTTTTCTGCACTAAAGTGAGTAATGGATGACACTTAACATCTAATCTAAGTTTATGCCTTTGCTACTGTTTGAGAACAGCCGATCTATTTCTCTAAAAATCTCACCGTGAAAACTAAGGTGAAGTGAGTTTGAAGTAAGCTGTCAATAGTGTCAATCCCTAGCACCAGTTGGAATGACAGCTCACTTCCAGCTCATTATTTCACCTAAGTTTGCACGGTGCGATTTTTACAGAATAGTGATACCTACTGGTCCTGACTTATTTTATTTATTTATTTATTTATATATACTTTATTGTACACCACAAAAATATATAACGAAAGGAAAAAACAAACACTACAAAATATACAATGGGCGGCCTATATTTTATTCACTACTAGCTGCGCCCCGCGGTTTTTAGTATCCTGAGGGAATATCAATATAAAAGGTATCCTATATCCTTCTCCAGATCATGGTCTACCCATGTGCCAAATTTTATCCGAATCCGTTCAGCCGTCTTAGCGTGAAAGCGTAATAAACAACCAAACTCACTTTAGCATTTATCATAGATAATTAATTAAGTATGTATGAACAATGACTAAAATATGAATACTTTTTAATTAGAAACATCTCTGTAAAACCAATCCCGACCAACAAGGATCAAATAAATCTCAATAATACGATAATACTTCGACGGAAGAGTAGACAAAAATGACGTTTCCTGTAGACAGTAGACAGTACGAGACGGCAACAAAATAGAAAGAGTCAACTGCACTTTTTACGAAATTCACTCTTTTACATAATTCGACTCAGAATTCTTTGTTTTATCATAGGATTTATCGATTGTCAGTGTGATTTTGACAGTAAGGATAGAAAACTTTCTTCCGAAATAGTCTACATATAATAAGACCTAGACAAAGATCGTTAGAAATGAAAGACAAAATGACAGATAGTAGAAAGATTTCTACGGTGGACGTCAAAAATGAAGAAACGAACTGTCACTTTGTATAGAAAAAGCTATGTCTAGTCTTCGTAGAGATAGAAAGCGCCATGCTACGTCTACAGAATAGGAACAATGACGTACAGTCACGAGCAAAAATATGTATACACTCAACAAAATTCAATAACGATTTTCTCGTGGTATTAAAATTGTAACTTTGAGATGATAATGTTTTCATAATAATAGGGGTTCCAAAATACTATATTCGTAATATCATAAAGTTACAATCAATACAGTAGGAGAAAATCACTTTTAAAAGTTGCTAAGTGTATACATATTATTGCTCGTGACTGTACATGTTTGTCTTCACAAATATTTGACCCACACGAGTATCGGTTACATTACTTACATTACTAGCTGATGCTCACGGCTTCGCCCGTGTGTATGTCGGTTATTATATACTAAAACCCAACTCTATCCATTGGTGAAAACAGCATGAAAATCGGTGCATTAGTTTTTGAGTTTATCGCGTACAGGACGTCAGACACGCGGCGGAGGACTTTGTTTTATAATATGTAAGGATAGTAAGGATTAGGATGGACTAACTGGGAATACATAATATAATTTAACTTATACAATAATCAGTCATAATTAATTATTTCAAAAGATACGCGAGCACTCATTTAACAAACTCAAGCACACACACACTATCAACGTATAAAACCGACGAACAACATTAAACTCTCATTACATTTACGTGACTGCAATCATTAATGCGGACACCGGTCAAATAAATGAGCTATATTTGATAACTGTCCATAATCGGCTTATGGCAACACCTGAACAAAAACAAACTATTAGCCAAATTAATGCGCAACGAAACGTATCGAGATTACCAAATGTTGCCAATACAATAAATTGATGCGACATGACTGTGAATAGGGGACTTTATTGTGAGGTGGATTGACACGTGAATTTGTGGATTAGGTATAATTTTGAATAGGTACACGATTGATGCAGTGGCAAAGGATTGAGAGTTCGATACTCGTGTGGGTCAAATATTTGTGAAGACAAATATGTACGTCATTGTTCCTATTCTGGTAGTAATTATGAGATTTATTTGATCCTTGTTGGTCGGGATTGGGTTTACAGAGATGTTTCTTATCAATAAACGATTCATATTTTAATCATTGTTCATACATACTTAATTACTTCTATTGACTGCCTTTTATCAAATTATTAAGGTATAAGGTACCTAATACTAATTATTACCTAATTAAACTAAACTATGAATGTAATCCTAACTTCTTAACAACTTTCACTATGGGACCAACCCAGAAATTGCGGAAAAAAACAGCTTTTTTTTCGTGATTTTAGTGAAAGTTGTTCATAATGATGAGTACAATGGCACCTTAAGCGGATTTAGACGACACAAATTTTACCCTGTATTATAATGCAAAAATGAGTTTGTTTGTTTGTAACGCTTTCACGCTAAAACGGCTGAACAGATTTAGATGAAATTTTGCACATGGGTGGATTAGGGCATTTATTTATTATTAAATTAAATAGAACGGCCGAGGCCAATTATTATTATTTAATCAAATTATAACCTACACAATTTGCAAAACAATATTTTACCACAAAACGCTAGAGGGCGCTAGCACGTAAACACTACTTTCGATTGTGCTCCTGTTAAAATATTCAAAAATATAGTTTATTAACACTACGAACTGTGAAATGTGCATCAAAGTGAAACTCAACACCTAAACTGACTTGGACAGTGTTATCGGCAGTCATTGTGCACGTATAACTAAAATAACAGTGAGTAAACTTTACCCAAACCGTGACATGCTAAAATGGATTTTTGTAAGTTGATTATGAACATTCAGTGAATCCCTGACTCAATATTGTGGACTACAAATTATCAAAAACTGGGAAATACTTTTCTAAATTACTCTTACATTGTGACTTTCTAATCTCCTGCGGAAAGATTCGTTTTTTATTTGAAACTGTGTGAGGACAACGCCATCTTGTGTCATATCGTAACACTGACTTATATTGTTGCCATCATTCAAATAGTGTGGCCAGATAATATAAGATTAAATCGAATTCAGAGACATCTATTGGCATAATATACACATATCATAAGAAATCGCAGAAGGAACCCCAATTTCAACCACATAAGTATATTATCACTTGGTCTAGTGGCGTGACGACCTATCTCGAGGTACTCGTATAAGTGACTTGAGAGGTCGGGTTCGAATCTCACTAGAGGAAATAATTTTTGAACGTTGTTTATCGTTCTCAAGATGAATTTCTTGGAAAATATAACGTTCCGGCGCGCACGTACGCTGTCGGAACCAAACAACAATCTAAGTAGCGACAATATAATATCACAAACTTTGAACTCCACGACTAATAGTTTGCCTGATATTTCCGAAGATGGTATGGATGGCTTGGTAGGGGGGAGTTTGACCGTGCAACCGTACGGCACGACGGAGCCGCCAGCAATCTGTGCCGTCTACTACGACAATAGTTATTTGGCACAAGCAACCTACAGGCTTGATCGTGGAGGTCCGATGCATCAATCTTCCCCAATAGAACCTTGCATGTTACAATCATCTGATCAAACGACCGTCTCACTTCCATAGAGTTAAAACCCAAAGCCCCCAACAGAAATTTCGTTGGATATAAGTATGGATAATACCCATACAATTTTTTATACAAGTATCTTACAAAAGCTTTTTGGACTTTTTCGAACATAAGCGCACATATGACATTCCCACGGGATAGAGACTTACGCGGGTGAATCCGCGGGGCGTAGCTAGTAAAAAATAAACGTAAACATACTTGAAGATTAAAGCTCACAAAAATTGCAAAGATAAAACCTCATTAAATGAAAAATAACCGATTAAGTTAAACTAAATTATTTAACTTCAATATTATAACAGGCAGATCAAACGAACCTTACGTTACACAACGTAAGATTCCTTTTCGCAAAATGTTTAACTATAAATATTTAACATAATCTAGCGGTTTCGGTGAAATATTAAAATAACTCTCTCATCTATCAATCGCTATGAAGATAATATCTTATAAAACAGTAGTCTATTTATTTTATCTCTACTTAATTTAAGTTCCTCGCCTGAATTGATTTATCCTGCAAACAAGTTTACTTAACAAGAAAATTACTTAAATAAGTTATTGAAACTAAGTAGGTACAAGTTAAGTTACACAAGTGTCAAATAAAAATTCGACTAATAACTTCAGCAGATCGGCATTCTTGATCGTTTTATCAAGCCAATCAAAATAAATCAATCACAGAAATGACATTCAATATTTTTATAAGCCGCATTTTCATTGCTTCCCCGCTTTTGTACAAATCGTTAAATTCACAAACTTTGAAAACGACTTGATTCATTGTTCAAAATGTTAATACAAAGAATGAATGAACGACGACAATTCCCCGTTAACAATTCACTGTAGACGAATAACGATGAGTCGGAAGTGTAAACTGTGCCTTAAAGAATTACTGCCTCAGCTCTGTCGTCATTCCAGTGTCAATATTTGAGATGAACTTTTGCCCAATTACCTTTGCAAGTTAAACCGTCTAAATTTACAAGTATGGATTCGTGCCTGCCGACTTTAATTAGTTTCCAGCTTTGAGACTCGCCTCATTTATTATCTGTTAGATCTGCTGCTACAAGTTCAATTGTACACAGTAAATTGTAAACGAAAAATATTATTTATGAAACGAGATAAATGATTCTTTGTCTAAAAACTCTAGGATAAACGCTGAATCCAATTCTCTGCCCTGCTTTTATCTTACCGGTTATAACATTACGTAAAGTTGATTAAGTATATTTACAAAAATACTAGCAGGAAAACGCGCCGTTTGAAATCCCCCAATTTGTACAAAACAGCGGAGTCGCCGTGCCACCGCATTACCAAATAAAATTTAACAAACAAAACGGTTTACGGAAAGTTCAAAGTATTTTATACCGACTCGAGCACGCTCAATTTTGCACCGGGCGAAGTCATCAAAAAACTATTAAGCTGCAACTTTTAACACATGTGCACTTTTCTAAACGTGCATTATCACAAAAATAAATAAACAAGATTAGCGCACGCCACGATGCATAAGTTTACTCATTAAACACCAATTTCCCCAAACGTCAGGAGAGCAAAGTATGAAAAATTTGTTGTTCGCAGTTCGCTGCTTGAAGGCGAAGTTTATGAAGAATACTTTGAATAATGCCACGAGAGCACTTTCTTAAGTTACGCTTCTTATTCAACTAAAAGAGTTTATATTTCAAACACTATTACTGCGCCTGTCAACTTAATTTACCCTGTTGATTCAATTTTCGTCCACGAGTGCCATATTTCAGTAGTCGTGGAGATTTCAATTCATACATATTTGAATAAATAAATATGCATGAAACCAATTTATAGAGGCCGCCTGAGTCGGCCGCCGGCTGAGCGGTACAATATCAGTGCCCTCATTAGATGTATCCCGCTGCTACGGCGTAGTCGCCTACGAGTTTTGCTACGGAAGCGCCACGTAGACCGCTACGATACAGCTTTGTCGTTTATTGTCTCATATTCGCGGCGCGGGCGGCCTTATTATGTGGTTTGTTTTGTAATATCCCACTTTTTTCATTTATATTTAATACTGTTTTGTTGTGAAATTTATACCTATTGTATTGAAAAGATCTATGAAAGCCTGTTCAAAAGCATAATGAACATTAAATTGAAAATTTTCAAATTGTTTTGTTATGGATTATGGCCGCGGGGATTATAAGCGCTGAACGCTGAAAACATCGACAAATATGAAATTAAATTAAGTATGCCGCACAATAATCTGCAGAACTAGTTCCATTCTATTTATAGATTATCAGGATTCAATTAAATGTTTAGTATATTACATAATGTTTGTGTGGATTAACGTTGTCAGTTTGTATCATATAAAAAGTAGCTATAGCAATAACAGCTAGTCCCAAATACGTGAAAGCACCATTATTTGAACCCCATTTCCCACAAATACGGAACTAAAAGTGACATCGAGCATCCATAGATACTCACTAGACACGCTATCATATCAATACGAACGGCTATCAATTTGCCATCAAAGGTACACACACCACACACGCATTGCCTGTTACATACATGTTTCATTTCATGTCAATTCCATGGATTTGATAACTCCGTTTGTCTGTTTTAGGGTGGTTCAGATACGAGAAAATTATATGGTTCAGATAGAGATAAAAAGTCGGTCACGGTTTTGCATTTGGTTTTATTTGAGTTTTTTTTTTAGTGATAGTCGCATTATAAATGGAGTGTTCTTTTATTAACATTTATAGTAAAAAATCAAAAATTTGAAAAGGTTTTACCAATCTTGTCGTTAGTACTATATAATTGTCGCACGATTCAATCAACGCCCCTCGCGCTTGCCTTTTTGTATAAACAGCCAAATCTTCAAACTTGAGGCCGAGTTCTATAAACGTCACTTAGCTCATACCATGGCTAAGCGTTATTCCTGTCACTGTCGCACAAATGTCAAATTCCAAGTGCAAGATGGAGATGGCAACATGTCTAAGCCAAAACACGTACTAAGTAACGTTTAAAGATCTCGACCTTTGTAATTTTCAATACTTTATCGTGTTGTGTAATACTTTGCCAATTGTTTACTCAATTTTCTTCTAAAATGGTTGCCAACTAAGTGGCGCTTTTATTTTAAATCGCACTGTATACTTCGTGTGTATTCTACCTTATACACCCTTTGATGCAGGTATGATTTACTCTCAACATAATGCTAAGTTCATTTTCTGGCATAATCTCTCACTTCATCGCTGCAGATAATTTTAATGACGTCACTGTTCAGAAGTTTCCATTGTTATTATGAAACGTTAACCTGAAATTCATGTATAATTTATTTGTTTAGTTTACTAGAAATGTAATCCTATGATTTATTATGATTATAGTGCCTATAATCATAATAAATCATATTTAGAGATTATGATTATAACCCTGTTAGGAAGAAGGTACCCCCAAAGTTTGGACCAAAACAGTTCGTAATTAGCTAAAATAGTTTCTAATTATAATTAGTTCTATTACAATCCAATCCAAACTACTTTATTACAATAAACAATCCAACATTTACTATTCATCTTAAGTTCCTTTGTCACACGGTTACCGGTCTCTATTGAAGTTAAGTATTAAGTAGACGGGAATTAAATCAGATGCTTGTTAAGTAACTTGTTACGGAGAGTTATAAAGTTATAACTTATAACTAATACCTGTTTGTAAGTTGAAGATAAGCAACATGTTACGGGTTGCATAAGAAATAGTTTTTTCTCGATGCAGTTTGAAAAGAAGTTTGTTTTATTTCATTTGAGTGGGATATTGGTATGATGTTGATATTTCTTTTTAGTTTAATTGATGGCATAGGAGTTTTGTGTTAATCGATCATTGGTGATGCAGAGAAATAAAACAATTAAAATATCTCTATGATTAAAATCTTCATTAGTTTCAGTTTTTTGTCGGGACAAAATGGGTCCTATAATTGCCACACTTGTCAAAAGTTTCGATATAGCTTTAACAATATGAAAACTAACGTAACCACGTACGTACGTACTACTAAAGAATCAACAAAAAATCAATCTGCCTAGCCTTTTCCCAACCATATTGGGGTTGGCTTGCAGTCTAACCGTATGCAGCTAGATACCAGTATTTTACATGGAGCGACTGCCTATCTGACCTCCATAACGCACTAACTGGGTAATACCCCTTGGTGAGACTGGTTGTCAAACTTTCGGGCTTCTGACGACCAGTAACGACTGTCAAAGATCCACGAATGACAGCCGGGACCAACGGCTTAACGTGCTTTCTGAGGCATGGAGGAGTCTCGATATGTAAAGATGGTCACCCATCCACGGACCAACCCGGGCAAGCGTAGCTTAACCTGATGGATCGACTCGTGCGGCTGTTTTTACTTAGCTACACTAAATAATCTGCATTCAACGTAATTTCTACCTCTTCGTATCAACAACTACACAACATTTGACTGCATGTAATTGATATCTCCATTATATAAAGAAGTGGCTCCAAAACCGAGCTGACGTTTAACGTATTATTTCTATACTCCGGACTAACGTATTCTTTCTATACTGCCACCTGCGAGCACCTCTAAAACTTGCATGCAATGTAAATTTTTCAATGCTAACATATTGAACGAGACAGTTAAGAAAATAAATAGTGTGAAGTCAAGGAGGAGCCACACTTTAACAATATGTTTTAAAAAGGAAGGAATTTTACAAGCCAATGTTCTTGTAGAAAATGGCATTAGTCATCCTGGTTTGATTCCGAGGTTAAGCTGTTGGAATAGACCGGGGTTTTCTGGCTAAGGCTGAGATATACAATGTGTGTGAGATGTACAATTTAAACATTAAAATTGTATTTAAAAACAGTTTATACTTAAGTATTTAGAATATCGCTAGTCCATGTCCGGACACACTGTATAAACGATACATAGCTCGTACATGCCTGCGACTAAGACATGTGCCCGATTCTATCTTGTACTTGATGTTTGTCAGTTGTCCGACAGTGACAGGAATAATACTTTGCCTAATTCCCGATCTCGGCCAAAGTGTCTGTAAAAGAAAAAAATAACTGGTCCAAGCAAAAAAAAGCTTGGTTAGTCAAGACTGGGTCTAGAGTAATGCCAACATGCTGGTTCTACTTAGCCGGCGAAAAACATGACCCACCATTCGACTTTTCCAGTGCATGCGTTCGAGAGTTATCAGTGTCAATAGTCCACAGAAAATAATGATACTGACAGCCCTTAAACGTAGTTTATGTGCCGATCGAGTTCCGTTTCTTTGGTGAAATTTGCTCTTAGTCCTGGAGCTGCAAACTTTGGCATCGTATTACTTTTACTCGCAGGAAAGTAGGTAGTATCATCAATACCCACCTGCATTGCTATTCTGTAACCATCTCACCGTGAAAACTTAGGTGAAGTGAGCGTGGAGTGAGCTGTCATTGTCATCGATACCTACTGATGCTATATGGCAGTGACAGTTCACTCCAAACTCACTTCACCTAAGTTTTCACGGTGAGAATTTTACAGAATAGCACAACTGTTTGTAATAAAATAAATTGCACCTTAAAAGAGAAGAGCCGACATTTTATCCTCTCTTAAGATTCTACGAATCAATATCAAGAAACGTATTAACTGTAGGTAACAGGCAAATTAAGTAAGGTACTTTTTTGCATATGTGAAATAGAAGGAGCAGTAGTGGCCCAGTGCAGTGGTAACGGCCGTGACTAGTGGTAAGGTTCGAACCCTGACAGGAGCTTACTTCGTATAAATTATTTTATCACCACTGCTCTCAAAATGGTGAAGGAAAACATCGTGAGGAAACCGGCATGTGCTAGAACCAAAAATTTAAAGACATTTGTGACATCTACTAACCCTCACTGGGCTCGCGATTACCGCCCACTCCCAGAGAGGAGGCCTGTGTCGCAACAGTGGGACATTACAGGCGGATTATGAGTGAAATAGGTATAGATTTGCATCTCTTTCATTTTCAATAGAACTCTGGTACATACCTAATTGATTAATTTGTTTTTTTTTGTGCTATGTTTACTCCTAGGTCAACATCGATCGATAGGAAAAAGATGACGATGTATCTGTAGGTACTAATTAACTGATAACTTTCGTTTTAGAATTGTCGACATCGGCACTAATTGCATCTAAACCGCGTTGAAAATCTGTCAGTTACCTACGTCATTGTTGACACTGACAGCTTTTGAACGGATGGATGTGCTGATCGCGTTCAGTTTCATTCGTGAAATTCGGCTTAAAATTAGACAGTTTTGTTAGATTTACAAAATAAACCATTATTTCCACAAACAAAACTTTAACGTAATTAGTGCTCCAAGAACTTGTAACCTAGTGTAGGCCTTACGCTGGACACAACATGGCTGGATAAGACAGGATTTAATGAAATCAAACCTCTAAGCATCTAAGTAAGCGATGAAATATGAGAGTTAGAACTTCCATAACTTTTTGATCCGACCAGTCAATTCGAGGACTGTAGGAAAGTTGACACTTGTTGATTGTAACAGTTTTATGAGAGGACTAGCTTCTGCCTCTTGTTCCCCGTCCCACCCCGTCGCATCGCACCCGCCCGCGCTTTTACATCGTTTCGCTTAGCGATCTTTCCAACTTTGTTTATTTTTGCTCGGCTCCTAGGTCATAGCGTGACGCTAAGTACCCTCAAACGTGACATTAAGTAACCTTCCTCAAAAATTGGGCTATCCAATGAAAAAATATGTTTTCAAATTCGAGTGATAGTTGCAGGATTTGGCGCGTTCAAACAAACGAACAAAAAACCAAACTCTACATTATTATTAATATAGACCTAAGTTAGATTTATTAACACAGCTTTTTAGTACTTATTTTAGTACCGACATCTTGTTAGGGGGATAAAAAGTAAGTGATAGATTCTTATGTTTATGGTGTCTGGGAAGAGTAAATCTTGTATTTTATGCTCATTTTGTTGCTGAATTCCAAAAGGTTTTTTTTTTGTTCTGGCCCGCCGCGGTCTTTTAGCTTCATACCTAAAATCTGTGGCCCTAGTGAAAAAGGATCTAAGTCCAAAAATGCAACTTCACAGGAGACGCAAAAAACACTCCGCGCACTTCAAATTGCGTGTTTGCCTCGTGTGACATTTAAACCACTACCAATTGAAATACATGTGATGTTTTTTATAGGTAAACAATTTATGCTCTTTATTATTATGGAGTTATTTTTTATGTAAAGTAATTCGTTTTTAAGATAGTGACTTATACTAACTACAAAATGAATTCCTTGAGGGTGTAAAATAAATTATACCTCTTCTCCCATATGTTAAATGTTAATTCACACAAGTGAAAATGGATACGCATTTGGAATGATTATGTTCATACTAATCCCAATAGTTTCTTTGATTTTTTTCCTTTATGGTGGTGAAAACGGATTTATGTCTAATAATATCACATTACTCACTAAATCATTTTTAAGAAGCAGGTGTTGTTGTATTGATAAACACCAACCAAATTAAAACGTGGGTAATTTATGTTAATTTAGATTAAAAAACACAAAATGCATTTTTTTTTTTTCGTTTAAAAGAATACAAAAGTACTTGAAACCGACTTTTGAATTTTTTTTGGTGTCAGTTGGACCCTTTTACACAAGGTAACTTCTTTATTTTTAGAGATAGCTTAGATCCGTTTACACCGAACGATAGAGCATTTTTTTCTGATCACTTCTGTATACTTAACTCATTTTCCACAAAATCGGACTTATACCCCTTTTCACTAGGGCCACAGAAATGTGGAGTGCGCTTTCTGTGTTATTCTGTGGTCTGGTAGTCAAAATTGAGTATCCATGATCAACCTCCGGTTTCAGAAAGTTTTCTTATTTTAATCTGTTGTCAAATCTCATATTAAGTTACCTATATGGTGTGAGTCAAAAAAATTGTGATTAAATGAGTAAATAAAATTGAAACCTACTTTCATATAACATACTTTTTAATTCAACGCTTTTATGCAACTTTTACGCCAGCTGTAACTCAACTTTTACTAGTTTAACCTTTCAGCACCTAATTATAAAATTGGGCACTAAAAATTGTACAACGTTTCATAAAAAGTTTAATTTATGAAACGGTTCTACCAACTAGAATATTCTATAAAGCAAATCTAATTACTAAGGGCACGTAACAACCGAGACAGCTATTACAAAAGACATTTAAATAAAACCAGTATTGCACCTTTAGAAAAACCTTCATAAACTCGGATAATGGCAAAAATTATAAAAAAAAGCGGCTAAGTGCGAGTTCGACTCGCACACGACGGGTACCACCGTACAATATTAAATATTATAAATTAATAAAAAAAGTTTATTTAGAAAAAAACTCCTTTTATTGTTGGTGTTACCCTTTTATTTGTATTATTTTTTGCTATAGCAATCACAGTAGTACACACTGAAAAAAATCAAGTGTCTACCGTAATGGTTCAAAAGATACAGCCCTGTGACAGACGGTCGGATGGACGGACAGGAGAATCTTAGTAATAGGGTCCCGTTGTCACCCGTTGGGTACGGAATCTTAAAAAGGGGATCGTTTCAATGTAAATGATGCGACGGTACATCAGGATTTTCGTCTAACAAGGAGAGACGGGAACAAAAAACGGTTGAATATTAGTGTTGTACTAAATAACGCTGTATTATCTAAGGAACAATATAAACGTCGCGGGCAACGCAATAAGCGTTCGCTCCTTAATGGCGGCCCGTCCGTCATCTCCCGAGCCTCGCCTTTGTCGATATCGATATTTATATTTATCGACCAACTGAAATACTGTTCACGTTCGTCTTGTCGGCTGTTTGAAGTTGAAGCTTGAAGAAGGTAATAAAATGTAACGATGCTATGAAAACGGTGAACAGAATGCGTTAAGAGAGAAGGGAAAGTTTGAGTTAATTCAGATTTTCTATAGTTGTATAGATAACCGGAATTAACTCAAACTTGCCCTTCTCTCTGGCACCTTTCTGGTACACGCTGGTGTACCAGAAAGGTTGTGGTACAAACCATCAAACTGAAGAAGTTTCTCCATGGGACCAACATCGTAATCGCGAAAAAAATAAAGAGGCGTCCCATACATTTGGGTCGAGTGGGTATTGAAGTTTTGTATGGGACAGTTGATAATTATTGACCACACCTTTATGAGAGATAGGACTAGAGAATATGTGTGTCTTTATTAATGTTATGTGAATTATTTATAATATATTTATTGAACCAATGTTACAATTCAATTCAAAATTCAAATAGCCTTTATTAGCAATCTTATAAACTAGTTTTACAATTAGATTAAATTAAAGGTTTAGACATCAGAATTTTTTTCCTAGACTGCTTTGCTCTTTAGCATAGGCCTCCCCCAGGCTTTTCCATAGCTCACGAACGTGAGTTTTTCTCCTCTTGAAAATTAATAATTAACTTAATTATTAAGTTTACTCATATTATTAACTCGTTTGACCGCGAATCGGCAAACGTAAGGTAGGACGCCCTAAGGCTAGGTGGAGGGACGATCTTCGCAGGGTGGCTGGTAGTAACTGGATGAGAGTTGCCGAGAATCGAGCTGAATAGCGTGCAATTGGAGAGGCCTATGTCCAGCAGTGGACTAATATAGGCTGATGATGATAATGATGATGATGAATGTCGTAACTGTTAGCGATCTTCATTTTGATCTTTAAGGCGGTCCCCAAACTAGCGACGCTTGTGTCTTGGGGGCCAGAGTTGTGATACATCATTGGTACTGTTCTGTCCTTATGGCAGGATAGTCTTTTCGGGCAAAGACTTTAGAAGGGTAAAAACAAATATCCCTTCTCTTTTGGCTTCGCCACAGTCGTGTTATAAGGCCACTGTGTAACTTTTTATTATGCTAGAGAAAAGAAAACTAAGTTATCGGTACATATTAAAATAAGGTAAACGTAATCTTACCTACACGTTTTTGTTAAATTATTGATATTACATAGTCCGTTTTTCCCTTCTTGTAAAATCTTGCGCGATGTGAAAAACCAGCCCGTTTCTCCCAGCTGTTGCAGGACTACCAGTACAAAGCTGACATTATGTTTTTATTTCCCAAGCCACCATAGAAATTAATCCTATTTCTAATAAAAAGTTGCGCTTATCTCCAGGGATACAACGCTATGTCTAAACTTATGAGAACTTTCTTCATAACTTCACTAACATAGTGGCATACTTAGGATCGGCCATCTTTCTTTTTTTATAATTTTCTCTAAGTCCTGTTTAACTATGTCTTTGTCATAGGTACAGTACATTACGGTCCGGCCGTCGAGAGAATGCGTTTCTGACACCTGTCAGTTGGACAATTTCTAGTACCTTGTAATAAGGATCAAATTCGTAATACGCATATTCGTTAAGTATGAAACTGACAGGTGTCTAGAACGCACTCTCTTGACGGCCGAATTGTAGACGTGATAGTTACGCCTGGATTTGGTTAATTAGAAGATCATACATCAGAGGTATAAGAATAAAAAAATGTTGGTACATGTGCCTCAACAAATAATAGTCAGGGAAATAATTGTTTATCAAAAACACTTCGTCAATTTGCCTTATTACAGCCATTTCAGTTATGATTTGAATAAACGGACAATTTAAGCTTGATGCGCTCGGGTAGCTCGCGAAATTCAAATTTTCTTACGTTTTTTTCAATTTGCAGGTTAGTATCAGGTTGTATGACATAATTATAAACATTAGAATCAGCAATACAACTCTCTAAGTTCATGAAAGTACCAAATGTCATGATTTCATGAAATAGTCATTCAATGCACTTACATGAGCTTAGAGAGTTGAATTGCTGATTTTAATGTTTATAATTCTGTAAATCCATATTTGTTACGAGCGCTAATAATATTTAGATCAACATACAACATGATAATGACCTGCAAATTGCAAAAAACGTAAGAAAATTTGAATTTCGCGGGCCACCCTAGCGCATCCCCCTTAAGTTGGTAGTCAATTTGATAAACAATTAATTTATCTGATTTTACAATTGCGTCACCAAATAGATGGGCTTCATGAAGCTTCTTTACGAACAAATTGATCACCAATTTGCTAACCAAGCGTGGTGATATTTAGTTGTTATCCTATTATAACCCTTCATTGGTCGTCATTATGAGTGTATGTAAGCTCATATCATAAAAAATGATACATTCACTAAATAAATGTTCACATTCCTATAAATTACCTGTGTGTTACTCAAATAATATAGTTCGCGTTTCCTTCGGACATCAATTCGATTGAGTAATCAAAGAGCACAGAGTAAATAATGTAGGTACTATTTGCACATGCGGCTTTTTAATACCCGGTTCCTATATATTTTATTACAAAAATAACAGACATGGCCGTGGCATGTCTGTT
Source organism: Lithophane semibrunnea (assembly GCA_947363905.1). Taxonomy (NCBI): domain Eukaryota; kingdom Metazoa; phylum Arthropoda; class Insecta; order Lepidoptera; family Noctuidae; genus Lithophane; species Lithophane semibrunnea. The sequence goes on from OX376190.1 coordinate 7,042,393, forward strand.
ATTTTTGTATTTTTTAAGTTATTTCTACAAACAATGGTTTTGGTTTGTTTTCAAATCGTTATTTTATTACGAAGACCATATCAATTACATTACAGTTTTTCCGGAACAACAGTAGGTATTGCTTTTTAGATGTACAATAATGAAATGAAATATTTATTCTGGATGAAATTGGTTGTTTTTAGAAGGATTTTTCACATTTTCAAACAATGAAACAGTGCATGTTTTCATTTTGTGTTGTTCTTATATTCAACCATACCTTAAAATACTCGTATTCAGCTGCATCCGGTTAGACTGGAAGCTGACCTCAATGTAGTTGGGAAAATGCTCGGCAGATGATGAGTGAGTGACTAGCGATGCAGGCGAGCCTAAATGGCCAAGTCATCTCAGGTTCGTGAGAACGTATTGACAGGCTAATTTATAAGCTTACAATAGTAATATGTATACTCCATTTGTGGCTGACATGTTGAATGTCAAAGGGAACCATGGACCTGATATTATGTAATTTCCTTGCAGGTACCGTCTTAATTGCTATCTATGTAATCTTATGATTAGTTGGCTAGCTTTGAACGGATTGTTGGCTTAGAAGGGTGAGCAGAGATATAGGTATTGTAGATAGTTTAGTTTGTTGTGTTTGTGTTGTTGGATCCTGTGACTTCAATTTGATAGAAATAATGTTCATCAATGAATAGGTCTTTTTTTTTTTTTAATGTGGCAATCTTCAAATTTAATGACGTCTCCCGCTCTGGGTGGAGCGGAAGGGCGTGTCAGACTTTTACTGACTAAAACCCATCCGTGTTCCTTCAGTTGCCTATTGCCAAGGTCCGGGTATCCCTTTTGGACTTTCTCACAACCCTGGCAGGCCAATGAATAGGTCTAACAAACAGTGATCTGATATTGTAATAGCAGAAAAAGATGTGTAATGCCTTTCTGTAAAATATCACCGTGAAAACTTAGATAAATTCAGCTTGAAATGGACTGTCATTCCACCTGATGCTGGGGATTGAGACCATAGACTGCTCAGTTCAAGGTCACATCACCTCAGTTTTCCCGGCAAGCTTTTTACAGAATGTTACTACAGGTATTCTTTTATTTTTATAAAAACAGACTAGAACTCTCCTTTTCTCCCGAAATAAAGGCCCAAATCCACTGACACAATAAACAATCGAACTTTAACCCTCGGCCAGTCAATTCCTGCCTAACTACCAGCCGTACAAACTCCAGTTTATTCCAATCGAACGCCACTAAGCTCACTCGTTCATAGTGACCTATCGTTAACTTTAATCCTCAGTTAGTCCAGCCGTTATGTCTTATTTGTAACACGTACCGCAGCTTTATTTTTCCATGCCTTGTATAGGATAAAAGTTTTCTAATAAAGGGCTCCAGCAATCGGTAAGTTTGTGTCGTTCCCTCTTATTGGCTACTGGTGACAATTGATGGCGATAGCTCTTTTTAACTGACTTCGTCGTGAAAGTTTTTTCAGAGATAACAACACTTAACGACAGAATGTTGCGTTATTATTATATCTGAGGAACATTCTGTGGGTCGCAGGAGTACTGTTTGTAGGTTTACGGTCAAGAAAGCGGTGTAACGAAGGAGATGTTTGCTTTCTATTTCAAGTTTTCTTTAGTCTTTAGAGCTTTTGAAAGGAATGAAGTTTAAAAATAAAAATAAATAAGCTTAGGTTTTCAGGTAAGCTTTCAGTAACTGGCCACTAAAGTCGAGTTGTTATGTCAAATAATGTCCGGTATAAGTTGAGCAATGCATACATTTAGGTAGATACAGACTGTTCACTATAACTTGTCCCTTGCCGTCATGTTGGCACAATTGCTTGTCAAGCTTAGTTTCAATACGAATAGAGTTCAAAATGGCGACTGACAGAACAGTGCTACCAATCACGTCACAGGACAAGTTATAATGAACGCATTGTAGGTATGGGTTTCAAAGGATCGGAACCGTTTTAAAAAATACCGGTTAGTATCGGTTTATTTCGGTTTTCCTTCGAACTTTTCTAAAGAACGCGAACGTTTAGAGAACTTTTTTTTAACCTAAATTAACCGGTTTATTCGACGAGCGGTATGTTGGTAAAAGCGTTGCAACTTGTGAGTACTTGTGAGGATGCCACGCTGATTATTGGTCTAAACCGGTGACTCCGAAAACACCTTGATACATAATCTTTTAAAAACCGGTTTACAAAAACCGGTATATTTGAAAGAAACCGAATATAAAGGTTTTTGCGTCAAGTACATCATATCGGTTTGAAAATTTAACCGGTATCCGAGCCTTGATGGGTTTATTGACATAAGTCGATATGGTCATAAAACCTTTATATTAAAGCCAAGTTTCGCAGTGAAATTAATCACTAACAACAGCAACACGCCAATCAGTTAACATATCCAGTTTTGTTCGCCCGATCCTTTGATAGAAGCCTAATTATTTCTGGCCAACAGTTAACATGCTAAACTAACACACGACAAACTGACTTAACATGGTAGTCGTATTAGTTGAACGCCTGAATACACGACATAAATCAAAACTATCCAATCCGCGCTCGTTTGTTTATAAATGACAGTGATCCATTCCTGTTTTGATTCTAATACTTCGTTAACATGTTGGGTAAAAACCTCAATAGATAGCGTTATAGGGGTGTTGTCGTTAGTTAAAAGGGCGAGGTAATATATAAATTAATTTTTAACCTACGCTCGCTGTAATTGGGGTTTCGCGTGTCAGTAATGCTTCACGCACAATTCGTACGCGCTTTTTTCGAGAGTTGAGGAGACCTCGAGTGTTATGAATTGGGACAAAACAAATGAATGTATCCTAGTATATTAACGTCGCTGCCAATTAAAATTTTCGTTTATTGTCACCCGCTGTCGCGGAAAAATGCTTTATTACCAGTATTGTTACGTGAAAGTTCCACAATGCGTGATATGAACCCCTTGGCGATAATGTAAACACGCCGGCGCCGCTACACAAGTTACTCGAAACTTTTGTTTTCACAATTTCGGGTCCCTGGGATTTTAATTATTAATATTCGTCTATTGCAAAGGGTTTTATTTTTGATTGATTTATCTATCATTAATTAATTACCTTCCATTTAGAATAGTTTATCAAAACTTTTTTTTTAAATATGCTTATCCGTCTAGGTAATCTTAAAACTGATTATTATTAGGCATGTCAGAGAGCATTGAAACGAAAAAGACGTTAGCGATCCAACGCACGGTACCGTTGCGGTTCGGAAGCCTCTCGGCGGCAAGACATCCGGCAATTCTAACTAGAACCGGCGCGGACGGCGCATTTCCGGCTGCCGGAATTACTTAATCCCCCGTGTTTAACTACAAAGATTGCCAGCGATAAAACTGCTTGTTCGTTTTATCGGTTAAACGATATTATTAACTTGAAAAGCTAATAAAACAACAATGATTATTAAAATAGGAAGTGGTAAGGTATTTATTATAAACTGAAACTGTCTCGTTGGTCTAGTGGTCGCAGGCACTACTGCTGACCACGAGGTCCTGAGTTCGATGTTCAGGTCGGGCAAGTGTTATTGGGTTTTAAAAACAGGAATTTCTCAGTAGCAGCCCGTTGTCTGGATTTGTGCCCGGTTGATGGCATCAGGTTCGCCCCCTATTACATAGCACTTAAGGCGAAGTGGGACTGACGGGAGCCGAGGGGGGTGGTATGTCCCCGCCCGCGCGCTTAATTTTAATTTTTTTTATTTAGAAAAATAAGGCCATAATCCCTACCAGAACACCTAGATAAAATTTTATTACAATTGCTTTGATAACAATCGAATGGAATAGGTTTTTCTCTTTAAAAAGCAGATTTTAAGGAAACTTTGCGGGTTTTTTGTATCGAGGAAAGTTTTGTCAATCGTGTTTCGGGCCTCATACTTCACTAAAGACACTCTTTAATTTTCGTAATCATAAAAAATAATACGCAAATACGTTGTTTTCGTGAGAGAAAAATTGATTATACGTGAAGTCGAAACGCATCGAAACATCTACTTTGGAACCACTTCACCGGCGAAATATGGGTGTACTAAACGTACATATCTGGCTAGCCCTTCGTGGAATACAGGCGTGGTGCTATATTATTCTATGAAACTTAGTCATAAATTCAAGAAGTGCTGTAATAAAGCTGCTTTTTACCTTCTTAAAACAAAAGGAATGTGGCATTATCTCCCAAGAAACAATCTTGCAAAAAAATGCTTGTCACGCTTCAGTCCCACTTTCTCGCCGTTCCGGGCCGTTCAAGAAGTCTTCCGGCAATTGTGACTAAAACCGGCACGGTGGCGCTTGCCGGGTCAAGACGACTTAATCCCTCCCTGATTAAGTACACTGGCGGAAAGTCGACTAAGTATGAATATTCCGTAAGACTTGCTTATTCGTTGATTTTTAGTTCATGACGTAATATATGATAATTTGTTGCATTTCTTTTGTAAGTTTATTTTGTGACGCTTACGACACGGAAAATTATGTTGGGGTTGGTTTGCAGTCTCACCGGATGCAGCTAGATACACGTATTTTACATGAAACTTGGAGCGACTATAAGAAAAATGATATTTTTTTAATTTAACTTGAAATACATACCCGACCTAGTAATAGGTACTTAGTAATTGTTGTTTATTATTTTCATTGATAAAATATTTTATATGAATATGAAAAACGAGTGAAACGGGGACTTTTGTTAACAAACGTAAAAATTCCGTTTCTGATCTAAAATTCACGGAAATGAAACCATTGAAATTTTTCATCCACTTCTCGCATAAAAAAAGAAAAATTTCCCATAAATATTTTAATATTTCAAATCCCTAACAATGAAGAGGGTAGTCTCACACGTCAGTGTTGCCATACCTTCCGTTACTTCACTAACTACACAGACACCCGCCAAGTTTTAAATTTTTAATGTAACAACTTCCTCAAAACTTTGCTCAGTAGGAAAATTGTGTTGACGTATCATAATACGCTTTGCTAAAATCATATAAGTAATATTTTGGTGAAGGAACCCATGTTTTACTAATTTAAATTCTTTGGAGAAGTTGGGTGGTTGGGAGTCGTAGGTGAAGGTGAGTTGCGTCAAACACCATGTTTACGACATACCACGCGGGCGAATCCGCGGGCAGAAGCTAGTCACAGTATAAATATGTAACAGTATTACGTCTTCATAAAAACGGCCGAAACAACGCGCTTCGAAATCTCAGTGTATACCAGTAGTCAGTACGTCTCGAGTGCGAAGCAGTTACGCACGGACGCGTAAGTTTTATCTACCGAGAGCGGCCGTACGAAATTATTTCAAGGTCACTGGCAAGACGTAATACTGTTACATTATTATACTGTGCCATGAAGCACTCAAAATATCTGAACATGGAAACGAATTAAAATGACATACCCACGTAGTTTGAATAGGCTAAGTCCCTAGTCTTTGTCGCATAAAACAAAGACTGAACTTAGACTTATAACGCCATTGTTCTACTCTCACGTGCCGAAATATACAATCAACTTAGTATTCCCCTTTGTGAAGAGAACATTATGCCAACAATGTAGAAAGTCGACAGACATACGTACCTAGGAGACTTCCAATTATTTTTCACAACTTCTAAAGGCTTGTCTACACGCCCAATCTTATTCACACTAATGCTAATTTGCACGAGTAACGTTAGGACGGCAAAACGGTATACAGTGCGGTATCGTTTGGACGCCGCACTGTGTACTATGTCAAAAACAAAAAAGAAACAAAGAAAATGTACGGGCCTTGCACAGGAAAAGTAAAAAAATAAAAACAACAGCATAAATAATTAAAATACAGTAAACAAGCAAGTTGCATGCAGGTCGCTGTGTATAGCCGGGCCCTAAGATGATTTTCTAAAAAAATTGGAGACGTGTCTATAGACGCTGCAGTCCGTATGGAGTATAATTACTGGTTTTATGTAACACATGGGTTCAAAGAAATCTCAGAAAACATCCTCCTAATGACGTTGTTGAGGTACAAAGGGCGCAGACTGATACATTGTTATATTAAGCAAAGAAATTAGTTTTCAAATAAATTGTACTTAGGAGATGTAAATTAAGACAGCGTGTTGTTATGTACAGAAATATTTAAATGAAATGACTTTAATTTCAGCTGTTACAGTGACATATTGGAAGTATATTTTACCTTATCTTCGTAGAATTTGTTTTTTTAGGAAAATCTAGTCCGTTGTTTGCAATTTATGTAGGTCTTTTGATGACAAGGCTTTTATAACAAACTTCCCATTGACATTCGAAACTTACCCATTAAACGATTTAAAAGCTGTATTAAAACCAAACTTTGTAAAAAAGGGTACTATAAAATCACAGATTATTTAGAAGACAAAAATGCATGAGATTGAGCTGCTCGCTCTGCTAAGCATTGTGACATTTTGAATATTATGGAAAGCCATAAAAATATACCTACCAGTTTTATATACAAATTGACATTATTGAATATTATATACAAAATGACATGATGATTACATCTAAAGTTGTTTTATTGTGAATGTGAGGACTATGTGGATATTTATTTTTCGTTCTGTTAGTTTTAGCGAAGGTCTGGCAATTTGAGAACTTTATGCGACCTACCCAAATGTCCTTTCTTTGGTATTGTTCTTCGAGTCGTTGAGCTCCTTAAGTTCTGAGTTGAGCTCCACTATTACTGACAAATGCTTGCACTGACTGGACAGGTACACTTAAATCTGTGTGGTTCTTTCCTCAAAAGACCATTTCAGACTCTTATCTACATGGTCCTCATATGGCCTGACCAAGATTATGTCTGGACTTTAAAGGAGACGGTGTAGTCAGATAGGACTGGAAGCCGACCCCAACATAGTTGGGAAAAGGCTAGGCAGATGATGGTGTAGTCAGATAGGAAACGCCGACCTCATCTAGCTTATTTTTACAACTTTTTAATATGACGTCTAAAAGTGATTCCAATATCCTATTTACAGAATAAACAATTTCATTTCATTACAAACATGATAAAATGTTCACCTGAAAAAGATGCCGCTTTTCAGATGCCATATTTTAGCCATCTTAATGTCAGAAATTAAAATATATATATTATATCTGTTGATCGGAATATATCAATAAGGAAATAGGATTGGTGAGGTTTTTAACTTAAAAATATTTTTAAGTAATTTTTTTAATAATAAATTGTCAGAAAGTTTCATTTGAATATTTTCAGTAGGTACTACTAGTAAACTACAGCGGATTTTAGAAATTACAGTATATGCAAAATATACATATAAAATTGCTGCTGATCAAAATGGAGCGTTTTTCGGAATTATTATACTGCATGGGTACTTAAATGAATCTAGAAAATTAAAATGTTTACTTATAAATAAATAAAGTGTGATTATATTTTTCTCGAAATCGCAATCTCTTTTATTTTTAAATGCGTCCGTTTCGTAAAGTCGCCGAATGCACGACTGTTTAGAAGAATTAATGGTGTCCTTTCATCTAACCCCAAAACGAAAAAAATGAAATGGTTTATTATTTTTACAAGTAGTGAAGACCTTAACAAGTAGTGATTGGAGCCTCCTTTTAAGCTAATAAGCCTGTGTTACTCTGCTCTAATACGTACCTACAACAAGAATATGTCAAAATGGTCCCAATAAATTGCCTGAATAAGCCTTTCTCATGGACAATTCCTGAGGAATACATCTGCGGTCACCAAGCCCAGTGTGGTTTCAGCGGCTAGTACCTAATTTTCCATCTGGCCTGTGCCTAGATATTGAAGTTAATTGACCGAATTCAATGCAAAGGTAAATGCTGTTTTGTATTGGTGATCTTACCCTACGTGAGCATTAGTTTTCAATGTACTTTTTATACGAGTAATTATTAATTTTGATGGCAAAAAGAAATGGTCTTAGCCTTCTTATAAAATTAAATTATTTTTATATTTAAAACGGTAGCATTACTTTTAACCAAATCAGTATATTCATACTACATTTTCTGCTCAGAAGCTATTTTTAATCTACAATATTTTAATTTGCTTTTGTTTGAGATTCTCCAAATTAATTTATCGAAATCTCCGTGCATATGTCCAGCAGTACAGAGAGCCTTTAACAAAATTGGTTTTGAGTACTTCGGAAAAAGAATTAATCAGTTCTGCTGGAAAAGTATATTTGTTTTTTTAAATATCCTATATTATGTTGCCTCGTATTCATTTTCTCGAATCACTATTTAAATAATGATTCTTCAACCTTTTTTTATTTATTTTTTGTTTTTGTTTCGCGTTGCATGTTTATGAAAGTGGTTCAAATACTGGGCTTTTTGCTTTAGTATTACCGTGTATAGTTTTTATAATGTGCGTCTTAGTTGTGCAGTATTTAAATTTTTTCTTCCTGTCTATGGTTGTATGTAGGTGACTGGTATGGTCCGGTATTAAACTTGAAAATATCTGTAACAACATTCCCCCACGCACTAAACGGTTTATCTATGGTATAACCAAGTTATGATGCACGGGTTTAGCTTTTTTTTTTTTAGTTTTCAGTTTAGGTAGGTACTTTTTATATAGCGGACGAAGGTAATTTATCCGGATTTAAATACCTGGTTTAGGGAGATTTTATTAATTTGTAGGATACATCTTGGTGTGTGAATTGGGCTAATTTCATTTTTACTAAATTAAGTTTACTTATAATTTGTAACAATGTTAGGACTATTGTAATATCGTATACTTTTACAATCTTTGTAAATATGTGAGCACCATGTATCTGGTAATTAATTTATTAATTATTGCTCCATTTATAATTATTTTTACCTTTTGTGGTACAGTAATCTTATTATAGGTGCATCGTCTTCACATATAATTATATAATTCATGTATACAAACAATTGTAAAACATTTTTAAAAGAGTAACGGTTGAGTTTCTTGCCCATTCTTCTCCATACGAAAACTACCTTTTGGAAGGGGCAACTAGAATTAATTCTATTTCTTTGTTTTTACGTTCAAAAGTGCCATATATGTGCCTATTTGAAATAAATTATTTGACTTTGACTTTAATTTGAGAGACTACAATAGGACTACAATGGAACGCGTTCCATAGTTACGGCCTACCAGCTTGGGAAGAAGGCGTGACTTTATGTATGTACCTACCTACTTAAATATAAACTTTTAGGTCCTATTGTAGTCTCTCAAATTAAAGTCAAAATCAAATAATTTATTTCAAATAGGCACTTTTGAACGTCAAAACAAAGAAAGAGAATTGATTCTAGTTGCCCCTTCCAAAAGGTAGTTTTCGATCCTTACATTGCTTTTTCATTTGATTCGTTTACGTTCATACATCTGGTCATACACGCACGCCCGCGCCGTTAGGTACCTACTTTGTGGTAATTTGAAAGTAAAAGTTGAAGTTTGGTTTAACCATTTTATGTGTATACATAAGTCGCTTGCGACAGACTCACCTGAGGCCCGAGACAAAGTGACATTCTATCAGCGATAACGATGATGGAAAAGGCAAAAATGTATAGGACTGACTTATGCTATCGAACAGCTTATGTCAATCCTGTTGAAAGTCGTTGTAGAAATACGAAACGCTTTCAAAGCGATTGTCACTTGTCTAGGCCCTCTGAGTGTCTCCAAAGTCAATACAAGACGGAAAACAAACCAATTATAAACTCCAAAAAATTGCAAAAGCAAACCTAACGCAATGACTCTCAAACAAGCGTACCGGGAATTAAAATGAAAAAAATCAGATTACTCGATACCGTTGCTTAACTTTTTTAAAGGAATATCCGATCAAACGTCGATGCAAACTAATTCCGAAGAGCAAATTCTAAACTCGCTTAAAAGGAAAAAAGTAGATTTCCTACCATCCGCATCGGGCTAGTAAATTGGTTGGATATTACACTGTCGATTTGGCGTGATGTCGTTTATCTCTCAAAGAGTACTCGCAAACCGTTGAAAACTGCATATCGTACAGTTTTGGTCAGTTTCCTACTACGACGTTTCGCCAAATGTCAATGAGTGATCAGGTTAGCCTTTATTGGTCGGAACTATGTATTTGAAACTAGAGACCCGCTCCCGCTTCCGGTTTGTACAACTTGGCCAAAACATAATTATTATTATATTTCATGATTATTATGTAGTTACACATATACTTAAACCTTCCGGAATAAATTTTCTAAATCACTAGTGATAACCGCATTAAAATCCGTTGTGTGGTTTAGAAGAACAACGCGGTTACACATAGGTACACACGAAAAGCGACTTTATTTTATAATATGTAATAATATTATTCTGGGTTTAATGACATAAGAGCCATTTCGATTTTGTGTTAATCCCTGGCATTATAACGTAATTAAGTTCATTTTCATTCACATTTGTGCTAAAACAGCTGACCGCTTTATATTTTAAGTGTGATAAAGAAAATAGATTTTCTTTTAATTTTTTTAACTAAAACAACTAAGCTCACTGATAGCAAAAGATATTCGTGTACACAAAGTTAAATTACTAAAGTGTCGTGCAGACTGGCGCGATGCGACACCGGTAATTGTTATACTGTGAAGTTTTCTTAGAAATTGTTTTGCTGGCGTCGCGTCACGCCAGTCTGCACGAGGCTTAAGCCACCTCCACTTATTCAAAGTTCGTGCGTACTGCATCTGAGATTCAAATAAAATTAATTCTCCCAAACAGTTGTGACAGCTGAGACGAGCATTCTGTTTTCATAACTATTTGATTAGTTTACTTACTAACGTTTGGAATTAATTTTCAGGACCCGCTATTATCCTGAACTGCGCTGAAGACTGTAGAAAGAAAGTTTGATAGACTAGTGTAAATAAAATTAAAGTGGCTAAAGTGTATCTAAGCGTTGGCTCGGACCTGGCGTCTTCCTGTGCGAGCGGCAGACGGTCGCATTGAGTGAAATGGTCAAGGTAATGCCAAAAATATAATAATATATGAATTATACACCGCTCTCAATTTACGTCACGCTAACCCTTTCGTGTGTTCTTTGTAAATACATTTCTAAATCACTCACTCACTGGCCGCAAAACAAAATCAAATATACGTTTTAGGTGCGTAGAATGTATGAATTTTTGTTTAGAATTTCAAATTGTGTTTCGCACTTTTTTACTCACTTTTAGGCTGGCTTTCCACATCTTAGCGTAGTGTTAGACACGAGAATGTGTTTTGTGTTGTTTGGGACTAACATGACTTACATAATATTAATTTTGGTGTTGTAGTCTTTAGTCAGTAGGAAGTTGATAATTTGAAACAAGGACGAAAAGAAAATATTTTGGTTTCTAACACATAGTTCATTAATTACAACATTTATGAATTAATGATTCCCTAAACTTTTACAGTAAACTAGAACTTAATCTTAGTCATACCCCATCAATAAATCTGAAGGTGACCTATAACAGAATTACAAGAAGATTCTAATTTACCATTTGCCCCTAACACTGAAATTGAGCACAAAACATTTTCCAACAACGCAGCCCTTTTCGAATATCATATTATCCTGACAATAAATCTGAAGGTGACCTTTATCAGAATTACAAATGTGTTATGAAGATTCTAATTTACCATTTGCCACTAACACTGAACTTGAGCACAAAACATTTTCCAACAACGCAGCCCTTTTCGAATATAATATACAAAATTACACAAAAGTACAGCATTCTTGTTCGCTGGCGCTACGCTAAACTCCGTGTGTAGTCAGGTTTCTCGATGTTTAACATTTCTCATAACATACATTGTGTTCTGCCTAGTTTTGTACAAGTTTCAGTAAATATTTCAATTCTCTGATTGTTCTGCCCCGGTATTTGCCAACTGTAGAACACTAGCTGTTTCATTTTTCCCTTTTGTTACCTACTCGTTGGATGGAATGTTATTTTAAGGCATTAATTAACTCTATGTTTTATTGTATGTGTTGTTCTAAAACTAAATGTTTCCTGTTTTGTGATCGTTTTGTTGAAATACTGAAGTAACGCAACAGAAAAATTCAGGCTTTTAAAATGTGTGGAGTTCCAGGAAAACTTTAAAATAATATATTTGAATGTAGCCGTACAAATTGGTTCACTTTGTTTATTTTCGTTTTGTTTATAGTAAGTTAATTAAATTCGACTCTGAAATGCTTATGACGGAGTATTTTTGACATGTGCATTGTTTCGATCACCGCGAATTTCAATCATTTTTAATAACATTGAAATATTTTCGTCGATATTAAATATTTAGGTGTTTCGGGGTAGTGGGGGGTGCGGGTCGTATGTAGAGCATATTTTCATATTAAATGAACATTTTGTGGTGAGTATTGTTATCCGGTCGTGTATTAATTCTGCAATATGTAAAAGCTCATTACAAATGAGGTTGGTGGACGTGCGGTTAGTTTTGTGTCTTATTTTAATCCGCTGTGTTTGACAGGTTTAATTTAATGCGGTCGGTAAATAATTTTACTAACAGTGTAAGTTTTAATATTTGCTTTATGGTTGATTATACGGTTGTAATGTGTGTCGAATTAGGTCAGCGTAATTGACGGTTTGTGCAATGTGTAATTGGCACATTTTGGATTTCGCAGAATGAATGATGAACTGTTAATAGCGATAATTAATAACATGCAACCATTCCATATGCCATTCCAATACATACAATAACGCGAACGCATTTCTATTTATTTAGAGCGAAAATCGTCCACATAATGTAACAATTTATTTATGAAATACTAGCTGCGCCCCGCGGTTTCACCCGTGTAAGTCTCGATCCCGTGGGAATATCGGGATAAAAAGTATCCTATGTGTTAATCCAGATTATAAACTATCTGCTTGCCAAATTTCATCCAAATCCATTCAGTCTTTACGTGAAAGATCAACTAACATCCATCCATCCATCCATACTTACAAACTTTCGCGTTTATAATATTAGTTAGAAATAAAAATTCAGAGCCGCCATCTTGGATTTACATTTTGACCTTTCATATTTCTCTCTCTCCGCCATGCAGTGTACTCGGGGCGATGTGTACAATTTTATCTCACGACACTGTAATCACTTTCCTCTATTCTTTTGTTTTTTTCTGCGGGCATTCTATCTCTCTCTCTCTCGCTCTTCCTCTTTGAATTAGAAGAAGACAAACGCAGGTATGAACGCTTTTAGGCTTAAATTTTGTGACAGTTTACAAGACGCGTAAAAGAACGTCGTTCCACTAAACCCTAGACTAGACATTATCAACTCATTCCCAAGAACGTGCTCCACTTTAACAAAAAACATAACAATATTTATTCAAGCATTGCAAGAACACGGCAACTCAACTCAAACAAAAGATTTATATCCAAAAGTAACACATCATTGGCTGTTACGATTTTTTTCCACTGGCGCGGCCCCTTCCCCCTTCTTCCACCTCGTATCACTTCTCGCAAACGCGTTCTTTATCCAATTATCCGAAGATAAATCTCACCTGCGACTGCAAAGGAAATAACGTAGGAAAACGTTGTGTTAGGGAAAAGTTATATTTTCACAAATCCAAGCTTTTTTCTCAACGCTCGACTTACAGCGGCTACGTCACGTCCCGTTTGTTACTGCTTTTGTTTTGAATTTAATTATTGGTACGTGTTCATCTTTGAGATATGCAGTCAGGAATTAAACTGTAAACAGAAGGTGTTTTGGTTGGTTGGATGGTAATATTGTATAACAGATCAACCTGTCATTTATTGGTGAGAGTAGTATTATAATAAAATAATAATAATAATATATGCTTTATTTCGGACTACATATACAAGTACACACAATCCATATAATGTTAGTAAAACTATGTTAGTAAACTTTTAAAAACTAAAACTGACGTGGTCCAACACACATTGGCACGTGCCTCCGCACCCAGTGTCGAAATGAAATGAAATGAAATTGTTTATTCTGTAAATAGGATATTGGAATCACTTTTACGCGTCATATTAAAAAGTTGTAAAAATAAGCTAGATGAGGTCGGCGTTTCCTATCTGACTACTCTGAGAAGAAAGGCCGAAACAAACTCGGAGGTCACCGTCTCCTTTAAAGTCCAGACATAATCTTGGTCAGGCCATATGAGGACCATGTAGATAAGAGTCTGAAATTTGAGGAAAGAACCACACACATTTGAGTGGACCTGTCCAGTCAGTGCAAGCATTTGTCAGTAATAGTGTCTTATAAAGGGACTGTCTACTTTGTCCAATAATGTGTAATAATAATCATCCATGTTGGATAGCTAGGCGGACCGCGATAAGTATTTCAAACCACAAAGCACGTATTTTATTATTTATTTATTTATTTTTTCTTATTTATTTATTTATAATTATACTTTATTCTACACCAAATTATTGATTTTCCTTTTCTCTTTTCAAGAACGAAAATACTGTTTTCTTTTGATAAAATGAAGATTCTTTAACCACAACTAAAGTTCTCAGTTATCGATTAAAATCTATAATAAGAAGCAATTCAACTCGCAACTTGAATAACACACAAAACACGTGAACCACAGATTGTACAGTTTCACGAAACCACAGCTTATACTTTTTCGGGAATACTCGTTCCCGCAAAAAAACCATTTCAATGTTGCCACAGATTTTCCTGTACGACCTGGATTTAATCTGTGGCCCTTAAACCGTTAGTAGGTCAAAGCTGTACACAGAGGTCAATACTGCGAATCGGTATTCATAAAACAGAAAGTATCTGTCAAAATCTTCTAAACAAACCATCTTGAATGAAGGAAGTGAAGTGAAAATAAATATTAGACTGTAAACATTATAAGGAAATGCAAGAAGGTATAAGTAACGACTTTACTAATTACCTATTAATCAGGGAAGCAATACCTTTCGTCCTCTTTTGTTTATGAGTGGATCGTTTTTCATCGACAATTTTGACGACGATCTTTAATCATTAAAGTCCCTATCGAGTGTTGTTTGTAACACTTGGTTGGTATACTCTGGTTCGGATTGGTGACCCCTGGTTTTTGGAAAAAGGTTTCAAGTTGACTTTACTTATCTAGTGGACTGGTGGCACCCAGTAATTAGCTATTATATTGTCGAGCTACATAGATAACTTACTAGATTATCTGTTAGCCTGTCCAGTATAAGTTCCATTCAAAATAATTTGATATTGCAGTCCATTGTTATATCAACGTCCATTTCAGTACTAAATGTCTACAAACTCAGACGTATCTGTCTGTTAATTCTAAGTCATATTACATTTCCCGACAAGGCTGTAATGTCTCAGAAAATTCACAGTATTATCGAACACCATCTTCGGTGAAGCGAACCGAACCGATTAAATTTCATATGCTTCCGCGATTCGGCAAATTAGATCGGCACTCGAAACGGTCAAAAGTCGACACCGGGCCCTCCACGATGATATGACGCTATCCGTCCTCTTTACAATCACGAGGAAATTTAAAAAGTAAGCCAGACGAGTAATCTATTTGTACGCGTTGGTTCAGTACTTGAAAATGCTATTAAGATTGACAGTATTTGCACAAGTAAACGATTCTTTAATTTAGATTTGGTTGTTTACGTTCAGATAATTTGAGTTGTGGCTATCAAAGTTTATTTTTACTCTCCATATTTGTCTGATACACCGTTTTGATCCCATAACGATGTAAAGCACGAAAAATAATCACATTCCCTCCAATTTCACAAACTTTGAAACTCGCTTTTATGTTAAAATTGATTCCCCCAATTCGCTTACAGGCTGCATCGAACATAATATGGTTACATTTGTTTTGTTTGGGAGGACCACACGGCGCAACCGACAGGTAAATATTGGGCCAAGATTAATAGGGTTCCGGAACACTGCCCGCGGTACCCAGAAAACGGGAAGGATATTTTCTCCCTTTCGCGGATCGGAAGCAGATCCCATTTCCTCCGACTACATCAAAGTGAGATAGCAATCGGTTTCTTATTCGAATCAGCAATATTTTGAACGACGTCAACTAGTTAGTGGCTTGTGGCCTGATCGGGTTCCTCCGATAGGTAAATACTCCGTCGTCTCGACCCTCCGGGACTCAATTTGCATCGAGTCTTATTGGGGAGAACGTTTATGTTTATTACCTGACTACCGGGATTACTTTCTACACTAGCGTTTATGCACAGATTTTGTAGGTTCGTGGCAATTAGGTGCCGGAAGTCTCGTGAACAGTTTGGTGAGTGGCTGGATTTGTAGTGTGCTGTTTATTGGCTACTACCGACCCAGCTTCGCACTGTTTTTACGACTTGACAAAACATTTAGATTTCTTAGTTAGATGTAACTTTAATATTAACGTAAGCACATAAACCTTCCGGAATAAATTCACTAAACGATGGTCAAAACCTCATCAAGTTGCGTGGTTTAGAAGAACAACGTTGAGACAAACACGAAAAGCGACTTTAATTTATAATATGTATAGATGTCAATTAGACCTCCAACTGTCAATTGTTATCGGCCTTCTAAAGGTCAATCAACAGTTGAGCGGTATGAATCCTGTTTTTGTATAGTTTGACTGTTCGAATAGTAAATTGACGGGAAGTTAGGGCTACTGTGACGCTGGCGATTTTGTTATCACTATGCAATACTTAAGATCAAAGCTCGGTCCTGAGGCTGTGATTATTTTATTAAATGCTAAAGTGTTATTGCATTTAATCAAATAATCACAGCCATATATTATTTTCTTTCGTTTTCTAATAACATGTATAGGCACATGTTATTAGAAAATGAAAGAAAATAATATGTCACGATTTTTTAATGTGCCAACAACTCAACTCGACGTAATCTAATTTTTATTTAACTAGACTTTTACCACAAATTCTTTTAACACATTAAACATGTAAAAGAATTACGCTTTTTTGGCCAACACATGTTGGTAATTGGTGAAGTTGATTGCTGCCCTCAATCGGGTGCCAACAAGTAAATTCAATTGACTTTTAATGACGAATTTTTTTGAATGTCATTAAGAGACTTGTCGTCGGCGCGTTTCGTGTTGATCAAAAGCATTGTTTAATCAACTGTCGGTGTGGATATTATTTAAATGATCTGGACTGGTAAGCAGGTACTTATTGTCACAATTGAAACGCATTATGTTGTAAATCTTCGAGTGCATTAAACCAAAAACTTGTGAAGATTCAGCCAGATACGATCATCATCATCATCATTCATTCTCTTGCCATTATCCCAATTTATTTGGGGTCGGCGCAACGTGTCCCTCTAGATACGATAACTTTGTTAAAAACAATAAAGACATCTCCGGTCATATTATATTTTAAAACACACCCTAAGTCTTTTGGTACACACAGGAAAATCACTGGCATTCCGTCGACACTCGTCGGATACTGATCTTCATCGAAATTCAGTCAAAACGATAAAAGTCACCAAAATCTGTCAAAATTCCGCTAACGAAAACAAACACCAAACAAAAATCCAATAAGATTAAAATATTCCAAACTACCATCTCACCTGGTAAATTATCCGCCAATACCCCTGGGCTTGGTGTAAAGTTTACATTTAACAGCAGCGGTACGCATGCGCGGGACTCGTCTCGGGTGACTAAGTGATGTATGGGCCCGGGGTGCCGCGCAATGCGCCGGAGCGGAACCACTCGCACGGCCCGCAGGATCCATTTGGATCCATCCTTTTACCCTCAAACTCGCGTAGGTAGGCCGTCATTTTTATCAGGTAAGGTAAGGGTTAACTGACTATATTAAAACTAGAACTTGTGAATTATTTTTCAACTAACCTCTGTTTCGTAGTTTCCGGGTTTTGACGACTTGACAAAACATCGAGATTTCTTCATTAAATGTTAGCTTAATATTAATGTATTATACCTACACAAACTCCGGAATAAATTCTCTAAATAATTATGTAAACCGCATTATAATACCAACGCGGTCACCGAGACAGACATGAAGAGCGACTTGAATTTTCACTACCCTCAAACTCGCGTATAAAGGCCTTCATTTTTTATCAGGTAAGAGAAGGATTAATAATACTGACGATATTAAAATTAGATCTTGAGAATATTTTTCAATTTCATCTAGCTCTTCAAAGAGGGTCCTTCCTGCCTAGCAGTCTTGGGTCTTCTACATCTAATCATCCCCCGTTGCTTCTAGATTTTATTAGAATCTGTGTAGGTATTCTTGCCTTGAATTGAACTTAGAAAAGAAAACGCATTAAGGCAGCCACAAACAGGCGCGACGCGACTTTAACAAAACAATTTCTAAGAAAACTTCGAGGTAGAACAATTACCGCGCTAGTCTACACGAGCCTTTAACTCGGCCTGTGGTGGGGGCAGATAGAAATAAGTTGCATCGTGTGCTGTAAGAATTATTTATATTGTTTATGATTAAAGTCTGAAAGTAAGACCAAAAAGATCTTAATATCATAAATGTTCTACTTCTACGACTTCAATCAAAATTCTTGGTTGTACTACAACCATTGATGATAAAATTTGCATAGTCGTTTAGAAATTAATGTAACAGCTGTTTACATCATTCTGCGCTAGTTGTAAGGCTAGTAACACACTGTGCAACCAAGCTATTTTAGACAACACGTGATTAATCCACACTTGTTAAAAATAAAGATTAGTTATTTTAATTTTATTCTTGTATTGAATGAAACAGTTGTAATTTTATGCACTACCTATGCCTGGTTGGCTTATGAAACAATATGCGTCTAAAATTAGTATTTTTCCCAATAAGTATCTAACTTACCATATCTTCTAACTAGACTTATGAAAATAAGTTTTTTAGGGTTCCGTATTTCTTCTTGTATTGAATGGAACAGACGTAATTTTAAACAGTAGGACCAACAGGGCATAGTGCTAAATAAAAATTTTAGGCACCTGCGACAATTTTTTTAAAAATCCTATATATTACCTACCTACCCATCCATTTCGTCATAGTTGCATAGTTATTTTAAATTATATTGTAATTATATATTTTTAAGTGATATTTATTTTAGAAGTATGTATGTAAGTATATTCTCATAATGTATGTTTATTTTTTATTTTTTTTGATTTATGTATTCTGTTTCTCTTCTACTCTTACACTCGTTGTCTACATCTCTTTTATCTACTTTCCTATCGCAGGTATGCTGAAAGAGATTTCTTTAGAAATAAGCATTGCCTTTGTACGATTTTTTCTGTTCCTTTCTTCTTTTCTGTATTTATATGTGTGTGCATAAATGGTTAAATAAATAAATATCTTACTTACCATATCTTCTAACTAGACTTATGAAAATGTTTCTGCTTATTTATAATGTTTAAGCCACTTTTCTAATTATATTTTCCAATTACTTTACAAAACCGTAAAATATAAATACTGCGTTCTAGATATTCTTAAGTAGTTATTAGTCGCGGCGGAGGGTGAAACTGCCGTTGTATATTGTGAATGGGCTATACACGAGATATTTATGATCTTCGTACTCAACCACGACTTTTATATATACTTATCATAATTTCACACTCGCATACACTTTTTCCCCAACTTTGCAGGTACTTCCATATCGTTGCATAATATGATCATCTTTACCTTGGATGCCTCCACCTCATTGCAAAAATTAAGGTGTACATAATAAAGAGTATTCTATTCTATTCTATTAAGTAAAGTCACATCCAAAATAATGTTCGTCAGCTTATGGGCTATTTTTGTTTCTCATTCCACTATAAAATCTGCTAGGCTGTTCCAGCATTATAAAATCTGCTAGGCTGTTCCAGCATTATAAATTGCGTCGTAATATCAATACTGCTGAACGGCATTCAGCCATCTTCTTTACATTTGAGACTTTGAGACATTAGTTACACGTGCTACTGCTGAGCATGGGTTTCATTCCCAGGTCGGGCAAAATTTTGTTGGCTTTTTCCGTTAGACATTAAGGTTCTTACGTTCTGGCGCGACTTGCCGCGCGACGCGACGCCGCCGCATTGTTCGCCGTGAAGTTTTCTCAGAAATTGTTTTATTAAAAGTCGCGTCGCGCGACAAATCGCGCTAGTATGTAAGAGCCTTTACTTAGTAGCATCCCGGAGTCTGGATTTGTGCCCGGTTGATGGCAATAGGCTCGCCCCTTATTACATGGGACTTAAACATGTGCACTTACACCTCTGCCTAACCATTCGGGGATTACAGGTGTCATGCTATGTTATATCATGATTTATCTACACTAATATTATAAAGAGGAAAGATTTGTATTTTTGTGTGTATGCTTGTAATGAATAAATTCAAAAACTACTGCTTCGATTTCAAAAATTCTTTCACCATTAGAAAGCCACATTCACCCTGAGTAACATAGGCTATAATTTATAAAAATTACACGCGGGCGAAGCCGCTGGCGGCAGCTAGTATTTCATAAAATGGCCAGGCCATTAAAAAGCTTTAAAGGTTGACGTCAACTTGTCATTGATCAAAGGTGTAAGCTATTTTAGCTTTTGTCATCAAGTCATTAAATAATTATAGTTATCTATGAAATAGTTACCTACTCAGTTCAGCTTCAAAAGGTTTCATGTGTCTCAACTTGATAAAGAAAATAATTAGAAAACCGACGAAGATAAAAAATACTGGATTATACAGCTTAAAAAAATTGTCACAGAAAACGACTCAAAATGTTTTGCTTCTCCTAAAGACCACTGATTTAATTCCCTCTATAAACAAGTTTAATTAAAAGGTTAACCAGATTTTAACTGATGGTTTTAATGCGAAATTAAATTACTCCTCAGAAGATCCCAAAATTAGTTAGACCTAGACAATGGTGGAGTGAGGGCGAATGTTCAAATATTTGTAGATTTAGTCAAGCGGCCGTCGTAAACCAGAGATATTGCCGTAGTATTGTCTCAAAGAGATTAGTTTCCTTACGTTTCTGTGTTGTTGCTAATATTCGGAATCTGCTCTTTATGAGCTATCCCGGATGAATTGCTTTTGAGGGTTTGTTGGTTTAAGTTTAGTTCTTTGAATAACTATGCGGCAAACCTAATTAGCTTTGTCCTAGCTTTGCGATAGTTTTACAAACTACGGTTGTGTTTCTTACAAGTTAAGTTAAAATCAAACAAACAAATTAATTATCAAATAACGCGTCGAAGTGACGAGTAGCCCGCCATATTATGTGGTCACACTGTCAGTACAACAAGCGGCTTCAATGATACGAAAGCAAATACACGGGCTTAATTAACTAATTAGCCAACACGCTGCAGTTGGTGCTACATTTCTAAAGCTCAAACATCTCCTAATTCTATTTTAGCCAGTAATTAATTTAGTACACAGAGATGACATGTAACTTGATGTAGCATGTCACACACAGGGCTAATTATCAGCCGCACGGGTCGATCAACGTTTAAGCTACGCTTGACGAGGCCGGTCCGTGGATGGGTGACCATCTACATATCGAAACTCCTCGGAAATCAAGATAAACCGTTGGTCCCGGCAGTCATTTGTAGATCTTTGACAGTCGTTACTGGTAGTCCGAAGCCCAAAAGTCTGACAACCAGTCTTACAAAGGGGTAACGTACCCAGTAACTGGTTTGTGGAGGTTACATAGGCAGTCGCTCCATGTTAAATACTGGTTTCAGCTGCATCCAATTAGACTGGAGGCCGATGCCACCATAGCTGGTAAAATTCTAGGCAAATGATATTATGAGAGTCATCTCCCTGTGTAACCGCCCCTAGCCACAATAATGTTTGTCATAATCCGCACATTGGCTGCTACTTCGTCAACCACCCGCATCGTTATACAAGTTCGCGTTGATTAAAGATATCAGTTTCGTGAACCTTTCATTAGGAATGGCACAAAGGCGAACGCAATTACATCTTGGGTGACATCTGGTGGTCTTATCATGAAAGGGCTGCATCTTAAGTTGCCGAATTGGACGGTGAAGTCTTGGTACAGACGGGAGATAAGGATCTGAGATGTGTATTTATGTCTGTACCTGTCTTTGGTAAAGTTGAATTTAATGTTGAATTATTTTGTAAGTGTAAACTGAGGTCTGAGACAGTCTTAAACTCTTTGACACGTATTCTAGAATGTGACTGACATAAACCTATCTTGATTCAAAATAATGAGTTTTCATACTAAGCTATTTTCAAATCTAGTTTTATAATCAAAAGTCATGCTTTAGCATCTTTCTAAAGGCGTATACGCACGAATGAAAAAACCGGCCAAGTGCGAATCAAAGTCGGGCACGATGGGTTCCGTACCATTATCTTTAAAAACGGCAAAAAATCTTTAAAAACGGCAAAAAAATCACGTTTGTTGTATGGGAGACCCCTTAAATATTTATTTTTTAGTAAGTATTTGTTGTTATAACGGCAACAGAAATACATCATCTGTGAAAATTTCAACTGTCTAACTATCATGGTTCATGAGATATAGCGTGGTGACAGACGGACAGACAGACGGACGGACAGCGGAGTCTTAGTAATCGGGTCCCGTTTTACCTTTTTGGGTACGGAACCCTAAGAATGATGACACTGACAGCTCTTGAACGCAGTTTAGATTTGCTCGCGTTCAGTTTCATTCGTGAAATCCGCCCTTAGTGTCCTGTGACTAGCCAAGACTTCCGAATTGTCATAAGATTTAACTAAATTGCAACATGAATAATCATAACATTTACTTTTACCTATGTATATTAAGCATAATATGATAGGGATTGTTCCATACGTAATCACAATTATTGGGCAAATAAGAATTCTGATCCTAAACACACATTGGTGAATGGTGGAGCAAATATATAAGGTTTTGAGTCCTAAGCTCAATCCTAACCTAACAATGTTGTGTTGATCTTTGACCACATGTACCTACTTATATCTTTAGAAAAGAGTAGCATAAGCATAATAGCATGCCTATTATCTATACATATCTATATAAATAAATATAAAATGCTGTTCGTTGGTAAGCGCATCACTTGAGAATGGCAAGACTGATTTGACTGTTTTTTAACCAAGTTCAAAAAGGAGGAGGTTCTCAATTCGTCTGTAAGTTTTTTTTGTTGTTTTTGTATATTTGTTACGCGATTACTCCGCCAATTATGAATTGATTTTGATGATTAGTTTTTTGTTTGATAGGTCACGCTGCAGAGGTGGTCCCATATAAATTTTATTAACTTTGCTTGCATAGTTTTTGAGTTAGTTTCAATATTACGTATTTATCCCACTTAGTGTATATGGACGATGTTTTACGCTACTCCGTCACTGTTATTTACATAGCAGTTAGTGGTATTCGAATTGGTGTGGGGTAGGAAGGTATCACAACAAAAAAGTGAAAAATTAAAATTGTTCTTTTTTTGGAAGTCGGTTGTTTTTTTATAAAAAGTTTTTTGTTTTACAAGGTTCGTAATAGTCCGTAATAGGGATTTGATGGAAATAAAAATTGGGAAAGTTTCCCGGAAATTTTCAAATTCGGAATAAACTAAAGACTTTTTTCTATGGGATTTTTGTATTAATGTCTGAAAATTGGACAGGACAACGTCTGTCGGGTCAGCTAGTTATAAAATAAAGTCGCTTTTATTGTCTGTCTGTGTGACCGCTTAGATCTTCTAATCTGTACAATGGATATTGATATGGTTTTCACCATCATTTATTAGAAAATGTATACCAAAAGATTTGTGTGTATTATTCATACATGAATACTTAATGGCTCGTACAGACTGGCGCGATATTGCGTCAGTTTGCACGAGCCTTTACTTAGATACAGGACAGGACATTGACATGTCGCCCTTGCGAAGCAGGGGCGGCTCACTAGTTAAGTTATAATCCTGGACATTACATTTTGTTTAGATCACTGACCTTTGGTAAATATGTGAACACAGGGGTGCATCTAGTAGGGTTATTTTATTCCCGTCGATCAAGAACGGTTGTTTTTATTATCACTGAATGCAAAATCACCATAATGATGTCATTTTTCTTTGAAAACTACGAAGTCTCAGTTTTATAGTAAGTGCGGTATACTGACGTATTCCCTAATAGATATGATTTTCTTTATAATAAAAATATACCTATATTTTTATTGAAAATTCAAATTATAGATAAACTTCATCGCAATCTAAAAAAAATTGTACCGATCCTTTTTGTCCTACGTTTCTCATAACTGTGTAAGTCGTAACGGGTTCGTCGAACAAAAAAAATTGGACGTTTCACGAATTTTTAAAAACGGACATGAAAATAAAAGTACTGTGATGTTAGCGGAAAATATTTTTCGACTTAAATAATGAATAATGGACCGCTCCATTATTTTTATTTCATTAGAATAGTTTTCCAACAATAGGTTTTCATAATTGAAAAGGAAGCTAAAATATTTTTTCCACCTATTGTTGAATCACGGTGAAATTGGATCCTATTATGCTTTTGTTTTGCAGGATATAAAAAATATGTATATTAATATTTCATCGTTTGTACATTTTAAATATATATTTTTTTACTTATTCACAAGTAAAAAAATATATGTTTAAATAATCTCTCAGTCAGGGTAATTAATTATTTCAAATTGACTATTAATTTAAACTTTCCGTATTCAAATCACGAATTAACGAAATAAATATAAAACCGCAAATTGACTTAGTGTGTCAATTGGATAAATAATTTATTTTCCTGGCTGTATTTAAATAAAACGTGAATGTAAAACATATTTTCCCATAAACATACGTTCAATGTTGATAGTAACTATTTCATATTTATGGTGTCCTATTTTACATTAACACTGCAATGGTTGTTGGTTGTGAAAATGATGGTTCATTAAAGAAGAATTAGGTACGCTCAAAGTACTCCACAAACTCAAAATGATCACGCTTGTACAAGATCTTTTAAGCTACATTTGTGGACGAAATTCTGTTAAGCGTTTACTCAGTACATTTCATTTAGAGGGTGATCAAATAAATTCGTTGTTCTAAGGATTCGGGCATACAAGACTTTATTAATTTAACTTTCATTTCTTCCGAAAAAATATCAGTTAAACTGTATAATTAAATAAAAATGGCGTTTTATTTTATTAATTAAGTAGGTATTCACAAGAGAATTTCCCTAACAATTATATTAGCAAAATAATGTATTACTTACGAAATAACACAAAGCGTCTCGACATTCACTCATTAAAATTACCCGTAGCTGACATCAAGATTCAATACGATAATTTGTACAAAATCAAATTCTGTCTCAATTCTCAAAGCATCGTCTGTTTTGCATTACGTGAAGACAAAGCCTTAATCTTTCCCCCGGAGCGGGATCTCTTGTTTAAATGTTGGTATAAAAGCCCCGCTGTTAGCTCTTGCCACATCGCAAACAGTGTGTGCTACGCCGAATATTGACGGCGACTCTTTGCAAAGATAAAGATTTGTTTTTTCTTATAAAGATACTTGTGTGTATGTATAGTCACGGATTTCTTTAGCGTTAAAAATTGTGAGCGAAGTGACGAGAGCCGTATAGTGTTGGGAGAAGCGTTGTTTTTTTGGTAAAGGTTAAGTAAGGGATTTGACGGCGGCAGTTGCTTCGAGTAAAACAAAAGCTGTTTTAGGGGAAGAATCTAATGGTGTGACTATACATACACTAAGCTACACATCGATATCAGAAAAAAAACTTCGTCAGTAAATACCATCTTACTTCACCGCTGAACATGCTTTATTTAATAAGTCACCATAAATAAGTACTTGGAAAACGGATTTCTGATATTATTCGATATTTTAACGCATATAAAGATGCCCCAGCGTCTTGGCATTATCGGCAAGTCATAAGTACAGGAAGAAAAATGGTCTTATAGTTAGCAAGATTCGAAAAAATTGTACTAAAACTTGATTTTCAGCATGATGAAAATTGTAGGCGGTTTATAATGTCCTGAAATGACTATTTTGTGCTCTAAAATCAAAACAAGTTCCAGTGGATATTGCATGAATGTTAAAATTGTTTTCACCGAAAACCACAAAACAGGTTCAACGAAATATGCTCATCATAATACTAAAATTTGATAACAAATGCAGTATTTGATGGATAATGTTGCCATGGAATTTGCGTACCTGTATTTGTTTATCATGCCGTTCATATTATAATAGACAAAGTTTGGGTAAAGCATGCCATGGTTTGGTATCTAGTAAAATATTTCAATTAAAATGAGCTTAATTTGGTAAAATATCTCAATTAAAATGAGCTATTCATTTAGACCGAAACGTCTGTCGAACTTAGTAAAAAGATTTGAAAAAAAAAACAAATATTTCCAGGTAAGTATTTTATGTAATAAATGGTATTAACTTTGTGTATGTTTTTGGTTTTTTACCAGGTATATATGTTGTTGTTAATTATGTTTTTTAACACTTGCAATTTATTACTAAAACATATAATTGTGTAATATTTTCTTGGTGTGCACTTTTATTGTAACTTAGCGTATTTTTTCAACAGTTGGTATTTGTAATGGATTACCTAATGGACGAATGATTTATAGTAATGCACTATAAGGCTGAAGAGACAGTCTGCGCATTTAATATAATACGCACGACCGCATAGCACTGCGTGACCGATGCAGGAGGGTTAGATCACCTATGCGGCTTGCCTGCTTGCCTAGCGCAGTAATTAACTTCTTACAAGGCAATATGGTTACGTAAAAACAAACGCTTGGGTCGATCCAACAGGTACGCTTGCCGCGGTTGGTCCGTGGATGGGTGACCATCTTTACATACCGAGACTCCTCCGTGCCTCGGAAAGCACGTCCCGGCTGTTATTCGTGGATCTTTAACAGCCATTACGGGTCGTCAGAAGTCCAAAAATCTGACAAACAGTCTTACCAAGGGGTATCGTATTACCCAGTTACTGGGTTGTGGAGGTCAGATAGGCAGTCGCTCCATGTAAAATACTGGTATTCAGCTGCATCTAGTAGACTGGAAGCCGAGCCCAACATAGTTGGGAAAAACCTCTTCTATTAACAATACAATAAGCTTGTACTTATGTACCTGCGGTTTCTCTTGAGAGCTTTAATTCGCCAAAATCAATTCAGTGCCTAAACTTACCAAAAAAAGATACATAATATAAAAAAAAACATTTATAATATTGGAGAGGAAATGTACCTAATGAAAAATAGTAATAATTTACTCGGTACCTACTCATTGCAATTTTGTATGAGCAAGTATTTATATCTCCCAACTAATTTGCGCTTCGGATCTAGCGTTTTTAAACTTTGTTTTACATTTGTTGCAGGTAAGCCGGAGTTCGTGTTTGTTCGCGTAATGGATGTGGGGGATATTTAAATATTGCCTACTATTAACATTGCAAATATTGCATCGCATCATGACGGGAAACTTCCTGTAAGTTGCGAGAGTTGAGCTTTTAAATTGGACCTGAAATTTCAGGGATGTATATATTTGTATTTATTTTTTAACGAATATACAGTGGGCTTAAAACAGTCACTTTGGCAGAATCATAATAGGAAAATATTATGAATCATCGTAAAATGCCACAAACTGACAATTCATTATTTTGATCTGCGTGCGATTCATATTACGAAATCCATTTTCTATGGAGATTCGTAAACTGGTCCACACATTATGAATTTTGCTTTTGTGTCAAATTAGAGGAATTGCTAATGACAGCTGGAAATTCAGGAAATGAATCGCTTTTAGTGGAATTGCTAATGTGGCCGTTTTAGGCCCCCTGGTTGTATGGAACAATCATGAGCAAACTGCAAGCTTTGGTTACATAAGAAAACGGTGATCAGTCACACGTCCAAATACAAAGCGGCACCTTAAGGGGGATACGGTAAGGTAGCCCGCGAAATTCAAATTTTCTTTCGTTGTTTTGCAATTTGAAAGTCAGTATCAGGTTGTATGTTGATTAAAATATGATATAAACAATTATAAACATTAGAATCAGTAATAAAATTTCTTCTTCTATCGGAAATCTGAAGATTTCGCCTTATGTTAAATACTCGTGAAAATTACAGGTTTTCATGACTGCCGATATAAAATGATGATTCTAGATCCAACAAAATTCCTTTATAGGATTATACTTGTGATAAAAAATCCTCTATTTAATGCAAGGTAAGCTACAACATTCCTAATTAAATATTTCCCTCACCAATAAATTATTCTTTGAAAATTAGTCCAATGGCCCGCTAAATACACCGTACGCTTCCCGATGCGTACGGCACGTGCGATTAATAATTATCCAATTTTAGTTTTCGCTTAATCGGCTTTTTAGAAAACTCATTTGTCTGGCAAATTGTTTTACGTGTCCAAGCTAAATGAATATTCAGGGGTAATGTTGGGCGGTAGCCACTCTATTACCTGGCCGCCATGTTTTTTTAGGAAGCCTGAAAGCAAACAATTATATCGATAACGTAGCTTTTAAAATACCGCGAAAAGTACGTATCTGTTTTTTTAAAGATTATTTTGGACTGATAGAACATAATATTTGATTAACTTCTTGAAAAGTCGAGCGATTTAAATGCCTTATTTCTTACAGTCACAAAATGAGAACAGCATATGCCTTGGCAAAAATATAACGACACTTTATGGAGGCTAATTTGATGCGCCCCAATTTAAAGGAATACCCAAATTCTGAACTGACGAGAACTAGTCAAACTGACGCATTACTTATAGAGATTCCTTCAATGTAGGTATTCCGCGAAATTCAAAATTTATTTTCAAAAAACGGAAGATGTTTTGAATTTCCCGATCTTACATATTATACAGGGTGTTAGTGTAAACACCGTTATCCTTGAAACCAGTGGTTTGGTTTCATTTATAGAACGTAAAATCGATGGAAAAATACAACTTTTTTTTTTAAAGAATATCTACATTTTTCCACAAGAATATTTCACCCTACACGCAAAGGCAACGACCGGCCGCAACCGGCGGTTGGCGGGGGCGGGCGGGGCGCGCGGGACATGACCGGCCGCGGCTGTTTCGCAGTCTCTCGAATGCGTATCCATAAGTATCGGGACAGCGACGGATATTTACTTTTTAAAATCTTTTAATGAAAATAAGGTTTTTTTTTGTTGTTACTGGGTCATTTATTTTAATATTTAAGTCAACTACCCATGGTTTCAGTGACAACGGTGTTTACCCTTGCCTACTGTACTTATTATAAAACATTCGCCTGAACGCGATTAACTCAAAAACTACCGAACGGATTTTTACACAGTTTTCATCAATGAACGGAGTGATTCATGACGAAGGTTTAAGTGTACAATTCATTTTGGTTTTGTGTAAATTGGCTGAAATATGACGATGATAGTTGAAGATGTCGGAAAAAATCATGCCGACTGGGAGCTTCACTGGCATGCGCCGCGTAAACAATAGTGTTATAAGAAAACAATGTATTATAGAATTATTACTCCCAGTTATTTTCCGACAATTTCCACTAGTAAATGCTAAAGTTGAGTTTGACAAGTTCAGCTAACATCATTCCTCAAAAAGTCAACCTTTGATCACACATGTTTATCCTTCTCATCCAATTGACAATTAAATAAACCGTGCAACCGCGAACCGGAAAACGTAAAGCGGGTTGTACAGAGACGGTCAACCTTATGAGGGGTGCGGAAGCCTTTAGATGCAAGCCGACTGCAACGTAGTGGAGAAGCTTACGTCAACTGTGTACGTCTTCCGGCTAGGAACACGAATTATTCAAACGTTGGAGATCACAACGTTTTGGGCTATTGTTTGAAATTACAGATGCTTTTGTGATGACAAGACAAGCTAGAAATGGTTCCGGCATTTATTTGATAGCACGTCAATTTGCAAGGAACAAAAATGTATCTACTGATAAAAAATGTTTAACTGAGAATAGGTACAGTCACATAATGATGTTCGTCACCTTAAGAGCTATTTTTGCCTGCTCATTGTACGATAGAATCTGCTTTACCAACTTAGAATTTTATTATAAAATATTGCGGCGTAATGTCAATATCGCAGAATGACATTCGGCCATGTTCTTTACATGTCAGTCCGAATTAAAAATGTGACACTGACAGATTGATATTTAAATTGAAAAAGAATTGATTTATAATTCATAAAATGGTCAGCCCATTATAAAGGTCTAAGGTTGATGTCAACTCGACATTGGTCAAAGGTTATGCTATTTTGATCTTTATTATTAAATAATTAGGTAAGCACAGTTTTCTATGCAATACTGTGCTCAGTGCCGTACCTTCAAAAGGTATGTGTCCTGACTTGGTAGAGGAAAGAATTTGAAAACTGATAACGATATAAAATTGTTTCATATTACGAAAAAAATGCCCTGTAAACTAACAGTAGTAGTGTAGAATTGGGGTTCCTGGATCATACAAGATCCAGGAACCCGCAATTCCACACTTGAAAATGGGCTATCTATCAATCAATCAATTCATATTTGGGGTTTCTGGATGATATCCTGAAGCACTCAATTTCAACCATCGGAACCCGCAATTCCACACTGAAAATGGGCTATCTATCAATCAATTCATATTTGGGGTTTTCTGCAGATGACTAACTACGGGAAACAAATCCGATAAGAATCAGAAAAAATTGGATCGAACTTTTGACCTCATGCTCATCAGTCATCATTCCACTATTCAAGTGTGTATATTTAGGGTAACAGTAATACGCAGTGCCTACTCTATACGATACGGCGCGGCAGGGCATTGAATATGGAATGCTCTCATGTTGCCCGCCGCTGCCTTATATAGTGTGAGTATTTACGATAAACTGTCCTATTAAGTACTTCATATTTTATAAGGTAGAAATAAAATGAATAATATTTTTCTGTATTAATTTATTTTAAATATAACAATTTAATTCTCACATTTTACATAGTTGCTTGTCGATCTATTTATTACCTCATTTATTTAAATACTTATATTCTACAGAACAGTAGGTACTTAATTTTATTTAATCTATGCTTTTGGATCCATGTCATCCTGAATTCTTGCTATTAATTCTCTCGTACTGGAATAAATATCATCAAATAATATATTTTTTACAACATGCTGAACACACACATCTGCTTCACAATTACACATCGGTTGTTCGGATTTTGTAAAACTGTCCGTATCGTAAATTTCAATCTTGATTATTTTTGTCCCGCGAGTGATAGGTTTCTTTATATATTGAAAGAACGTTTGATCTGCTTTTGGTCTCTTACGAGCAAGACCTAGCGTTTTCTGTCCAGCTGTTTGTTGAACTGCTGGTTGATTCATAGGTACAAAATTGAAAAGATCTTCCGTGTCCTGAAAAATAACGTATATTGTAGTGGTGTACCAGACACCTATACTAAATAATGATTACCTAAAACAAAAGCATTTACTTTTGTTTTTATTAATACACTATTTACTAAAAATACTATTAACACTTACCGACATTACCACTTGTACAATCTTCTTTACTATATAATTTATGTTTTCTCCGTGTACAATAAAAATATTATATATTTATTTTATTTTATTAATTCACTATAATAACGTTTTATCCGTTTGGGAGACTCACATGCAGAAATTGAATGATCGATTTTTAGGTTTTTTTTTCATTTATATTATAATTTAAGGTTAATCAATAGAGTTCAAAGTCGTACGTTTTTGTTAGAAGTTGATATCCTAGACAAAAATGGTATGGTGAAATTGAACCCTCAACCCATCACGGCACCAAACATGTTATTGTTTATAGATAAAATAAGTACTACTGTACGTTTGTTCGCTGTAATATTTTTCATACATTTTATTGAGAAGATACGGCAGGCGAAATCATCGTATGTAAGTAGTATGTCATTGCTAGTGTCTTTGCGAAGTTGCAATTCTTTATATGGAGACGGATCGAAACAAAATAGCAAATCCACACACTATTGTTTCGCCTGGTTTTACCTGCTATTATTCTTAAAACCTATTTTAAAAATAAAATAAAATATCATGTATACTAATTTTTAGTTTATTTATAAAGTAACGTAAGAAGGTATATCTGTATGATGAAGTTGAATGCAAGATTTACCGAATCATCGAGATGATGTAGTTTACACCCTCAGGAAGTAGGTATTAAAATTAATTATGGGTATCTAAGTATCCCGTTTGTATGGTAGTTACTCAATCACACAAAACTGACTGAACAGATTTAGATGAAATTTAGCACACAGATAGTTTATAATCTGGGTATGTGTCTATCTTTCCAATAGCCGTTTAAAAGGAGGAGACAAATCCAGGAGTAATAATAGTATGTGGTTGAGGAACAATTCTATATAGATTTGCAATTCACTATCATCGATTTATATTTTATATCCTATACGATGTACATAAAGTTGAAATTACGCGTTCTCAATATGTTGCCAAGTAATTTTTCTGCAACTTAAATTACTTATCTATCATATTTGGGTGGTACATCTGACAAAGCATTTTTGTTACACGCGCCCTAATCCTTAAATGGAATACCATCACGCGGATTTACTACTATTTAAGAGCTAACCTGACGAAGCTGGATCATAAGAGTTCTTCTGCTAAGGGCAGTTACATCTTTACTTCAACCTACCTAAGAAAAAATCAATCTGCTAAAATGTAAGTACTCATCCGTTACTTTTTTAAAGTTAAATGTTTTTACCAACAAATGACTAGTTTTTTTTGTTAGTATTTCTAATTGATGCATTTCTTACTTCAGTTCATATTTCACTTTTCAATTGTTTTAGTATTCTTTCAATCAAGTTAACCTAAATGAAGTGAATGAAGTTGATAAATTCATATTTTATTTTATTTATTTTCTTTCTTAGCATTCAATCATTCAATTATTACACATATCAAATTGTTTGATTAGATAATTCACAATTGTTGACTTATTCTTTGATTTCGTATTTTTACAGGTCTAAGAACACAGCCGACCATCTATTCCCATCGGAAGATGAATCGCTGAGTGATACACCAGTGAAAGCCAAACTGAAGGTGGATAAGAAGCGTAAGCCAGCGTCAACGAGCAGCTCGCAACCATCCACCAGTAAGAAACAGAGGATTAACCCCATCGCTCCTGTAACCAAGGCTACTGCTCGTGAGCTATTTGGGAGTGACAGCGATGACGACGCGCTTGAAGTTAGTGGGGAGAAGACGCCTCCTCCTATTTATTCCTACATTACAAGGAGATTGGCAAACGGCTTTTCCCGTCAAATGGATGAACAGAAGAAAGGTGCGTTCTACATTGAAGTTAAAATTTATAGGTCCGATGAGATAGAGCGTGTACACCCTGTAAATAGATGGCGTCATTCAATCATCACCATTAAAAATAAAGCCAATGAAGATTCAGAGTCCTGGAAATGTATGAATGAGTTTATCAAAAGCACTAGAAAAGAGTTTAAAAAGTGTCCTCCAACATTTATAAGCTCCTATCAATAAAATTAACTTTCTGGACCGTCGTGTTATAATCAAATTGTATTACCATATAAGTATATATTCACGGCTAAATAATGTAATCCATACAAATATTTTATTGTAACATTTATCATGTTAAACTATCCATATTCATTTTATAACCTTATGTAATCGATTAATTCTATTAATTAAACTATGTAATGTGTATAACATTCGTTGTTTCTTTCCAGTTCATCCTGTCGATCACATCTCGCAAAGTTCTAATGTTATTATTAATAATGATACAAGCCAAATTGATATCTCAGAACAAGAACATGATACAAATATGTATGAACCTAATTGTTTATCAAAGAGTATTCATTGCGACAAATGTAAACTTGAGATTCCAGAACATAAATACAGATACCATAAGAGAACGAATATCCATAAATCGAATTGTTTAATGAAATCAAGGTTTGATAATGTTGAAATTATAGCAACAGCTTTTAAAAATAGAATTATGACTTATCGCTTAAACCCATCCATAGAAGACGAGAACCTCATACCAGAGGCGTTCTTAGATGATAAGCGACAATATATCTTAGAAATCATAAAGGTTTTAGTATCGAAAAATACCTGTATCAAAGTTAACTTTGAACTGTTTGCTTATTTTATATTACCTAAATCAAATGAGCAGCAGTTAAAGTCATTTAATACGAAATATGAAATTATATACAATAATACTGATTTTAATAAGATATACTCAAATGTAATAGAAGTATTTAAAAGAAAACTTACCGAATTCGAGCATTGTGAATCTGGATGGTCATTTGTTTCCATAAGTCACTTGGAAATAAATATAAATAAATATTGCCCTTTGCGGGGTGGTACATATTTAGACCTACCTGATGTTATTAAAAATACAAAAAGTTGTTTGAATATGCAGAATAATGATGAGTATTGTTTTTTGTGGAGTATAACCGCAGCGTTATATCCAGCCAAAAATAATGTCTGCAGGACGAACTCCTATCCACATTTTAGTACAATATTTAATCTAGAAGGGGTTTCATTTCCACCTTCATTTCGCGATATCAAGATATTTGAAAAGAATAACTGTGAGTTAAGTATTAATGTTTACGGATTAAATGAGTACTATACTGTAACCGGCCCTCTTTATGTTACGAGTTGTAAGAAAGCTAAACATATCAACTTACTGTATTTTGAAAAAAACAACAAAGGTCATTATTGTTTAATTAAAAACCTTTTACGTTTAGTACGACGACAAGTTTCATACCATAGAGGTAAAATGTATTTATGTGAGACTTGCTTGCAGTTTTTTACCTCCGAAAAAAAGTATAAATCTCATAGTTGCTCCAAAATTTTAACCATACTACCTAACAAAAACAGTGCAATACAATTCAAAAATTATGAACGAAAGCAAAAAATAAATTTTGTTATATACGCTGATTTTGAAAGTATATTAATGGACTATGAAATAGAGCAGAGTGATAAAAATACCATAAAGAAGAAACTACATCAACCGTCTTGTTTTGCATTTTATGTATGTTGTGCACACGACAGCAGTTTAAATAAATATGTTACATATAGAGGGCCTAACTGTGTGGAAGTATTTATTAAAAAATTGATAGGAGAAGTGAAATTGATTCATAAAATTTTGATGACAAAGAAACCAATGCGCTCTATGACAAGACAGCAAATTAATAATTATCGTAAAGCAACTACATGCCATATCTGTAATCATTTGTTATTTGATGATAAAGTTTGTGATCATGATCACATTACATCTGAGTATAGAGGCGCAGCACATTCGCATTGTAATTTAATTTATAGAGTGTGTCCCTTTATACCTATTATATTTCACAACTTAGCTGGCTATGATTCTCATATATTTATAACGGAATTATCAAAATATGATGGTGAGATAAAAGTTATAGCAGAAACTAAAGAAAAATATTTAACTATAACAAAAATAATAAATACGGGTAAAGGAAGTAAACCAATACAGATAAAATTCATAGACTCGTTTCAATTTCTTAGTTCAAGTCTTGAGAATCTATGTAAAAGTTTAACTGAGAATGATTTTATTCATTTATCCTCACATTTCCCCGACAAAAATCAATTCAATTTACTGCAAAGGAAAGGCATATTTCCGTATGAATACATCTGTTCATGGCAAAAATACAATGAAACACAACTGCCTGCTAAGGATAATTTTTATAATACTTTACAAATGAAACATATAACTGACGCTGAATATGAACATGCTCAGTCTGTGTGGAAATATTTTAATATAAGTTCTCTCGGTGAATATACAGACTTGTATTTAAAGTGTGATGTGTTATTATTATGTGATATATTTGAAAATTTCAGAAACATTTGTCTACAGCATTATAAACTCGATCCTGCATATTATGTAACTTCACCTGGACTGAGTTGGGATGCTATGCTACTTTATACAGGCGTGCAGTTAGAATTGATTCATGATTTGGAAATTTATGAAATGTTGGAGAAAGGAATACGTGGAGGGTTAGCTCAATGTTCTCACCGATATGCTAAAGCTAATAATATTTATTTACCTCAATATGATCATTCAAAACAATCAACATATTTAATATACTTGGACTGTAATAACCTTTACGGATATGCTATGACGAAAAAATTACCAATATCAGGATTTAAATTCATGACAAATAATGACATGCAAAAGTTTAATGTACTTAATGTTCCTGATGATGGGGAGTACGGATACATTTTAGAAGTAGATTTAGCGTATCCAGATCATTTACATGATTTACATAGTGATCTACCTTTCGCTCCTGAGAAATTCATACCCATTGGAGGGAAAACTCAAAAACTAATTGCAAATTTATATGATAAATATAAGTACATCATTCACTTCATTCATTTAAAAGAATGTATTAAAAATGGTCTTGTGTTGAAAAACATTCATAGGATTCTTTGTTTTAAACAAGAACATTTTTTGAAAAAGTACATAGACTTGAATACTAGATTACGTCAAGCAGCTTCAACATCATTTGAAAGAGATTTTTTCAAACTTTTAAATAACTCTATATTTGGTAAAACAATAGAAAATAAACGTAAGCATGTTGACGTAAAATTAGTTACCAAATGGACTGACACTTCGAATAAAACGAATAAGTTCATTGGTGCTGAGAAATTAATCACAAAACCTAATTTAAAAAGTGTTTCTATATTTAATGAAAATTTTATTGCTATACAGCTGAGTCCTGAAAAACTTGTTTTAGATAGACCAATATATATTGGATTTACAGTACTAGAATACTCTAAGCAACATTTATATAACTTTCATTATAATTTCATTAAGAAAAAATATGGTGGTAAAGCTAAATTGTGTTACACTGATACAGATAGCTTGTTATATTTAATACATACTGAAGACTTTTATAAAGATATGTGTGATAATTTGTCTGAATTTGACACAAGTAATTTTGAAAATAACAATCATTACAGTATTCCTAAGGTGAATAAAAGAATTCCTGGTTTGTTTAAGGATGAATTAGGAGGAGACCCAATCACTGAATTTATAGGATTAAGAGCAAAACTGTACTGTATTAAATCATTGAATACGCAAATTAATAAAGCTAAAGGCGTGTCTAAACCTATTACAAGATGTTTAAAGCCACATAACTATAAGGAGGTTTTATTTAAAAACTTAACACTTAAGCGTAAAATGAATATGATTAAATCAATGAAACATGTGCTGTACTCGCAGGAAGTAAATAAAGTAGTCTTGAACAGAATAGATGATAAAAGGCAAATTGTATCAAATCAAATTGAAACTGTTCCTTGGGGGCATAGTAACTACGTATGTTAACTGGTTTTTATGTAATGTTCTTCGATAATTTAATTATAGGTATGTTGTTTATTTTTTAATAATTTCTAACAAAATAAAAGTTTATTCACAACACACTTGACTTTTTTATTTGTTTCCATAAGTACCTAATATCAGTGTACCTTTAACATTTTTTTTTGTTATTAATAAAACACAGTTTATAAGTATTTTTTTTTATTATATTGAACTTAAAAATACACATTTGGTTCTAATAAACTCTAAATAGAGACAAACTTACACAGACCTATTATATAACATTTTAAATCCATATTATGAATTCGAACTTAACTTTTTAACTATTTTACTCACTAAAAGCTCAGTTTCACACATGATATCATCATATTCACTTCTCACTAAATACTGTACGTTCACGCTTGCACTACCAGGTTCAATGTCTATTTCATCCATGTGGTGACCGTCCAAATCATGTATAATTATTTTTATTAGTTGGCGAACACGCCCTGGTTCTTGACGCATGATAAATGATGTGTTTTTAAAAGATTTTGATTTCGTTTTTTGAATCTTCTTCTTCTTCTTCTTCTGTTTTTGTTGTTCTTCTATTTTTTGGTGTTGTCTCTCTTCACACACACTTGCCGCTACTTCAGCATACCGAGTTTCTCTATCTTGAGCATAGTAGAAAGGATTTATAATTGAATCGGGGATAAAATTCTTGAAAAAAAAAAAAAAAAAAAAAAAAATATGTTAATTATTATATTAATATTTTATTTTAGGTATAATTATTTAATAGCAAAACGAGCTTAGATACTTACATTACACTGAGGGTTAATATCTAAAACAGGACTGTAGGACGGTGAGTGTGACATGATGCTGTAAAAAAAAAAAAAAAGTACTGCATTATTTATTTTATAATAGATCGAATAATAAAATAATTAAACAATAAACTTAAAAAATATTTACCTTGGTAATGTCCTCATAAACGAAAGCGATACGAAACGACTTACTTATGGAAAAGAGGGCAGCAAAGTGAAGTGATTGCTTATTTTATAATAAGTAGGTACACGCCTTACCTTAGATTACTTATTATGTGTAAATTTGAAAGATGAGAATAGCATCTTTCTTGTACTCAACACAAGTTTCGACTTGTTAGTTAAACAAGTATATATGTGCATGTTATGTAGTTTTTTAATTAATACGTAAGATGAAGTTGATTAAGCAACCCATATCCCTCAATGTTAATAATATAAAATTAAGTGACTCCGTTCACCACATAAGACATAGCGCTTTATTACCTAATACAATTCGATGTATAATATGTGGTCCATCAAACTGTGGTAAAACGAATGTTATGATTAGTTTACTGATGCATCAAAATGGGCTCAAATTTAAAAATCTTTATCTTTACTCTAAAACTACTTTTCAACCAAAATACCGTTTCTTGACTGAAGTTTTGAAAAGAGTACCACAGATTAACTTCTACGAGTTCAGTGACGATAAAGATGTAATTTCTCCGAGTGAAGCTTTAACGAATTCTGTATTCATTTTCGATGATGTTGCGTGTGAAAATCAAGTAAATATCCGTAATTATTTTTGTATGGGTAGGCATAAACAAATCGATTGTTTTTATTTATCTCAAACCTATTCAAAAATTCCAAAACAATTGTTACGTGACAATGTTAATTTTCTTATTATATTCAAGCAAGATGATGTGAATTTAAAACATATTTATGAAGAGCATGTTAGTTCTGATTTACATTGGACAGAGTTCAAGAACATTTGTCGAACTGTTTGGAGTACACCTTATAATTTTCTACTTATAAATAAAGAATCTTCATTCAATAATGGAAGGTACCGACAGAATTTTGATATTTTTTTTAAATTTGACTGACTGTCTTAAATGTACTTAAGTAATTAATATGCAAAAACAAATTCAGTATAGTTTGTTCTTTAGCTGAACGTAGTTGTTATAATATAACATGGAGAAAAATATTAAAATAGAATTAATTAAGTCTGTAGACTCCATAAAGAATAAAATAAAACAATTGAAGGATCAGGAACACTCAATGAACTTGTCACTCGATAAAATGCTAAAACCTGTCACAGATCCCCTTAAAACTCTAGTTGATTCGAATATAAATATGGAAAAAATAAAACATTTAGAAAATACAACACGCTCTAATTCTGGAGACATTGAAATGGATGACATTAATACTAGCTCATCTACAAAGTTTGAGGACTGTTACGAACCAAAACTTAATTCTACACAATTGGTTAAAAAGTCTCCCAAAATGAAATTGACAGATGATTTAGAAATTTCATTAGAGGGTCCTGATGTCTATGATATTTATGATGGTATAAATGTACCGTTTGGAATAAGAAGCGAAAACAAAATTTTATTAATGGGAAATTCAGTAGTATCATTTTCTAAAATTGATAGTTTGAATTACGATACCGACATTTTGATTAAAATCGATGATAAATCCTACAATTTAACTCCTGGTCTAAAAGAACTTTTACTCCGAAAGAAACCTGATTTAAAATTAATATCCAGCAAAGATAAACTTGTCTACAAGGATATATTGCATTATACAAATGCTCATAAAAGAGACTTCAATGCTAAAGGACAAATAAAAGGTGATAAAGGAATAAAATATCGTGAAATAATCAGACCTTTGTTTTCTGAAACGTCAAACGATGATAATCACACTAAACTTGGAGGACACTTGCCAAAGTTAAAGAAATACAAAAACAATACTGATCTGGTATATTGGGACGACCCCAACGAATTGGTTGAGAGACTGAAACTATTAGTTGCTTCAAGAGATGCTGGCAATACAAATCATGATAATGAAATTTTATCGATAATAGAAGAATTAAAAGAAGCTGACATAATTAAAGAATAAATAGTAGCACTAATATAGTTTTCTTTCAGTATCATTGCTGAATTCAAGACAAATGTTTATTTACTGAATTCTGAACATGAGTAAAGCCGATGTAGTAAATGAAATTCATAAAAATGCAAGGGTAAACTTTCCACGAAGACATGTTATAATGAAAGATATAGATGACCTTTGGCAAGCAGACTTAATTGATATGCAATCAATTTCTAAAGAAAACAAAAAGTACAGATTTATTCTTACGGTTATCGATACATTTTCGAAATATGCTTGGGCTTTTCCTTTGAAAAATAAAACCAAAGATGTTGTATGTAACTCTTTCAAGATTTTGTTGGATAAAGGGCGTGTCCCCAAAAATCTGCAAACGGATAATGGAACAGAATTTTATAACAATAAATTTCAAAAACTTATGAAATCTTATAATATAAACCATTATTCAACTTTTTCGACAAAAAAGGCATCAATAGTTGAGCGATTTATCAGAACATTGAAATCTAAACTGTATAAGGAATTCAGTTTAAAAGGTGACTATAACTGGATAGATAATACCCTTAATAATGCTATTTACAAATACAATCACACCCATCATCGGACTATTGATGAAATCCCTGCAAACGTGGATAAAACTAATAAAGAACACATACTAGGGAGATATATCAGTTTGGTGAAAAACAATAGTATAAAAAGCAAATTTAAAGTGGGTGATTATGTACGTATCAGTAAGTACAAAGGAACATTTGAAAAAGGATATACCCCCAACTGGTCGACAGAAATATTTAAAATTCGAAAAATACAATACACAACTCCTATCACCTACCTAATTGAAGATGCGATCAGCCGACCCATTTTAGGTGCATTTTATGTACAAGAGCTGCAAAAGACTAAACATCCTAATTTATATCTAGTCGAAAAAGTTCTTAGAAGTAAAGGAAATAGGGTTTTAGTAAAATGGTTAGGTTTGTCTTCTTCTGAAAACAGTTGGATTGACAAATCGAATATTTATTAAGTGTTCAACCCATGATGCGTCAGTCTTATGATGGGTATTGGAGAGAGCAGTCTTCTCAATTGGCTTATAAATAATTTACCATTTGAATTACATTTACCAGGATACAATTATTGCGGACCTGGCACAAAATTAATTAAAAGGCTAACACGTGGAGATAAAGGCATTAATAAATTAGATGAATATTGCAAAGAACACGACATTGCCTATCACAAATCTTCAAACTTAAAGGATCGCCACAAGGCAGATTTCGTTTTGTTAAATATGGCTAAAAAGCGAGCACTTGCCTCAGATGCGAGTGTAGGAGAAAAACTGGCAGCACGTATGATAAGCAGCGCTATGTCGAAAAAAATAAAAACTGGTTCTGGCCTAAAAAAAGGTAGCAAAAAGTGTTCTCCAAAAATGACATCTGGAAAAGGGTTGAAAAATAAATTTAAAAATATTATTAACAAAACGAAAAGACATATAAAAAAATTAAAACCAAAATGCAAAAAAGTGGCGATAGAATTAGCTATAGCTGCTACTAGAGAATTAGCTAATGATTCATCCATTAAACTTCCTCGCATTATTCCTATACCAAAATCTGGCGGAGTATTACGTTTGATTCCTATTTTTGCTGGTTTATCGGCGGCAGGCGCCCTAGCAGGTGGTGCAGCTGGTATTGCTAAAACCATAAATGAATTCAAGATGGCAAAAAAGTTGTATGCTGAATCGAAGAGGCACAATGAAAAGATGGAGGCTCTCTGCATCGGAAAAGGCCTTCACCTTAAACCACATAAAGATGGGCTCGGAATTTTCGTATCGAAAGAAAAAAACTAATATATCGGCTACCTAAACGACCCTTGAGTAATTTAGACATTTTGAAGTATGGAAATAATATTCCCTATTTTAGAGGTGTCTTTATGAGAGATGAGCTCCCTAAATACCCTTTTAAAAAAGAATGTGGAGTTATTAATTTAGATAGCTCTCAAAATCCTGGTTCTCATTGGGTAGCCTATGTAAAATACAATGATTATATTGAGTATTTTGACAGTTATGGAAATCTTAAACCTCCAAAGGAATTTATAAAATATGTGGGTTCCGAAGTTCACTATAATTATGATAATATTCAACGTGATCATCCTTTCAATTGTGGACATCTTTGTTTAAAGTATTTGAAGAATTTTTGGTCTATTGCAAGAATAAAATAAACAGAATCTTGTAAAAGAGTTCAGTATAGAAGCATGTCTACTACGATTACCATCTCTGGAAATAAATCGGAACTGGTTACATACTTTCAACCACCACTAGATTTATCTACCGAATACGAGTGCGGTTTGCTGTTCTTTTCAGTATTAAATTCAAGACCAAATATTCCGATTAATAACAGCAGTCTGTCTGTGATCAGAATCGAATGTGATCTTGTTCACGGTTCGTACCACAACGGATTACCAACTCATTTCATTCATGAATTTGTATCTGATACTGCTCCAGGTCATCAGTGCATGGAAATACCACAAAACGTTATTTACTATCCAGTAAAGAAAAATATAATTTCATCTATATCTGTTCGGATTATTGATCAATTTGGTCACTGTATTAACTTTGGAGAAGAATATATTCAACTACGTCTTCATTTAAGAAAAACAAAATGATAATATACTATAAAAACACCCCCTTTAAAACAAAACGGTTTAGTTCTTCTTCGATTACTGAAGTGCTGAGACGTAATAAAAAAATTAAGAAATTGACTGAAGCAAATAAACATTTTCTTAAAGCCCTAGGATTTAAAGTATGAATATACTACAGATAACTGAATCACCACACTTCGACACTTCCATTGAAAGTTATGAAGTCCATTCATACAATCCCTACAATAACAGCTTTAGAGAAAACGATGAAATCCGGATTCCCATACACCAACAAGACATATACGTGCTACCATCAGCCAGTTCAATTTACATCGAAGGTCAAGCAAAACTCTTCGGTAAAGATGGGAATCCAATCAAGAAAACTGTTACGCTCACTAATAACCCTGTTATGTCTTTGTTTCAAGACATCAGGTACGAAATAAATGGTATTGAAATAGACCGTATAAAAAATTCTGGAATTACGTCAACAATAAAATCATACATCTCATTAAATGAAGCAGAAAATAAAGTTGCTGCCCTGTGGGGTTGGAGTTTAGAGGGATTTCAAAGTGATGGATATTTTAGTGCTGTGATACCATTAAATAAGGTTTTAGGGTTTGCAGAGGATTACAATAAAATAGTGATAAATTGCAAACATGAACTTATATTGAACAGAAGTAACACTAACTTAAACAGTGTTATTCTTACTGATGATATTGCTCATTTTCAAATAGAAATACAAAGAGTTCAGTGGAGGGTGCCACACATAAAAGTATCAGACCGAGAACGACTGACACTTTTAAAGCATTTAGAAAGAGATAAACCTATTCAGATGGCGTTTAGAAATTGGGATTTATATGAGTATCCATTATTACCTAAAACCACAAAGCATTCTTGGTCAGTTAAAACTGCTTCACAATTGGAAAAACCTAGATATGTAGTTTTTTGCTTACAAACTAATCGAAAAAATAATAAAACTAAAGACAGTTCAGTATTCGATCATTGTGAAGTAACAAACGTTACACTCTTTTTAAATTCACAATATTATCCGTATGAACATTTAGGCTTAAAGTTTTCTGAGAACAAATATAGTATATTATACGAAATGTTTGTGAAATTTCGTCAGTCGTACTACAACTATCCAGTAGACCCGTTACTTAGCTTAAAGGAGTTCAAAGAAAAAGCCCCTCTCTTTATCTTAGACTGCTCAAGACAAAACGATACCCTGAAAACAGGTCCAGTGGACGTGAGGTTGGAAATTGAATGTTCTACTGCAATACCAGATAAGACGACTGCATATTGTTTGATTATAAATGATCGACTTGTGGAATACAAACCTCTCAGCAACATTGTGCGCAGGTTATCATGACTGCCATTGTAGATGTTCAAGGATTTAAAACAGAA
The DNA here is from genome assembly GCA_947363905.1 of Lithophane semibrunnea. Lineage (NCBI taxonomy): Eukaryota > Metazoa > Arthropoda > Insecta > Lepidoptera > Noctuidae > Lithophane > Lithophane semibrunnea. The sequence continues at coordinate 7,086,352 of OX376190.1, forward strand.
AGAAATGAATTTATCATTAAGGAAATTGCTGTACTTTGTAATAAAAAAATTCTGGTGTTTTTAATTAAGCCCCCGTTTCCATTTTACGATTTGACGAAACCGGAAAAACGACAAGTCAGTTGGATTGAACGTAATAGAAAGATATACTGGAGTGAAGGATTTGTGTCTTACTCAAATCATCAGAAATTGATTGTATATATTTTAAGAGATAAACGTGTTTACACCAAAGGTTTAGAAAAAGTGTTATGGTTAAAAAATATTTCTAATAATAATAATATATATAATTTAGAAGATGAAGGTTGCCCTAATTTATTAAGCTTGAATAATAAATATGAACATTCTCATGATGTGTATAGTTGTATTTATCATGATACAATATGTGCTTTAAAAAATGTAATTTGTTTAAATAAATGGTGTATGGATAATAAATATTTGAAATAAATATTTAGTTGTTTAATTTTTGAAAATTGGGTAATATGTATCAGTTTCCTATCCCTACCAATCCCCTCCAATGTTAATCGTTATAAGCTGCTGGTAACAGATGTGAAATGTCATACTTATAAAGTTATTTGTATCAAGAACTAGGAAGTGAGTAAAGAGAATATGTCTCAAAATAAATACAATCCTCGATATGAAACGTATAATACATATAAAATGCGTGAATTTTCATTTAGATATTATTGGGCAACGGCTGATTCAAGGAGAAGATTGGTGATGGAAATGGCTGACGCTGGATTTTTTTATTTTGGAAATAGTGTAAATGATAAAGCAGCATGTTTCTCTTGTGGAGGTGTTATAGAAGATTGGGAGATTTACGACGATCCATGGATGCAACATGCTTTGCAGTTTCCTCAATGTTTTTATTTGAATGCTGTGAAAGGAAGATATTATATTATTATGTGTCTGAAACAGTTACTCTATTGAATTCAGAATGAATCTACTTATATGCCTACATATTATTGAAGTGTTATGTACCACAGCAGGGGAGTTAAACATAACTGAGACGAAATGTAGACCACACTATTATTTCATTTCTTCGAATATAATGTTTGATGGTTGAAATTGAGTGCTTCAGGATATCATCCAGAAACCCCAAATATTAATTGATTGATTGATAGATAACCCATTTTCAAGTGTGGAATTGCGGGTTCCTGGATCTTGTATGATCCAGGAACCCCAATTCTACACTACTAACAGTTTCATTTTTACTCTCACTACAAAATATAATTCTTTAGTTATATTTTATTCCCGCACTCGTTAAAGGTTTTTAATTAATGAAACCAAATACTACGAGTTCATTATTTACCTCTACCGCATTTTTTTATTTGCAGTACTATACAGCCTACAGCTTTCAGCAGTCTAATGGTTTATGTATCAAATTCATACGCAGAGTTTAGTCCATTTAGGGAACATGCTTGGCTTGAGTTACCAATTACACTACATTGGCTAAAGCCTAGTCAGGTAAATCGGTGTACGGTAAGCGGTAAGCCGCATGAAACTGGAATACTGTCTGAGAAGAGATTAGTATTGATGTGGCGAAGACTAACTTTGAAAGATGTGCAGCTATGTTCAGGTGTTTAAAGGTTACAGACGAAATTGGCAGAAAAGACTTTCATTTTGTGGATATTTATAAATTACATTTTTTCTATAAATAAACTTAGCTGATGTTACAAAATTACAAAGGAATTTATCATCGTTTTGTCAGCGGTGTTTATTAGTATATCTTTTATTAAATAATTTAATAATAATAATAGTTTGAGTAGTTGTCCCTGGATATTTAAAAAAAAAATTTTTTCTTTGTTCTTGTCATCTTGTTCACCAGTGTAATTTTTATTAAAAATGGGTATAACAGGCAATATTTTTTTTTTTAATCTTTAATGTTGGTAGATTCATATGAAATTATTACTTTATTCAGATGTTAGCTAGAAAAAAGTTATTCAAATTCAAATTCAAATTTTCGTATGTTCAACGTTCTGCCAAACATCCTGTATGTTTGGGTTTGTTGGCTAATATTAGTTGGGTTATAGCATAGATATCCGGGTTATAGAGTTATTACATGAGTCTTAAAACCTAAACTTAATACCTTTCAAACTTTTACTACTATTCATACACACTTCCTATTTAAATTCTCTTATTTTAGTTTAGTCAGTGAACAATAGAATAAAAATAATACTTTTTCAATCACAAAATGTCGCGAAACCAAACCAAAATCCAATAAACTCTCCTGAAAATGAACAAATGGTTCCAATTTTCAAAGTCGCAGTAGGTACGTATTCTATTATATTATATTATATCTTTTATCCTTTAGTCCGAGCATCAACTGCATCCTTAGAAAATAAGCGACTACAATACAGTATTACATGAACCTATGTTGGAAAAATGTTCACGGAATTGAATTTTACTTTCAAACGGGCTCTTTGTTACCGAAGGTAAGAAAACAAAGTACTTGTAAATAAGCAGATATTTTACTATTCTGTCTTTACAGTTTGTCTGGCTGTACAGTCACGAACATAAATACCTTACGGTTTCGCAACATTCGGAAGCGTTTATTTTTGTTACGTGAAGTAAAAATTACAATTTGAGAAAAGACCTACTTCATAAAAGTAAGGTTTCGAGAATGCCATGTTCGTTACACCATAAAATATTTATCAATACTTTAGGGAAAATTCGCTTTTGAATCTTGCGTAATTGTTAGATTATATGTCGACAGTTCAGTGAATGCGTTCAAATCTGTGAGTTTCATAATAAAGAATATGTGTTTTCCGAATTTGATCCTTTTTACTACTAGAAATTATCCAATAACTACTGACAGGTGTCAGGAACAAATTCTTTCGGCCGGACCGACCGGTTAGAGTATTTATGCTCGTGACTGTACGTGAGACTTTTTTTTTCTTTACCTACTTAATCTTGTCTATTCATAACACTGTTTCTTTGTTGTCCTGTTCATAATGTTGAAGGAAATAAAAAAAATCTAAGAGTTTTTAGTTATTGTGTTGGTATTAAAAATGTTGAAGGTAAACATTAAAACATATTTTTACATTTACAAACATATTTTTCAGCATGAACTTTTTTTTTTCTTTTTGAGAACAACAGTAGAAAAGAAACACGTCTCGCCAACGATAAGAAATAAAAACTATGAAACTGTTAACATTAGCATGTCGGTGACGGGAACCAACAAGATGTTCCTCTTCCAAAAATCGCTCAAAGCGCCTGAAGAAGTTTTCACTTCAAAGAAAGTTATCAAAATAACTTTGAACTTAATGGACAAAACAGCAAAGTAAATGAACAACAACTACCCCCAATAACGTCTAAAACATATTAATTTAGATAAGAAATTTTCTACTTACAATTAACGAAACAAGGGGGTGTCTCAATCCAATTTACGCTATAATTATGACGTCATCGGAGAAGGATTTAATTAAAGACCTTTTAGAGGCCTCCGAGGTAATTGGTGTTCAATGAGTCTTTCGTAGTCCGAGCTACAAACAGCGGACCGACTGATTATGTTACAGTGTATTTAACAATCCTTGTTTCACTTATTTCACTTTTCTTGCCGTTTTTGAGGAGAAAATCTTTGATAATATTGTGAAAAATATAAACTTCTATAATCTTAGAAAGTTATATTAATTAGCAGCCTTTGCACGGTAAAAAAATGTTCTCCAAATTGTCGATGAACTTTAAATTAATTTAAAAAATACATAGATTCTGCATAGAGGAGTCAAGTAACCTTTAAAAACAGTCTAATAACTTATGATTAAAAAATCGGAATTTTAATTAATAAAGTTTGCCATAGCAAAATATCCTATAGGTAAGATACCTACAGTTGATTCGCTTAGTAATCTCGGGGCAATACTGCCGTTTGCTACAGTTTTTCTTATAGCGATTTTTTTACTCTAGCAATAACAATCACACAACAAGAAAAAAATAAGATTAGGTACGTAAGCATATCCATAAAAAAATACTATATTTTTTTCTTTATTTTATAAGTACCCTTCCCTGTCCCACTCCTGGGCAAAGGCCTCCCTGCACTCCTTCCAGTTTTGACGGAACCTATCCAGCTCGTTCCGCCATCTCCTGCGTGGTTTGCGGCGCCCCGCCCCACTGTTTCAAGGCACCAGTCCATGCTATGTGGGCCCAATTTATTTTTGGCCCAATTAGTACTCTTGAAAATTAATTAAGTAAAACCCCTTTATCTTCTGTAAACAAAAACAATACCTACGTAACTTCCCCTTTTTCTAACGACACGATAAGTAGAGTAAAGCAGTACTAACTCGAGTCGAGATGATAGTCCTTAAGCCTCATTCAGCTACAATGTATCGTCGTAATTATCACTATGGCGCAAGTAGTGACTATCCTAACTAGGTAGCTACACAACTTCACCCTTATTGGTCGAGAAAATTATGATCGAAGAATATAGTTTTAGATTATACATTATATACATACATAAACTCACGCCTTCTTCTCATAGGGGTTGATTATGATCGTTATTATTCTAATTTTGATTTTTAAATTAAAATAAACACTCAAAGCAAAGGAACATAAAGGTTAAAAAAAAAAAAGTTACTCGTACTAACCAACCCTCCAAACCAGTATTCATTTATTAGATAAGACTATAAAAACAGCACAGATAAAGGTCTGAAAAAAAAAATGACAATCGTAGAGAATAATTAAATGCACAGTTCTTTATCCAAATTAATAAAATACTAGATTTATTCCAAAAGGCAGAATTATTAAAAACAGCGAAATCAAACAATACATTTTCCTAACTAGACATTGCTTTTAAACAATGGTTTATATTGAATGTCGTAAAGAGAATCGCAGGAACAAAAGCTCAGAGAAAAAGAAAAACAAAAACATGTTGTCAGTACTAAAATATTAATTAACATTTCCGTTCAATTTTTTACTGTACGCATACAGCAGAAACACAATATTATTAATATGCGGTAGAAAACGAAGAAAGGGCAGTCATTTGCCTGGTAAACATTCGCTTTCTTAGCCCCAAGCAGAAAGGAGATGTGCTCTTGATAGTTAATTAAATTTAAATATGTGTAAGCGAACGCGAAAGAGCGTGTTGGCTTTGTATTTATCTCGCTCGAAACGCTCGGATATAAATACCTCCTAGATTTTTCTTAGCTTACTTCAAGTGAAGCTACCCTCGACTCGCCGTTTGTCGTTGCATTATTTATAAACGGATATTATGTCCAAATGGTACACCGTTTTTTATCTTATATACAGCAATGATATTTTAAATAAATAAAAAATAATATTAATATAACTGAAAAGTGGATTTTTAGTTTTCTATTTTCCGTCATGTAAATTATCAACCATAAATCTATGTAAGTTTTTTAAATAATGTCATTTTATTTAATTAAGCCAATAATGGCTATAGTTATTTTTAAGAAGAAGCTTCGCGAACGCGAGGAGCTCGTGGCTAAGTAATAACAGCCGAACGGGTCGATCCATCAGGTTAAGCTACGCTTGCCGGGGTTGGTCCGTGGATGGGCGACCATCTTTACATACCGAGACTCCTCCGTGCTTCGGTAAGCACGTTAAGCCGTTGGTCCCAGTTGTCATTTGTAGATCTTTGACAGTCGTTACGAGTCGTCAGAAACCCGAAAGTCTGACAACCAAGGGGTATCGTGTTACCCAATAACTGAGGTGTGGAGGTCAGATAGGCAGTCGCTCCATGTAAAATACTGATATACAGCTGCATCCGGTTAGACTGGAAGTCGACCACAACATTATTGGGAAAAGGCTAGGCAGATGATGAAGAAGTTTCGCGACCAATTTAAATCTGCCTCACAATGAACAATCGCATAGTTTTAATTTTACTAGCAAATAGTAAAGTACCCGTTTACCCCTTGAAAAAGAATTGTTCATAATAAACATTCTAGTTTTATATTGTAACTCCGGGGCACTTCTGTGTTCGTTATTAAAGGAATATTGTATGGAGCACAAGACCTAATTAATTTATCTGATACAAACAGTTTTCAATTACGGCCTTACACAGAGCTTAGCAACATGTTATTTAAACTGGCCTTTTTTTGTATAATAAAATGATTACAAAACCCTTATTGGTGATTATTATATAGGACTCGACCTTTGTGGACAAACACGACCCTGCAGAACATGAAAGATAAAATATAGTCGTGACATAATGTGTCGTTTTTTTAACTTGCTCATTAAATTTTTATTCTGTCGTTTATTTGGAGTGTCCCTGGATAAACATTTAGGTAATAGGTCTATTAGATACAGTTCACAATTTTAAGATTTTAAGGCCACTAGGCGATTAGGTGTTCATTTCCATTAGGAAATATTACACTATTATGTTACCACTTTGGGCATGCTAATTATAGCATGCCCAAAGTGGTAACATAATAGTGGCAGCTAATGCAAAGCGAGTTCACGCAAACGAGAAAAAGGTTCCTGTCTCTTCAAGAAAAGAGTACACCACAAGGCGTGTTCCACATGAAAGTAAAACAATCAAACCATTTCCTCTACTAAAATAGTAGCAGGAACTGCACAAATAACATCCTCTTTTCTGCATATGTTAATTTAAAAGCATTTAATTCGGAACGGTGTAAGAAAAACATTGGAAAGTTTGTGCAAAGCACCGCACAAAGGTGACAAAGTAAAAATTTACATTGAGTCGTTGTTGCAAGTGGAATGTATCGGCTTTGAACAGTGGTCAGTCGCCTAGCAAATGTTATACATATGTAGTAATACATATAAACCCTTATATCCTGGGACGAAAGTTACGCTGAGATATTTACTCATGCTGACAGTGAAAATGCACCTGAAATCAATTTTGAATTTCATTATGTGGTTTTGTCCGCAGGTGTATCGGTTGCACTGCTGTTGCGGTCTTAAACCGCATGCGGGGACAAGATCACCGCTTGTCACTACATTAATTTGTGTCAATGGATTTTTTCGACGCTGTAATAGCCTGTTTCACACATTATTGACTACCTTATGGGCATACATTATTATGTATAATCTATTAGGAATATTTTTTTCAATGTTAGGTAGGTACATGATATTAGATAGTCTTGTCATAGATAGTGCCGCGCTCCGTACTAATTGAGTAGAGCTTGCATACAGTACAGTAAGCGCAGTTAGGGGCGCGTCTTCGCGGATGGCACTATCTGACTACCCCAAAAAGTTCCACCAATTTAATCTTCCAAAATTAATGTCGTATTTTTTTTTTTAAGAAGAACCAAAGCTTACTTAGGACCATTTATTTTGAAAGCCATCATGATTCGCTGATATTTACTCTGTGATTGATAAAATTTGAAGACCATCACTAACCCTTTTGAATTAACAAAGCCATTACATTTAATCTTTTGGACAGGCGACAATTAATTAGTTATAAAACACTTCGTCGAAAAATTTACTTTAATGGTCTGAATTTTAAAAGTACTTGGCGAGCGAGTAAACGTACTACATTTTAATTAAAACAATTAAATTCGATAGTTTTCCGCTTTATTGACTTTTTACGGTTACATATTGTAAATAAAGTGCATTCGGGTTCCGTGTACCGAAAGAGCATCGCCCTGTATAAGCCCCACCGCAATTAAACAGCCGGCCAGTGTTATTCGATAAAAAGCTATTATTGGAAATTCAAGTGTAATGTACTGTTAATTACTACGCTTTAATTAATTTTGTCAAACAATTAATTTGAACAATTGATTTTAACTGATTATAGGATTGTTAACAAATGACCTGTAGCGGTGAATGTAACGCGTGTTTCCATGGCAACTATGCTTTTGCTTATTCGAAAACATGCGATTTATAAATTCTACATTCGTGGCTGATTGATAGAATTTGGCTTTGTGGTTATACACCACTTATTTGTTGAGTTTAAGATAAAAAAAAAAATAAAAGGCCTGGACTGCCTCTTTGGTCTAGTAGTCGCAAGCGCTACGGGTTCGATTCCCAGTTCGGGCAAAGTTTCGGGTTTTTTCATCAGGAATTTCTCAGAAGTAGCCCGGAGTCTGGATTTATGCTCGGTTGATGGCAATAGGCTCGCTCCCTATTACATAGGCTTAAACATAACTAGTGCAATGTGGGTGCACTATAGGTACACCTGTGCCTAACCCTTCGGGGAAAATGTGAATGTGGTTTAATTTTATTAAAAGGCACATCACACGATAAAACCACGAAATAAAAAATATTATTAATTTAATTTATTGACGAAATGCTTACAAATCTCATAACGTAGTAAAATATGCACCGTTTATTCTAGTTAAAATAATATCTAGCTTACTGGACAAAATAGAGATGCTTCGCAATATTAACAGGTAAAACTATTTAATAAAGCACAACAGGCATGCCAACGCTGTCTCGACATTTAGTTGCTATGTTCCTTAGACAATGAACGCTGGACCTCAAAATCTAATCTATATTTTGTAAAGTTCAGACTGCAAGCGTTAGACGCGCGTTTTGCCCAGACACGCTAAAACTGTACTGGTTGCCTTAAGATATTTTCTTAGATACGCGGCCTACGGTGATATTACAAAACGCGCGTCAACCGTTTGCCTTCTGAACTCACCCTTACAATTATTACGACTAATATTCTCAGATATTTAATCAGAACCTCCATTCTCAATATTACTGCTATTCACAACATTTGCAGATGAAGCTGCATTTCAAACGGAGGCCAATTTGTGGTTTCGTATCAATTAATTTCTCGGGTAACAAGCAGCATTATAATAGCGAGATATGTCGAATTTGCAGAGTAATTGTTATCGTGAACGCAATTGCAGGCTCGGGTAGCGGACATTGTTAGAAGCTGCACTAAGACTCATATTCGCTCACGTATTTTTTCTTTAGAACCTGGAACCACTTTCCTGGTGGAAGTTCGACTGATACTTTAATTATAAGTGCAGACTACGGTGCATGGATGAAACAATTATGATCTCGAAGTAAAAAACTTTTCCATGACGGAATAAAATAATTTCGAATATTTTGTTGAAATCAGGATATTTTAATTGGGTTGATTGAAATGATTAAATGTTATTATTAATACGGCTTTGTATTTTTTTTTAATTTATATAAATAAAACGTGTAATGGAATCAAAATCAGACATTTCTTGTGTCTGTGTATAAAAGACGTTTTTCTCAAGAACTGTTTAACATAATATTATGATATTATAAGGTTTATTTATTTGTTTTCACATCCTTGGCACAAACATCAGTGTAGCCCTGGCCCTTGTACTAGGAGTTCCTGTATCACAAAAGCCAAATTATCCAATCATATTACTTAGGCTCCTACCAATTATCTTCTTTAATTGTTTTACTTAACTTGTGTTATTTTCTGCAACAGATTAAGCGAATGAATTAACGTCATTTATTTGTCATATTCCACGTCCATCTTAATATAATTTTTATTAAAAAAGACGCGCAAGTGGGTGGTCTTTTTTTAATAAAAAACAAGAGAGACCAGCTAACTCTTAAAGGTAAATTAATTTAAGCAGCGCAGAAGCTGAAGCTTGCATGTTATTCCACTAAAACGTACCACGTCTTTCATGTAAATATTACTGAAACATAATTTATATTAAAGTTATTAACCTCTTGTCTAATGCTTTCGGGATTAGTTTGAGATTTGTATTCTTGAGACCGAGCTTTTGTAATGTTTTATAATTATAAATATAACATTTTTATTCGTGTGTTGTTAAATTCTTCTGTTTTTTTAAATATTTTTATTTATTTTATTATTTATGTATACACAGTAAAATACATACAGATACGAAATTATTATAATTTGAGTACAAAGGTTGGTTTTATTTATTTTTCTAGGAAGGAAACTTGGCAAAATCCTGTTTTAATATAAAATCTACTGCATTATAACTTATAGCTTTATATTATTATAGAATTTTTAATATTACTCTTTACTTTTTGTTATTGCTTTTTAATATTAAGTCAGAATGGGCGGCATAAAAAGGTCACCACTAAACAAACGAAAAAAAAAAAAAATTGAACTGCTGGGTGTTTAAAATTTCAAAGTCTTTGTGCTAACTTTTAATTTTAGTTAGACCAATATAAAGTGATGCCTTGAATTTTAACAAAAAATCCACTTAAATAAATCCTTCTGCATCTTAACATTTCAGGGTAACCCTCATCATCCAGTTCGTTATAAAGCAAGTTAATCACGAATGTAGCTGAAATCCCCCGATCTATCGCAATCCTACCCTGAATTTCGCATAAGAAGGCATGCGCGTAATTTGGCCGCCGCGAAATCGACTGCCTATCTCCTATTGGTTTCATCCTTAATTTAATTCTAAAGAGACGTATCGACGAGGCCAACGAACCATAAAGACGTATGTAGTCGTAAGAAAGACCCAAGCATATTGATAGAAGCCATTCTGGTGGCATGCCCCATTGACTTGCGGGCGAGACCGCTCCATTTTATTATGTAACGAATTGGATAATTCTGTGGAGAAGTCCTCTTGTGATTTTGATTGGTGTTTTCATCGGAGAGTATACCTACTCGCCATTTTCGCTTCGTTCCAATATCTAGAATTCGTAGAAATGTCATGAATGGAAAATCCACTACAGTCCGGCCGTCGCGTCGAGAGAATGCGATAATACACCTGTCAATTTCATATTAACGAATATTATGTGTTTTGCGAATTTGATCCTTATTACTACTAAAAGAAATTCATCCTCTTGACGGCTGAACTGTACCTGTGTTGTGCCTATTTGGTGCTACGTCATTTCAGGCGTTCGTGATCGTCATAGTGTTCAAAGGCCAGTGTTTAACAATGGTTCCTTTGGAACAAAATATGGCGGTCAATAATCTAACCTAGGTGACCTAGAAAGATTGATAGGCTTGGCAGCCAAATTGGAGATATATTGAAAATGTAGAAAGTTGCAGCAAATTATTTTCTTTTCTGAATGTCTGAAAAAATCTAGTAAAATCCTTTAGACAAGTTTGTTGGTGATATTAAGGCGTCATCTCCACGGGCCATCAAATTCAATAGAAACTCTATGAATCAATCTCCACACAGTGATATCATTGAATCAATCTCCATACGGCGATATCATCGCGGCGATAATTTGAAGGCTCAGCGTGACCATCGCCGTGATTCTCTCATCCATGGAGATGGTGCCTAAGCTTTGAGCCACTTCCTTTAACTCACACTAAAACACAGACATAACCGAGTTTCCTTCTTCAACTTAAAGCCAATTACGCAATTTAAATCGAATAAAAACAAAAGTGCATGCTTATAAAAAATATGTAAACGTTCTGAAACCGTAAGATACAAAGGAAACAATATTTCTGCTTGATTACATTACAAAGTAATGTCGGGGCTACCGACTGTTTGAGACAAAAAGCCTTGGAACCAATTTTGCATAATAACTTAACGTGACAAACGTAATTGGATTCTCTGTTTTCTATTTTGTCCGCTTTTATCCTGTACGAAAATGTGAAGAAATGTTAAAAATCAACAAGTATTAGTGGATACTGTATGTACGTATTATTTTGTTTTATCTCTATCTCTTGCCTTGTATACTTATGTTTTATTTGTCATTATCGTTTTAGTATCAGAGAGCAAGAGTGCACCGTGACCATGTGGCACCGGTGACTGAAAAATTGTGCGGAAATCGGTTGTCATGGTATGGGCACGTGATGCGAAGGAATGAGGAAAATGTTGTGAGGAAAGTTTTGGGTATGAATGTCGATGGCTATAAGAGTAGGGGAAGACCAAAGAAACGATGGATGGACTGTGTGAAAGATGATATGGCTAGAAAGGGGGTGACTATCGAGATGACGGCTAATAGAGAAGTATGGCAGTAAGGGACATGTTGCGCCGACCCCAAATAAATTGGGATAAGGGCAGGAGAATGATGATCAGAGAGCAAGAGTGCCTTATACGGGAGGGACAACTTTTTAAGAACGTTCGCAATCTAACCTCAGTCTCAATCTGTCAAACCTATAATTTTACCTACATTTTTGACATTGATTGTAAATGAGATGAGATTGCGACTAGATTTTAATTAGGGAAATTGGCCTTCTGGTTTACTTGTGAGGCCACTACATAAATACTTGAGACTGGACTCTTAATTTTTATTAAATTGGAGACAATTTTATTTCAGATTTAAATAAATTAAAACTACGAATATTTTTAAATTAATTACATCTTAATCCTAACTTAATATTATAAATGCTAAAGTGAGTTTGTTTGTTTGTTATGCTTTCACACTGAACAGCACCCTAATTGCGTAATACACGATCAATCAGAATTGGAATCGGATCTAAACAAATGTCTAATCCATTGCCTCATAACTTCCTAAGTTACGTTGTTGAGCAGATTTTTTTCGAACATAAGGAGCAATGGATTATCAAACCGATTTCAATTCTGACCGATCGCAATCGTGCATTATGCAATTAGGGTGCGGATTTGGATGCAATTTGGCATATAGGTAGACCACGATCCGGACATGCAGGCTACTTTTTATCCTGGATCGCAGACGAAGTAGCGGGCAACAACTAGTAATAAATAAATGCACAATTAAAAACACCTTTACAACAAATTCACATAAACGATCTCCATGTAAACAAAATTACTCCCCCACAATAAACTGAAGTCAGACCGAGTTCTCTCGAATATATTTAATTTTCTTTTTGTTCGAAAGAAGCTGGTCCGTTCCCGTGGAAGACTGGAAGCTAACTAAGTATCTTGCCAACGACATCACGAAGGCAAGCTTAGTCTTGGCGAAGTCTCCAGTGGTTACTGCAGGCCAGCCGTTGTTTCAGAACGTTGAAATATTAATTCGCTGTTATTGAGGTGCAAATTATTGATGCGACGTTGTTTTTATTCTGTTGTGGTGGTAATGTTTTATGTTGTTGGTGATATTATTATTGTTGAGAACTTGTGACCATTTACTTGAGACTTTATGACCAATCGGATATTTATTTTGAGGAGCTTATTTTTCTGTTGCTATGCTATCTGGACGGTATCTTTTTAGCTTATCCTTGGATCGGCTGGTTTATTATGGATCGGCCAAATAAATTGACATTAATTAGAATATCTGTATACATAATAGAAATGCCAAAAATAACATAATAAGGGATTCTATTATAAACTTTGGAATTTCCTTCTCTAAATTCTGATTTCCGCCGAAAGAACAAAGATTTTAAACACTTGATAAGCTAAATAAAATAACCACGTGCAAGATAATTATGAACGGTAATTGCCCATTGAAAACTAATCCATCCTTTGTTGCCGAGCTCCGCTCAATACAAAATTATATTCAAGATTTAGCTAAAAGCAACCGCCATTACCCGGTTTGTTAAATTTTTAATTAGAATCGGAAGTTATAACTTGTAAACCTGACATAGGTACCGGTTCAAAGTTCAACCGTAAACTTCGCATTGTTTATATAACTTGGAGTTTTGAAAGCAGGTAAGTTTTAGAACATTGCGGTTTTAATGATCTAATATTAAAGGAACGTTGAGGGTATTAATTAAGGATTCCGTGGCGTAATAGCGATAGCGAAATTATAGGCTCGCGCCTGTAAATGCGCTGCCGTGTTGTGCTCCAGCGCGATGCAACTTTTGTGTTAAATTTAATAAGGCTTTGGATATATTAACGCGGTTTGACGTTACAATGTGTTGGCATCATTGTAGCCCTTGCTTTAATACAATATTTACAGGCAATCTAGATGGAAATTTTTAAAAGACTTCGTGTGTGGGGTAGTCTCGTAAAATGCCGTATTATAGTCAGAACAATAACTGTTACTACAGTACTATAGTTTTAAAGGACAGGCGCGATATCGCGGGCGCGACAAGGGTAGCACTGCCTGTCGCGTCCGCGATATCGCGGCATTTTGCACGAGCCTTAAGTACTATGTAGTAGCTTTGTACAAAAGTATACAATTTTTTTTAAGTAGATATAGGTACTAGCTTTGTATGCAAGTTTACAAAAAAAGAAAACAAATATTTTGCACAAATTCTTAGGTTTTGGCTGTCAGTCTGTGTGACATTTACGGTGTTCAAAATATCAATTCTCTCGTTATCCAACGCTGACAGGTCACTCGTTACACCTAAAATAGTTTCAAAAACTTTCCAAAAACGCTGTCGCAGTTATCAAAATGGTACCAGTTGGAAATGTAAGCGTTTTTTTCGTTGACAAGTGTCAGATTTTATTGACGTGTTGCCACCGACTAAGCCTATTTTACGGAAGCCAAAAACCCTAAAGTTCACTGGAAGTGACTTGTAGACGGAATTATTAATGTTTGTAAGTTCGTGGTTGAGAAATATTTGAATAAATGGCCATTTGAGGGTTTGAGTTGCTTTATATTTGTAGAATTAAGCCTCTTGGTTTGAACACTGTAAAGGTCAAAACTGAATTCGAAATAGAAAGTTAAACATGGCTGAGAATATGTCCATTTGGATGGAAAGGTTTTTCCGGCCTTAGCTTTTAAATAGAAAAATCTATTTGTAGAGCTTATATCGAATCCCCGTGGACAGTTGCCGCAGTCCCTAGTTCATTTTATGTTCTTAGATCAAAAGCGCTTTTTAAAGGTCGTTTGGGCTTTCCGAAAAACACTTGTATCTAGAAATATGAAAGAAAGTGGCCTCTGTCGTACACAGGCTATGGAAAAGCCCTAACACCTTAATATTGGTGTTTGCAGTACGACTTGACAGCATGATCTTCGGGCGGTTCACTGAGCTGCACGTCAGTGGAGTAACTCAGTGAATCGGCCGAGGAATGTGATGTCAAGGTACTGTCAATTGTGTAATAATAATTGTATTACATACAAGTTATAAATTGAATTTAAAATAAAAAAACCCCCGTCAAAAACAAAGCATCTAATAAACGATGTTTTATTTTTTTATAGCTCAGAACACTTGATCAAGTCACCTTTCAAACAAAACCAAAAAAATCAAAATCAGCAAAGCCGTTTGGCAGCTACGATGACGCAGACAGACATACAGATACACTCGTCGGGGGTTAATTATGGACTAAGTTGTCTGAAATAAAAGTCATTTTTTTTTAAATATTTTATCGATGAAAATATGAAAAAATCTTAGGAAAATCCTTTAAAAATACGTCTTCCAGTGAATAATGTATCCGTTCGAAGAATCGTCATTTATTTGCTGACACGGCACCGTTCAGTTAATCCTACTATGTCAGCTTCGCGACCTCTTTAATCCTTCTTCCCTTTTTGGTAAAGCCCACCGTAGCACACTTTATTCAGATTGAACATTTTTCCTATATTTAAGTTGAGATTTTCGGCATGTTTGGATAACTGCGAGTGGTTCTGAATCCGGCTTATAAATACATATGTTTGTTTTTTTTTTTCTAAGAGATAAAATGTGTAATTCGATGTTGTCATATTAATTATGAGCTAGATGGCCCATGATATCATTATGAGCTAGATGGCCCATCATATACATGGTGGCCCAGTGGTATCGGCCTGACTTGCAGGTCGCGGTTAAGTGCACGCAGGCGCTTTACTTTGTGTAATTTATTTCATCACGTGCACTGTTCTCAAAACAGTGAAGGAAAACATCGTAAAACCGCATATACTAGAATCAAAAATATTCAAAAACCATGTCACATCTAAAAACCCGCACGGAGGCCTGTGTTGCAGCAGTAGGAACATTACAGGCTGATTATGTTAAAGTTCTCGTGTGTAATATCAGCTAAGTATCTGAAACTGCGAAGAGCGAGCAACACTCACGATCAATAGGTCTTTTCATCAGATTAATAACGTCACTTTACTAACTGGAGCCCGGGCCGCCCGGACTTGCATACTTACCATACACAAGAGCCATTCTCGGGTATCCCCAAGTTATTTGGCGCGAAACTTGTAAGCAGCTTACATTTCGTGCCCCTCCACGGGTAATATTCGCAAAATTACTCGTCTAGTCAGTCTCTGTACGTAGTTATTTGAATAATTGATGCGGTTCTCGTGAGCCCGGGCAAACATTTGCGATCCGCAATCAAGGTCCAAGTTGCCTCCGTTACCTCAAAGCTTTCACTCGCTTGCATTTTGATGGGAGATACTGAAAGTGTTTTGTGTGCTGTGGAAATGTAGCCTTTAATCTTATTCGTAATGGATTATTTATTCGTGGCCCTTAATTTGAAGTTGATGTAAGCTGGGGCGGACCTTTATTTTTTCATTTACAATTTAAATATATGAATACTTGATCGACTTATAGGTTCGTAGGTTTGTACCTACCTACCTACGTCCTCAGTGTTCCAGACAAAGTCTTTATGATCCAGACAATAGAAAAACAGATTTCTTATGGTATTTGTTATTTTTTCTTTGACGTATATCTGTAATTCATGAAAGAGTAAGAGAATCTATTATATTCTATTTTTATCCTGATCTTTCAACTGATTTAAGCAAATAAATGTTCTGTGAAAGATTTTCATTTCATTCAAACAATTTGTTGAAATAAAACTGATCTTGCCATTCGTAATGAACACAAAGTCGATGCAGCTAAATTGTCTTCACATACAAATTGTACTGAACTGTATTATGCTCAACCTTTGCTCAACTGTTTGCTGTAAATGCTCATTTCGACGCTCAATTTTGGATCGGACTCGGTTCCACGCAACTGGTTGATAAAGCCTTATTTGAACTGAAAATGCTCTGTGAAACGTGGTCCGATGGAAACTATCGTAACATACGAACAGATTAGAAATAGACTTGTTCAAAGTATGTAGGTTCATACGTTTCTACTATTGCATTTGGTTTTCAAAATCTGGTACCTAGCAAAATTTATACTAATATAATAAAGCTTCTATATGCTGGTGGTCGCGCGGCGCGAATTTTAACAAAACAATTTCTGAGAAAACTTCACGGCGAAAAATGCAGCGGCGGCGACGTCGCGTCGCGCTACAAATCGCGCCAGTATGTAAGAACCTTTATTCCTTTCTACTATTATTTATTATCTACCAAGATTTCACAAAAAAAAAATGTAGACAGAAAAATAAAATATTTGCAGATAATCATACAAGCAATTACTTTATCAAACTTTATCTACATACATTTACTTTGATAGTCCCAATTGTTTAATTTGGTAACAATATAACTTTATAATTGGCTGATATTAAATTCACGTGGAATAATTTAGTTTATGATACATTTTAGATAAGTATTTAAGTCGCTGTGGAGTTACCTACGAATGTGAATGTTTAGACTTAGAATAATTGAAGGGAAGGTAAGCTTAGTCGGTCCCTTTTGAATTTTTATGTTTTCTTTACAGATTTCAAAATTTGTTGACAATAAATGAAATGTTTACTTTTTCTTTGTGTAAGCTTTTTAATTCGCATAACGATGAATAGAGAAATATTTAGACTTTATTTGATTTATTTAGCTAAAATGCTTCTAATTTACGCAAATTAATCAATTCTAACACCCGGTTTCTGAATTGAGAATTTGAAGTTGAGAACTTGTCATACTATATATGAATTCAAAATTTCTTATGTTTTTTTGGGGGCAACATTGAAGTAATCACCTGAGGTACCTAATGCTAAAATACCTATACTCAACTTCAAATTCTCAAGTCAGAAGCCGGGTGCAAGTCCTCATTACATTATTGACTAACTAACTTCTTCATTATGAACTATTAAACCGTCTTTCAGTGTCGTAGTTCAACGTCACCGTCCATTTCGTTCATCACGTCACACAACATGAGCACAACTGTTACTGGTATAACTACAGTTTATTAGCAACGGACTACATGTGGGATTACGTTACAATGTAGCGCTACAGCGCTGTATTTACTGTTTACTGCTATTTTGTAAGCGCTGCCTTTTTGTTCAAGTAATTAAAAGTGGGGTCGAAATGGTTAAATGGAATTGATAGTTATTTTGTAGATTTTAAAAGAGTTTGTCAGTTTTATTTTTAGACTTTCCTTTATCAGAAACTAGCTGCTCGCCCCGGCTTCGCACGGGTATCAAGTAGTTATCTACGGTGCACCTACCCTACCTACCCTACCCTACCCTACCTACCTACTCTACCCTACCCTACCCTACCCTACCTACCTACTCTACATACCTACCCTACTTACCTACCTACCTACCTACCCTACCTACACCTACCTACTTATCTACCAAAAATAAATATTATCAAAAGACCCATTCTATACAGAATGTATGAGAAAACGATTATTCTTCATTTTTTTTTTTTCGTGAATTGTTCCAATTTTTTAATAGTTATTCTGCTATTCTGGGCGGAGACAAATCCAAAAAATTAAAGATCATCAAAATCGGTCCAGCAGTTATCGAGTTATAAGTGCTTGAACAAACCCGACTTTGTTTTATATATATAGATGTGAATGTCAGTGTATGTTTTATGAACTAAACTGTCACTAACGAGACACAATAAATTTTTTATTGTTATCGACAAATCGAGAAATCGACAGTTGAGCGGTATTTCGCTGTTGGTACCTGTTGTAAGAGAAGATTAGCAACATCTACGTCTGTACAGTTTTAATATTACATTAGGTCCTATGAAACCAGCGTTTTGTATGGGGAATTTTAAAGAAGTTGCATTTTTCATACTAACATTTTCTTAATTTATGTAACAACCATGAACACTAATGTTTTAAAACCTTTATGCACTAATGTTTAAAAACTAAGATAACGTATGCCACTTATATTAAGCGACAAAAATAAGTTATGGCTAAGTTAAAAAAAAATTGTGGTCATTTCTGCTAACGAAATGAGGAGTCATTTGTAAAGTAATTTTTATGTTTAGAAAACTATAAGCAATAAGGTTTTTTTACTATTGGTAGTTGTCTATGATGGCCATTATTCGATATTAGTACCTAGCAATTGATGAATATTTTAAATCATAGTGACGAGGTTCTATATTTGTGAGAAAAAAACGCCAATGTCATAGAATGAAATTGACGTTTTTATCTCCCAATATTAAAAACGTCATTTAAAGGTAGATGAGTGTTGCCAGTTACCGAAACTCGAGAATGAAAGTTGCTTCTTCTGCGCAGCCCCTTAGTAGGTTCCTCGATCCTTCACCTACTTCTCAACAAGTTTTCTTGGAAAAATAGGAAGACAGGATACCTTTTATGCGGTTACAGCTTCATCATCATCTGCCTAGCCTACTTCCAGTCTCACCAGATGCAGCTAAACATCAGTATTTTACATGGAGTGACTGCCATGACAGCGCAGCAGCACCTGTGGTGAAAGCTCGTAAATAGCAGTAGCAAACATTCTTTTATAAGCACGCCTGCTACCAGTTAGTTGTAGGCAAATAACGCCACATGCTTACATTATATACATATTCCTTTTGCTTCTCCCACGTTCAAACAACTGTTCATGAACGCGCCGGTTTTGAGCAGTAAACAAACATTTAACTGCATTTAAACCAAAATGACCACTTTTAGCACACGGCCGGGTATCGTAATGCATTGTGGTCGGCGTACGGTTACGTGCTGTCTATTCAACTGAAATAATTCGATGAACCTGATAAAAGGAAGAATTTTGCTAGTTTCGGCTGAAAACCACATGTGTTTTATTTGATACCTACATTTCACTAAAATACTGGTTATGTAACATGCTGTTTGTAGTGGTTGCAGATTACAAAGCCAAACTTCAATTTCCTTGCGTCCATTAACTGTGTTTACTGTTGGTTTAAAATTATTTATGCGAAGTAATACTTGTATTTGTCTCCGTTTATGTTAACATGCATGTAATTGTGTAGCCTCTGTTGGCGATCCACTAAGAAAATAAATAAAATACCATTACAAAATATCCAACAGTTGAAATGCTTTGGTTTTATGTAGAAATTGTAATTACTATTTGTACTTGTTCGGTGGGACCTTTTCGGTGGCTTCCCTTCTTCTTTTCATGTGGTTAGGGACTAACCTGGTGTCAGAGTTTTAAAGCCGCCCAAGGCAAGGGCCTCTGACTTGGCTTCACATGATGTCGAGGAATATCTGTCAGGCGTTTTCACGATGTTTTCCTTCACCGTTTTTAAAGCAAGTGATAATTATACAATACGCACATGTGGCTACCCTGTGCGATAACTAAGCACATTTTAGGGAGACTGACTGAGAACCTTGTGCACCTGACACTAGAATGAGATCACTACATGCTTCCGTCCTTTCTATGATAACACAACTCCTATTATATCAGCCTACTCTTTCTTTGCGTCATGTTTAATGCAAATAAACGCTTTTCTTTCTTTCTTCTTCATTTATCTAGCCCTACAAGGTGTGACAATAAAGTCCCACCATTAATTCAACCTCCTCTCTCCACAGCTTCCCAAACCCAATAGAATTTAAATAGCCTGAAATAAAAAGCGGGTACGACAGACGTTCCTAAACACAGTTTAGGAGGCACCGAGACGCCGCAGACGTGTGACGCATACCAGATTCAAGCAACAAGTGACATCGGCCTTTTATCTCGCCGTTTCCCTACAATCATCTGTCTTGGGAAAATGTTGCGAGTAATTGAAAAGGGAGAATATGTGATTTTTTGGTTCGAATATTAGTTTTTTTGACCATCTAGTTGCGTTGTTGTGGTAGCTAGACGCGGAACTGACCGATGGAGTATATAAGGGTTTGACCGAGTGATGGCCAAGGTTAGGCTAAGGATGTCCAAAAGCGGCTTTGGGTGACGATATCATCAAAGTCGCGATAAACACCTGGACGAGAGATGCATGGAAAAGCGAAATATGGCCTAAAAAACTAAAATAATTTTCATAGTTTTTTAAAGAAGTAAAACTTCTTCAAAAATCTTTTAAAGAAGGCTAATTAGAAGTTCTAACTGATTAGAGATGATGATCTAGTTGTTATGTATGTATCTAGTTGTTATAAATGATTTTCTCCGTTCATTGAAACATCTTGAAAGGACCACTAGGAGACGGAACTATAAATAGAGTAGTCTTTCAATGTAAATGCTTCCCCTACGTTTGATTCTAGGAATATTAATTCAACTGATATTTATTCCTTTCCTGTTCGACTTTAAAAAGATTTCCATAATCAGTTAATGCTCAAAATTCAATTAGATGTCCGATTCAGTTAGGGCTTGTACACAAAGCTGCGTTGCGGCGTCGCATCGCAAAAATCAGCGACGGTACCCTAAGATTTTCTTAAGAAAGTAGAAGAAAATCTTAGGGTACCGTCGCTGATTTTTGCAATGCAACGTCGCGACGCAGTTTTATGTGCAAGCCCTTATACAGAATATCCCTCGTGTTTCATTGTTCACAGTTCAGATAGAAAACAAAAGAATGAAAAGTGACTCTTGTGTGGTTAAGGTACCATTCCGTAGCTGACCCCAGGCGTCAGCAGCAGAATTTCTATGAAATACCTTCCGTAGCTACCGCGCGTCGGTTTCATAGAAACCAGTCGTGTCGCGGCGATACATCGCCTGCTGCTTCTTTCGGTCGT
Source organism: Lithophane semibrunnea (assembly GCA_947363905.1). Lineage (NCBI taxonomy): Eukaryota > Metazoa > Arthropoda > Insecta > Lepidoptera > Noctuidae > Lithophane > Lithophane semibrunnea. Next base: position 7,107,728 of record OX376190.1, read on the forward strand.
CTACGGAATTGTGCCTTAACCGTCTTGACGGTTAACTATATTGCTTTATCAGCTAATTATAACCCCACCAGCCTTCTAAGTGAGAGATTAGAAACATTATTATAGCAGTAAGGCACTTGTAAAAGAAAAGTAGGTAGGTACTTACTCACTTTTCCAGAAGATGTCTTTGAACCCATTACGGACAACCTGCATTAGTCAAAAGAACAGATATTAGTATTCCAAAACGTAGACGATATCAAGACGTCTCAAATATAACGTAGCATCTAATGCGTTGCAGTCTAATGCCTCAGACTGTAGGATGCATCGCGATTATTCCGCCATTTAAGGGCACGCCTGACTAAAAGCGGTAGCGGAGCGGAAAGCAGCGGAGCAGACATGTAGCGGAGGATTTTATACGACTTCTATAGACCTGGGACATATTTCCAAGAAATTCAAGACTTGTAAAAGGTACCGCCCCCAAGTTACTCCGCTCCGCCTTCCCTATGACGTAAACTCTTCAAAACATTTGGAGAATACTCCGTTCCTCGTTAGGTCGAACATAGCCTGCCATGGCTTAGGAGCCGGCATGATAAATACGTTTTTAAACTTATTATTAATGTTACTTTTCCAATTCAAAATTCTGTACGATTTATCTTAAATGTTTTAAAGTTCTGTCAATGTTTTGAGTGGGAAAATTGAGTATTTCAATGAGTTGTAAGCTTTGTTTTCCTGGGTTATTGCGAAAATTCGTTTGATTAAAACTTCCGGAACATACCTACCATGATGCTCAAACAAAACCATTTAAAAAATAAACTGTGAATATCAATTTCCTATTTAGGTGATGATGATGATAATGTGGACCCATGACCTGGTGAAGGCCGCGGGAATTCGCTGGATGCAAGATGCACAGAACCGGTCAAAGTGGCGGTGCTTGGGGGAGGCCTATGTCCAGCAGTAGACGTCTTTCGGCTGAAATGATGATGATGATAGGTGGTGTGAGGAAACACTGGACTCTTTTCTAATTATTATGTAGTAGGTAAAGAAACACTATAAAATTCTTCATACTAAATTAATTTAAGCCAAAACTCTGGATTTGCGTTTGACGACAAACTTTTAATAAGGTTGACTGAGCAACCATTTTACGTATCTATACCAGCATTACATTTACGGTGTATTTACAATACAAATAATATCCACCGTTATTGATATTTTGTTGGAACAGCCAAATTGTATTTTTACCAGCCGAATTTCATGTTTTGGAAATAATGAGTAGACACATTGTTATTTGTTACTAACGGCTATCGATTCGACCTTGTTCAGACCCTTTTCAAGGTTGTAATTTAAAATCCTTCTTAATATTATAACTGTGAAAGTTTGTATGTTTTAATGTTTGTTACTTAATCAGGCAGAAACGGCTGAACGGATTTGGAATATTTGGCACACAAGTAGTTTATAGCCTAGATTCACAAATAGGGTACTTTTTATCCCGGTACTACGTTCCCGTGGGATAATATCCAACCTACAGGCGGGCGAAACCGCGGGAAAAAACTAGCAATTATATATATATATATTTTTTAATCGGACATTTTGATGTTTCTACACATTTTCATTAGTAGCACTTTTTTGTTTAGAAAAATGTGTAAGGTGTAACCAGGGGACCAAGTCTACTAATTTACAAACGTGTCAGTGGTCTCACAATCCGTTTTTGACAGATTTTGTATGGCATATCTGTCAAAAACTGATCATTGTGAGACCACTGACATGATTGTAAATTAGTAGACTTGGCCCCCAGCAGGCGTAGCATGAGCACCGTTTTGTCGACGGAAGAGTAGACAAAAATGACGTTTCCTGTAGACAGTAGACAGTACGAGACGGCAGCTAAGTAGAAAGAGTCAATTGCACTTTTTACGAAATTCACTCTTTTACATGATTTGACTCAGAATTCTTTGTTTTGTCATAGGATTTATCGGTTGTCAGTGTGATTTTGACAGTAAGGATAGAAAACTTTCTTCCGAAATAGTCTACCTACAAAAAGTCCTAGACAAAGATCGTTAGAAATGAAAGACAAAATGACAGATTGTAGAAAGATTTCTACGGTGGATGTCAAAAATGAAGAAACGAACTGTCACTTTGTATAGAAAAAGCTATGTCTATTCTTCGTAGAGATAGAAAGCGCCATGCTACGCCTGCTGGAGAAAGGTATCTATTTCTTGAATGCGGTCTGGTTTGAAGGGTTCAGGTACAATTGTAGACCTTATAACTCTGCCTGAAACGTCGGTAACCCTGTGTAATCAACTAATCATAGTCAGCTAACCGCTTGCAGACCGCTCAGGTACGCAGCCGGCCCGTTTCGCAACCTGCAAATTTAATATACAGGGCGGATTTTTTTATTAGTATCTAAATTTCTAGAAAAAATAAGAACAGTCTCCTAAGACTGTTCTTATTTATCCACCCTGTATGATGAGGGAAAGATTACAGTTTTATCTATTACTAGCTGATGCTTTTGGCTTCGCCCGCGTGGCTATCGGTTGTTATATATTTATTTATTTTATTTATTTATTTATTAAAACTATATGCACAAGTAAAAACTACTGTACAAAGGCGGACTTAATGCCTGAGGCATTTTCTATCAGTCAACCTTAGGGTGATGCAGAGACAGACATGGCAGGTGCAACATAAGATAATACATATATACCTACTAAAATCTTCCTCGAGAACCACTCTATCCATTGATGAAAACAGCATGAAAATCGGTGCAGTAATTTTTGAGTTTATCGCGTACAGGACGACAGGCGCGGCGGAGGATTTTGTTTTATGATATGTAAGGATTGTAAAGGAATGGTCCAACGATTAGCGCGAGCTTTTAGGGAGGGCCTTTGGCCAGCTGAGGCTAAAGACTTTGATAATGTTCAATAATAACCAACTTACTCATCTAACAGTTCATTTTATAAGCTGAAAACTTAAGACGAGTACTTACTACATCGTTAAATTAATTAAAGTAATAAAAAATCTTTTTTTCCTCTCCCAAAATCAGCATGGGGGAAACCTTACAAGTTTTATTTTTACATCATAATGAGGCCGCATTTGAATGTAAAGTAACGAATTTGTAAGCCGTAGTTTTCAGGAGATTCAGTGAGATTCTGTGTTCCTTCATTTAAATTCGTGTTGACCTGTTTAAGAACTTTACACATCTGAATTTACTGCAGGAAAAGCATTGTTTCGCAAACTGTTATTTTTATTTTGTCTTTTTCTCCATAAACAAGTTATTTATTGATGTAAAAATATGCGAGAAAACGGATAAGGCCTATTTACCTCATTCGTGTTCATTGGCCTGGTGATAATAATTTATATAAAAAGAAGCAAGAAAAAGTGGTAACTACGATGTGTAGTCAGTTTTTTTCTTGAAATAATATGTGTATTTTAATAGGCAGGAAACGCTTTGAAATATTAGTACTTAGTGGTTTTTAAATAACAGTCTATGTCGGTAAAACGATTTTTTTTTTAGTATTTAAGTATTTTTTTACAATAAAAATTGTGTAGGTAGTTACGCCATTTTTAGTCTGGAATTACCAACTTCTGAAATACAAGCCGACATCAAGCTTATAATTGAATAAATGTTCCGCAAAGTTATAAATAGAGCAAAAACAAGAGCTTTGTGTGGTTAAAATTGTAAATTAAATTTTACTGCCCCATTAAAATGGAATATTTAATATCTGTGCATACGAAACCAATACTTTTAAAAGCCCACTATTGGAGATGTCAAAATACACGAGAGGAATGGGACTGCTTTTTAGATTTCTGGGTGAGCTCGCCAAAAAACTGGGTCTGCAACGGAAGGCTTATTCAGGCCATGAAAATCCAAATATTGGGGAATACGAGCACTATTGACGTCGAGCAGAGGTATTGGCTCAGTCGGTATGGCACCTGGCAACACTTTGTCGAGTGGTGTTGTCATTAACTTTATTAAAAAACGGGAAACTAGAGATTAAAATGCACTGTATTTTTTTTTGCTGAGAATTGGTTTGTCGTATTGTTGTTGTCCTATTACCTATATCCTACGTTTATGAACTATTGCTGTTACAGAGAGATTTCATTAGCCTAATTGATAAATGCTTGTGGCCTTTTGGTTATTGGAACAAGGCTTTTACAGCTAATTGATTACCTATAGTGAATCTTGTTGAAAAGCTCAGTTATCTTAGTTAGAAATCTTTTTAAAATCAATTATCTACTAGAACTTTTCATTAAAATATCCAAACTTAAAAACCAAACTTAAAGAAAAGATAAGGTTATATTATTCCTTAAGCTAAAATATTTTCGTATTTTTCAACCTCCGTCCGAGACGACACAAATTGAAAAATTAGACTATAAAATATTTAGGGAAAATTGACTTAAAACCTTAGCACTACCTGAGTTAAAGCTGCTTTACATCAAACGGCATAACAAATTCATACATAATGTATAAACGGCTTAATGTAGCTGGCATGAGGTCAGGCTGACTTGGCATTAAGAGCTTTCGGAAGGGACCGCGGCGCGAGGGGCGCGGGGGGGGCACCAAAGTGAATATTACAACAGACTTCAGAGATGTTCTTGTTTCACCTGCCATACCCAGCTCCCTTTGCTACGCACTACGTTTTAGAATCGGTTCACTGGACACAGCGAAAACCCTGTTAGAATCACGGGCATTTACGGGAATCACGGTTATCATGTACCTACACATTAGGTGCTATTGGCTGTTAGGAGAGTGTTTCGTGTTATATATTATTGGCTTTAACCTGTACTGTTCCGGAATATCTGGTCTTTAATAGCTCCTAATGTTGTAGTCGGTGTAACGTTATTGTTAGTTTTTATCCTTAGCGTAGTATCGTTTGGCAAATGTTTTAGAAGTCCTTTTACAAAATAAAAAGTTCTTAAAATGTCGCTTGGTCCTTTTTTCCTTTTATTTAGTACGAACAAAATATTACAAAATACACTTAGGTATCTAAATCTTATTAATATAGTATTTTTACAAAACCATTTCTTTTTACTAATGTTAGTTTCTTTTGAGACAGACATAAGCCTTGGTTTCGACTGTAGTTACAACATGTGAAATTAATTTGAATGTCACAATGAGGCCGAGGCGTCAGTAGGTACGGTACGGGATTGAAGACGCCATTTGCATAAGTTTCGCGGATACTCAAAGCGACATAACTGGTCGAAGAACTAAAAAATATTGAAGTGTCTTTTAGGCCCGATGCTTAAAAATCTGGTGACATTTTGGGAAGTTAGTATTTTCTTGAAAAAAAATTTTGCTTCCAATCGTGTTTTAAGCTCACGTCATGCGATCAAGTTGCACAGCCTCCACGGCAATTACGCAGATTAAACAACCGGGCAGAGAAATGCCACACTGTCCGCTCCGCACCCGTAAAGCCCCGGCCTTACTGCCAAGACTCGGGGCCATACTGGGTCTACCTAAACTAGGCAAACTTCAAAGCTTTTAACGTGGGATCTAAAAAACACATGGGACACGTAACAAATGAACACAGTCGCTTTACCGAAGTGTTTGAGGTCAAAACTAATTCTTAAGTCGCGGCGCAAAAGTGTCTCCGTTTTACAAATTTACTGTTCTACTGGGTGAAAATTGACTAAATACACAGTTTAAAATTTTAGAAGTAACTTCTTATTTAGAGCATACATTTTCATTAAAAAAAATTGAAAAACAATGTTTCGCGAAACCACAGCCAGTTCTTTCAGGCATTTTTCCGAATCCAAAAAATCACAGTTACTCGAGTAGTATAATAAATCTAAGCATTAAAATGATATGAATTTTCCGATTCATTTTTCCATACGGAGGCGTATCAATGCTACCACTAAAAGAGCAGGCAATTTAAAACTTTGCACATTCCAGTCACTTCTAAACCCTCGTTCACCTACCCACCGTCAATTAATCAACAGTCGACATACATATAGGTTTAATCAATTATTACAAACACTTCCCCCTGTTTAACGAGAGGCGCGATTGTGAGAGCCTTATCTGCACTTAACGGGGAATAAACATACTGTCATTGATCCACGTGAGTGTCAAAATGTGGCCTGTATTGTCTACGGTAACGCCAATAGTATGGTTGAAATTGAACAAATGGCCTATATTGTATGAAGAGTTGTTCATGATCGTAGATTGATTTTAGTGATGTACCTAGTTTTTTCTGGTGGATATGAAAATACGGGATTCTACTGGGTTAACATTTTATAAAACTAAAAAGGAAAGTACTCACAAAGTCCTTAAAAAGCTGTAGTTCATTTCATCTAAACGGAACCGAGTCCCGAGCACCACGGTCTAATATACGCGTCACTAAACTTTTTAAGATACACACAAGACTTACAAGTAATTTATTAACAATGTCGTCATTCCGCCAGGGGACATTTACAAGTCACAAAGCAAATACGTTTTCGTATTCATTCTCCAAGTAGCCCGACCAAAACAGGCCCGGGGATAGGGCCTAAGTAAACCCACTCTTGATACTTGCTAACCGCTACAAAGACGTAAAGAACCCCTGGTTCGGACCTTCGGAACGTTCTGTTGACGAGGCCAGACAAATATTCATATTTAATTCCTTGTCGAGCTTTGAGCCCACTAATATTAAACAGAAATTCAAAGGACTAATTTAACATTTAAGGGCCAAATGTTCGGACAAGTTATTTTTTGTGGGATTTACGTACATGACGTAGTCCCTGTCGACTACGAGGTTAAGGAAACTTTTCATAAAGTTTGTTACTCCTCGGTCCCCGTTCTGCCCCGAACTATCAATTGCCATCGTTTTGAAATCCACACGGATTCGAGTATCTTGTAATATGAAACTCATTTCGTGTTATACCTACTCTTAAAACGTATTCTGCAATACGCGGATTATATTGCTTTTTAGATTTGTTCATAAAATCGTGAATTGGATTTAACAGTTCAAAGAATACTAGTGGAAATTTTTTGAATGCGTTTTTCATTTTCGCTTTAATCCCCGCCTCGTTAAAAGTGCACAGTAATGCCTCAATATTACGCTCCTAAATATTATTGTTACAATATTTTATTGAAAACATAAATCCATTGCACGTGTTCTAGTTTTACATTAAATATCAATAAAAAATTGCGATGCGAGTTAGTAATCCGATGGTGATGAATTTCGAATGCATGTTTCATTAACATATCGTAAATCAGAGGGGCAATTCTCGTAATTTTTAAGAACGTTCGCATTGTCACCTCAATCGCAATCTGTCAAAAATACAATCAATATAACAACATTTTTGACAAGTTTGACAGAATGCGATTTCAATGTGTCTGTTTTTTAAGCACGAGAATGGGCCTTCTGAGCTTTGTGACATACAAATCTGTCAAAACAAACAGCATGATATATCCGCCAACAAATTAGGATGAAGGGCCTAAAAATCATGTAAATGGACATCAACGTAATGTAAAAAGTTAATTGTGATGTTGTACGTGCGAAACTAATTATCCTTCCTACGTTGACTATCCCGGCACTGCGTTCATCCCTTCACAGTGTTAATCTAAATATCCTATTCTGTTTGTACCTGTAAATTTGGTAGCAAAAACACGAAGTGCGGTCAGGCCGTCCCGCCCGACGCCACTGAACACAGTATTGCATTAAATAATTAATGATACTTATAATAAATTCTGTTTTTAATTTGATCTGGACCTGACGCCAAAGAGCTGTGTTGGATAGGCACGTGCTGTATCGATGTCGATGAGTTGTGCTCGATGTATGACATGCATTTATACAATATCGTGTGCGTGTGTTCTTTGACAAGTGAAAGGCAGGTTTGCGTTTTTTTTTTTATTGATGTGTAGTAGCACGATAGGTAACAATTGTTCGACATTAATGATTTCTTCGAAATCCGCGAAATCCTTGTGTTAGAATAATTAATTAGTTTGTCTTGTACGATATTAATATTTTTTTAATTTGGTTTCCTAGCTTAGTCGTATTGTTATTGATACTCAAAACGAAATAAAGTATACTCAAATCAAGTATTTAAAACTTTGTTCCTGATTTCTCTACGTCACAAAACTTAAGGAAAAGTTCAATTTTGAAAATTTATCGACATATCTTTTGGCACAGCACTAGAAACCACACAGCCCTTTCCCCGGCGCTCCACAAAGAATATTCTAAGCCTGCTTATGAGTGCCACACCGAATGAATTATATCTACGCCAACATAATGCTGCACCTAACCTCATTTAAGTACTTAGAATACATGTTATAATATTATGAGATGTGAAAATGACCTTATATTTTTAATTTGAGTAAAAAATCAAATCAAGACTCGCTGAAAGTCCTCCTAAAATTGTTTTTCGCATTTTGTTTGGATATTATATATGTACCTACGATATTATACGTATTTTTATAGAGACTTATTAGTCAGGTAATGTTTCCAACTCCAACTTACGCAGAATTGTAGGTTTTTTACGCAATCATCATCATCTGCCTAGCCTGTTCCCAACTATGTTGGGGTCGGCTTCCAGTCTAACCGGGTGCAGCTGAATACCAGTATTTTATATGGAGGGACTGCCTATCTGACCTCCACAACCCAGTAACTGGGTAATACGATACCCCTTGGCAAGACAGGTTTACGCAATGCAAAATATTAGTTCTTTAAAACGATTACCTACCAAAAGAGAATTTCACCGTTAATTAAACAACAATTTCGTGGCAGCCAAAATACGTACGGAAATGCAGCATTTCTGTTTTCCATCAAAACATCAAAATTTCACGGAATTTCACTGGGTAATCTTCAGCATCATTATTACTGCGTGTGGATGAACTTGCCAACAATTGTGCATTTCGTAACGAAATGCACAATTGACCCCAATACCAAGAATATTCCAGCTTCAGATTCAATAATTAGAAATGTTGGGCGGTTTATTCAGTCGAAATTTTGTTTTCGCTTTAGTGTTTCGCATTACATGCTCTAATGGAGTCCACATAATGGGAATGTGGATTAACGCACAGTGGCTGTGCTTTCATTCATTATAATGATTTTGTCCGATGCATCATCAGAATTATGCTTTAATTTGAACGCGCTACATTATCTGACAATGCGATAATACCTTGGTGTACTTGTTTCATAAAATGCTTGATAACCATGCTATCATCAAGATCTTGTTAGGTAATCTAACTAACATGTTTACTAGTTTCCGCCAGCGGCTTCGCCCGCGTGATATCTTTATAAATTATAGCCTACTAGCTGCGCCCCGCGGTTTCACCCGCGTAAGTCTCGATCCCGTGGGAATATCGGGATAAAAAGTATCCTATGTGTTAATCCAGGTTATAAGCTATCTGTTTGCCAAATTTCATCCAAATCCATTCAGCCGTTTTTGCCTGATTGAGTAACAAACATCCAAACACACAAACTTTCACATTTATAATATTAGTAGGATTAGTAGGATGTTACTCAGGGATAATATAGAATTCTACTGGTGAAAGAAATTTTAAAATTGGTCCAGGAGTTTTTGAGTTTATTAATTATAAACAAAGATACAAATCTTTTCTCTTTATAATATTAGTGTAGACTAACGTGTCTTTCGACCTTTAATAAATATCTTCCGATCTCGTGCCTATATTAAGAAGGTAATTATAAGGTAGGGAGCAGTGGTGGCCCAGTGGTAACGGCCGCGACTTACGAGTTGTAGGTCGTAGGTTCGAACCCTGGCAGGCGCTTTACTTTGTGTAAATAATTTCATCACTACTGCTCTCAAAACGGTGAAGGAAAACATCGTGAGGAAACCGGCATGTCTTAGAACCAAAAATTCGAAGACATGTGACATCTACCAACCCGCACTGGGCCCGCGTGGTGGATTACGGCCCACTCCCTCTCACAGAGAGGAGGCCTGTGTCCCAGCAGTGGGAACATTATAGGCTGATTATGTTATGTAATTATTTTTACTTGAAACTCGAAGCCTTTTAAACGCAAGCATCACTAACACAGCCCCCGTTGAAACGGACACAAAATTTTACTTTGTATGCAACAAAACAAATATTTTGTCAGTAAAGACGACTCTGTATTTTATAGGATCTCGTTTCTTTTCGAATCAAAATGGTAACATTTAGTTTTATTTATTTACTTGTTGGAACAATGACTTATTCTGTATCTGATGTTGTCATTGTAAAATGTTGACATCCTTGAGGCTATTTCTGTTTCTACCAGTAACCTTAGCAAGGCTTTTCACTCGTTTATTTTCAGTATACGGCTCCTTAAAGATATAGTAAGTTCGTATACAAATAATTGTTTGAGAGAATATACTTGCTGTACTTTTTCATCCTTCTTGAGTGAAATCAGTTTTGGCTCATCTATTCTCGTTTGTGATATGTCTTCTTGTAAATAATTATTTTTCTTAGAACTGTCGTTCTTTACATCGTCTTAAAGGTCTCTACACAACTGTAATGAGACTAGCTTTATTTTTATTAAATAACTTCTTCATACCACAAAGTAAACTCAAGTGCTCTCGTACAAAATACCGTAAGTTAGAACGTAAACACCTGATCTTAGTTTAATTTAGCTTTAAAGTTTAGTAACGCTCTTAGGGCTGGAGTTAACAACCTACATGCGTGTTCATTAACTTCACGTGATCGTTAGAACTTTACCATAACGTCACAGCTGCGTCACCTGCGTCACCTGCGATGTGTTGAACTAGAGGTGCACCTAAGTGCAACCATCCCGCTGCCTGCCCGTAACAGTACTAATAGCAAATTATCGTGTATGCGATGCACGCAGCAGCAAAAACCAGCTCGGTGCCGATACAAAAAGCGCATTTCAAGCGCACCATGTACGGTATTCAACAAAGCGTAAATGCCATGGTCAACCATCGTAACGGCGTGATCGGTCCGATTTTTTTGCCGTAATTTATGCCTTATTAAAACAATTTATTCGGTTTTGTTCTCGGATTCCACGGACGATTTACTTGCATTACGATGCGCCTGCTTTATGTTTTCTTTTCTTCGTCCGTTATTTTGCATTTTTTTTCGTGATTCGACGATGCGGGTTTCGGTGTCGCTTCACTAATGTTGTAATGTTGATCGCTGTTGATAACATGTTTTCATAAATTGTTTTAATTTGTGATAAGTATTTGTCCTCTGATGTCCTCTGATTACATACTGGCGACTAACACTACTGATAAATTAATGTACTTGTGACACGCATAGCTCCTAGACTTAATTAAAATGAGACATAGGAAGAGCACTTAACTTTTGAAAGAATTCTGTTTTGTTTTTAATTATTATTTTTTCATAAAACCTTTTATTTTCTTCTACCTTTATACTTTCTGAGAGTATAATTTAGTAGTACATTCAAAACAGCTCATTGTACCAACATAATCTTAATGACGAGGTTGCGTTACAGATAGGTACATTCGACTGTAGAGCATACCTCCTATTCGTATTATCTAAGTATTATTCTTTGCGTATAAGTAGGCTACTTATATGCTAATGAAATGAAAAAGTTTTTTTTTTTTTTTTTTTTTTTTTAAAACGTTGCCCCACACTAAGAATTTCTTCCTGTATCGTGGGTGCGTTTACAAACATAGAAACTCACATACACTAACACCCAGACCCGGAACAACTACTTGCAGATCATAGATCATACAAATATTTGTTCCGTGCGGGGATCGAACCCGCGACACGTTGCGCAGCAGTCCATCGCTCAGCCACTGCGCCAACCGTGTCGTCGAATATTATATATATTAATATAGTTTATTCTTTATATAGAATATCGGAATCACTTTTACAAGTCATATTAAAAATAAGCTAGATGAGGTCGACGTTTTCTATCTAACTACTCTGAGAAAGAATGCCGAAACAAACTCAGAGGTCGCAGTCTCTTTTAAAGTCCAGACATAATCTTGGTCAGGCCATATGAGGACAATGTAGATTAGTGTCCGAAATTGTCTTTTGAGGAAAGAACCATACAGATTTAAGTGGACCAGTCCAGTCAGTGCAAGCATTTGTCAGTAATCGTGGAGCTTAACTCGGAACTTAAGCAGCTCAACGACTCGACGAACAATACCAAAGACAGGACATTTGGGTAGCTAAGAAAGAAAAATAAATAGAAGAAAAAAAAAAACTACATAGTCCTCACAGCTATAAAGCGTATATGCTGCTAAAATACGTCTTGCATATTATATTCTGAAGACTGTGGTCACTCGGTCAGTTATTGTAAAGCCTTGATGAAATAATACCGTTCTATTTCAAAAATGAAAAGAATTACGGAATTTAAATCCAAATATAATTTAAACTAAATAAATGTTGAAATAGGTACAGTTATTTTGAAGGATTTCTCGTGAAACAGCCTGCGCAATACTAAGAAATATTCAAGGATTCGAAAATGGACTAATTTATTATCTACGAAATAAAACAAGGGACTATATTTTAATAACCAAATGAGCTTCTAGGTAATTTAATTTAGAATAAAACACCGTACTTTTTAATTCTAACACCAGTTTTTGTTAAAAAAGAAACCCAGGCATTCGCATTATAAAAGCAAATTGCCCATTTAAATAAAATTAGTTATACAAAAAGAATTTGTATTCTCATAAAACGTTTACTCATCGCATTCTTTAGTGCGCGTACGTTTAAAATAGCTGCACCTGTTGTCTAAACTTAATAATACGCCATAATCGGATCACATTCACGGTCGGCACTGAATAAGGTTCCATTCTCACAGCCCAATGTTAAGGTCACGTTACATAACACCGCTCGTAGACGGCTTGGCGGCGTGCGCGCAGGGTCAACGACCGGGGCCCGCGCGGGCGCACAGCCTAACTTTGAACTGCGGAATTTGCACTCACATGCCTTCTAGTTACACACATACATGCGCCGTGATTCATACACACGCGTTGGAGGGAGAGGGGGGATATTTAGGCTGTTAGAAACGTATTGCATGTTTGACGCGGAAATTATGACTGGGTAGCTACTAATAGCAATATACCTACTTAATGTGTATGTACGGAGCTGTGTTTTAAGTGGTATTTATAGCAGCTGCTTAAATTATAAGGAAAATATGATAGGTAGTAATTGTGATTGCTATAAACTGGCTCTACCTATCTCATTTCATGTACTCTTCTCTCTATCATATTGCTCAATGGGTCATATAACATATTGCTGAATCTTGAAAATTTCCACCGTAGTAGGCGAGTTTTCCAACTAAAAGTGTCGCGTAATAACACAAAAACTTGGTTAGAGGTGCGTATTCTGCAATAATCATGACACAGAACCGCCATCTTTCATCCGAGATACGTTAATCTCATTAGTCGTAAGTAAAGACAAAGTGTATCTCACATAATATCTTGACCTTTGCCGAAATATGTTACGTTAAGTAAATGTGCAATTTTTGACATATCGTTGACATTTGCTGTCAAAACAAGCGCCATCTTGAAAGACCAAGGTAGTAGTCGCTTAAAGTCGAGCTGTCCCGGGCGAAAATAAGAGAGATTGAACTTTAAGTCTCATTTTCATTGGTCGATAGGGCTCGAATGCGTGGTGCGGAAGATTTCTGTAACGCCCCAACAAACATTTTTGCCATATAATCAAACTTTTATATGACCTTAAGTTTTTTTTTAAGTTATTTTATAGTCATTATTTTAACTCTTCGTCATGTACTGGTATATTATATGTCCGAATAGTCTAATATTTTTTAATTATCCCAGGAACGTAATTAACATTTCAAGTTTTCCATTTCAAATGTGCGCGTATCATTTCAATGAGGTCCATCTTTGATAAAAACTTATCAACATCCGCATAATTATAGATCATTGTGGGGTTTACCTAAAACAAAAGTATTATTTGGACTTAACTAAGTTATCAGTCACGCAAACAAATATTCTATTTTTTAAATATAAATTCTTTGAAATAAGTTAGCTAAGCGTTTGTAATTTTATTACTGATCCCTAAATCAACTGTAATGGCGTAAACATTTACAATGAACACGCAGTTTATAGGTCGGAAAGTTATGTAGTTGTCATATAACGCAGTGACTTAATAAAATTATTAATAAAATATGTGAAAACATTAAAATTTTAAAAGCGCATAAAATCACATTCACACATTCACATTAATCAATAAACTTGATTGCACAATGGTTTACAACTGATGAAATGGTTTTATCACCTCAAATAACAAAGAAAAAACTTTTCCTAAAATACGCTGTGCCTTATTTATATGGTCTACTGTACAAAGTTTGACATATCTTTGACATGTGCTGTCAAAACCAGCGCCATTTTGAAAGATCAAGTATTATTGAGCACCCCTAAATATCCACGTTAAAGGAACCGTGGAATACATCTCCCAAAAACATGTCAAGTTACCACATTCTCTAATTACCTTAGCTTGTTATACCGATGATCAGAATTAATTATTAATACCATCGAAAACAGGCGCGTTTGAAGTGTAGCCTTTGTAGTTAGAAACTTAGTAATCGACTAATCAATTCGTGACGTTCTTATTATGTATTGTGTTCCGTTGTTTGTAGTCAGGTAGTTTGTTTACCATTATCTTACATTTTAAAATAGCTATAGGTAGATGCATTTTTAGTTTGTACTTTACTACGAAATGCTAAAATGATAAATTAGCTGTTAACGTCAAAATCTGCGAGTCTGTGATAAAGGCTCTTACATACTGGCGCGGGACACGACGCCGCCGCCGCCGCATTGTTCGCCGTGAAGTTTCGTCAGAAATTATTTTGTTAAAATTTTCGTCGCGCGACGAATCGCGCCAGTATGTAAGAGCCTTAAAACGTAGTTAAATAGGTACATTTCTTTGATAAACTATGTTAATAAATCGTTGTAACAATTAGTCGTCAATCGTAGTAATCATTCCAACAAAGGGTAATTAATGAATTTAATTAATTATACCTAATATTATTCTTACAAGTGGTTATTTTCGAAAAGCGTTACTTTTTAAAGTTTTTATTTTGACCACCCACTTATAAATAAGGTCATTCATTATTTACATTTCGACACTCCCATTCACCTCTTTTATCATCTGCAAAATTTTGAAAATTATTTTTTGTTGACCACCTCCTTGTTCTAGTGGTCGCAAACAGTACTACTAAGCATGAGTTCTTACGGGTTAGATTCCTATGTCGGGCAAAATGTTATTGGGTCCATCAGGATTTTCTAAGTAGCAGCCCGGAGGCTGGATTAGTGCCCGGTTGATGGCCATAGGCTCGCCCCATATTACATGAGACTTAAGGGGGATAAGGTGGCCCGCAAAATTCAAATTTTCTTACGTTTTTTGCAATTTGCAGGTCAGTATCAGCTTGTATGTTGATCTAAATATTATTTGCGACCATAACAAATACGGATTTTCAGAATTATACACATTAGAATCAGCAAATCAACTGTTCATGTAAGTGCATTGAATGAAAAATGAAAAAAAACGTAAGAAAATTTGAATTTCCAAAAAATTTGTCCCTAGTATAGGTGCCTATACCTCTGCCAAACCATTCGGGGATTACAAACGTGATGTTATGTTAGAAAATAATGGTAAACTGATAATTATTTAACCCTATTATTTTTATTTTTTATCTTTTGTTTATTTTTAATATCGTTTTCAAACACTACACACAATCGTATTCATTTAATTTATACTCCTTTATATATGCCTGTTAATATTACATACACACCTAAATATAAAAACAAAGCACAAAAACAAATCAAATGTAAATAACTCACCAAATTTATCTTGCAAAACCACTATTCACTTTTTCACTTTTTATCTTCTCACATTTCCATTGTTCTGCACCTGCTTGGCGTCCGTATGCCGCCGCAGGGATCCAGCAGAATACCAGCGTCAGGTATAATGCCTGGCATATGCTGAGCTGGACTCCCATTCGGTGCAACTGGGAGACACGCACCACACAAGGGTTTTGACTAACTAAAATATTTTAAGAATGTAGGTAGTTTTAAGATTGCCACAGACAATACTTTGTTTGCGTTTTTTGTTTGTTTGTTCTTTTTACCCAACTGCCAAGGAAGGGTTTATGTTTTTAATGTTCGTATTTACTTGTTTTCTTCTTTTTTTTTTTTTTGTTTGTCTTAAAACTTGAATTTATGTAACTATGCTTTTGTGTTGTGTCTTCTATGTTTGTACTGAATAAATGTTTTATCTATCTATCTATCTATCTATTTCATAATAACAAATCGGGTGCTTTTCTCTAGTATTAATTTATTATTTAATGTTTATGTTAGACATTGTATGTAACCGTGTGTTTCCCTAATCGTTTTGTCTAATTTTAAATTAAAACAGAGGTTTGAGCAGCTTCCACGTAAGACCCTTAAAACCTGCTTTACAAGTAGATTAAGCAGTAAATATTTATAATTAATTACGAAGTAACCCTAAAATTAAAGTCTTTTTAACCGACTTCTTCAAAAAGGAGGATGTTCTCAATTCGTGTGCATGTTTTTTTTGTGCATGTTATGCGATTACTCCGCCAATTATGAATCGATTTTGATGATTCTTTTTTTGTTTGGTAGGTCATGCTTCAGAGGTGGTCCCATATAAATTTTATTAATTTTGCTTGCGTAGTTTTTGAGTTAACTTACGTATTTTTTCCACTTTGCGTATGTAGACGATATCTTAGTCTTTATTTACATAGCAGATAACGGTATACGAATTTGTGTGGGATAGGTACCATAACTAAAAAGTGAAAAATAAAAACTTTTTACAAAAAAAAAAACAACTTACTTCACAAAAATAACACTAAAAAAGTGAAAAATAACTTAAATTTCGGAAGTCGGTGGCAAAAAACGAAAATTGAAAAGCAAAGACCGACTTCCGAAATTAAAGTTATTTTTCACTTTTTTAGTGCTTTTTTGTGAAGTCGGTCGTTTTTTTTTTGTAATTATAAACACAGTCCATGAACATAAATTAAAATTTCATATAAACTTACAATTGTGATATTAATATGAAAAACCTTTACAATGTTTTTCATTTACATTTACATACCTAATACTATGTGCCGCTTCTTTTCATCATATCCAGTTATTATTTTCGAATTCCCGTGAAAAGACTTAATACACTGTAGTACTTACAGAGTTCATGGTCAGTTTTATAGTGCTGTTGCTGTTTATTACAACTCAGCGAACAATCATATGTTTAAATAAGATCCTCCTCAACTCATCCGCGTGCCAACAGCATGTGTGCGTCCAAATCCGTTCTGTTTACTCATTGGCTACTAACGAGAATGTAATCTGTGTCTCGAAGAAAAGATCCTAAAAGTAAATAGTGTTCGACGTTAAAAGGTGCCTAATCCCCTCTAAGCGTGTACAACGGGCTTACACGGTACCTCTTCAGATGTCCTCTCTGAGGAAAGCCGGACCTCGGAGATCAATGCGATTTATCCCAGTTATCCCGCTAGAGATTTCCGCAAGATAATGCCTCTTATTTGCGAGTCGTCGAGTCGCCAATTTATTTTACTACGCTCATTTTCTTTGTATAGTATAAGGATAGTCCTATTTAGGTTTATGCGGCAGATGAGCAGGTTCTTGAGGGAAGAAGAAAAGTTTTTCATTGATTTTCCAATACCCATGTTTATTTGTAGGTATTGACTTTTAAAAAAAACTTTCTGAAATAATAAGAAAATAAGTTTTCTGAAAGTTTTATTTCGATATCAACTTAACCTATAAAACATCGACACAACTAAGTCTAGCTCTAAAAACTAGAAAAGCTCATGAAATAATATATTACGTTGAAAAGTTGCAGCATAATGACGGTTGATAGTGCAATGTTAGTGTTCGAGAGAGTAGCGTTGATGTGTCGGTGTCTGTGTGTGGAGCGGAGGCTGAGCTCGCGCGGCGCAGGCGCCCAGGTGGCTCAGGTGGGCCCGCCCCCAGCCCTCCGCGCCGCGCCGCGCACCTGCCTCGCCGTCAGTCCACCGCCACACGCCGGCCCGGCGACTTGTGCTCCGTGCACGACGCCACTCTCTCCACACTCTCGCGAGCCCTGTGCGACGTTTCTCGCTTCTCCCGAACGCTCAGTTTCCCGCTCCCTCGCGGCGACCCGGCCCTTCCTCAACTATTACAACTTGAGTTTCGACACTTTCCGAAGTACTTCGCGCCACTCTCGAGAACTTGTGGAGTTCCCGCGTTAAGTTGAAAATAATTCGGAAGCGAGCGCGCTTCGGTCAAGTCGGTGGTCGGGCACCTCGGTCGTGTCGGGAAGTCGGCGGCGCGCGTGGCCGTCGGACGGTTGGAGGTCGGCCGCGGATGCGGTCGTGAGAGACGTGTGCGAGGCCTCGAGGAGGCCGCCGGCACGCTGTTCCCGCCGCAGCTCGGGTGCGTGTCCTACGTGCCGCCGTGCGCCTGCTGCCCGCCGCTGATCCTGCAGCCGGCTCCGCACCCGCACCCACTCCCGCTGCCGTTGCCTCTCCCGTTACCCCTTGCCCTTCCGCTCCAAGCCCTAGATCCTCAAGTCGCTAAACACCAACGGCTGCTGCTCTCTAACATGGTAAGTCAAGTCCACGCTTCTCTGCTGTTCCCGCTTATCTGGCTCCGCGCCGTGAGCACTCGACCGATAAGTTTCTACGAACAACGCTGCAAAGTTGCGAACAAACGGATCTGATAATAACTCTCTCGGGCCGCAGACTAATGTATAGCGATACTATCGCGCCCTCCATGCCATGACTGCGGTACGAGTATCGCACCGATCAAAACTTCACACGACAAATAAATAACAATTATATTTATTGCGTAACATTGTCTAACGGCGACACTTTCCGATAGGCGCACTAAATACAACTAAACTTGCCTCGTAAGCAGAAGTTCGCACGCATAAGTTAAACATATTAACGTCTCCGCTGTGACTTTAACTTCAGCTATATTGATCCTTTGGGAATATTGAAATTACTTAATTGATCTAGTTTTGGGGTTTCAAACTGCTTTTCTCATAAAGTCTTTAAACTTTAATTAATGTTTTATTTCGCACTTGTAGTCCGGTGTTTGAGTTGAACAAGTATCGTAATAAAATGTTCAACACTGCAAAAGTGGCAGAAGTTTTGTATACCTACTGTTAGATGTAGGTTCTAACTAAATTACTATGTAATTTTTGTTGGATAACTGGACAACACTGAAGAAGTAATCTTTTAATTTGTTACGGTTAGCAGAAAATCTTGTAAGCGTTTTTCCTTCGGCTGATCGGAGTTTGTTATTCTAAACCAAAACAATGTTTTAACTCGTGCCGCCAACGAACTTCGTCAATGTAAACTTTTAACACAATTTCGAATGCAATCCCAACAGAAGTTAGGAAAGGCGGAAATCGAACAGAGCGGTCGTCTGCTGACAATAACAAAATCAAGTTTTGTTTACGTTTCGATTGAGATTTCTTATCTCGTCTCCGAGGTAGCCGAGGTACAGCCGCGCCCTGCCTAGGAAAGTAAACGCTGATGACAGAACTTTGACTTAAATGGAAGTCGTATCAAACTTTTCTCATTAAGACCACCCGTCAAAGGTGTGTTTATGTTATTTTAATACTTGTGCGCAAATCTGATTCGCTCTCTCCACAGACGAATAGCTCTTGAATTTTGTCTGGTTTTAATATCTTCAACCCTTGAAACAATTTGAACACCACTTTTTCTCGTTCATTTATCACCACTTATCAAGCATAAACTGCAAGCTCACCAAAGTGCCAGTTTTAATAAACCAATCATTTTTTTTTATTATTGCATAAAGTTTTCAGAAAATTCTCAATTTGAAACAGAGTATGAACCTACTTAAGCTTATACCAGTCACATTTGAATCACGGTATATGGGTCGTCAAATCGATACTAATATTCATTTGAATGAAATCGTTTGAATTTTCATCACGTCGTATAATATTCAGAGTCGCGACCATATAAGTAACGGCTCGTGAATGTTTTCAAAGAATCAGGAACCATTACCATGCTAAATTTCTTCAAGGAAGTCTGGTCTAGATAACGGGATATGTCATTCACAAATGCCTTAGTCCACTCACCTGAATTTTTGATTAAACAAAACTGTCTAATCTAACGGAGTTTGAAAAGTTAAACAGTATAAAAAATATTTATTCAATAAAAATGCAATCTAAATTTTGGGCCATACTTTTGTACTTAGTTTTTTTCCATCGACAAGCTAAGTAGATCTAAAATACATTTTAGACTCCAAGTATCCTTTAGATGAACTTTCAAAATTGCTACAGCTAAGCAGCTAAGTTTCCCAAACCTGAATTTCTAAGCGCAGCTCAAATTACTCTCCCAACTTGTGTGGGAAGATAAATCCTACGTAAACTGTATCTTACACTTGATAATCGACAAGAAACTAATATTTCTTGTCTGGTATAAAATACTCATTCATAATAATCGCTTATATTTCAAACATTCAAATAAACTTCTTGTTTCCATGTTAACGTTCCATGATTGTGTTTATGAGGTCGTTATCTTTAAATAGAAACGTACGTAATGTCGGAGAAAGCTAAGAAAACTGACTATCTGACTGTTATACACACATATAGGCTCCGATGGTAAATCCTCCGTAATAATGTAGTTTGCTAAAGATTTAAAATTGAAGAGCCAAAAGCAGTAGTTGCTCAAATCCTAATCCTATCTATAATATTATTATAAATGCAAAAGTGAGTTTTTTTGGTACGCTTTCCCGCTGAAACGGCTGAATGAATGTGGATGAAATTTGGCACAGGGGTAGACCATGACCTGGAGAAGGACATAGAAGGACATTTTTATCCCGATATTCCCACGGGATCGAGGCATATACGGGTGAAACCGCGGGGCGTTATACAATATTTTTGAGATTTGGAAGACGAGATGCTTATAGACGGTTCAACAGTAAAATATACGTCCAATGCTAAAATGGGCCAGCCCAAGTCCGGTATGATATACGCTCTGAGAGCATATTGCCATAACCACCACGCATAACCGACAGATGGGTGATCACAGATGATAAATACTTGTAATCAATTACCAGGATATTGCAGTAAATAATAAATCATGCTAAAAGTACGTGCGCCACATCGCGTGGTGGCCGCACCATTATATCAGTTTCTCCGCAATTTCGTTTGAAAGTCGCCCCGGTGCGACCGCGCGAAACGGTATTCGCTACACAACTATGCACCTAATTGCATTCATACATCTAATGAGTGTATTAATTCCAATTCAACAATCAATTAGTGATGCAAAGAACGGATTCTGTCACGTGATGCGGTGTGATTTAACGTTGTGTGACCAACTGTAATCTGAGTTTCACTCGCACTATTTGTTACCGTACGATTTTCTCCTGATTTTACAATAACAAATTAGAAGTTCGCATGTTCCGACGACGCTGCGACAAGGCAGCGTTAATGCCTTTAAAATTAATTAATGATTTTCAGGTGTTTCGTGAGCAAAAATGCAATAATGTCTTGTCGCGGAATATCTCCTGCGATCCGACGTGCATTTCTTTTAAAGCTATTAAAACCTTTGTGCAGGGTCGCCGATGGAATTATCATGGTCATAATGAAATTTTCACATTTGCCGTGTTTATGTCATGCGTAAAGTTGAAATGGGCGTAATAATACAGTGTATGGCAGCCTTGTAATGATAAAAACACAGCTTTGACGTAAAATAAAATAATAATAAAAATATTTGTTTCGGTGATGTCGGTTTATCATGGCAGATTTTACAGTGATACCAAAATTTTCACGATAATGAGGTATAACAAACATACAAGAATATAAGTCTGATACAATGGAAAAGTGCTTTTCTGTTGCGATTTTCTCTTTTTTACCAGAGTACATTCATTGAATGAATTAAAACGTATTTAAATAGATATTCTAAACGAACTCAAACTTGCAACTTTTCCAAAAATCTTGAAGCTCTCGACGTATTTATTTCCTCAAATCAAATGAGTATAAAGTAAGCCAGACGCATCAAACAATAGGCCCGAACTATTTACAGCTAGGGCGGCCGTGGGCGGATTTGTTATTCTTCGCTGCGTGCGTGCCGCCGCGTTCGTTAAGCCTCCTCATAAACAGTTTTTAAAAACGATGAAACTAGTTTTACACTTTCGAGCCACTTTTGTGTGCACAGTGAATTTTCCACGCCGCTCGGTACCAATTAAATCTACGAGGAAATTACTTTGGTCACTTGCAATATTTTACACAGTCCAATTAGTCAAATTAACTCAGTTTGCCGAAAGATTTCGGATTTTTACGCTAGTAAATATTGTTTGTTGTTGTAATTAAAATGTCTGGATTTATGTGTCCTGAAGATATGGATCTGAAAGATGTTGCTTTAAAGGAATATTTTAACTGTAGAACTGTTTATGGGCTTCTAATTTAGTCGCAAGACTTTCAATATGTTTCTCTCAGTGCCTATATGAAACTTCACTTATCTGTTTATCTGGAACTGCACGATATTTAATTTTCGAACAAACTCTAATCAAAGCAGGAAGAGTTTCATGAATAATTATTCCTAATCAGAGTGTACGAAGCATGTCTTGAACAGTAAATAAAATCTTTCTCTGGGGCCCCGACTGGTCATTTTATGGACTCACATAAAAACGCCCCTACAAGAGGGGCCCCGTTGCGTCACCATGAGTGTTGAGAAAATTTGTATAATAATTACACGTAGTTTAGATCAAAAGCGGACAGCGATTATGACGCACTTCCTCACCATTAAATTAATCAAAGGTTTTTATGTCTAATTTAATAATCATTGGACAAAAAACGTTTAACCATTATAAACTTGAAACTCAAGTAGTCAATAGCTCCCTGGATAGCAATTTTGAAATCGTCCGCTTCTGGTGAATTTGTACGGGTTGGCACAACTCCAAAATGTTTCATACTCAGCCTATCGCAGTTCACTTGGACACAGACCGCTCCCAAAAAGGGAGGTACTTAATATTTCAGATAGACTGAGACATCATTATTTATTTATTTGACCATTTATGTACTCACCTATGTGAACAGACAAAAATAAAAGAACAGAAACATACGTACAGTCAAAGGTGATGCTTATTTCAAAATAGATCTGTTCCAGCATTGCTATAGGAAAGTACATACCTAAAGACATATAGACACCGTGTGTGTGTGTGCGAGTAGAGAGATAGTAAAATACATATAATCAAAAATAATTCACATAAAAAAATAAAACGAATAATATGAGAATATACCTATTTACATACATACTTCTAAAATAAATATAACTAAGATAATATTAATTGTAATCTATTCTATTATGTAATGTATCCCAATTAATTTGTTATTGTTATTTTTATAGTTTTAATTTTTAATTGTTTTTCTATTTTAATTCAATTGATGTTTTATTCTTTTTTACAAGATTTCCCTAAACAGTTGCTTTAATATTTAATAATCATATGTTTTTATATACAATCTAACACTAAAATTATATACAAAGTGAAATAAAAATTATTATAGAAAGTAGGGCTCTTTTTTTTTTCTAATTTTCTAATTCTTCCGCAACGCTGTCAGTGGGAAAAGTGCCCAAAAGGCTGGCAGCATTGCCATTTTAATTGTAATAAAATAATTTAAAAATACATACGCAACTGTGACGAATTGAAAAGATAGATTTCAACCTAGGCTATGATCTAAAAGTTAAGAAGAAATAAGAACCTACGTAAAATATATTCCGTAACAACTTTATAAAAGTTAGCAGCGACTGCAGTAAAAATAACAAGATAGAAAAGATTTTATCTATGTGGCAGGTTGTCGCCAATTACAGTTTTGTCGTAAGTAATAACTTAATACCTGTTTCTATACCTAATTTGGCATCCATTTCCGAGCTAAGAAAACACTGCACTTATCTAGCAAGCATATCTACCTGTCTGTCTAATAATATTCTTTGACAATTATAAAACTCCGGTTTTTATTAAATTCAAGCGATCCGCCCCAATTCGCACTGTTTTTACGACTTGACGAAACATCACGATTTCTTTATTATATGTAGATTTAATATGAATGTATTATACATATGCACATTCTGAAATAAATTCTCAAAATGATGGTGTAAACCGCATCAAAATCCGTTGTGTAGTTTAGAAGAACAACGCGGTCACACACATAGACACGAAAAGTGACTTTCATTTATAATATGTATAGAATATCGTTCCTACAATATGTATACCATTATTCTGTGCTTTAATTTAGTAGATAATTAAATACCACTCATGTGTGTACACAATTGAACCATGCTACTAATTGGTTAATGCTTCTAAATATGTTTAAACATTTGCATAGTGAACAGTTTGTGCATCTGTGTTTGAATAAGTGGTTCTCTAAAATGTGAATTATTTGTGCTTTCAGTTGTTTAAATAAAAGGTTTCAATAATGTATGTGAATAAATATGTTGGATTTCTTTAAGAATTTCAATGACATGATTTTTTATAAAAAAATAAAAAAAAATATTAGTATTGGTATTCAGCTGCATCCGGTGAGACTGCAAACCGACTCCAACTTAGTTGGGAAAAAGCTCGGAAGAAAAAACATCAATGGTTCTTGTTTTCAAGTACCTCATGTACGTATATCGCTACCGCCGACGATTTAGACCAATCCATAAATAATATAAGGTCATCGTGCCGACTTACAAACCGGAACGGCCGTAGATTCAAGTGTCTACACCAAAAAACTAGTCTCCCGAACTATTTGTAGTCAGTCTTTTGTCATTATTAGCCATACGTTAATTGTACCGCCTATGTTTTCTCAGGCAGACATACTGTCGTTTAGCGTACAACCTACCTATAGTGTATTTTTTCGTGTATGTTCCATTTGGTAAACAAACATAGTCACCGAGTTTTGGCATCACACACGAAGTATAAACGTTTTAATATTTGTTAAAAAATACCTACAGAATGTTAATGAATGATGTTAGAAAAAAAGTGATTCGAATTAACCCTTTAAAATAATCATTTACTCAAAGTTGAAAAAGAAAAAAGTTTTTTACCATATCGGAAAACTAAAGAAAAATACACTCTACCTTAGAATTCAATACGTAGATGGAATTTTCACATCTTATATAGGTACACATAATAAAATAGTGACGAAGTCGAAACTATAATTGAATATTCTTGAAAAAAAAGTAATTGCTACGAGGTGTGTGCTGTGGGAACGAGTCTGATGCCGAAAATATAGATTTTAGAATTTTTGACCGTTTTTGTCTGGATTTACCTATTTTCCGTATTGGCGCAAAAACTGCGGAACGAATTTGGATAAAATTTGGCACACAGACAGTTTATAGCCTGGATTATCATATAGGATAATTTTAATCCCGCTAGTACGATCCTGCGTGAGATATTTTCCGACGTCCACGTGAGCCTTTATAGAGCTAGCTTTATAAAGCTCCACATAAATAATGTTTGATTCCTATCCTATGTCTGATAGGATTATTGAAAATGATTAGTAAAACCTTTGCTGTTAATTGCCGATACAATTATCTGAATACATGTCAGTAGCGTGGATAAAGCCAATTAAGTATAAAATTATGGCTTGATAATACGATTTCGCTTTGAATGCTAATTGTCCTTTTAGTCTTCGAAATCGCTAGATATTTAAGTTCTATAATTTACCTGTATAATGTAGTTAAAAGCTGTTGAATTGGTATTTCATGCGAAATTCTTCAATTGTGAATAGGTACAGTGGTTTTCTTAAATAGAAACCTAGTGAATTTTGAGAATAGAGAGACAGTGATTTTAAAATCGACCAAAATTTTACTTAGTTGATTTCTTTCGCATTTTTAAGTATTCAGAGTCACGAAAAGATGACTCATTTAAAGTCGAAATCACAATGTTAACGTCGTTCTAAAACACAGAACATCTTCCTAATAACTTATTAAAAAGTGCATCATATCAAATTAAATGTACGAGCTCGAATCTCGCGACGACTTTTTAAAAATATTTTACCGCAAACTGAAACACTGTACTAGACGTCAGAGTAACGAATTTTTCTCCCTAATTACTTGGTGTCAGGGCGATTGTGCAGGAAATGCCCCGGCGCCGGACAAAGGAGTCGGGGACGTTCATTAATAGGATCTTTCTAACTGCAATTTCGCTGAATAAAACCCTCGTCCCCGCTGGAAATATTAATATCGGGCGATATTCAACCCGCGGCGTTAATAGTTGTAATTTGTTTGTTTTTGCCGTGAGAACTGATTTTTTATTTTATTTTATTTATTTAAGGAAAAACAAACAGTAGCACAATAAGATACGGTCATAATATCTTAAATAATACATTTTAATAATTATGCTAACTACGTTCTCCGCAGATTACAATACAAAGTATTTAAAAAATGATGCTGATACAATCGCGCTCGTGTTTTGTTGAGATCTAAAACGGTGTAAATACAGTCGGCGACAAAGCTTTGAAGCTTACGTTGTTTGCAAAGCAATATGTCAAAATCGTACGCGGCATTACGTACCGTCGTTACGTAAATACCTACTGTAAAGTTGGCGGCACCATACTGAGACGGAATTCTTTTAGTTTCGCCGCCACGTCCCCCGGATTTGTATATAATGTCTTCTGGGACTGAACTGAAGCTGTCGAACTAGAAATCTTACAAGTTGCGAATAATCGAAAGATTTTGAAGATACTGTCAATGTAATTCAGGTGGATTGTCACTAACTAAATTGTTCAGCTACATAATTAACTGTATGATGAAAGAGCTTCCCTTTAGCGAGTATTTTCTTTATTTCTCATTTTCCCAGCAAGTAAATTTTCTTTTCCTTGGAGACATTAAAAAAAAAACCCGCACCTCTTTTCTTATTTATAAATTCTGTACCTAACACATCAAAATTTTAAAAATAATCTCGACTTAGCGGAGACAAAAAGTTCTTACTTTTCCGAGACAAAAGCACTTTTCATTCAACAAATGTTTCTGATACTATAACAAAAGACCGAAGCAAGAACCATTATGATGTCTTTAAAAAAAAACCGTCACTACACAAGAAAAGAGGAACTGAAATAAAATCCTCTTTATGATGCAGGTAATGAAAAGAAATGGGAGGCCAACATAATGAAAGCCTGTTCCTAAGCTTATTAACTCTTCCTTTTGTTTATTACCTGTAAAATTCCGATGCCATCATTTCCCTCCTTGTTAAATAACATAAAAATTGAGCCTCATACTAATGCTCTTAAAATTTTGTGAAAAAAGGAGAATGAATCACTAGAAAATGTTTAAGACTCCTGTAATTGTTACGCAGTGATTAAAAAATAATGGGCCCGAGTAAAAAAATGAGAGTCAAAAGAGGTGAAGTTCTGATCAAAGTCAAGTATTAGGCTTGAAGCCTTCGGAGTGGATTGTGCCAAACAGACGAATTCTCTTGTAATACGCTTATAATTTGACACTTAAATTGCGAATGGAAAAGAAACCATTGTTTTTTACTTCGATCCATCAGAATTCATTCTAGCTTAAATTATTTTTTCGAAGTAAAACTTTTACCATTTTTTACGAAGCGAAGCATTAAGCTTTAATTTTTTCGAAGCAAAGGGTAAATAAATTCAAAATGTCCCTTGCATACGACATTGCTTCAATACCTTAGAAATAGCAAAATGTTCTTTTATTCATTTATTTAACAATTTATGTGCACACATCTAAACAGACAAGAAGAAAGGAACAGAAAAATGCGTACAAAGGTGATGCAAAAAGAAAAAAAGAAATAAAAAGAAAGAAAAAAAGATAAAAGAAAGAAAAAAAAACGAAAAAAGAAATAAAAAAATAAAAAGAAAAGTCTTCTTCAATTCTTCCAGCAAAAGGAAAGTAGATAAAGAGATGTAGTCACCGTGTGTGTGTGTTTATTTTCTTTTTTTTGCTGAAAATTGACTCAAACTCAAAACTATTCACTTAGTTCTTAAAAACTTCATATCTGTTTTAGTATTTTGTTAGTTTCTTTGCAATAACTATGACTTCTCCATTAGCATACGATGGAGCAGAATTCCTGAGGGCAAAACACTGTGAGCTCTATTTCTTTAACATATAATAAAGGATTGAAAGTTTCCCTCCGGAGGGAAAACTAAGTTTTTTAACACTGGTTGCTGCTAAAACAATAGTTCAGGAGTTTTTTCCCATTTATGAATTAGGATCTGTTTATATAGTTTTGAAGCTTTTTAGTTTGTTTGTATTTCGGGATCTAAAAGAATCAAGTAGTTTAGTTTAATTTTATCATACCTACTGCATGCAGCAAAACGTGCGAAAGAGGTTAAAAAAAAAGGAGAATTTTACTTTTTCGCTCGATTCAAGACCGTGTTGGATATAATTAACTTTATTAAAAAGTAAAAGAATTCCTAAAGTGCCTGAATATTATCCAAGACATCGTTCTCCGTGAGCTTCAAATATCCTATCGTCCTTAAGATGGACGTAAAAAACGGAACGATTAATTTTAAACCAATCGGATAGCTTAGCAGAACCTGGAGCAAATCTCAAATCGATTTCCAGAAAATCCCCTGTAAAATATCAAGGAAAAAACTTGTGCAAACATTCAAATGTTCGACCATTAACGACAATATTGGTTTACGGTGGAGCAATAACGACGTAGATATGAAAACTATCGCGTGCTATTGAATCGCAAGGAGCGTTGCGGGTCAAATTTGCGTATGGATGCTAGCAATATTTCGGTTATTTTGAGTTGGTGGTTGTGCCGTTTTATTTTGCGGCGAGTGTACGTAATTGTTAATGGTTCTGTGTTCGACTGTGATTTTTCTGTGGATATGCAGTTTTGGTTGCGGGCTTTCGGTTCCGATCTTACATTATCAACATTTGATAAGTAATTTCTGTAACGATTCCTCGTACCTGGTATCAAGAGAAATAAAAATGGCCGATGGTCATTGACATCACAGGATATTTTAAATTTTGTTTTAGTTTGCTGAATGCTGAAAAAAATATTCGCTATTACATTTACGACGACTTTTTTAAAATATTTTCATTTGAGAGAAAGTTTGTTCTGTTGACAAAAATGTTCATAATCCGCACGATAAAAGGTGAAATGTGTGTTCAAATAGTACAGTCTGTTCAAAGTGAATTATATTTTGTGTTTTTGTTCTTATAAACGTAGGTAAATAACTGCTATACCGTTTGTAGAGCAGTAGGTGGCCCAGTAGTAATTAACGGCCGCGGCTTACGAGTTGTAGGTCGTAGATTCGAACCCTGACAGGCGCTTTACTTTGTGTAAATTATTTAATCACCACTGCTTTCAAAACGGTGAAGGAAATCATCGTGAGTAAACAGGCATGTCCGAGAACCAAAGACATGTGACATCGCGCGGTGGATTACGGCTCACTCCCTCTGACAGAGAGGAGGCCTGTGTCCCAGCAGTGGGAACATTATAGGCGCTAGGTAGGTACCTATATGGCTGAAGAGATGACAGATGTTTAGTAATAGTCTTTTTTTAAATTTCAAGTGTTCCTAGAGTATTAGGAAATCACATGAAATAGTATACACGTAGGTAAACGTGTATACTATTTCATTAGTGAATTTGTCAAAGAAAAGTCTTTAAATTCGACTTCATGAAGGATGATCTTTTTTACCTAGGAATCTAGAGTGGCAGTGTATAGGTCTCAGTATAAACTGTTTATTAAAGCTGCCACACCGCTTATTTTCCGTTCAGTATCGCATCTAAATGTAATTTTAAATGTAAACATTTCACGAAATTGCGGTCAAACACTTATTCGTAACATTTACGTGCAGTGAATACTACCGGGCGTATAGCGAGGAAGGCATGGCGCGAAATGCTTCGAAATTTTCCCCAACAATTTTATATAAATTGTCCAAAACATAAAATATTGGTTTTGTACAATATTTTTACTTTCATTTTCTCGTGTGAAGCGATAGTTTTGTTGTTTAACCTTCTCGTGAGCGGCCATAACTCTTGGAACAATGGCGCGCGGCCTGTCCAGAAATAACCGCGGAAAACAAACACACGCCTTGCGGACACCGCACTCCTTGTACAACGCACAACATTAACTAACGTTACATTATAATCTTTACTACTCCCATAGACAAAAAGATTAAGTAGTGATGCAATCTTTACCTCATGAATCACCCGCTCTACCGAGAACGAGCAAATCTCCGTTCAACAAAATAAAACATAACGCGACATTCTATTGAAACCAATAATTACACACTTTGTTCAAATTAACGAGACCATTAACAAACGTTAACAATACCGCTTGTTAAGAAATAGGACGTTACTTTACTCATATGTTCTTTTTATTTCACTCGTTCTAATTTACAGCAGGTTTCCGCTTCAGTTACGTTAAAAATAAAATTCACACATAGTTACGAAAAGAGTCGGAACTATGTTCGACGATTGTTTCTAAAAACAATTTAATACCCGGTTGAGCTGCACAAACTGCTACAATACTGCTACATTCCGAACTGTAACTGAATCAGTTTCAACTTCATAGCTGACTGCGCTTCGAATCAATAGTCTACACTGTAAATGCATGAAAGGTGTATTAATAAAAAAAATGTGAAATACGAATTGCAGCGTAAAAATTCTTGGCTTTCATCGTAGCCCAATGGTGAAACGGGGCATGTCCTAATGTAAGCAAATTGCCGTCACAGCCTTTCAGCGTCCGGCCGCGGCTATCATTCCCAAGATAAGCGCTTAAAAGCCTCATGGAAAACGCTTTCAGCAGGCGGACTATTACCGGGTGTTTCCATACTTTTTGCTTTACATCCAACTGGCCGGGCGGAGTATCTTATATCGAATGCGCTACGTATGACCGTTTTGAGTGCACGATCCAAATCTACGTTGTTTGCTCCCTTCGGTTTTAATCACACTCTAACTTAGAACTCGCACTTTGTATCACGATGCTGTTATAAATTGTGACAAATTTTCCAACCAAAATAGAATTTCTCCTACAACGATATAACATGAACCGAGCATAAAGTAAATGTTGGCTCAAGAAAGTCGCTGTATATAAAAGACCGGTAAATTTTAAAGAAATAAGATGATGTCAGAACAACCTAATAATCTTAATGCATTAGATTACAAAGGGCTTACTCGGAGAAGGCGAGTAACGGGCGGGGAGGAGTCCTTTTATTTTTCTTCATAATATTGGATTTTATGATTATTTTAAAAGGGGCAAAGGCTCTTTGCTACTATACATCAAAAGACGATGCCATTGATCAGATATCTTTATCGAATTACGTGATTGCGTATACAAAACGACGGGTGCTTTGGAGTTTCTTTGTGTTCGTTTCATGTTGGTAACCTAGGCGGGTGTGTGCGGGGGTGCGGCGCCGCGGCGCGCGGGGGGCGTGGTATGTACTTGCAGTGTAATGCCGCTGCACTTGCCCTGGTCAGGAAGCGCGGCGGAATGCAGTCAGTCGCGTTTGTACCGCCGCGGCGGAGGGGTGCGGGGCGGCGCGAGGGCAATGCACGCGGCGCCGGCGCACCTCGCTGCCTCCCATTCAGTACATCTCACTGATGCTGCATTTATTTACTATTCTTAACGTCCAGCTTTTTCAAGTGCGAAGTTAGCTGCGAACCCAAGAAAAGGGCACCAACTAACAAAGCGACTCACTTTAAAGCGCCGCTGTAGTTGGTGAAAGTTCTGAATTGCACCCGCCATTTCGTTCAAGGAGCTCGCGTGAATTTGAGACTCGGTTGCATACTTAACATTGGCTATAATACTTGGATGAAAGTCGTGGCGGATTATCGATAGTCTGTAAATTACAGGTCGTAAGAGTTAATGGTAGAGCCAATTTTTATGTTGGAGGCTAAATTATCAGTGTCATTTCGAGAATTTTGTAGAGAGAAGCTAGTGTTTGCAAACAGACCACGGACGGATCAGTATACGTCACTGCCACGCACACACTGCCTACTGATGCACATCATGCAATGATACGGCCCCGTCATCGCTTTGAGTCGGCGAGTGCCGCAATTTCACTGTATGCCGTGCGTTCGGAACGCGGCACGGGTTGGAATGCACTCGTTATATGCACACCACTCGAAAGGATTACCCACTAGTTGGCGGCGATTAACTGGCGCGCTCGTGGTTCGCCAGCGCCCCGCTTTTGGTTTGTTTCCGAACGTAGCTAACGTTTGAATTTGGAATGTTGTTTCGGTTTTCGAATAACTTTAATTAAATTCGCTTGTCTAAACTTTTTTGCATTGAAATTGCAAAGTGGTCTGCGCCGATCATTTTAGTCTATCTAAAAGGCATCAAACGAAAAAATTCAAAGACTTGCATATTGCAAAAGCTACAGTTTGTTCGTCAGTACCTATTGATAAACAAATATATTTTCTTTCCAGGTACGTGGGTGTTGTTAGAGAAAATTCACGTAGATTTCATTCACTTACAACTGCGTAAGTAGCAGACTTGTTTTATTTTGCTTACTGTGTATTTTGTTTTCGTCTAATGATACTGACGTCACGGCTCCTTTTATTAGAAGTAGTTCTCTCTGAGGTGTAACAATTCCCGATGTCTGATAAATAGACTGGTCTATGTTGAACACCTTAATGACTATCTGGGCAACCACACCTCAGTAGATAAGTGCGCTAACTTTGGAGGGACGTCAAAAACCTTAAACAGCTATTTTTCAATGTCTTTGAAATAACAGTATCTTAGTCGGAGTAAAGTAGTTCATTAATATTGTAGTTCAACATCTAGACTTAGTGTCATTGCATTTGAATGGGAGTATCTCGAATGGCTGTGATTATACGGGAGCTGCGAACTGGCTTGTACACACAGAAAGGCTTTTAAGGATTCCTTTAGGTGTCAGAGTGTCTGATATAGCGCGGGTCGATAGAGCAGCTACCGATTTGGATAATGCGAGTTACTATGTTACGCCTTAGGCTAAGTTAGATTTGAAAGGATTTGCCGCGCATCTGTTACGCCTCAATTCTATCAGGGTGTTGCCGTAGCAACGCGCGTTTGTTCGAAACGCACGTGCGATGCTGTAGTCACTTGGACTGTAATACGCGTTTCTGCGCGATTTCGTGCCCTTTGATACTTGAGTTGATAGTATCTCAGTTGACCGCGTTTGTCGTGTCAACTCGTGCTTGATGATGTTCATATTTTTTCACAATATTTATTTATAACTTGGCGCCATTTAACGGGCGACGACTTGAAAGTATTGTGATGAGGTTCAGTGGTTAACAAGAAGTTTTTGATTGGAGCAAGTGGAATGACGAATAAATCGTTTTAAATCATAATTATGTTAAACACTTAATAAAATCGTATATTAAATAATTTATTTGTACAAAACTTTTATTTTTTTTATTTGTGCAAAACTATTAACTATGGTAAATTATTTCGTCGTTTGCTTGGATTTCAGAATTAGATACCTACACAATGTAAATAAGTAGGTACATTACGAAATAACAGCAATAAACTTTTTACGGTCATTTAATAATGAAATAAAATATATAAAATCATTGAAATCATCTTACCTTGTGAGTCGAAATACTGCACTATTGTCTCAAAAATAATGTAAGTCATAAAAAACAGCATTACTTACAGTAAATTAAAAGTACTCAATCCCTACATTACAGTCTTACACACAACATGCAAAACAGCGCACCGAATTCCAAATTGAAATATTGCCGACGCAGCCCAAACTCGAAATTTACATTTTGCCGGGCAGTTTATTCCGGTAGTAAAATATCGAGTAGTGTGTCGCGGTCCCCAGGTGTTGGTTCAAACGACGCAAGTTTCACTAATGTGCGGCTTAAATGATGACAGTGTAGCGGGACTTAGCCCACCTGTGAGGGGACCGCACTTTTTGGTACTGAAAAATGGGACTCCTGATTATTTATGAAAGTCTGGTACGAGAGTAATGGGCTGTTACTTCTTGTCGCTTGAATTAGTTAAAAGGTGATGAGAATAATCCATACTAATATTATAAATTCGAAAGTAACTCTGTCTGTCTGCCTGTAGGTATGTTACTTTTTCACGCCTAAACCACTGAACGGATTTCGACAAAATTTGGCTAGGAGATATATGGCTTCCTGGGGAAGGACATAGGCTCCTTTTTATTGACATAACACGCGGGCGAAGCCGCGAGCGGAAGCTAGTTTGCCATATAACATTAATTGCTATAATTTTGGAAGATTAGGAATTTATAATACCTAAAGTAACACTCAATTTCATAGCAGCAAAGAAATTACTTAGACATCAAGTAACAAGACATACCTACATAAATATAGACGAAGTGTATCATTACTGTACACTAGAATTGGAAAATTTCAAGCCTGTTTTCCCGTATAATCAAATTCGATTCCCTGTAGGATTCTTACAAATCACCGGTTGCTTATAAATCGTTCGTCTCGTCAGAGATTTATTCGTCTCTCTCTCGTCCAAATCCGGCTCCCAAAATGTTCGTTGGTTGTAAACCGCACTTGGCGTAAATTACACACGTAGGTATTTGGCAACAGTGTTTAAATAGGGGGCGCTTAAATTTGTACCCTTAAGTAGGGGGTAATAGAGGAAGTTTGCGCGTCTTACGTAATCGAACCCCGGAGTTGGGACCGAACAAACTAAGTTTTTATCTGTTAACTTTAGAGTATGTTACGAGTGAGTGAGGATGGATTTATTGACAACAAAACTGGATCTTGGAAGAGTTTTGGGTGTACGATGATTTATTTATGGAGTCTTTGAATTCTTTTACGAGATTTTTTATTTGACAGTGATATGGTGTGTAGCTTATTTTATCGACAGTTCAACCAATTTTCCTAATGCTGAGTTCCTATAAATAGAAACGAATCGTTTTGCTTACCAATGTTAGCATTTTTTATAGCCAAGCTGATAGTATAAATAGATGCGTAAGCTAATTTTACCTGTGATAGCGCCTTCAAAAAGAAAAAAAAAATATTTTCGACGTGCACAGGAAATAAAACAATAAAAACTAAAAAAATCATGAAAACAATAAAACAAATAATAAAAAATAAAAGAAAACATTAAAACTTAACAAAATTGTGAAAAAATATTAATAGAAAAAAGATCTTTTTTTTTTTTTTTGGGTGGGAAATCATCAAATGACTTCTCCCGCTCTGGGCGGAGCGGAAGGGCGTGTCAGACTCTTACTGACTAAAACCCACCCGTGTTCCTTCAATTACCTGTTGCCAGGGTCCCGGTATCCCTTTCGGACTATTCCGCAACCCTGGCAGGGAGAAAAGAAGACCTGTGAGGGTTACTATGCAAAACTGAGATCCTTGCTTCATTATTGGTAAAGATAAAAGACTCTTAATTTTAACCAATAACGGTCCGTAAGTTATAGGAATCGGCCATAAACCCGTCTATTAAATAATACTAAGCATTTACTTGCCTCACCTTTAAAATTACATTTCCATATTCCTTTAAACCGTTTTCCAACTCAGTTTAACAACGAACACGTTCAGTTTTCACTAAAAAGCTTGAGCATCTCTTTACGTTATAATGAACGCAAATGGTCCTTCTGTGTGCACGTCTCACGATCTTCAATTACGATTCACATTGTTACTGCGGCTCGCTAGGGAACTAAACTTAGCGATCTAATTGCTCGATGTCTAATCGATTGTGACTCGTGTTGGCTTCAGAGCGTACCTGTCCTTACTGATCATAGTGTAGTAAAGGTGATAATCATTGTAGATGTAAATGTAATCGATGGAAGAAGGTTGTAACTAAAGTAATCGGCGCTGTTTTATCGGTTTGAGTCTGTTCTGAAAAGCTATTTAATTTATTCCGTTGTTTTGTTCAACTACATGAGTGTTTGGGCCAATCTCAATTAACTGATTAAACTTCTAGTTATCTGAGGGAATTTAGTCGTCATAAAGAAAAGAAAACTTGACTTTAACACTGCAATTCTTAGTAGCAGCCCGGAGATGGGCCCGATTTATGGCAATAGGCCGGGTCACATGGAACTTAAACATAGCTGCCTACTATAAGGTACAACTCTGCCTAACCCTTTGGAATACAGGCGTGATTCCGCGTGATGTTGTGTTATTATGTTCCATTAGCTCAGTAGTTTATTTCACTCAACGACACACATGACACAGTTTAGCATTTAAAGCTCTTACATACTGGGGCAAATCGTCGCGCGACGCGACGCCGCCGCATTGTTCGCCGTGTAGTTTTCTCAGAAATTGTTTTGTTAAAATTCGCGTCGCGCGACGAATCGCCCCAGTATGTAAGAGCCTTTACTCCAAAAGAAATATAAACAAAAACACAAAATCCAAAAAACAATACTACCTACCCTTATCACCGTGCAAATAAAATAAATTTCACACAACGCAAGTCCATAAAGCGACCGGGGCGCCACCCTCATCACTAAATATGTGCACAAACAAACGAATACCAATTCATACAGGCGAGTATATCAGGCTAGTATATCAGGTGAGTATATCGGGCGAGTACGCCCGTTAAACTCGCCCGACATTACTCTGAAAGTGGTGTGGACTGAACCCACCATTAATTGTCGTAGGTGTCGATTACCGACAATACGTTTTTTTTCTATCGATAGTTTTTTACGATTCCCCGTTACAATTTTCATGACTATTTCAATGGTATATAAACATAGGTTTGCATAAATGACGTTGTTTAATGGTGTTATCTGTCCATAGTGGTTGTTTGTGATTAAAAAGGCGAATATTAAATTTTAGCTTTTTGCGATCCTTAAAATATTATTGAACACTCTAATATAATGATTTCCATTATCTCTTTTAGTAAACCTCAAATGATTCCTACTTTGGGGCCCTAAAAATACAAAATAGCCAAGTAACTGCCAACAATTTGGATGTAGCGCGGTTGGTCACAGTTCTAACCTAACCCATTTGGTTGGGGTGGAAATTAGTTACTTAGAGATTCATTAATTTAAAAAAAACGTTAAAATTATTAGAAGGTCAATAAGTTTATAGAGGATCAGAATATTTCTTGATTATAAATGAGCTTTCCTATAAATTTAAGTGTAATAATAAAATACAAAATTAATTAGCACCGCTAAAATAAATTCTTCATTTATTTGTGACGCTTTTAACCCTTATTTTCATTTAGGCGAAAAGACAGTCCGTAAAAATACATTAAGAATCCCCCCACAGTGGCAAAATTTTCCTGTGAGCTTTTAAAAGGTCAGTTATGCGACTCTAAACAGGGCAAATAAACGTATATTTAAATTTGTTCCTACATTAACGATGGCTATTAAAACTTTTTTTGTAAAATTGCTGTTTTTCGTGGAACTTGAAAATGTTTATCTCTCTTCATAAAAAAAAGATGTGTAAGTAAAGGAGATTGCGTTGATATAAAATTCAAGGTATGTACACTGTTATTGTACTAACTAATATTTACTTGAAGAAATAATTTATTCGACGAAGAAAGTTACAGAGCTCACAAGAAAAGCTTGCTTTTTAATTAATATGCTCTTACGCTCGGTTCCGATAAACATTAACGAATCGTTTTTTTTTACCAATGGTAGCTTTTTGTATTGCTAAACTGGGCACATAAATAGATTCGTAAGCTAGTTTTACCTGTGATAGCTACTTCCCTGAGAGTGGGTCTACTATGCAAAACTATGAGGTCTTTGCTTCATTATTGGTAAAGATACAAGAGTCTTAATATTAACCAATAACGGTTCGTAAATGATTGGAATCGGCCATTGTAATTATGTAAGTTTAACTAAATAAAGGATCCAATACCCCAATAGTAAGGATAGAGTGGGTCTACTATGCAAAACTATGAGGTCTTTGCTTCATTATTGGTAAAGATACAAGAGTCTTAATATTAACCAATAACGGTTCGTAAATTATTGGAATCGGCCATTGTAATTATGTAAGTTTAACTAAATAAAGGATCCAATAGGTACCCTAATAGTTAGGATAGTTCATTATGATCGACAGTCTAATAAAACAACAAATATTTTTTTTACGAAAAACCATTTAATGCATTGCTTTTCAATTTAAACCAAATATTCGGGCAAACTAAAATCATGAATAGAATTACGCTCCGAAATCAATCGCGTGTTTTGAATACCAACCTTTAAGATTAACCCTCTCACTGCAGCCAGATGTTTGACAAATAAATTAAGCTTATTAGAATATTTCGGTCGGGTCATTCAATAATCAAGTTATACCGTTATCGAGGTACCGACCTACCTACAACAACACGCAGACATGATAAACTACAATGATAAAGGGTGACCGAATACATAAAAACTATTGATTTTATTTTCTGTAACATTTTGTTCGGTACGCCTGTTATCAATTGATTAATGTTTCAGCTGGGTAGATACAGCCTTTGTGTTCGTGTTGATATGCTAATTGATAGCTGGAGTTATATTTTGCTTTGTTACTACACGTAATAATAGACGATGGAAATGTAACAAGAAAATCTTGCTATTAATTGCCTGGTTTTAATCGATTATTGTTGTAAATTACCTTATAAGAAAAAAAAAAAAATCTTTTTATATCGTCAACGTGAATATTTTTCCAACAACAAGGGTTGTATAAGTGTTATAAATCCAAAGAAACACGCATTTATTTGCGATTTCTTTGTTTAGTCCATAAACAAAATGTCTTCAAACATTAGCACCATAAATTCAAAATTTTCATCCCAAAAATAAATAAATTACAAAACTAAAGTGTAACTAACACTAAAACGGTCGTACACACATTCTCTTGTTCACATCGCGAGCACTCTATAACTCTATAAAACCAACACTAGTACGTGACACAAATAATTTTCACTTAGACCCAAGTGTTGCGAACACTAAGAATTAAGTAGCGAGTACATAAATCGGTACACAATGTTCAGGTACAAGACATACCGTGTTGAGTAAGCTTTGTTTAAACAGAGTACAACAAACTTAAATCCTCGAGACCTGTACCGCAAAATAAGCACAGCACAGATGGGGCCCAGAAGCTGTAGTACTAATTTGTCTACTACTTAACTCTTTAAGTTAACATGCACCTTTTAGGTAAGTATTTGGGAACAGTTACCGTGGATACAAAACGAGTATGAAAGGATCGTAGCAGGTGGCATTCTGTAGTTTCAGCCTATAATCCTATAGGCTGCAACTACAGAATGCCACCTGCCATGGGAAGGAGTGTTTATGTATGTATAAATATAGCGTGATCATGGATCGAAAGAACCAAAACAGCGCTGAAAGTCTAAAGATGACAAGATGCATGAATACGTGGTAGAAGCAAAAGGATTATGTTAGGGTCATAGAACGTAGAGTTCCGTTATCCTTCCATGTTGGCTATTAGGATTAGTGTACACGCGTGTGATTAATGATGGTAGAGATACCTATATACGAAATGAACTGTATATTTATGGCTTTTACCGTAAACACCACGACCTTTTACAAACAACTACAGACGCTTAAAATAACAAAATGTCCTCAAACATCGATTAATTTCACCAGCGTCATAAACAATCCTTATACGGATATAACGGTTATCAAGTTTAAAATACTTAACCCTATTATAATACTAATCGTAAGTTCTTTGCGGAATATTCGCTGCCTTGCAACATAGCTATCGGCCTCCACCAATTGTTTGGTTAGGTAATAGACGGCATGGGTCTTAACGGACCCTAGCCGACATTACACGGTTACATTTAGAAACGTTAATTACCTATTAAATTACACGCATAAACGATTATCTTAATTAATTTGTGTAAGCTCGGCTTTTGATTTACGCTGTGATGCGTTCGATCGTATTGTGATAATTTTTCCGGTGTTTTGTTCTTAGGTGCCTGTAAACTTTACCTTATCGACGACCACAGAGAAGTTGACTTTGATGAAAACTTTGTTGACGAAGTGATTTCTCAAACACTTTATGTTTGAGAAATCAGACGTGAACAAGAGACAATAAATGTAGACAGATCGAAGAGTTCTAACTACTTGACGGTTCAGAATCTTATCAAATCAAGTGAAGTCATGTGTAGAAATTGAAGATGCACGCATTGATCGGGCGCCTACGAGACCACACACATTTCGTTTTGTTGACTTTATAACTTTCTGCGTAGGAGGTGCTTAATATACCTTATTTTTCTTGGCATCATCGCGGGTCACTGCTCACAGGGTGCTACGGTTCCATTATTTATTTTATATGGATGTTTAAATAATTGTGTCCACGGCCTTGGTGAAAAACAAAATAAAAGTGAGTTCGCGACCTGCCTCAATATACACACGCGGTGCCAACAATAGGTGTAGAGCACTTTAAATAATAAATCCATATAGAGTTGGTTTTACGAGCGCATTCCGAGCCGAACACCTGTCTGTAATAACGTACTGTGTGCACTGCGTACTAAATAATTTGTGTACAGCGTTTATAGTATACTAGGCAAGGACTAAAAAAGGTGAATTATTTTCTTGTATTTGGGCATTTTCTTACGTTTAGGCACTATCACCTCATGCTTATTTGTTATTACTGGGGCCGTATTATGAAGTATGAATGCCATCATTATTCCACTGCGAAAAAAGGATGGTTCTACCGGCCTTGTATAGCTCCGTCTCTCACTCACACTGGAAAAATGGTGGCATTAATACATCATAATACGGCCCCTGAAGGAAAACTCTAATGTAACTTGTAAGTTTTTCAGTATCTCCAATAAATCCTGCCACCACTTGCTTTGTTTCTTGTTTTTAGAAAAATATAAGAAACAATCAATGGATGCATTGAGATAAAATACATACCCCCGTTTAAAAAAGCCAACCAAAAATGTAACAATTCTGTTTTCCGATCACTTTATTTGGGTCCAATTTAGAGAGTGAACAAAACGTTTTGTGTTCATTTTGTTGTTTTTACTATCATCGATATTGGTGATAAAATATTATTCACAAAGCCTCGATTATAGTGGACATTGTTACTAGGAAACAGTTGAAATCAACTCAGATTTTTTGTTAGAAAAATCATGTTTATTTTCTACTTGAATTTGTTTTTACCTACTAT
Organism: Lithophane semibrunnea; assembly: GCA_947363905.1. Lineage (NCBI taxonomy): Eukaryota > Metazoa > Arthropoda > Insecta > Lepidoptera > Noctuidae > Lithophane > Lithophane semibrunnea. The sequence goes on from OX376190.1 coordinate 7,148,561, forward strand.
AATCAATTATACTAAAAATACATTTAATAAGTAAGCTCATGCCTCGTTTTTTCTCACAAATACAAATGAATGAACTATCGAGTCGCATGATCAAAATTTTCTTTTTTATCTGCTTCTGAAAATTATTTTTATTGGAGAATCCATTACAGTTTTTCTAGCAAATTCCAAACTGCTGACACACTTTTATAGAACTTGATTTTTCAGATTTCATATATTTGATCTACTCTTTTGAAAATGACTGAATAAGATAAGTAATTAGAGGGTGGCCATCTTACAGTTGAATTGTTCAATCCATTTTCAGAAAAGATTACCTAATTAAATAAAATTTTCAAACAAAACCCCACAATGTAACTGAACAAAAAAACATAATTTAAAATATCTTTTAGTTATTATTCAAATTATAAAATGCCTTTTATCTGCCTCCCATCGTTTCAGTAATATTAAAAATAATTGGAAACCAGACTACGAATTGAAAAAGAATCACCATTTCGTTTTCAGATACAATTTTAAATATAAATTTTCTGAACGGCCGACTTCCGTTATTGACCCGTTGCCCAGAAAATTCTCACTGAAAGGTTTATCATTAAACAACTCGGTCCCTTAAGTTGTTTAAACAGCGTTTCTTAGAGGCTCAGACCCGTCAATACATTCGGTTAAGCTTTCCTTACCCAATTAATTAGCTGTTATGAAGATCAAAGACGCACCAGTTTGCAATCTCTGTGCTAAGCCTCCGACCCATTCAACTTGGTAACGAGCCTGACAGTTTAAGTTTGCTCCAATCTCTCTAATACAATGTACAGCGTGACTTCTGTCAATCAACTACGTATCTCAGTTTGCACCGACACCGCAGATTTACGCCTACCATTATCAAATTCAACACCTATTTCGTTAACGATAGAGTTGTTAATAGATTGCGGTGTTCGATCGCTTACGTCTTTGTGTATGACAATGAAAGTTTATCCGTTTTATTAGCGATCCACACTGAATAAATTTACGTGGTCTTTGTAATAGTGTTTAGTGAGGATTAAGTGTTAAGGTTTGACTCGACCGTCTGCAGTTCGGTCGCGTTCGATGGATAATATTGGCGTTAATCTGTTAGCGCCTGAGGAGGGAACATTAAATAGATATTCGGATTTCTCCAATGTTTGTATTGCGAAGTTGGATGGGGACGGGATTACGGGATACGTGTTATTAGCTCCGAGATAGATCGTAGAATGAGATTTGATATCTCAGCTTCTGTTTTTCTTGTAAACTTCGCACCTTATTACTTTGATTTGAATTTAGTTTATCAGATTCTGTGACAAGTTAGTTCAAGATCTGTCTAACTTAGATCTGTTTAAGGAGTCTAGTTTAGATAAAATTTTGATTACTTATCTCTCTCTCGACACCAAAACGGTGATGGGAAAAACTCTTTTATCTTAAATTAGTTTAAAACTGATTGGGCCATGAATATAATTATTTTCGTACATAGTTATATAGATTAACTAGTCAGAAGTTGCTGCATTCAATTATACCTACCTAAGTACTGAAATAGATAAGTAAATAGTAGTTAATGATCGAGCCGTGTTTGGGTGCAAAAGGAGATTGTATTGCCTTTCCAAATATTTCCTTTAGGTACAAGAAATCAGTGTGATTATCCCACTGTATTTATTCTATAAGTAAACGATTAGCTTTATAATTCGGTATGATGATATCAAAATATTATTTCGAAGGCTTGGATGTGATTTTGCGTTACAATAAGTATTTTTCGTTTTTTAGTAATCTCCAAAGAAAATCAGGAACGACGTTGCAATGCACTGTTAACAATAAAGCGGAATATTGCTTCAATCTACCCAGCCTTTTCCCAACTATGTTAGGGTCGGCTTCCAATCTAACCGGATGCAGCTGAATAGGTACCAGTATTTTACATGGCGCGACTGCCTATCTGACCTCCACAACCCAGTAACTGGGTAATACGATACCCTCGGTAAGACTCGTTGTCAGACTTTCGGGCTTCTGACGACACGACTGTCAAAGATCCACGTTTAACAGCCGGGACCAACGGTTAACGTGATTTCCGAAGCACGGAGTCTCGGTATGTAAAGATGGTCACCTATTCAACCAACCCCGGCAAGCGTAGCTTAACCTGATGGATCGACCCGTGCGTCTGTTACTAGCCACGAGCTCCTCATCATAATGCTTATAGGTAGTAAATTAACTCTACTAAAGAGAGAGACTAGCCGGTCCGTTAGCAGATTTCTTTAGCGAATTGCAGCGAAATTCGCGGAAGCACTTTATTACTTTGTCTTAACATTTCTTTCTAGCTTACGTAAAAGAAAAAATCCGTTTCGAACACATTACAAAAGCATTCGAAACACGAATCGATGCTACTAACGCCTTAAGACAAGCACAATACGTCGACAGATAATTCCAAATCGTATTGGCTTCATAAGGAAAGAATCCATTCCCGATACAAATATATTTTTGCAGTCACATTGGTAAATCGCGTCTATTTCCTTGTAGGGATGTCTGTCTGTTACGTTGGAGGAAATGCTCATAACCGCCCGAAATGCGTTTGAAATTTTTTCACGTATCAATACCCAACGGTCGAGCGATCAACCGCCAATTGAATGGAAACACTCGAATTTTTCTACACGTTTTAGACTTCCTGTATGGAAGAAATTTAGAACGGAATAGCGGTCATTGGCAAGCGTCCGCGTTTTTAGGAAGACTTTGCGACTTGAATATTGCAGTATGTAATGCGTGAACATTTTTCAAATCGAAAACAGCTATTCTTTTAAAAGAACATGAATTTGAAAAGCGAAAATACAAAAAAAATCGATCATCCATTTCGAACAGTCCGAAAACATAAACAAAAACACATCAACGCTTCCTTTTATCTACGCATTCCCATTTCAAAATGCATTAAAAAAACATACGTTTGTAGAACAGCCCCAAGCCCGTTCGTCGGCTTGTTCCGGATATTGAAGCACGTAATCTGACTACAGTGTGTCTCCATAGCAATTTATCGAACGATGAATGGCCCACCCATTATTTCCAACCCTTAACCTAAAGCTTATTAATATCTACATAATTTATTGTAAATTGCATTCTGCAGTGAAGCCGTGCGTGAATAGGTGTGGGATTGAATCTTAAAAATGTAGGCGCAGTTTATTTTCTCTTGTGGCAAAGAGGAAAATCACCTAAATGAATTGGTGAAGTGGGATACACATTCTGCAAATCTATAATACATACTGTTTAGTCCAAATAGAATTATCCATGGCAAGTTGCAACTATTTATGCTTATTTTATTTAATAACGAACATCAAAACCAAATAAATAAAGAGCAACCGCTTTTACACAATTTAAGATTTTCCGAGCGTGTCTTATGAATAAATGTGAGTAAGTCATTTGCCTTATTAAATAAGTAGGTAGCAATTATTATTAAACTTGCGACAATCTAAGAAGTCCGTTTTGACAACTATACAAATCCTTTGTGTAGCAACGAAAAAAAAAATAGTTTCTAAAATACTGATTCTCGAGACATATTGATTAAACATACTGCGAGTTTGTAATCGACGACTTATCTACATTGCTTAAACTGATTCTGTTTGTGCATCAGTCTCAATATTGTTAATATTATGGGAAGGAGCGAGATGGCCCCAACACAGGTATTATCAATTACCTACTGGGGATGTCTCATTATGTTATCCATGTAACTGTTTTGGGACAAATAAACATTTTTCATTTTCATTTTTCATTCTCAAGGCATATCGTTTAATTACAAGTACGAGAATGAAACGTCAAAACGGACTTCTTAGATTGTCGCGAGTGTAAATAAATGCATTAAAAACCTTGTATTTCTATTTTTTACAAAGCGAGTTCTCCTGAAAAATATAATTGCCTTTAGGCTCCTATTTATTACCCCAAGTAATATAAAATATTCAAGATTTATCGACAAGGATTGGAAAATAATCGTACGAAGTGTTTTCGACAATTACCGCGGTCATTTATCATCGAACATTAGCTGAATAACTTAGTAGAAATATCACCCCTTTTCTCATAATTTCAAGGTTTACTGTTAGTCCGGACGGTTTTAAGTGGTCATGATTTGTGAATAAATCATTGGAAAAGTATGGACATGACAAGTTTTTGTGGGTAACTTCATGCAGCGCTAATGCACGGAAATAAAATACCAGTAGCAATAGTGTTAATTATATAGATAATAGAATTTTCATTCCTATGGATTTTCAAGGGTTAGTTCATGTTATGTACCTATTCCGGTACAGACGGTCTATTCTGAAAAATATCTCACCGTGAAAACTTAGGTGAGGTGAGTGATTCCATCTGATGCTAGGGATTGTCACTATTGGACAGCTCACTTCACCTAAGTTTTCACGGTGAAATTTTTACAGAATGCGGCTGTCGTGGTTTCTTGTGCGACTTGCCCAAGTTACATGCAAGTATGTGCGATTCATGTTCAAGTTTATGAACTAAAGTATCCTTATGCAAGTTTTCAGCGCAAGTATTCTTGTCAACTATGTTCGGATTTGTTACTAATTAGTTAGGTATATTGAGTAACTTGAAATGAAATTGTGATTTAATGCGATGAAGCTGCATAGTCATTTTTGTAACCAAATTTAATAGAGGATATTGTACTTCTTATTAATCCTTCATCATCATTCTCCTGCCCTTATCCCAATTTATTTGGGGTCGGCGCAACATTGTTTTTTCTTCCAAACTTCTGAATTATTCGTCATCTCGCTATTTTATTTTTTTAAAATTAGATAACCCCAAAGAGTTAGGCAGAGGAGTACACCTATAGTACCTACACCCGGATTTCGAAAGTTACGTAACAATAAAAATAACGTCCAAAGCGTACTCGAATCATCTGCACCAAGCCTTAGCCCGAAGAGCATTGAATACGAAATGTATGTGCCAGTCGGAGCTCCATTCAGCTATAATGTAGTACTTAATGAGTCTAGTGATGCACCATTAGGTTACACATTTCCGAAGAATCGTGCGACTTATGCGGAGAGGATACGAGTCTTCCGTGTGTATTTTTTTTTTTTTATCAATTTGTTTTTGCTATTGGTTGGACTTAGAAGACTGGATTTTGGATTTAGTTTCAGGAGATTTATTGATTTTGAAAACAAAATATACTACTTTTATGAAGAAAAAATTCACAGCTTTCTGAAAACTTTTACTTTTCTGACTTTCTAAGTGAATCTCCGATTCGGCATAAGTTACTTATCGAAACTATATGCGCTCTTTTTTAATTAAGTTGGTATTTTATGTCATGGATACAGCGAGAAAATTCAATGAATTTTCCAGAAAAACACTTAAAACGTAACTTAACAAACCGAAAACACTGAAAAACTTTCACCACATCCGTTTTATCGTACAGAAAAACAACAAAATTCATCAGATTCGAAATATACCAAAAGACAGGCATGTTAACGAAATTTAATTTTAACACTAAAATGTTCTTACCGCTTGTTAAAGTACAATATAAAACGCACGCTCGTTCGGACGCCTGGTTTCTCTCACTCGCCGATAGCTATCATAGTAAATCACTGCACTAGCGTCTGCTGAGAAATTTATTTTTGAAAGCGACTATTTAAATACTGCTAAATTACTACACGTTTATGTTCTATGAGTACTTGGTAGTTGTGAGAATTGGTCAGGTATACATTTATGTATTTTCGGGTAAATTGTATTTGGGTGAAATTCTGGGAAAGATCGAGGTTGTCAGTGTGTGGCGTAATATATTGTGCTGATGGTATACTAGCTGCGCCCCGCGGTTTTACCCGCGTCTCGACGAAGTCTCGACCCCGTGGGAATATCGGGATAAAAAGTATCCTATGTCCTATTCCCGGTCATAGTCTAACCGTGTACCAAACCATCATTTTCATCCAAATCTGTTTAGCCGTTTCAGCGTGAAAGCCTAATAAAACAAAAAAACCAAGTAACTTTAGCCTTTATAATATTAGTTAGGATTAGGATTATTCTGCAAAATAGATGGATTTCTTCCTATTTTTTTTCCTATTTATTGCTTTATTTTTAAGTATTAATAAGCTGTATTAATAAGTTATTTTTAGGAATTTGTGATGCTAATGCGTCAGTTTTGGGTGAGAGCTGTCATTTATTAGTTTAGGTGACCTGAACTAATAACTTATATTTATATCGTAAATAAAAAAAAAGTACAAAAAAAAAATCGGCCACAACCATACAGAATTATCAACGCCCACATTTAAATTCATTTCTCAAGAAAAACAAAGGCGCCGACACATTTCGCACATGACATCACAAGACTCACACAACATTGTAATGCTCGGCGCATGCGTCTCGCGTTGCATAATGCATCTAATGACGCGACCCGTTGCCCTTCCGTTTCCTGCTCAGCATTAATTAGCTTTTACACAGATTGCGCTTACCGTAAGGTGTTGCCAGATATTGTGTTTTGTTTGAAGTGTTGGTGAACGAAGCTCGGGTGGGGTTTAGAGAATATATGCTCTTACACATGTCATGTGGGAATGTGGGATGGGCTTAATAAATATAAATGTTGATGATGTTTGTGGATGTTTTTTTCCTTGGTTATTGCTGCATGAATTTGGCTGAGATTTGGTATAGACTTAGAATGATTCTTAGTCTTTTAACACAGTCACTTTTTATCCAAAAAAATCTACGTACCTAGATATTTTCTTGCACGTATTACGAATACAATTAAGCATATAGCGAATATACTTTAAATAATAATAAGCAGTTATTCTGAACATCGTCGCGTTGTGGTATTTTTCAGTAGTTTACAGAATGTCTCTTAGATAAGTGTGCCTTTTGGCAAAGGCCTCCTCTAACAACTTCCACTGAGTCCTATCTCCCGCAACTCTTCTCCAGTTTTGACCCGCTGTGAGCTTCAATTCATATTCCCATATTTAATATTGTCTTCCCCTGTTCCTTTTGCCATCTCTAGGGTACCATTCTGTCACAACTTTACTCCGTCTTGAATACCTCTTAACATGTGGCTTGTGCATCCCACTTTTGTTGGTCTATTTTGGTAATTTCTTACCAAAACATAACTTTACATATTTAAATACGATCACGATTATAAATCAAATGTAGGTATGTCCTTTAATACTTGATAATCCGAAACAGCACTCGATTATAAAATTACGTCAACGCCTTTCTCTTACGCACAGACAGTACTCGTAACATAGGTACACGCACACAAGGACTATACTATGTATATAGAGCCAGTAAATTATATGTGTGATGAAACCATTTGCGCCTTGCTCATATATCCGTTTCCGTGTTAGATTAATTGGCCCGTAACGCACGGAAGGATGTATGACAGTCACAACTCATGTAAATTGCTGGTGTCTTAGAGCTGCGCCAAGCAAGATGCTACTCGAATAAATATCATCATATTTTAAAGTCTAAATTATTTATTGCGGTCATTCATAGTTTGTAAATGTACCAAGCAATATCGATAAACTGAAATTGGAAATCGTTCTTATATCAACGAAAATTTCATAATTAATTTTCATTGCGAAATTAACCGCGTGATGTACTCTAAATCTGTTTTTATATAACATCTGCGTAGCATTGTTGGATACTAATCTAATTAACCTTAGACACGAGTCCAAATGTGTTAACGGGCGGCTCGGGAAGCCGGGATCGGGCCGGAGAGCACGGCAATCCGACGCTTATTGTGATCGGCGTAGGTGCTCGAATCCGGCGCGTAGCCGTCTCATTAGCATTCATCCTGCGCTCGCGGCCGCGCGCTCCCGAATAAAGCATCTGTTAAATGTCTCGTGCTAGCTAAAACTTACCCGTAATTATCTGTTAACATTCCCAAGTTTGACCTCGCGAAAATCTTGCGAATACTCCCAAACTCCGGTCCGGTCCACCGGAGGCGGTTTACTTCCCTAATAATCGGGCTCATGGAGATTTTTAATGAAAAAGATTGTTCGCCGTTATTTAGAAAGTTTGTAAAAGGGATCCAGTCTGAAGTTTGTTTTGATTTAGTGTTGCGCACCCAACGTTGATTGTGTTCTTCTACGCGGTTTTGTATCGGATTAGACGTAATTAAAAAAAATCCGGGGTTGTTAATAAATCTTTCCCATTCATTGGGATCAGTGACACGAATTAACATTTTCGTTTTTTAATTTTTCGTGTTTTAATATTTCTGGCAAAATAATCGTGCGCGTGCCTTTATTTTCTTTAAAAAAGTTAATTTAATAATTCGAATTCACATCCGACCCGTATCGCGTGGCTTTTGTGACAGACAGCCATTCATTTTATCGATGATACAAACCGTATCCATTCGGGCCGCTAATGGTTTTCAAATAAACCAGTGCTGTTAATGGTTCTGAATTTGTGTAAAAAAGGGTGATATTGAGCTAATTGATGCGACGTGCGCCCCTTGTTTGTATATGTTATCGATCACTGCAGTTAGGTATTTGGAAATTGATACCAGAAATCAGTCCAAAGAATACCTATGCGGTATAATGTAGGATACTAAAATCAATTTTATAGTCTTAATAATCGTATAAACAATGCTAGAAAACTATCTCGTGAGCAATAAAGTACTTAACCAATAAGTACTTAACTTTGCAGTGCACGCGGCAATTACTGCCTAGGTATCATAAGTTTTATCGCACAATCTTCATCTCTTTAAGTTTCTATTTAACACTTAGATAAATAAAAAATATTCTATATTAAAAATACACTGATTACCATGGAATCAGTTGAAAAAATCTACAATATTTAAACAGAGCGGCTCAGTTAATGGCGGCTATAAATCATCTTTTCATTTAATTACTTGAGCGCAGGTATTTTCTTTCAATGATACGGGGTTTTATTTTATTTGCATCGTCAGGTCTATGGCGGAAGAGTCAATAAAGCATGTCATAAGTCCGCATTAATCATGACTGACAATATAATTCAGTCCGACCTTATCGTTTCAAAGTGAATGTATTTTGATAGATTCGCAAAGGTATGATGTCCCTATATCGATTTTCAATTAATCTTTTGTCCCCTTTTGTGTTTAGACAGATTCATTTTTCGTTACGTTGTAAGTGAGATTTTTATTTATTTTCATTTTCTTGTGTTTGCAAGGCTAGACTGGTTGCTCGGATGCTCGGGATCCGCCGGTCGCCGTCTCATTCCTCTGTATGCTAAACAAACAGACATGAACACAAACATTGAAATCGTACGGCGATGTTATTCATTCCTATCGATTCGTTGTCATATTTTAAACTCTTTTGCAGCGTTTATTTATTCTGTGCTGTTATTTATATCGTGTGCAGTTTATAAACAAATCTTCTGATTCAGTGAATTTTGCTGTAGTCATGTAAGTCTAAAACTGTTGTCTTCTAAATAAATTATCAACAATTACAATAAAAATATTCAAACTCATACTTTATGTCTGCCACTAAACATTTGTGTGCTTAAAGTATTTATGTAAATAATAAAATCTATTCTGAGATATTCTGATTTTCATAAAAAATTGTGTATTCATAAAAAAATACGATACATATTACGACAACCAAAGACTAGATAGAGATTATTCTAATCAATTTTACTCTCAAATTGTACTCAAGGATTCTCCAAATATTTAAAAGTCGAAATTAATGAAATAACTTTAATTACTCTATAACTTTAGAATTCTATTAAAAGGGTTCTAGAAAAGCATGTAGGTAAGTCTGTACATCTATTTCCCTGTGAAAACATCATTGATCCTTTTTTTCAGCAAAAATACGCTGGCAGTGAAGCGATAGCAAAAAAGACTCGTTGAATAGCCGTCTGCACCGGAAAGTCGGAAAAAATCGACACAGATTCGCGCCTGTCCGTTTTATGGTCGATATGTTAATAAACAGTTGACGTGCTGTGAATAGATGAGATTACGGTACAGCTATGGAACTGCACCACCATACAAAAGATTAATAAAGATAAATGCTCAGAAACCAATAAAACTACTATGTACACAGCCTTATTGCATTTAGTCATGGAAGATTCATGTATTCATTTTTAATCTTGTTCAGCTTGCATATACTTTTTATAAAAGCCATCAAAGCATTTAACATCGTGTAGAGCTATTAAACTATAGCTATTATGATGCTAAAAATAAGATTCAAAGAAAAGCCGGCAGGACGTTATTTTAGAAAATGAAATATATCTAGTTTGTTTATTTACTAGTCGCGTCATACGCATTGCGTGGAACACGTGTGGCTTACGCGGAACTGGCCAGCTTGCAGCGTGTTGTAATTTTACGTTCCTTACTTAGTTATTTCGGGATTCGTTTCCTTTCTAGTGAATGTCCGTGTTCAAATTACCTACAGCATAGCTACGGGTGTTGCTATTCCACATTCCTTCCTGAGACATCGCGAATTAATTTAAAAACAAAACATACTTTCCAGAATAATTCATGATAAAATAGACGTTACTTTATTAAATTTCCTGCTACCTGCCCAGCCTGGGTCGGTAAGGCTTCGCTTTATGGCCCAATTTAAAAAATGTTTCACATTATATGGGGAGAAAATAATGCAGTGTAGTCTTACAGAGAAATTAAGGGGCTTAAATACATTTTTTACTTGTATTCCTTTAGAACGAATTATGAAATGAATAAAACCGTTTGAAGCAGAAAGAAGAAGCGTGAACCGTGTAATTTCTTTAAAAGGTTTGTGCCGAAACAAAACCCAAAAGTTCGGTGTCGTGTGACCCGCCAATCAAATGTTTCCTAATTTACCGTTTCAAATGGGTGCCTACTCCCATAGAAACAAAGAAAGAAGTGGTCAACAACTCGCACGAACAAAGCCAAGTTTTTAAATTGGGGACAGAAGTCACCAAGTATTCCGTGATCAAAGGAGAGGAGGATTGGCGGCAAGCTCACCGAGGGGCCTCCACTGAACCTCCAACATTTGTCTAACCTTGGAATGCCTCCTTTGAAATTGTGAAAACTAATTCGAAGCAGTTCTGTGATTACTTCCATCTGATCTTTTTTGTTGTCGTATTTAATGAAATTGAAAGCTTCTCTTTGTTGGAAAACTATTCGGGAGACATACCTTCAAATAAAGTATCTGTCTCGGTCAAATTATTTTGCGACAAAGCTTGGGCTTACGTTTTCTGTATGAATTACTCGAGCATAGGTACACTTACGCATATTGCGAAGGTACCTATGTTATTAAACATTATACACATTGTGTATCTTAATAGGGGCGTAGCTCCGTCCGTTGCCTGTTTCACTCCAAGTTTTAGAAGTTCTGACAACGCATCTTCCCGGGTATTGTTTAAAGTTTATTAAGTTTTGAACATTGCATGACGTAAGTCGACGTAGACTGGTAATGAACTGAACACAAGGTGACTGTGAGACTATTTCACGGTTTCGCTATTCAGCTCTTTTGTTCCACGTCGTATTTGTTAACATTGGAATTATTTTAGTATTTCGCAACGAAAAGTTAGCGATGTATTCGGAAACGACAAAGTTAGATTATTTAATGAAATTAAACTGTGTTTAATATAAACATTGTGTTTTGCTGGGAAATTGTGTAAAAATACAGTGTATTGAACTTTGCTGACTTGTGTCATGTGTCTTAATTTTAATAGCTACTAAGTATATACTCCTACTGTTTTATGTGTGAAATAATTTTACAATTACATTTATCCAAAGCTCTACTGGCCTATAATAATCCTAAGCTTTACTGGCGCCCAAGTGGGACTAAAATGTCCCGGCTGGGCGCCAGTAAAGCTTAGTTCTCACAATTTATGGAATGAGTTTGACTGAAATATCAACAACTATCTTCAACACACCATACACATAGCCACATATAAAATCCTCCTTCTAAAACAATGTTTTTCCCGCATTACCTATGAACATACCAAAATAGCAATTTCGGAATTTCCTTAGGTGTGTTCGTTCCAACTTCATCTTACAAAGCAAACATGGGTCGGTCGGTGTAATTAGTTAAGGCACGGTTAAGTTTAAGACATGACGGTGCAACAAGTTCAGCTGCATTAACTTGTGATCAGCCCCGAGCATCGCTGATGTTCACTTGTTCACGTCACTACTCTAAAATAGAGGATTATATTAGACTGACGCTCTTTGTGAATTCGTTGCAATGTTTTGGAGCTTCTAAATTTTGTACTTTGTTAAGATCTTTTTGATTGACGAAGTCGGTCTCTAGTTTTATCATGCTGTATTTAGTATGTAGGAGTTGAGTTGTTTAAATAACATGATGTTTATTAGTTTTATACGTCATTATTACTTAGATGTTTTACGTTGTTAAATCTGGTGATGATGCTGAATTAATTGACTGTTGCTGTATTTTCATATTTTATTTTTCAATATCTTCAAAGTCAGTATTTTTTTCCTGTAGTCTGTGTTTTTTCAAAATATAAGGCAGTTTAAGATGGCACTTGTAGAACTTCTAATGAGATGTAAACCACTCTTGAATTGTAGATGTTTCGCTTCCAAAGTTTTAGTTTTATTTCTTTTTTTTTTCACATCATTATGTACGGTATTGCAATGGTATATAAGCGGTAATTCACGCCTAATTAAATTCACACAATTCTGTAAAAAAAACTGTACGTCTCCATATGATATTTATCGAAGTCGATACTTACTTACTCACGCTTGACGTAGCGTATGACTATCGATACTTTTTATTATCAATGCATGAGGTTTGCCCTATTCAGTTCTTAGAGATGCCTGCAAGGAAAAAGTTTGATATTGTTGACAAAAAGTACCTATTTGTTCTAAAAGGAAAACATTAAAAAAAAAGGGGATTCCGTAGGTAGTTATAGAGATCACTGTTTAATATTGTAGGTACCTAATAGAGTAGGTAGGTACTTATTTATCTACTATTTCTGTCCAGTCAATCAATAGAATATTAAAACATATCTCTGATGGAGGCGTGTTCCAATCAAATATTTCAATAAACAGTATCAAATTCCATTAATAAATTCCATATACCTACCAAAATATCATCAGTGCATTTCACAAAAGTTTATTAAAGCTGCATCAATATTAATATTTCCAATCATGTTCAACTATAGAGAATGCATGAAAGGGATTCGAGGAATGTGTGCATACAGGGACTACTTATGTCCAGACATATTTTCCTATTTTTCCTCCCATTGTCTGTATTTCAATAAAAAAGCAGAATTCAAAACATAGATTTTCCTTTGTTTACCATCGTCCATTATTAAGTGATTTAGAAATACTGCATTCTTGTTAGCACATATTTGTTCGATTGTTCAATTCGATCGTGCTTCATTCCGGGACATTATCGCGCATGTTCCATCAAAGTGTATTATCGTAGCAGTTAATACGTCAATAATGGAACTGTTCAATAGGGAGGCGAAACAATTCCGGCGGTGGTCGTTTGTCGCGTCACTGTTATTCGTACTATCGAGTTTCTATGCTCGGCTACATTGGAGCAGCATTAATAACAGAGATCCATAATCCATTCTCCATTACCAGCCTTTGTGCGCTAAACGTTTATTAGCGGAAAATCATTTTGGCCTTTAAACTGGTCCCTCGTTTGATCGACTTTCAGTTTTAGATACAATAGCTGTTCAGATTCGGGTTAGTTTAATGACAAATTAATACGTGCTCCCAAATTGAACGGCAAATGGGAAACGATCGGTAATGTGTTAATGTTGAGCAGTTGTTTACCTTCAGTTAGTAGCTAATAAATATCTGTGAAATATCATGCTATTGAATTGTTTAAGCGGCACTTTGTAATGGATGTGTTACAGAACTGTTACGTAAACTACGAAATTAGTTCACGAAAAGGTGGGAAATATTTTAAGATGAGTGCAACTTTAGTTTCTTTTGATTAAGGGTCATTACATCAGCAGTTTTTCTTTAAACACAACGTAGATAACTAGGCTAACTAAAAAGCTGTTAATTTAGCAGAACTCAACAGCGAAATAACATAAAATTCCCAGTAGATTTATTGACCAAAGTCAGATCCAAAAACTAAAGCAAAATCTACATAAACTCATTCAACCACGCAAAATCCTCCCAACACCCTAACCACTTTATCTTAAACCAACGATCCTCTAAATAAAATACACTCCTCAAGCAACTGATTCAATTTCCCGGACGTCTCGCCGACGCAGACCGAAACATCGGAACGCATTCGCCGAACCCCCAAGAGCTTGTTTCTAGTTGACGTCTATTTGCATGACTAACCACCCTTAAACCCCGGGCCGTGGTCAACAATGGGAACGTTTAGCAATTCGCTCTCATAATGAAGTTAAGCGGGGATTGTAGACCACCCCTATGAATCGGAATAGAACAACGTTACGGCGTAACCGGGTTCATAAACAATGCATTTAATATAGATTTATTCATATAGATATATTCATTTGTATGCAGTTTAGGTGGAATTTATGTCGATCATTTTGTTGGGAAAGTTTATACCGAAAGATGAAATACTCAAATCAAATCATAAATCATAAATCTTTATTTATCTCAACATCATATTACAGGCACAGGTTAATGAGATGCACAATCTTAAGTAGAGAAAGGTGTCTGTTGTAGGAGGATCCTGAGTTACAGATCACCCGGCTCTCTTAGATTGAATAATTTAAAAAAATAGAAACTGAATCTTAAATAAGAAAATAAAATAATAATGAGCTTCAAAGAAAAAAATAAAAATAATAATAATAATAATAATGGAAATGAATAATGAATGAATGATGAATAAGTGTATTGAATGTTTGTAAGTGTAGGTGTGTGAGTGTTAGTGTGTGAGTGTTAGTGTATGGGTGTTAAGAAATTGGTTTTATTAAGTTTTCAGTGGCAGTGTAGTCCAGATTTAATAGCCAAGAGCGTACTTTTCTTTTACAAATAGTTTTTGTATGAGTGTAGATAGATATTTTGTTATTAATTGAATTATAAAGAAAAGTGCCAAGAAAACAGAAAAACTTTTGGGAGAAACTAGTATTATAACGGATGATTGAACAAACATTTGTTGACCGTCTATTTTGTGTTGATAAATCGTGATCTAAGGGAAGTTCAGTGTGTTTTTTTAGTACTGTCATGAGAATGAACAACTGTCGGACTGTTAGCACTTAGCAGTGTTGGTAAAGATCGAAGGTTGGATAGAGGATTGGGAAAAAGCAACTAACTTTTAATATAGCTCTTTGAGCTCTCTCTAAATTTATCAAAAAAGTTTTAGAGGTACCGCCCCAACTGGTAATGCAATATACAAGCAAAGACTGGCATAATGCAAAGTAAACTGTCTTAATAACTGATGTGTCAGATATATGTCTTAATTTTTTTAAAATGTAGATTAATTTTCGGGTTCTTTTAACCAGGGATTCAATGTGTTGTTGGAAACTGAGTCGATTATCTATGATTATACCAAGATATTTGATAGAATTAGTTTGAACTAATACAGGACAAGAACAATGGTTGATGAGTGAGTTGGAGAGTTGAGTACATGAGTGGACTTTAAAATTGAAGTTTGGTTGATTCTGGGGTCTAAGGGAATATGTCATGAATTTTGTCTTATCCACATTGAGGGTAAGCAAGTTGGAATATAACCAGAGATAGACCTTATCAAGACCTTGTTGGGCATAAATTTTAACCTCATCCCACGTGTTAGCATCGAAAATCAAGGCAGTATCATCGGCGAAAGTGATGATTTTACCGTTATGCAGCTTGATGTCACATAAATCGTTTATATAAACTAGGAATAACGTTGGACCAAGAATGCTACCTTGTGGAACGCCGTACTGATTAGGAAGTTCGTCACTAATCCAATTATCTACTTTTGTAGTTTGAGTTCTGTCAGACAAATAGTCTATGAACAGTTGAAGTGGTAGACTTCTTACACCCATATTCTCTAATTTTTTAACCAAAATAGGAACAGATACTGTGTCAAATGCTTTAGCTAAATCTAGGTAAATGGCTACGGTCTATTTTTTATTATCTAGTTTGTTGACTATGTGATTTGTTAGTTCGTGGACGGCTTCAGCTGTTGACCTGCCAGATCGAAAGCCAAACTGTGATGGAGATAAAAGAGAGTTTTGTTCAAGGAATTTAGTAAGTCTGGTGTTCATTAATCGTTCTAGAATTTTTGACAAAGTTGGTAGTATGGATATTGGTCTATAGTTATTGACACAGTATCTGTCTCCGGACTTGAATATGGGTACAATTTTTGATTTTTTTAAAGCCAGCGGAAATATTCCAGTTGAGAATGAGAGATTGCATATGTATGTAAGTGGAGGAACAATAATATCACAAAAACGTTTTAAAAATGATCCAGATATATCATCAACGCCAACTGCACACTCATTTTTTAAATTCATAATTAAGGCCCGTATTTCTTCTTCATCAGTAGGAAGAAGAACAAAGGAATTTTGAAATGAATTAGTTGGTTGACTATCGGGTTCTACATTAGGAAAATTAATATTTTGTGAGAGTAATTTTTCTGACAATGTTTTACCTACGGTGGCAAAAAATGAATTTACTCTATTAATTGATTCAATAGGATTGTCTATTGAAATGAGCTGTGTGGATTGCTGTTTGGTTTTATTAGTATAGGTAATATTTTTAATTGCTTCCCAAAGTTTTTTGTTGTTTTTCCCTGCTTTTTTAATGATATCTTGTTCGTAACTTTGCCTAACTTTCTTTAATATATCGTTGCAAAAATTCCTGTATCTTTTGTAAGTGCAAAGTACTACCTCATTATCTGGATTCTTAATGGTTTTAATATGTAATTGATCACGATTACGCATGCATCTTAATAGACCCGGTGTTATCCAAGGCTTCAAAATTATTTTGCGTCTAGAAGTCGGGATTAGTTTTGTGTTATCATTTATAGCTTGACCCAGAGAGTCTACAAAAAAATTGGTTGCCTCGTTAACATCTGTCATGTTGAAAATCTTTTCAAAATCTATGTTCTTCATATACGTTTCAAGTCCTGTGTCATCTATTCGTTTAATAGTTTTAGGGGCTTGGATTTTGTTAAGTGTAGAGTATAAAAATAGTATAACGCTATTGTGGTCAGTAACCGAAGTTTGAGCAACATAACAGAACGCTGATAATCTTGTCTTTAACATTATATGATCTAGACACGTGCGACTATGAGTAGGAATCGTGTGAGCTGGAAGCATACCATGAGAAGCGATAAGGTTTAGATATGCGTAGGATCTATTATCTTGGGAATTTTCAATAATGTCAATATTAATATCGCCGACTAATATAAAATACTCTTTAGAATATACGTTTTTATTTAATACTATCTGACCCGACAGACGTCCTGTCCTTGATTCGTGAGTTTATAGTTTTGAGTTCATACAAATATCCCTTAGAAAAAAGGACGTTTTCCCAAATTTGAATATTTTCTCGAAAACTTTACCCATTTTTGCTGCTATAAAAATCTAATTCGGACTATTACGAGTATTTCAAAACAAAAAAAAAACAAATTGGTCTAGCTCACCAACGAACAGCATTTCGTTTTTTATATAGATTACTAGCTGCGCCCCGCGATTTTACCCGCATATCCTATTATGTCTTTCTGTCTACCCATATGCCAATTTTCATCCAAATGCGTTCAGCCATTGTAGCATGAAAACGTAATAATAACACAAACAAACTCAGTTTCGGATTTATAATATTAGTTAGGATTAGGATGGTGTAACGATACATAGCTAGTGTATCAGGCTTTTTATACAGGGTGTTAGGGTAAACACCGTTATCCTTGCAACCAGTGGTTTGGTTTCATTTATAGAACGTAAAATCAATGGAAAGTTACAACTTTATTTTTTATTTTTTTAGATCTAAATTTTACCACAAGAGACGCAAGTTCGTTGCCCTATGCGCTAGGGCAACGAACTTGCGTCTCAACACGGGCGGATGTGGCCTGACCGGCAGCGAGCGCGACCCCTCCCTTAGTCAGTCAGCTGTTTCGCTAGCAAGCCCGGTGTCAGATATAAACTTTTTAAAATCTTTTAATGAAAATAACGTTTTTTTTTTGTTGTGTTCGGTCATTTATTTTTATATTTAAGTCAACTACCCATGGTTTGAATGACAAGAGTGTTTACCCTTACATCCTGTATAGTAAATTAGTAAAGGTTTAGCAGAAAGCCTGTTAAAATCCCCAGCTTAATTTCTAACCACAGCTACTGAAAATTCCTTGTCAGAAAATTCGCGCAACTCTTTTCCAATCCGTGCCGTGGCCATTAGGCTAATGAGGCAGTCAAGGTTCAGGCAGATAACGTTTTTGAGTGGATGGACGACACAATCAAAATTGCTATTAGTAGATGTGTATCTATTAGTAAGTATCACGTAACAGCACGTGAAAATTAAATCAAATATTAGTCTTATGTAATTTTGTACCCTATTGTTAAAGTTTGTATGTTTGTACAATCACGGTGGTGTCAGAAAGAGTGGACAGTCAAATTCAGAGGCATGGGTCACTCATGCATGTTCAAAATAATAGGTAATTATTTTACTTACATAGCTATAAGTATCTTCATTTTTCAACGGCTGAACGGATTTGGATCAAAGGCACACAGGTAGACCATGAAAATATAATGATACTTCATAGCCTGAAACTGATATTTTTTTCCAAAGAATCCAAGTAAAACCGCGGGTAGCAACAAGCGATTAACAAAACCAATAAAATCACCAAAAAATCCACACACAAATATTTATTTATAAAAGTTTACTTTCCTAAATAAATAAATACAATCCTGTAATTGAATGTTCATTGCTAATAAAAACCCGGACGCTTACAGACAAACCCTTGAGTAGCAAAAACAAGCAAAAGACAGGAAAAACATCCGATTAGAATCAGTTCAGTGAATCTCAAGATACAGGGAGCGGTACAAAGGACGTACAGCTTTTAGTTCGCAATTGTCTATTGTAAATTAACAAAATATTTCAGAAAAAGTCTCGAAAAAGTACTTTTTCTGCAATATAATATAACTGTTTTTCCAAAAATGCAAAACCATTTTCAACTCTAATTTAACAACATGAGCACATGGAGTATCTACTGCTGAGGAGCTCGTGGCTAATTAATAACAGCCTCACCAGTCGATCCGTCTGGTTAAGCTACTCTTGCCGGGGTTGGTCCGTGGATGGGTGACCATCTTTACATGTCGAGACTCCTCCGCGCCTCGGAAAGCACGATAAGCTGTTGGTCCTGGCTGTCATTCGTGGATCTTTGACAGTCGTTACGGGTCGTCAGAAGCCTGAAAGTCTGACAACTCGTCTCTTATCCCTTGGGATATCGTATTACCCAGTTAGGTAATGGGTTGTGGAGGTCAGATAGGCAGTCCCTCCATGTATAATACTGGTATCCAGCTGCATCCGGTAGACTGGAAGCAGACCCCAATATAGTTGGGAAAAAGCCAAGCAGATTGATTGATGTAGTATCAGTATATATAGCTAAGAATAGTTTTTGTTTCTGTTTTTAGAGAAAACAGTGCTGGTATAACCTCTGCGTAGGTAAACTTTGCCCACACACAATAGTCAATTCACAGAAATAAATAAGAATGCTATCAACAAAGCTTAGTTCTTATTTCGCAGGTGTTATCATCTATACATTACTATTTATTATAAGATAGTTAATTGATTCAGGCGTGGCTTTGCGGAAATCCATTATAAAATACTATACACGTATATATTTAGTAACCTATTCCGCTTCACTATTCTTCAAGAGAAAACTTTTTCTTCAAAAAAAACCCTGTAAGAAATCGACACGTATTTCACTTCTCAACGAGAGGCATCCTCAGGATGACGATTGACCAGTCGCAAACCAGAACACAACGTGTTGCCACACCGAGCGCTGGACGTAAAGATTTCTGTGTTCAGCGCTTGGTGAAATATATAAGTAATATAAATATATCTACGTCTATTGTATTTTATTTATTATAAATTAAAGTCACATTTCGTGTTTGTCGGTGTGACCGCGTTGTTCTTCTTAACGGATTTGTATGCAGTTTTTACCATCATTCAGGGAATTTATTGCGGAAGGTTTATAATACATTAATATTAAACTTACATTATAATGAAGTAATCTCGATGTTCTGTGAAGCCGTAAAAACCGTGCGAAACTGGGGTGGGTCGCTAATTCATACAATAAAAGCTCTTCATTATTTGTGTATCATTTTCCAAGAAAGTCAAACAAAAGGTTAACATGATTTCCGCGCTTAAATAACATAACAAAGTACCGTTTGAAGTTCACGTAACCTCTCCGAAAAAACAGCATAACACACAGAGAAATAACTCGACACCGTGCGATTGAACCCGTAGTACCCCATACCCCATAGGATTCCATGGAATCGCTGCAATTGTTTCAAGCAAAATGTACCAGCAATCGGTTTATGCGAACTACTAGTTGTAACAATATTTTCTCCTTTGTTTACAGGTGAGTGAATCTTCACTACTTGAGTGCAGCAGCGGGCGCTACACAGCGTCCGAAACGGTGAGTCCATTTCAAAAGTTATCGTGCTCACACTGGCTCTCCTCAATCACGCCCATTCTGTCATTCAAAATAGTTTGAATACTTCATGTGAACACGCTTTTATTGGCAATGTTTTGATAACTGAACTTTATGTAGTTGGATTGTGGTAACAAAATGTTTGGTGGAGGTTCCAAATTAGATTTCACTGAATCCATGTCCAGTGCACAATTTCACCTCACGATTTTTTTTATGTAAACTTTGTTCAAATTTCAAGAATACTCAAGCGAAATGTCCAAATGAATCGTCTATTTGTTAGCAAATTTGTTTCCCTAATATTATTTTATACGGAAAACTTGAAGGACCACGAAAGTTGTTCAAAATCATAATAAGACGAAAAAAGTAAAAGATACGTCGAAATAAAAACTCCAAGAGCTAATCAACAAGACTTTTTCATACTTGTAGAAGTATCAAAGCGAGAGTCGTACTTCGCTAAAAGTTGCCGCGTTTTTTTTCTGCGGACGCTACACTTGCGTAAATAAATATTTTTACTTTTTAATCCAACTTCTACTTCTTTTCCCGGAATAGCCCCAATATGGCGTTTACAAGTGTTGTAGTTTCATTCAAATATGATAAACTAACACTTCCTGAGTCGTTACGTCGAATAAATTATTGCTGGAGAATCATTCAAAGTAGTGCGGTAAAAATATCTTATTAAGTGTGTTGTTCATGGGAAAGAACCGGTAATAAAAATGAATAATATTACTAAAAAAGTTTATGCTTTCTTTCTGTACTGACGGAGCTTAATAACTATAAATAAAACCAGGCTTACGTTAAGGTGTGCGTACATTAGCGGGTGCGGGGTCGCAGCGCATCGTTGGGTTTTTATTACGATACCTACATAACTGTGGTTCGTAAAATGTATAGAAGTGATTCGTGTGGATTAACGCACTGCAGTGCGCCCAGCTGCGGCTCGGCATAATGTAGCACTACCTTTAGCTAGGAGTATAACGACGTGTCTATATTAACTTTCCTAGAGGGAACTTTATGTAAGTAGATGTTGTCGGAACTTAGAAGATAAGATAATACAAACACCCGTAGCATGTTTAACAACTTCATTCATAAAACAAGCAGCGGAAAAACCGTAGACCAAAACTCAGTTGTTTCAATGTAAAACATGATTCGACCGAAACCGGTGCAAACAAAATCTAAATCATAGCAAAAATATTGCCCGTAGCAATCGAAAAATGTAATTCAGCAGTCAGAGTCGGACGCATCGGGCCTCCGCGAGCACTCAGCCCTCCCCCGCATCTGTTCACGGTTCGGATCCAAAGACTAATTACGGCCGAGTTTTTACCACCTCACTCTAACATGTTCCCATTGCAACCGTCGGCGAAAAAGTCCAAATGTAACTCCAATGAATTTAAAACTCTCGCATACTGATTCAGTGTCCAATATTCCCTGCAGCCAACCCTCCATCTTCAACGTTCTGCTAAATTGAAACTTAAAAACCACCCACTAAGATTCAAGTTCCTACTCAAACATCCATCTCTGGGAAATTAAACTGCCGCAATCAAGCTATTTTAAACTCTGCTGTAAATAATATTAGGTCCAGGTTTATCTTGCTAACGATGAACCATTTTCGAGCTGGTTAAGTCTCAAGATTCGTTCGTACACCTCGAGTTTATAATTACTAATAACTGTAATTATATCATTTATAGTTTTTAAGTTTCAAAACCGCTTATTATTTTTATTTAATACGAAAAGTAAGTTTATGTATTAATTTAAAATTATGCTATATTCATTACTTTTAATAATAGTTTATGTCCGGAAGTTCTATTTAAAAATTCATAAACAAGAGTATAAGATATTAGTTATCTCAACGCTAAGCACAAAATACCGTGTAAAATAACACAAACAAAGATATGTATCATTGAAATATGACAACACTTCTGTGAATCGACATGTAGGATATGCATCGAATGAATGCTGAATAATTAAATCGCAATCAAATTCTACAACCTGTTTGGGAATTCCAAAAACCAACGTAACTGGACTACGATGTAATTGTGCTTGGGAATATATGAGTGGAAAGAATTTCATTTAAAAATAGTAGAGCTAGCTTCGGTCGATCGCGCGCAATTTGTTCGCCGTATGTTTACCAATTAGCAATGAGATCGCGTTTCACGTACAAGTATCTCGTTCCTTTTTTACTTCTATTCGATATTAGATTCAAGAAACCCTTCCGGTGCGCTGCTCTGATCTCCTCCTATTCGAATGTTCGCGGAATAAGAGATGAACTTATATTGTAACGAATCGCTCGGTTTTATTTGTAGTTACAATTTCGATACGTACGTTTCTATTCGATTGCAGCGTACGTTTCGATAGCTGAGTTTATATTTAGGTAACCGTGTTATTCAGCGGCGCAGATTATTCCCTCGTATGTATGTACGTTGTGTAGCAGCATGCAGGCAGATAACAGTCTCAATTGCAGAGCGGCACTCGTTGGATCGCCTCACATCGCGCACGCCGAGGCTCGACGAGTTTTTGAATTTTTAAATTACTCATTGTGCGATGGAATGTTGCCAGTCGCATTCCCTCGTACGGGCACTGCTCATGCGATCGAATGTGCACCCAAATCCTGGGCCCTACGTCTCATAATACAGCGGCTGCCACGTCTCCGTTGAAACGTTTGGAGGCACGCTAGGCGATATGCTCGTAAGCCTAGAACGACGTCCCCCTGAGTGTGATACTAACGAATGTCGTCCTAAATTTTTGATAGATAAAGTCGAAATATCAGTGACGCCCGATTGCACGCTTAGTATACCTTTCGCAGACTGTTCAGACCATTCCAGTGCTCTCCCACGTAATCCGTAACTTGAGTCACGTTTGTGATACTGTACCAGTTCCACAGGCGGAGTATGAAATTTTGAAAAATTAAACGCTGCTTCGGATGCAGGTGCGCCGTAAATACCTGTATAATATTATGCAGCCTGACGTCTGCGAGGTTTGTCGTCTCGCGAGTTAAAGTTTAAGAATATCGTGTGCGAAGATCGTTCACCTGGAATGCAACTAGATAAGCGTAACTGTATAGGGCGTAACAAAGACAGTCGAGACGCTCTCGTAACCAAGAAAGTTATTCCACTTACGGCGACTGGATCCACGACTGCTCAATTGCTCCTATTTTCTGAAACTGCTTTGTTTATATGTTATATTGTTGAGATTTAACAAGATTTAACTACAAGTTTGTTGTAGTCGCTTGATACTTCCTTTTCGAATATTTCTCAAATATTTCAAATATCACACAAGTGCTTTTAAAACTTGATTTACCAGAAATTTCAATAGCGGTGTAAGCAATTTTAGTTATTCAAAATTACAACGTTTCGCTGTTAATGACTGCTTATACCTCTACAATTTAATATCTACGTAGGTACTTGTATCATGAATCTAAAGGCAGCCTCTTTAAGGCATACACGCTGACCATTGTCTTTCATACAAATAATCGTCGAAGTCATCGACAGAACCCGTTCCACACGGCGGCGTACCGCGTCGTAGAATGTTATTACCTCGGTACCCGGGAAGCGCAGGCGCAACTGCGTGCGAGTGAGACAACCAACGTAGAAAGTTGGGAGAGGGAGAGAGATGGCCGCCGTGGGAGGAACCAAGGGGTCAGCGAAAGTGCATTGCCACGGCCGCAGTGCAGCGCACCCGATGGGAAAAGTTGTTCTCCGTGCACGTAGAATATCCACCAACATGGGAAATTTTATGGGAAATATCATGATATATGCTCGAACATCGCTATTACAACGGTTCTGATTACAAGACCCACGCGGAACTAGTCACTCCGTGTTACCTACTTAATAGTTTCAATTTCGTGACTCGTTTTTTAACAGTTCGATAAATCGATACAGGTGTAGTAAATCAATCGTTTTGTTTTTTTCGGTCAGTGATCATGTGGTATGTGTTGAGAAATCCAGTTTAGTAAGTTCCAACAATTGTAGCATTTGACAGGTCTCGGCAGGTTAAAGGGATTTCAAAGCAGCCAGTTAACGGAGGTCCCCCTCCGTTAACTGGCTGCCTTGAAATCCCTTTTTTGAAATATAAAATAATGTTCTGAAAAATCTTGTTAATTCATAATGAAGGCTGATACACGGCGCATAGAAAGAGCACCCTCGCTCCAGTTTCAATTTAAAGAAAAGGTAAAAATGAAGCGTGTCAAGTGGGGTTCCGTACTCTCGGCCAGAGAGTGGGCCTGTTCCCTGTCTGAAACAAAGAGGGCATTTTTCGACATAACTTCTCCTTTCTTTGAGAACTTTCGAATCACCTGAGATTTGCACCCTTGAAGTCGATGGTTCGTCTCGTTTGTTTCTGGTTTTCGATTTAGAATTAAGTACATCTGTTTTAAGCGGTGGAATTTATTTTTGGATACTCTATAATATAGCCTGTCGTAGTTGATTTATAGAACATACAGCTTAGCAATATAGTACAGACTATTCCACCGCAACAAACGGCCCAGATCTCAATATCGATTCGAGTAAAGT
Organism: Lithophane semibrunnea; assembly: GCA_947363905.1. NCBI lineage: Eukaryota > Metazoa > Arthropoda > Insecta > Lepidoptera > Noctuidae > Lithophane > Lithophane semibrunnea. Next base: position 7,173,507 of record OX376190.1, read on the forward strand.
TCCAAAACTCATAAGTTACTTAAGAAGCATTGAAGAGCCTCGCGAGAACGAACCTAACGTTCAGGTGGGTCTGGATTACACTATAAGGTTCTAGTTTAATATGCAACGAATTTAATAGTTAATGTTTGCGACGAAGCAAGCTCGTGTGCTCGCAAATTACTCCACACTTATTCCCTAGAGGGGCTTGTTGTAGATTTATGTTTGTACTTCAACTTGCTGACACAGGTCGACACTACAGAATCTGATTCGAGCCGTTTTGCATGCATCGCGAGTATAATTGGCGCGGACGAGTGCACGTAATTCTATTTTTCTGTTCGCGGAGGTTCGCGTGTGCTCAATTGGAGACCAACGTGAACCCAAACCTGTTTTGTTTGGGTTCACGTTGGTCTTCAATTGAGCTTGTAGGTTGAGTAAAAAGTTATAGATGTCATTTGGAGAGTTCTTCAAAAAACAAAGTTCAAAACAATAATCACAGAGGAACGTTGTTTCAAAATATCATGTCTGAATTAAATGATCTTAGCTGTATTATTCGATAAAAATAATTATAAGATAAGGATCGAAGCTTCTCCAATTATCTTTTTATTCCTTTCAACTAACGAGCTAAAAGATTTTCTCAAATATTCCTTATTTACCGGTTCCTCGTAATTCTATCGGTTTTATTTTCCCACTTCAAGGAAACCGCCACCGCAAATAAGTCTGCACTTTAATATCGTAGTAATATTCTATTTTTACACCTTAATAACGGCCCAAACGGATTATTATTATGTGTACCTACTAATGTCATTAACTGATAATTCCTAGTACCAGTAAAAACCACAAGGAAACTAAAATATAAAAGTTATAAATACTTTAGAACATGATTTCTCCATTAAAATATAAATTCATTAAAAAATTTGTTGGGAGATTTTAACTTTTTTATGCTGATAAAATTGTTGGCAGTTGATAGTAGGTACTGTTCTTGAAGTAGGTTATAGGGGAAGTATTTTTAAGCCGCGTAAAAATTTAATCACGTCTTATAATTGAATACGGGCCAGGATCGCTTGGAGCTGTTTAAGGCAAAACTCGTGGCTGAAAAACTCATGTTTTAGAAAAGTTCTAAATCATGTTTTGGTACTTTAGTGTGTTTTTGTTAACTTAGCTTGTTTGGTAAACAAATATGGTACGAACATCGAGTTTCATCAGGTCTTCCTTAGATTGGCTGATAAAACTGTTATGTCTATGCTTATAAGGCAGCTGAGGGCCTAGACAAGTGACAGTCGCTTAGAGACGTTTCGTATTTCTGCAACGACTTTGAACAGGATTGACATAAGCTTTTCGATAGCTTATGTCAGTCCTATACATTTTTGCCTTTTCTATCATCGTTATCTCTGATAGAATGTCACTTTGTCTAGGCCCTCTGATGGAAGTATGAAGGCTGCGAATTAAGTCTTCACCGCTTAGAAATACTAAGTAAGTATCTGAAGCCTGGACAGACTTGTTAGGGTAGTTTTAGCCCAGAAAATAGGAAACTCTAGTCCAAAAATTGTTCTCTATAGTAAAAGGCTCAGTTAAAGTATGCACGTACCTACTTTGCACAATAAAAACTCTATAGCTAAAAATATTAAAAGAATGCCGCCCTATAAGTCTATAAATATATAAGTTGTAAAAAGTTTGCCAACTCTCTAATTTGGGCGCAATTAGCGACCAATTATGAAATAATTCATCTAACAACAGATAACATATTCTTTGCGAATATTTCTACAAGTTTTTAATTAAAATTCTTTCGCAGAAGCCGAAATAAATCTTAACGGTCTGCTGATAATTTCAATTTCCTATTTCAAAGTCTTCTTATGCTATATGAGTATATCCCTTGTTGTTACTTGTTGAATTTTAAATTAGTCTCTCTCATATTCTTGTGTATCCATGAAAACTAATATGAACTGCACAAAAAAGGTCTAAATAACAACTACAATGAGAAACAACTAAAATAAGACTTCTCTTTTTACTTCTATGACGTCTGGGAATGTCTCGTGACGTTCCGTTACATAAATGTCAAAGTTCTATTAGTAAATAAAGGCAGTACATACATATCCACTTCGTTACAAAATGGTGTCGCCTACAAAGTATGAAAAACCGTCGCATTTTTTCATTTTCTATGTAACCTCGGTAGACCACTCAACGCGATTCCTTTCATAACTATGACAGTTGTCATACCTGGTGGGCTTTTAAAAAACCTATTCATTTTGACCTCAAGACGACACGGGACTTAATAACTGTGGGCTGGGGGGGCCGAAAATGGCGGCGAGTGAGGTTCGCATCATCATTACGATTTAATTTCAGGGTAAAGCGGCCGTGACAAAGTCTACCGTGCCATTATTCTGTTCCACCTCGCAGGATGTTTAATAAACAAATGACGTGGGGCCCCATAATGACGCCCCGGGTGCTACCTCCTCTCGTCTTTTAGGGCCCATTTTAAAGTTACCGCCATGAGCTATGTATATTTTACGGATGCGATATCGGACAACCACCTCAATGACACCTTTCAGCGCCGTCGACGCTGATAAAAATTAACACTGAGTTATATTTTTGTCTCGACATTTTAACACTGACATTTCGTCGCTATCGTGCTTACATGTTGGCACATAAATTCTGCTCGAACATTTTTGTGTAAAAGACTCGTAGCTTTTTTTATTCAGCGTCCCTCAAACTCCAAATTCGAATAATTACTCCAAAGATTTTGTTCCCTTGGAGCTGTAATATCGCGAATGGAGATAACAAGCGTTTTGCCCGCTCCACAATTCCCCTCTTACTAATTTATTCGTGGAAGTTCTTGTCGTTATAGTCGTATCTAACATCATTCGTGGGCTTATACTTTATCCGTTTAATACCCCCGGCATATGGGATCGAGCTATATAATTTACTTGAAAATTTATCAATCTACTTATGGGACTTAACATCCGTGTATAGGTATTGCAACAAGAATTAAATAGGATTACAAGTTTTTCTGTTGTATCATTGTTCCTGAATTCCACACGAATTCGACGGCAAATTGAGTTAGCAGTAAAATTAAAATCGATTTCAATCTCACGAGGTGTCAGTAAATGTCATAACATATATTGTTTACATTATTTACAAATGAGTTCGATACTTTCACAAACATTAGCACCTGTCACCGTGTCGCTGTCTTAATGACAGTATTTATAAGGAAAACTCGGCCGAACACGAAAATACAATTTGGTAAAAGGTAGAAGTTGTCACAGTAACGCGAGTGAAACATTAAGCGGGCGGGGCGTCACGTGACACCAGGCCGCCCTCCGCGCTTTGCCTACGATACACCTCAAATTACTGAAAAACAATGCTCACCTAATGTGTATGTTTACGTTCCGAGAACTGTGTTCAAATATTCAAGTCACACACACGTGTAATTATCGTATTTTTGGACTTATTTTCCACTGATTTTTGTTTTCGTATGAGTGTGCTTTCTGATGTGAGCTAGCGGTACAATATTTATTATTTAACTGAGAGTTGGTTTTACTACTGACAAATTGTCGTCATTACCTAACTTTAAAGTGTAGGTACAATTCTAGAAATATACCCTACCTAAAGTGAACCTAGAAATATCAAATTATGACACAATCGTAGTTACACGATTTCAGTTATAACTGTCGGTTTTGCGGCCATTAGTTATCAATTTAGCTTTACGTCGCGTGGTGACTCTAATCTACCATCGATAAAAGAGGCGATTAAACCAACAAAGGATGAATATGACGAACTCGGCCCACGGGGCCATGGCCAGCAAATCGTAGCCATCCCCACAAATTTACCCACAACAAACCACCTCGTGAGAGCCGGAACGAAGATTAATCGCCGGTATACGGGATTACGGTAGTTGCGGTGGACCCACGTACCTATAACTGTTCACAGTAAAGCTATTATAACCCCTAACAGTTACAACTCTAAGTTCAAATTCCTATGATGCATTCCATCACAAAATCTAGGCCCAAAGGCCCATTCCTTAAACTTCTCTATTTAACAGCGTTATTTCATTATAGTTTAATGTTAGGTAAAGGTTCTTTAATATATTACCTAATTTTGGAGCAACATCATCATTTACTTTTATGATAAATGTGTAAATTATTTTTGGGAACTTTTGGTACATTGCTTAAGCTACACTTTCCGGCCATTAAGGGAAACAAATAGAATAATGCCTACATCGGTATAATTCGAAGTACACACTAAAACTATTTGTTCCAGGGCAGCATAAATCAGATCGTCTTCTTAGAGCCTCAATAAATAGTTTAGACTACATCTGACAATATCAAAGAAAACGAGCAGTTCCTACGAATGTCACAAGCAAGGGGCAACGTACGAAAAAAATAACAAAGAATCGGAGGAGAGGTCCGGATCTCATTTAGACAAATCGCTCGTAGCGGTCAGGTCAGATACCAATAACAAGGGGCCACACGTGCTATTGTACTCCATGTCGTCATTAGGCCGCTTCCGTATAACTTAACAACTTTATCTTTGCAGTATACCCAATCCTTATTACAATACTAGACGGCATAAATTTGAATGTACCGTATAAATTGGCGAGAGTAAGCCCAGAGTCCCAATAACGGTCGTTGGAGGGACCGACGACGGATCCGATACAACGGCGCCGATTTCTCTTCCCAATAAATTGTTGCTCTTTGTATATATTATCTTTATTGTTGGAATAATTACTGATAGTCATTAGAGTTGTTATGATATCCTGAAACACATAACACTAAGTCTCTTTCAATTTAAAGGGGTAGTTCCAAGTACTTTGATGAATTGTTTTCATTGTAGGTTCTTCTGGCATTCATGTGTCAGAAGCTTGATGTCAGACTTAACATAATTTCGACTTTTCAAAAGCTTAAATCTTAACGTATAATTAGATTTTTAATTTTAAAATACGGTAGCCTCCATTCTTATATTCCAGTCGGTACTAGTTAATTCTGTATTAAAACACACGACGGCACTGTTCTACAGCAAAGCAAACGGCGACTTGTTACGTTTTAAGTCAATTATCCCACAGACTACGAATCTGCAGAACCAACATACATTTTTGTACTTACATTTTTTATATTTTAGTGGAAAAATATTTTTAACACAACGTTTCTTTACTTATGTTAATAAAGCAAAAGCAAAGATAGTCAACATTTACTCAGTCTCAATCAAGTTCGAGACCCATTTGTGAATTTCATTGCACTCGAAACTAACTATCTTCATTTAATGACATCAAAAAGCAATTATTAGCCAAGTTTGCATACAAATCTCCTGTCGAGACGCTATAACAAAATGTAATATAATCCTGGGTGACTCTAGTTACTTAATTCAGCAGCTTCCATAATAAAACACGCGACAGACTATCTCGAGAGTAACGCAAACTCGGACTTGTTGCATTTAAGTTAATTAATCCAGGGGCTAGATCAGATAAAGTCTGACTCGGAGGACGAACCTCTCAGACGGCCTTATGCCGTCCCCACACCACATTATGTTTGTAGAAAACATGCCCCTTACTAACTTTGGTTCGCTATGAAGTTTAGACGTATGAAGCGTTCTATTTCTAGAAATCCTGTACATAAGTTTGTACTGAGCTAGCTTGGATCCTATGAACTCAGTACTGAGCTTTGAGTTAATTAATTTACTCTCTAACTCTTATATGAAAAATGTTTAAACTCCAAAGTACCTACTCTACAAGAACAAAACTTTCCAATTAAAGCTTATAAATAATTGATTATTTTTAAATGCAAACATTTTACACTTTTACAGGCAAAGTTATAGAATTCAAAAGTACGGCAGCTAACCGAAAGAATGACTATTTCGTAGCAAATAATATCTCGTAGTCTCGAAATACCTTATTGGAAGCGATCCGATTCCGGAATAATGTTTGTCCACAGCAAACAATGTGTGTGCCTTTCTTTTTTGAGGAAAAAGCAATCTAAGGATAAATATTATATCAGTTTACGGCAATCGGTCAAAGTTTCCTTCATGATTTAGGAAATGGGACCTTTATAGTTTTAGTAGATGGCGGCGAAAAAGTCGTTTTTTCTCGGGTATAGCTATCAGCTATTTCTGTGATAGAAAAAGTTTTTGACACAGTCAATCTACGTAAAAATGAATGTTTAATGACGACAGCGAGGTTATTTTATAGGGTTTTTTACTGCGCAGTATTTTAAAGGATTTTTTATAGATGATTTATGATTAAAGGTTTTTCTTTTATTTCTTTTAAAACCAGTTTTACTTTCCACATTAATTTAGCTAAAAATCCTTTTGATATCCATCGACATTTTATTTCATATCAAACTCAAGATTGTGAATTTAAATAAAATTACCAGATGAATTTAATGAACGTAAACGAGGCAAAAGGAGTATCTAAGGATCGTAGCAGGTGGCGTTCTGTAGTTTTAGCCTACCCCCATGGGAAGAATAGTTTATGTATGTATGTATGAAGTCAAGACTGCCAAGTGCCAACTTAAAAAATACCAAAATCCACTAAGACTTTATTTAAATATAGGTATAAAAAATATATTGGTAAATCAAACTCAACGCGCCATTTGGTACCAAAAGAGGATTTAATCCCTAAATTTCACTTGGAGATGTCTGTAACAGAGGAATCTGCGTGCGTAGAAGCTTAATCCCTTCTTAGCTGAGTCAAGAAATTGGGAGCTCATACAAACTGCCTCTTGATACTGAGAACCTGGTATATGATAGGTACAATTATGTGCCTTAAAAATTGCTGACTGATTTTTAAATGTGGGGTCGTTTCGTTTTTCTGATCTTGTGTTTTTCCCAAAATATTATGTGGGTCATCAACTTTCATTTTTGATTTGCTAAATGATAGTTAATTATCATGTTAAATCATCACATTATGCGAGTGATGATGAATTTAAACTTTTTGTATTTTTCGTATAAAAAAGGAAAAGAAAGAAAGAAAGAATAACGTTTATTTGGACACAGTTCGTGAAACACAAAAACAAATTATAAAGTAAAAAATAGAGAACTTGCATACTTGGTAACAACTAGTGAACTTGTAATAACAATAAGCTTTTCATCCCCATATCGGTTCATTCGGTTCTCAGAACGATTACTCCACAAACATTTAAGCAACTCATAGATTTATCTTCTACCTACTGACTATTTACCTACATTATATAATAAATTAAATAAATTACTGATTAAAACTAACGATACAAATAAACAATTGACTACAATATGGCGTCCAAAAATGCCTCCGCATCGCTGTCGGCTGGTAATGTACCCAAGAGACTGGCGGCATTGCCACGTTATATGGCAATGCTTATCCTCTGACCAAAGTAAAAGCCAGCCCTTGGGTCACGGGAAGTGTCAACTCATAGAGGTCTCTATAACCTAAAATCTACCGAAAAGATCATGAGTAGCTCAAATTACTGTACAAAATAAAATTCAAATTACCAAAAATAAAAACCTGAAATTCAACCTCCACGTTCAGATTATGGAAATTTCGCGTGAAATTTTGCAAACACAGGGGCAGATAATAATTGCTTGTGTAATGTTGTCTGGGCATGGTATAATAATATCGAGGTCATTCTACTAACGTAGAATCACAAAATACAGAAGGTCAACTCCATACAACGATGTAAAACAGATGCATACACGCGCAAGTATAGCTGTACAAGAATCTATTGGCGCGTGGCAGAAATTGAAACTAACGCCGCCATCTTGTTTTTTTTCAATACATTTCACAAACCAAATGCACAAATATTTACCAACATGCCTCCCTGTCAACGTCATTCAAGCGCCAAAGGATACTTGTAGTATGGAGATCTCAAACTATCTCAATCGAATGATAGTCGCAAATGCGGTTTAATCAACTCAGCCTATCGCAGTCCAATGCTGGATATAGGCCTCTCCCAGGCTGCGCCATAACACCCTGTCCTCCACTTTCAGCATCATATTACTAGTTCTCACATCGATTACCAGTTTACCGCCCTTACGGGTGAGGTACATCTGAATAATCGCCAATTTAGACCAGCTTGGCGAGCACTGGCTTCCCTCGAGGGGACTGACCCCCAAATCTCATCCATTCAGTTTGCCTCACCTTTTTAAGGTCGTCAGTCAATCTAGCTGTACGCGACGGGTTTCTATAGAATGTGTGCATGCGTGTTCGCTCTCAGTATAGAGCTGACCTTCTGCTCCTATCTATTTTGTGGTAAAATGAACAAGTGAAATTAAGTCTGGAGGTTATTTTCAGGAAAACGAAGTTCTTGCCTTCATTGTCTGATAAGTTGTTTTCCCCTAGAGACATCTTCGATTTGGTGATTTGGATGGTAATGACTTGAAGGTCTTTTAAATTAGTGCCTTCCTACGTTTTCGGCTAAACGTTTACCGAGCCTCTTTACAGGGTTAGAATTTCGTAAGCATTCTTGTCTTCATTTGCCGTTGGATAGTAATCGTAGTATGAGAACGTGTCTGTAGTTTTCTAAAAGCAGCATCAGTGACATTGGTTTGCACATAAGAGTACAGAAAACGTTTTATCGGTCCTTTGATTTAGATTGTAGAAACAATCCCAAAATCCTTTATAATTCATGAGCCATAATCAATCATGGTTAAACAAAGCGAACCGTAGTTCACTTTGTTGTTTTAACCTGTTTAAAAATGCACACCAGTACGACTTGGTGGCCCTTAAGCAAAGTTCAAATGTTAGTACAGGGAAATGGAACTCAACTTCTAATTTATACCTACCCATACGAGAATATTAAGGGCGAGATGGTTCAGATACGTGACGTCATGAAACGTACCACCGCATGACGTATGGGAAGTAATTAGCACGCGCAAGATAGGCCAGTGCGGGTAACATAATTAGTGTTCCCGTATGTTTAAACTTATTAAGTGTCCTATAACAAAGTTTCGAAGTGTATTGTGATTTGATAATGGAAATTGCCAGCATATAGGTCAGAGTGAACGTTCAGAGAATTTAGGAAAATATAACAAAGCATTTTGTGACACTAGAATTATGTAGATTGGTTTGAAAGTACCTATTTTTTTAATTCACAAAATACCCGATAAAAATGGACTGGAAAAATAACACAAAAGCAACAACCGCAAACTATTCAGCGCCTAAATTTTCCATTTAAAAAACACTTCTGTAGTACACAAAATGTTCTAACAAAAAGTATCCAGCCTCCCAATTAACACAATCCAACTTTGTCGTGACGGTTTCAAGATAAAACTGGGAAAAATGTAATGGATTGAAGTCAAACTTGCCGTGAAAAATTTTAGTCAATGGGGGAGATAATTTCTTCGGAGCAAGGAGAGAAGTGTTTTATAATATTTTTTTGAAAAATCGTCCGCGAATTAAAGGTCTCCCAATCGGGCAAAGTTGCCGCAGTAATTTAGCGTCATTTGTTTGCGTTGAATATTTATTAGCCGATCGGAAAACAATGACCGTATTGAAATTCAATGTTCGAATTGAATGACATGTTTGCATTTCCGAAATACGCGATTTATAAACTTTGTTACCGCACACTTACAATTCGCATAAAGGATATTATTTAAACATGAAAATCGTCATTGTTATGTAGGATTTCCGATTTTTTTTTGGGCGAGACCCCTTCGGTCCCATATTTATAGAGGAAGTTTTAAAAATTCAATTCAGTCTCATTAAAGTAATATATTTTTTTCGATATTTTATACGTTTTCACGTTTACACTAGGTAGGTACTTACTATTAAATGAGAGGCGCAAAATATAAGGTCCATTTTACTGAAATAAAAACCACTGAAACAAGTTTATCACTCGGTGCTTACTCTCGTTAAAAAAGCTCAATTAAATCTTGAACAGCAACGGTTATAATTCCGAAAACTATAACTTCTTTATTGTACAAAAATAGCTGTGCTAGTTGCAATTATAAGTTAAACTCACGTAATAATAATCCCGCAGGCAAAAGTACTAGAACCTCGTAAAGCGCGATATTTAAATTCGCCGCGGAGACAACTTTGCCGCCGGCGACAATTCAATTACAAGTAATAGCCTCTGATTCATGTTTGTATTGCTAATTAGTCGCCGGCTCAAGTTTTGTCACTCCTCACTTAGTGCCGCGTTCCCACCCAATGTACTCGCTGTTCTCTTAAATAGATTGTTCTTTGTCGACTGCGGCTGAACGTTAAACAACGTCCGCCTTTGTTTGCCCTCAAATTAAAGCCCGTCTTTTCATCTTGTATTAAACTTCGTTGTATTAAATCAACCCTCTCTGTCTCTCTATATGGAAATGATTTATTATGCCCCAAGCTCGACAACGCAATGACCGATCGACCTAAAAAAACACGTAAAAATGTTTTTATTGATTCCATACATAGTTATCAGATAGTTCGAAAGGGGTTCGGGGTAACAATGGATTGTAAGGATAAGTTTATTCAACAAGCGAATTTCCTTGTGGTAGTTGGGACAAGAAAGAAAACCACAAATCGACAAAATATCAAAGGGTTGGTGAAAGCTAACTTTGTGAAAACACGGTGGGTGAAAGTTATGTAAGTCGTAGCGGACCTTAACAGAAATAAGCATTTGAACCAATAGAAGAAAACTTGTAAATCCTGTGGTGGGACCGCAAGGTACACGCGACCCGGGTATTAGGGGCTCAGCGCGACCGCCGTTCTTGCTGTCCTGTAAATAGCCTTAGTTAACGAACAGGTACAGGTTAACAAGATTGTTTTGTATGTTCTGTAGTTCCGTGTGTTCTTACCCTTTGAATACTTCTTGCTTCGGTAAGTTCAAAGTTTTGGTAATCTTAGAATATTTGAATTACGGATCTGAAATTAGCGTTCCGCATACTAAAAAAAGTCTTCCAGATTCCTTAAAGGTTTCTTTGCGTCCAAACATCTCCTCACATTTTTTCTTCTCAAAATATGTATTTCCACCACAAATCACTCCACTAGTTCACAAGTGCTTTTAATCAAAATATAACCTATCTTAGAGGCTGTTGAGTGCGTACGATAAAACAATGCCGCTTGCAGGTGAAGGGCCCTCGATAGCCTGGCGTGTAATAGAGGGAGCCAGAGAGGATAGTGATTAGCTATTGTTACTATTATTAGTCTCATTTATCTGTCGAATTATTAAGTAAATGATCGATAGACAGGTGATGTAGAAAAGTGGAAAGATTTAGCTATAATATCTAACTATAAAATAAATAATATATAAATTAATTAATAATAATTATTTTATGTATTATAATTATTATATTATATAAATAATAATAATTATTTTATGTATTATAATTATTATATTATATAAATAATAATAATTATTTATTTATTTTATTAATTATAATTATTATATTATAACTATTTTTATATAATAAATACTAAAGTGATTTTGTTTGTTTATGCTTTCACGCTAAAAGGGCTGAACGGATTTGGATGAAATTTGGCCCATGCGTAGACCATGACCTACGTTATATGCTACCTATTATTCCGAAGGGATCGAGACTAATGCTAGTAGGTAATATCCGAAAAAGATCACCTCGTCAATATTAAGGAATAAGAATGAGCTAAGAAAATAGAAAATTCAGGATACGAATATTCAAAAGATTTCCATACTCTTTCCTTCCACTGATTTCTTTCCTTCTGTACCTGTCACTCACAATTCCGTCAAACATAAATGAGCAGTTTACGAGTCAATTGGAATCCTTATTATTCCTTTGAGTTTAAGATTAAATATAAATAAACACCTTGAGAAATTTCTGCCTCTTATAAAAATAAGTCCGCGTATAGAACCGCATTCCGTAAAGAAATCGACACACAACAAACTCAATATGATACAGCATCTATCTGCCAGTGCTTTACTCTCGCAAGAGGTACCTACGAGGAATCACAGATACACACTCATAGTTGGTACTATTGTATTGGCAAGCGAGCGGGCCGCAGCGACCTGTTGCTTCGAACTATTTTATTAGCGCGAGTGTGTCGGCGGCCCATTCTTTACGGCTCTTTTGTTGGCGTGCCGTTTAGTCCCACATTGTGCTAGCGCCGACGTGATTGGTCGAGTTTATAACGCAAACACGGGCATATTTTCCATTTGTGCCACCCTATCCAGTTTTGCTTAAATTCTCAGTTCTGTTGATTTGATTGTGTAATAATTTTGGTCGTTGTTGTCGTGAATTTGTGATAAATTTTAAAGTTCACGCCTTGGGTAGGATTTTGCAGTTGTAATAATGTTCTGTGAAATCTTTAGGGCTTCAAGTGCTTAGTTTGAAATTTAATTTAGGTTGAGTCTCTTAATTGGTTTATGCTGGCCTTTCTTAGAGTAAAAGCTTGCTGTATAAGTAGGTGTAACAATCGATACATAAAACGATGAAATGGTCCGCGAGAATTCAAATGCTCGTGTACGTAGTTCTAACAAAACTGCATTGTTCAGCTGCCTCCCGTATGTCAAGATTGTCATTCGGATAGACGCCAATGCGGCCCCCTGCATAAATTGAAGGCTTCGCAGCCGCAGCGCTGCCGGGAATTTCCCTTAGGGTTTTCAACACAGAAAAAAAAAAACGTTTTTCATTTCCCACTTCGAATACTTCATCTATAATTCAATATTCGCTATTACCTCCGACGACTATTTACAATGGTAATTTACGCGACTAATTCGCAGTACGTACACTTGAATGAATAATGGCTGATTTCCATTCGAATATAAAAATTTCAGCAGCAATCTCTGCCGTAATGTGATCGAATAAAACCGAGTATAGCATGCCTCGAAACTTAGGTACATTTGCATCCAAATTAGAAATCTAGCTCTGAAAATAAATAAATAAAAGTAGGACTAGTCCGATGTGACTTTTCCTAAAGGATTTTTTATGCACTCGACGATTAATTAAGCAAATAATACGATATAGTCGTATATTCAAAGTGAATTACATACAATATTTATTCAGAACTAGCTGCTCCCCGCGGTTTCACTCGCATAAGTCTCGATTCCGTAAGAATATCGGGATAAAAGGTATCCTATGTCCTTCTCCAGTTCATGGTCTACCTATGTGCCAAATTTCATCCAAATCCGTTCAGCCGTTCACGCGTGGTGGCGTGACCAAGGGAAATAGGAATTCATTTTTATAAATTTAGATAACGTGAAGCCCAACTCTTTAATAATTAATATTATCTAAAAGGTGCGAAACACTTCCTAAATCAATATTAAAGTAGCAACCAAGATTATTTTCTTATTTGTAAAAACTCTAAAATCGAGTGAAGTTCCTACAAGACAATCTTGTAACTTTATATTAAGTTAGGAAATCGTTTAAAGACTACCACGGAGCTCAGACGTCGGGTATCGATGCTTTCTTATTTAAGCCAAGTTTCCGGACTTAGAATTCAATAAAGCGGCCAACGGAATTTACTTCTCTTTGACTAAATAGCTTAAAAGATTAATTAAGATAAACTTTCAGTGGATCCGGTTAATTTTCTAGAGTAAACACTTTAATTTGCTCGAAATAAGTTTGTGCATTAGGATTGAAAAAGTTCATAAACAACCTTCATTTAAAATTTGTAGGAACATCTCTAGCGTGAAGTCATTTTTGTTGAAAAAAAAAGTACTGACTGAGTTGAAGTTATTTTGTGCAAATAAAAATACTGAGTTAAAGAAACTTGGCAGCAATTTTTCTTATTTTTTTAATGTGAAACTTATCAAGCGTTGAGTTTCTGGTAAATAAATTAAATGTTTGCATTCAAACGTGGCGTGTTACACATGTTAGTTATGGGTAGGTTAAGTTTACTATGCTATAGAATTAAAATTGAGTCACTCGACAAACTCCGTGAATCCGGAAAATGATGTTTTAACTAAAAATGCGAAATAAATTTTAAAAAAATTGCTTGCCTAGGTACCAGAGGTAAGAAACAACTTTCCCTCGCCAACCTTTTACCGCCGCCTAATCCTCATTCTCGTTAGACCACGATTTTTTGGATTAGTGTGGATTATGTGCAAAGTGCAATACGTTAGTGCACATTGCACGATTGCATTGTCATCGCATTTCAGTCGTGCGAACGTGACCCCATCTCCTTGTAATCCTTGGACACCTGCTTTTCAAATCTTCATTTCCTCTGTGGCAACATTTATTTGATGAAAGCTGTTATTTTGTATTACGTGTTATGACGTTATCCGGTTTTAAGTGAAATTGGATAGAAGTACAGAATCGCCTTTGTAAAATTTTATTTTCGAAACGATCACAAATAAACTGTGCAGAATAGACTTTTAAAGATATAGTCTTAGAAAGCTAAAGCTCATGTTAACGCAATTAATATTTACTACTTCTAAAATGTAAAAACTTAATTAAAAACCGCGTTATGCTGATGCACATTTTAATTGCGGATTAGAGAAAAAAACGTTGAATTGCAACACTATCTTCAATTAACATGATATAAATGCATCTCAAGTGCACACTGAACAAAAACAGAAAACCCAGCGGTCCGTTGAAAATATTTGCTAGAGTTATAAATAGGGGCTTTCATCCTATGAAAAAACGTGGCGTTGCACGACAAATCGCGTGACGTCGGGATGAGCGGACGCATCGATCGTGACGGTGGAACGTAATTTTCGAGTTACTAGGTCTAGGTGAAAATCGCTAAGTGGGACATTTTTAGAGCGACGCGTCCGTCCGCTGCATTTAAGAGTTGAATGTTTTTTCTTAGTAGTGGTTCCGGGTTTAAATTTAAGGTAGCTTTAATCATTTCTGAGATATAGAAGCGGATGTCAATCTATGGTTTAAGAAAATACTAAGGTTTGCATGCTTCTTATATGTTAGTTGAGGAATGATATATAAAAATAGTCTTCAGAATATTCGTAGTTTTAAACAGTGTACTTATTTAATAGAAGTTATTTATACGGTTAAAAAATAAATGCGTCTTTCGTAAAGTGGACTAAGTGCCCCAAGGCATCATCTACAAAATTATAAATTAAAAATAAATGCCATCAATCAAAACTGTTCACACTAATGCAATTAATTACAACAGATTAGACGTTAAGATAATTCATTAGAGAAGGTAATTCCGCGTCAATTTGTAGGGAAGTAAATGGTGGACAAGTGAAATGTAATCAAAGGGTACAAATGCCTATCTGCCAATCTAACTGACGTTTGCTTGGAACTCTTGTTTAATTAAACAAACACATTTTGATCTGTTAACCCTTTACGCGTTCAGGTTATCAATTGTTTGTGTTACGGGTAACGAATGTGTGGATGTGATGATATAAACATTTATTAATTTTGACTTTGTTAATGTTTATTATTCGTGGATTCATTTCTGTAGTTCGACATTTGTATGAAATTGGCCATATCTCAAAAAAAAGTAAGTAAATCTCTAAAGATTTTGTCGAGGATTCGTCCGCTTAACGTGTTGTTTGTTACAATACTAACAAATATTGTAACAAACAACACGTGTTAGGTCTATGAAATATCTCTATAATAATTAATGTTACTGTAAAAGAGGATATGGCTAGAAAGAATGGTGATTACCGAGATGATGACTAATAGAGAAGTATGGAAGAAAAAGACATGTTGCGCCGACCCTAAATAAATTGGGATAGGGGCAGAAGAATCATGAATTAATGTTAGTGTAAAACCTATGTTGAGCGAGGATTAAACTAAGGAACTAAACTCTTTGTAAATCAAACTTAAATCATTTATTTCAAGCAGTAAGGCACTTATGAATGTCAAAATTCACAAGGAAATATAATTGATTCTAGCTTATCATTATCATCATCAGCTTAAAGCAGTTCATTGTCGGACATAGGCCTCTCCAACTGCACGCCTTTCAGCTCGAGACTCGGCAACTCACATCCAGTTGCTACCAGCCACCCTGCGAGCGAAGATTGATTCTAGTTGCCCCTTCCAAAAGGTAGTTTCGGTATGGAGAAGGAAGAGTTTATATTCCTGATTCGCAAGTACTCTTATCTACAAAACAAAACTAAAATTAATATATTTCAACATTGCCTACATTCTTCAATGTAACGTTACAGTTTGTATCAATTAAACGTTAAAGTTAAGCATCGGATAGGCATGCGCGTCGAATAGCCCATCCGAGTGGACGATTCGGAGGAAATGGCGCAGAAAATTGCGCGCCGCCTCACGTGGACGCAATATCCTACGACGGCTACCAATTATGCAGATTATTTCGCCGACGATACACTTATTACAAACGTTACTTAACGGTACTTTGATCAAGTTGATGTATGGACGGGGATGAGAGTCCCGGCGGTGTAACTACGGCCTATTTGTGTTTGGCATGAAAATACTTCAAAGTAGACGTTAGTTGTTTTTGTAATTAGGAGTTCACTCGTCATTTTTGAAGTGGTCAATGTTACTATGCCTTGTATTAATTCAGTACAATTTAAGTTCATAAAGGAAAGTTGACAAAAATCATACTAGAGATGTTGAAAAATTACGTAAATCAATTTCTTTAAAAAATTTACATTGACTCGTTTAGTTTGGAACCATAGAGTAAAGAAACGGATTTGGAACTACAACTGTTTTGGTTTAATGCCTTGGAATCCCAAGTCATTAACCAGTCATTAAACCGGTTAATAAAATCAACTTCACACGATTTTAATGATTCATTAATTGGTAACTGACAATACCTGACGCACAAAAAGAAACAGAATGTTACAACACCAAACAATAAAACAAATTACTCAAACATTATTCATCAGCGGTAAAGACTGAAAAGAACCACGTCTCAGACATGCAGGTTGTAAAAATGTAGATGATAGCAACACGTGGACCACGGGAAGATGTTTAGTGTACGTGCATATGTGAGTCGAGGGGCAATCTGCATAATGAGAAGTCAGAGGTTATTGCGCGGATCGGACCAAGTCGGCAATTTCCCGCCTCGATTGTTATGGAGACTGGGAACGCACACATTGATTCTTATAGCCCTAGCAGGTTTATTTTTAGATACACTTACGGAGGTAGGCTTGGGACACCACTGTTGGATATTATTACGATGGGCAAAGTTGCATATCTTATTTGCGACATTGCCCAATAAATTATTTAAGTTCAAAATAATGTATTTGAAAACATCTTAGTTTTCTTTAAACAGATTAAAATAATATAGTTATTGGATGGGATTCGTGAATTTTTTTCGCTTTTTCGGGACTAAAAAATACGTGTTACTTACAGTTTCTTAAAAAAAGAAAGCTAAATCTATTTAAACGCGATAAAATGTGATACAGATGTTAGCGTTACATAGCAGACTCTAGTCACGTGCTTCCTCCCCAAACGCTCACATTTACCGATTGCCCACTACAGGAGCCAAGGCGTTAGCTTTACGGGCCCTACGACCCGCGACTGTATATCGCTAAATAATATCCCGTATTATAGTTTTCCGTTATTTAGGAACCTTGGGAAACAAAACATATATTTAAACTTACATTACGCTCATATGGCTATGAAAGTTGTTTGATTCGATTTCGGTCCTAATGACCAACTAGTTTTATACTCACCACGTGTAAATCAAGACCTTGAGTTGTAACTGCGACCTTTTCTATTTTAAATCCGTTCTGTGTAAATAAATAATGGGCTGCGGACGTCTTTATTTCACGACACCGAAGGTAAGTAGCATTCTCTATCAATCAACCTTCGGGTCGTACATAATTTAGTACAGGACGTCTCTCGAGTTGAGGACGGAGAAGCCGTCATATTATTGTACCGTTGTTCTTGCTCATCGCAAACTCCGGATACCTCATCTGTCGCGCAATTCCGACTTTTCCTTTACCTTTTTTTCTGTATTTTACGATGTTTCTTTATTCATTCATGTGTTCGGAAAGTTTGGATGGAACTACTTTAGGTAGGAAGTTCAACTGAAAGTTGGCAAGTGTTGGAAACTCGTAAAAACTGTAGCTTACTATTATGAGTGACGGACTTAGTTCCGGGTTAGTTTATTAATTTATCTTTTTGCTTCTTACAGTAGATCAAATCACAAGTAGGTATAATAATTTAGTTTTATAAATTAAAATCAACAGTATTGACGACACGGTCTCATTACGTGTTGTATAAAAGTTGGTGATTACTTAGGTCATATACCCATCCCCAGTAATAAGTTACAATATATACGTAGATTCATTACAAGTTGAAATATCTAATCGTCTCTATTCAAGTAATACTAGACAACCAATAAATCTCACTACAATCGATTACTTAACATTGTATTCCTATTCTAACGCAATACAAAAAATATTCTCAACATTAGCGGCATCGTTTACTCGGTTGACATGGCCCCAATTACCTGCCGATTGATGGCAACTGCCATCAACCTACGGCAGATCAAGTTCCGACCACTTGGCGCCCGTTCCACCCTCCGACGTCTTTCTTAGCCCCCGTCACAGTCCGCCAGACGTATTTGACAGATTTGCCCCAAACCCGAGAGATTTTATTGACCGGTTATTATTTTATTTTATGGACATCCACTCTTATTTCATTGGCCCTAAGACGAAGTTACAGTTTTTGTCGTTCGATTATTGGAGCAAATCTTTGGTCACATCTAACGTTTTTATTGAATCGAATTCGGTGTAGATGGCTTATGGGATTGTCGCGAACGATGTGTAATACGAGTCTTATATTTGTTACGTATTCGAGTAACTTGATGTATTGATCCCTTTATTTTTCTTTTGTTAGAAGGAATCTAAAATCGGTAGTGAATTAAAATAGAAACGAGGGATGAAATTGTCACCTTACAGAATATTGCCAGCAGCACAAACGAATCAAGTGAAATATAAACTAAAAGGAACAAACAAAATACTGGGAAATGTTCCGAAGCGTGTCTTACAAACCGTTCAACGATATTGAATTGGATGAAAATAAAAACTGAAGTAGTGTCCTGTAGAGTTTTCGATCAAAGAAAATTACGCTAGGCGTGGAGTGAGACGGGCGCTTGGTCTTTTCTCCGGAGCCGTTGCTCTGGAGCTCTATAAAATCCCTTTCCTCGCAACATATCGTTCTTTTCTCCCCAAGTTGCGGCTGTCCCGACGCGGCAGACACGTCCAGGTAATAACGCAATAAACCACTGAGAGCTTCCCCCTGGAAAAGCGATCGAGTTTTCCTTCAACCTTTCGAAAACGAGTTGTTCTTCGATTTTCGTAGATGCAGCGGTGCGAGCGTTGGAAAACTAACCTTATTTTGTGATTGTTTGTGTTGATTTTGCCGGGATTGGAGTGGTCTCAAGTGAGCGGTGTGCAATCGGTCAGGTTGCCTGACCGCGGCGGCGTTTTTCGCGGTACGCCCGGTTCAGTGTGGCCATCACTTTGTGTAATTGAAAACTCGATGTGCACTTGTACGGAACACCGGTTTACAAATAAATCTTTTACTGTTAAACATATACAACCGGTTAGATTCAGGTCTAACCGGTTTAACATGTTTATATAATATGATAGGGAAATACCTACTTATGCAACTTGTGTCAATACTCGTAATTTTGACGGGGATATTGCAGGACAGGTTTATTTATTTGCACATAAGTGATTTAATTATTAAATATTCATTAAGAGATTTTGTTTATTAAGTTACGTTACGATTTACGAGACTGCTAACGTTATTTTTTATTTTACCTGAATTCGATGTCTTGCAATAACTAAAAAGAAATGAAAACGTACATATCTGAACAAACAATACAAAATATTTAAAACAATCGATGCTTATATCGGTTTTAGATTAAGTTAACTTCAATATGGGACATAAAAACAATAAGAAAACCTTCCTCTCGTGCTGCGGGCGTGTTAATCCTATTGTTGTACTTACATTTCAGTATTTCTCGACACAAAACAAACCCTTAGGTACCTGGTTGTTTTATTTTGTTATTTTTTTCATCGTTTCTCTCGTACAAGTCCGCGTCTGGTTTAGACCATTAAGTAATCTCCTCGTCGGCTTCGAAAACGCTAGCTAATGCACCTCTAGCAAGTTACGGCTCCAGGGTTCCTAGAATCAGAAAATACGAACGTTTTTTTTATTGCTAGCCAGTACGTTAATGGAACACTGCTGCAGGTCAAAGAGAAAATAAGTACAGCTGTTTTGGTAACCCTTTTTCCCATTTTTACGTTGCTTATTTTTTAATTTGATTTAGTTATCCGTTTTAATAGACCAAATACATAACAAAGAGGGGTGTTCTGTGAACAGCAGTGCCGAAATATAAGCTAACCATATAAAATTACCTCAAAAAGTATTTCTATTCCAAATACTCCCATATTCGATCCAAACTTGAAACATTCTTCAATATATTCATAATAACGTGAGAACACATCAATAATCCTTCGATATTGACAGATTCGGTTCATAAAAACAAGTGGGGTTAGGAAGAACGAAAATATAACTGTATTCAGAAAGGGGGGAAAGGAAACTGGGTATAAGTTCAATAATGGTGTTTGTTGCGTGCGACCGTCGGGTAAATAAACTGGGGGTAAGTCGACGATCGGGCTTCTATAGTCGCGAGCAAAATCCGATTTTAATAATAATTAAGGGTCGCTTTGTCAACTGCTCCTTTTAATTTTGATGAATAAAGAAAATTATTTATTTGGCGGCGTTAGCGCTTACCGTGATTTATTCACCAAGTTACGGACATTTATAAGGCATCGCCCTCCCCAAGGGAAATATCTTTTTTATAATTCTGTGCGTTTGACGCTAATATTAGCACTGCGCTTGGAGACGTTACAATGAATTTGTTGATATAAATACTGTCTTTTTATTACTAGTTGCACAAAAAAAAAAAAAATGAATATTAATTCTTGATGGTTTCTTGGTGGATGTTTGTGTATCTTTTTTTGTATCTTCATGATTTTTATTTTTATTTCAGGTATGTATACTTTTTTCTTGATTTCAAGACCATAAGGGTGAGTTTTACCTACGAAGCAGAAATAGTCATTTATTTACTACCGAGGATGAACAACAAACAAACTTTTCCTCTTTATATTAGTAATATAGACGGACGTGAATTTCACCGATACAAAAGGATTACAGCATTATTAAACTTGTAAAATTATTTTCCCGTAGAACTTACAGCGTAGCGGCGGGCGTAGCGTAGCTGCGTAGCGGCGTAGCTGCCACCCTCATCCGTAGTAAATCTTTTAATCTCTTTACAATGGTCCAACGTCATAAATTTGACATCTGTGACTTTTTTATTACGGTATTCGAAAACGTGTCCCTCCCAACGGTATGATAAAATCGTGTTTTATGGACGCGGGTCCCGTCAGTTCATTATTTTATTCCATCGAATCGATTAAATTGGCGCTTTTAACATACAATCACTACGGACCATCGAACTTGATTCAAATGCTACATTATCAAATCCCCGTTCCTAATAAATCGAATTGCGAATATTCGAACGTTGAAAATGCAAAACTAAATATTACTTGCAAGTTGGTAAGTACCAACAGCGTCAAAAACATACAAATTCAGTTGCATCAGCTATCAAATTACACGGAGCAAGCGAATCGATTCCCACCGTTAACAAAAGCAAGGAAAATTCAGACGTGCCATGAATAAGTAATTTCTCTTAAACGCTATTGTTAAATAAACATTTCTAAGATATTTTTAATGCATAAAAAATGTTTTCAATGGACAAAAGCCTCAGGTTACATTGTGATTTCAATACATTTTCGTTCGCAAGTGATCCTGTTTTGTAGTCGGGAGGGCTCGGATCTTCCGATGAATAGATAATATCCATCTAGCTAACTGTAGTCCTATCATGAATTGGCAACTTTGGAGAAAATGGTGAAACGAAATAATATTTCTTTAGTATTTTTTGTCGCCTTGAGACGGTCTGAGATGAAAGAGGAGCTTTTAATGAACATGCTTCGAATTCATTTATAATATAAAGGTTCTTATCAGCCTGGAGCTTCCACATACATATATGTAAGTACTGGTACTTCAATGTTTGGAGAAAGTGTGTCTTGAATTTAAGAAACAAGTGATTTGTAAAAAATGAAGCTAACTTCGCTCTCCCGTTCAAACAAATGTGTGATTTAACTACCCTGTGTCGTAACAGCATAATTTGAAATCCTAAGGGCTGATTTTATCAAAGTCAGATATCTTTTAACCGTGGAATAAAATTGTCGTCTGACAGTTTTTGTATGGAGAAACTGTCACAAATTCAAAATTTATTCGCAGGATAAGACTATACTCCGTATAAAAGTTTGGTGAAATTCGCCCTAAATGAAATAAGAATAAATATCAGTACTTAAGGGGGATGCGCTAAGGTAGCCTGCGAAAGTTAGAATAATCCTAAATTGTCATGATTTCATGAAATAGTCATTCAATAGGATTATATGAACTTAGAGAGTTGTATTGCTGATTCTAATGTTTATAATTATATAAATCCATATTTTTACGGTCGCGGATCATATTTTAATCAACATACAACCTGATACTGACCTGCAAATTGCAAAAAACATTAAAAAAATTGAATTTCTTTGGCTACCTTGAAGCTTTCGCCATAAGTCAAAGAACGTTCAACGTACGAACGAACGTATATTTATATCCTTATATTCAAATTAATATGTTTTATTCCACAATTTTAGTTACTGCACCTACCACTGTTTGTCTCTGCATCACCCAAAGGTTGACTGGTAGAAAATGCCTATGGCATTAAGTCCGCCTCTGTAAATTTGTGTGCTTAAAGTATTAAATAAATAAATAAACGTTCTACAAAAAAAAAAATATAACTAAAGGCTCGTATAAATGAACTGCCGCTTCTCGAAATATATTATGTTCATAACATAATAAGAAATCTATTACAACATTTTCATACACGAGAAGTGGGTACTCCTATTTGATTCGAAGCGAGCAATTTGGAGCATCTTCAAACAAAGTATAGTCCTATGTGACATTACTTTTGAATAAAATAACAGGCATACCTACTTTTATACAGGGTGTTAGGTAGTTATTCGCTGACGTAAGTCATAAAACGTTACTCAGCGGCCATTATGCCAGTGTTACCTAGTTACTCAAGAACTTTGCCGTAACAAAAACAGACTCACAGTTATTGCGACACTCTTAATACTGATTTTCTTTTCTCTCCCCCAACTGGAGAATTTTTATGCTCATCCTTAGAACTTTTGCAATCCAGTTATATCAGCTGTGAAGAGCTAAGCAAATACAAAAACTTTTTCGTTTTAATCTCCGCGTTTTAAGGATATTCATTGAAATTTCACGAGTTGCTTTAAATAATCCGCGGAGACGTTATTTCTGTTTATATACGATTTTAAGTAACTTTTACACGCATCCCTCCTAAGCTCTTACACGTATAAAAGAAATTGAGAGTCTTTATCGTTGAAAAATAAATGAAACTTTCTCCGGAGGTTTGTAGACTCGAAGATTTTGTTTACGAACTTCCACAAGTGTACTCAAGTAAGTTTTATTAGATGTTAATAGTGGTTTTAATATGTTTTTGTAACTAATTAATGTTTGCACCATTTTTGAGCTAAAGATATTAATTAATCGTGAAACAAATTAGCCGAGGCAATTAATAAACGTGCAAACATCTAAGGGCTTTGAAACAGTGTTGTCTCCCAAATATTTGTCGAAGTATTTTTGACAAATAGCTGAGTAAAATAATTCGTTGGTGTAACGATTCTCTCAGACACAGTCAACGTCTCGGCGCGTAGGGAATTCTTATCTTACGAACGCAGCACTTTGATTATGAAGGAAAGGAATATTTAAAGAAGCTTTCGCGTGCTTTGTGTTATTCCCCGACGCATGTGCAAAATTTATGTATGAAATATGAGCGAGCATTACATTGTGAAAGTATATTTTTACGTGTGTTACTATTTTTTTTTATTCTTTGTTACTATTCTTTATTTTCGTAACGCAATTTTTCTGTTGACTTAAGTACCTACTGGCATGTTTATCTTTGCCATTTTCTTGCCGTGAAAGTAGAGGTGCCTACCTGTGTTTAGTAGATAACAGTCGGACCTCGGCCCAAGTGAAACCTCTGAGAAACTTATTCCGGTCATTGAAATCGGGCCTGATTCGATCGCATCCTCGCTCATTCCTATCACTTATTCATCAGGCCATGAATACTTAAGTCAATTTACGTGTCGTAAGCTTAGCAACAGCCTCCTTCGCTTAATGATATTGCAGTAACAGTGATGTGTCTGTTGGTTAATAGACTATCAATTTCTAACGTATAAATACATATTGAACTCCTAGAAAGAAATCCTATCCACTTGGACATGCTGAAATTTACAATTTCTCTAAGCAATGTTTTCAATAAACATAAATATCTACAGTTGTTTAAACTTCTTAGGAAAGCTAGTTGAAATGGAACATTCATTTAAATCCTGTTGTACTCTTCTGACAATTGCTTGAATAGTTTAAGTTTAGGAGACTGCTGCAGTACTTTAAAACCACTCAATTTGGACTCCAAAACTACTTAAACCATGGCTTAGTTAGAACTAAAGTTCCGCTAAGAATTTATTTTTAGGCTGTGTACCCGCTATTCACATTTACGACTGGTGTTTTCGATCTTTATAGTAATTCTTTCACTAATATCGGTACATGGAGGCCTTAACCGTAAAGTTCACAACATTTACTACATTTTGGGAATTGAATGAGCCTCCTAATACGAAGCTATTCGGTATAGTTTGGTAAATGGACCTCTATGTATGGATGTATTATTATTGTTCGCCGTTTTAGTAAAAAGGTTCTGTTACTTTTTATTTGGAGTCGGTGCTTCCATTATCCATTAGAAGCGATATTAGGAGTACCTGCAGATACTTACAACTAATTTCAAATAATCATAGAATGCAATTTGGCTTGTTAGAGGTAGTTAAGCTTAGTAACCGCTGGCACTTGGAGAGGAGAAGTCGCGCTGAAAAAGAAAAGAAAGACTTATTTTTTCATGTAATTTTTCCTCTTTGTAATATGAACTTACTACGCATAAAATAAAATTTGCGAGACTCAGTTTTAAATAGTTGTACACTGTACTGTAAAAATTCTAACTATGTATTTTTTACCACACTTGTGGACGAGGCTGATATAAAAATACGAACCCAAACACCAAAGCTAATCATCGCAGTCCGTTTAAAAGATAACTTACTAACTATTCCATACGTGCTGGGACTGTGCAAACTTTTTAATTTTCGTCTATGAGCCACATTGTTAGCGCTCATACATTTTTACTGTTTGTGACGACCTGTCAATGTACTAGGATTGCAGAATCGTGAGTAGTTGGTGCATTTAAAAGACTAACGGATGCGTTTTGTTAATTGAATGAATCATTCAAAAATTTATGAAAAAACATGTAAAAAAGGCATTTTTGGTAGATATCCTATTCCTGACAAGCTCGACATACAAGTCATACAGAGGTGGTGACCGCAAGCTTTGCACAAAATAAGTTTGTCAATACCAATTACATGAAGGCCACACATAAATACCGGAATAAACTGCTAAATGTATTTTGTTTTTATTAATCTTAAACCACGAAATGCGTCGTCCATACGTTTTTACTATGCTCGACGAGCTGTCGATGTACCAGGCTTCCAGACTCGTGAGGTGTCAGGTGCCTGCCTGCAGTATGCACGTGCCAGCGTTCATTAGTGGACAGATGCGTCTGCAATTGGAATCTAATCCCAGTGCTTTACTCCCGGAACAATGTTACGTTGGACGGTAATTGACAGCTGTTTCGAATACGCTCATCTTTGATGGTGCGTTGCTGCGTGCTAGGTTTTGAAGTGTTATTCTAGGATGGTTTAGCTAAGGTAAAACAAATTGTTGATCTATATATAGCATACATTATGCTATATATAGATCAACAATTTGTTTTACCTTCCATCTACAAAACGCCTGCAGGCTGTAGGTAAAGCAGTAGGAATGTTCCTACTACCTTTCCTACAGCCTGCAGGCGTACGCATGACCACCGTTTTGTCAACGGAAGAGTAGACAAAAATGACGTTTCTTGTAGACAGTACGACGGCAGCAAAGTAGAAAGAGTCAACTGCACTTTTTACGAAATTCACTCTTTTACATAATTCGACTCAGAATTCTTTCTTTTGTCATAGGATTTATCGCTTGTCAGTGTGATTTTGACAGTAAGGATAGAAAACTTTCTTCCGAAATAGTCTACCTACAAAAAGACCTAGACAACGATCGTTAGAAATGAAAGACAAAATGACCGATTGTAGAAAAAATGAAGAACCGAACTGTCACTTTGTATAGAAAAAGCTATGTCTATTCTTCGTAGAGATAGAAAGCGCCATGCTACGCCTGCTGGAGTGTAATCTACCACGCGGGCCCAGTGCGGGTTGGTAGATGACAAATGTCTTCGAATTTTTGGTTCTAGAACATGCCGGTTTCCTCACGATTATTTCCTTCAGCGTTTTGAGAGTAGTGGTTATAAAATTATTTACAGACCTCAAATGATTTAAGCCTTTACTAATTGCCTCATCATCAACTTCAGAATAAGATGTAATCTTTATAAAAGTTTAGCAAATCCTATCAAACCCATTTAAAAATCAAACAAACCAAAACGGCCGAACCTATTGAGCACAAATCTTCGGAACGGGACCACCGGAACAAAAATAATCGCACGCTGCCTAAGGGGGCGACACATCAGCGACACTAGCACGTGACATAGCGGCAGGAGATCTAAGGACAGTAGCGCCGTGAAATTTGTCGTTTGACACCTCCGCTCCAGCGGGCCGTGCGCGTGCGACAACGTTTCCGCTGCGATTATTATATGTGAGCACACATTCCGCGTTAGGGAGTAAATACGAGTTTTGATCTAATATTCACGGTCGGTGTATTTTTGGAGTGTTTAGTTATTTTATTTGGATTCTTTAAAGGCTACCTACTGATTTATTACAACTTTCGATCATAAATGAACAATAAAATCAGACATCCGTTCGGGAAATAGGCTCGTATTTTTTCAGTTTTCTATCCCATGCTCATATTATATGACAGTCACTAGTAAAGAAAATTCGACAGATGAACAACCAACAGATGAATCGAAAAACAGGCAAAACATCAGAGCAATTATAATGTCCGTGTGTCCGTGTCCGTATGTGTGTTCTGTCGTTTATTAATTAACAATTTTTTTTTTTTGGTGGCTAATCTGGTCATAGTTACATATACGCCAACAACTTATCCGTGCGTGACATGGCGGCGCCATTTGCTTAGGGAAGCCGTCAAACAACTGTCAAATCTAGTACATTCCATTTTAGTTCTCTTTTGCGCCACAAGTATAAATATATCGGTTTTTATTTAGTTACTTAGGACGGTAGAGGATGTTCTATCTGTAGTCGTTATGCATTGGAACGAGATATCGCAGACTAATTAGTAAGTTTCATCAGTTCCAACACATTCAGTAGATACTTCGTTGAAAATAAGAGCTGAAAATATGTGGAAGCAAAACTCGCACGACCACAGACATAACATGATTTTTTTGGTTAATCAGCAAATGACAAAATTATTTACTTAATGAGACTCTTTTATAAAAAACAAATCGTACAAGTAAACTAGACATTGGACTGAGTATAAATTCAGTGTATTATTAATCAAAGTCCGTAAATAACTTTTCTATTCAATGTAGGAACACTGAGAGCTATATTCACGATAATGATTCTTAATTTATATAAAAGCCTACCTTCAGTCAACTCAAAATATTAGGTAAAAGTACCTATGCGTAGTGGTTACTGTCATAAATGGCTTAAGTATACCAAGAATAAAATCCAAGAAAACTAGGGACGGTATTCTAGGTAACCTAATGAAATAAACTTCCACTTAGGACCGATTCCAGTATTTATAGTAGGTACTTACCGGCGAAATGAGATCACTGTATATTGCATTCTGAAATGCTTGAATAAATTCACGGCTCAAAATAAAAAGGCTTTAAAATTCTTCGAACTTTCTCAACAAAGCAATGTTTCCAATATTCGACATAATATTTAGTTATGTAAGTAAGGTATATTGAAAATAAGGTAAGATAGTGTCATTTCTTTAACCTTAGAGCATTTAACGATAAAAAACTGGATGCAAAATATTCAAACTCCCATTTGATTACAAAGAAAAAAACAAGTAGGTTACCAACCTCCTAGTATTTCTTTACATTGACAGCACGCCGAAAAAACAAAGACCATTATTAAATTGTATGACAAACTTTTTTAACAATTCTTTTTTCAAAATTCTTTTTATGCAAAATGACAGACGCCATTTCTGAACTTTAAAAAATATTAGCGCGGTAAAAAGTCTATCGTAGAATAACGTAGGTCTGTCCACAAAGCTGTCAAACATTTGTCTAAGAAAAATTATGTGCAAAATAATTAATTGTTGAGGGTATTTCATAAAAAGTTTAACTCAACATCATTTTCTTTCATTCTGTCTTCTGTCTCTGTGTGTTTAACTAGTTGTTTTATTAATTTTGCGTCTTAGTTCTCGCGTGTCTCCTAAGTTTCTTCTGTATTTTAGTGAAGTTTGTTTTATCAAAATGGTGTTTAGTATTCGTGACATGTTATCCCGTTTGCGGTACACACATGATGAACGTGACTGCTTGCATGATATTCAGGTGAGGAGTACAAAATGTTCTAGTTGTAATATTAATTGTTTTCGTTTTAGGTTATAAAGCAGTATCTAGTAGAATTCAGTTCAATTATGCTATATTCAAGTAAAATTTAAACGCTTTAAATTGTGTAGAAACTAAGTTGTTATTGTTCATTTAATTTTCATCTCGCAACGTCATCGCGATGTTAGCTGTTTTTCTTGTTGACAATTTAATAGTGAAACAGTTAAAATATGTCTAGTTTTGCTTATTTTATTGTGACTGTGGAATGTAAACACAACTCGAATATTTATTATTTATGTAAACATAAAGACACATGCAGACGGATAAATACGAACGCTTAACGAATGACAACAAAGCATCGTTTTCATAATAAATTACAACGCATTTTAAAGTTATTAGCAACAAATTATGCTGAACAACAAGACATACATGACGTAACCATATCGGTATAGTTAGCAACGAAAGCGTTTCATACTTACACGTTAGCTAAAGGTAGGGAAGCGTGTGGTTTTCGTTCTTCGTCGTGTCATCGCGCGAGTATTAATCATTGAATGGTTATATAGCCTGCCAGCACCTGAGAGGTTACTGTTTCCTAACAATATTAAGGTCGGTAGCACTTTTGTCGAATACTGTACGTGTGAGTTTCGTCTAGTCACTTCGATGTGTTGTTGTTTCGGTTGGCACGTTACACTACTATCAGTTTTAATAAGAGTGAGATGTGTGGTTCAAAAGTGGTAATATTGGGTTCAACCTATGAAATTGGCGTTTTTTTCCTCACAAATAGAGAACCTCGTCACTTCTATGATTTAAAATATTCATCTATTGCTTGGTATTATATCGAATAATTACCATCATAGACAACTAGTAATAGTAAAAACCTTACTACTTACAGTTTTCTAAACATAAAAATACCTTAACTATTGTCTCCTCATTTTGTTAGCAGAAATGACCACTATTTGTTGCTTTAACTTAGCCAAAACTTATTTTGGTCGCTTAACCTAAGTGGCATACGTTATCTTAGTTTAAAAAAAATCTTGATATGAAAAATGCAACTTCTTTAAAATTATCCATACAAAACGCAGATTCCTTATGTACCTAATATTTTAGGATTTTTTAGCAGTTACCTTGGCTTGTTCTTGCAGTTACTTCTAGGCATCTGCCTCGCACCTCGCTGATTTCTAGGTATTATTGGTCAGTGGGCTTTACATTTAAATAAGATGTAGGTCATCAAACCATGAACATAATCGTAGCCAGGTAGGTATATCTATGTATGCCATGCTTCACATGATTTTAATTAGTTCCAAACCGATTACAGCCCTGATCGTTTCGTTTAGATTGATTAGTTAAGTACGTAACTTCCATATTAAACCAAAATGACAGTGTAATTTGATAATGCGCCTAACTCAGCTAATAAACTGAACGATTCCTGATTCAATTCTCGATAACGATGTTGCTTTTCCTTTTGTTATTTCTGTTAAATTTAAATCCTATTTTGTAACAGGAAAATCTTCTAAAAATGGATTCTAATTTCATTAAAATAATTACTGTATAAATAGCCTTTGCTTCGGTACATTACTTAGTTAGTTTGAAAGTACCTATTTATAAGATGTAATTGTACGTTAGTACGCATTATTGTGTTTTATTATATCATTTAGTGCCTCTAGCGTTTTGTACTTTCGTTAATTAGTTTCGAGAAGGTTCAATCTCAACAGTTTAGTACTTACTAGGTATGGAACATTAGATACAAAAACATATTACTTGTAGCTAAAATCTCTCAAATTATTATGAAATGGAAAACTTTAAACATGTTTTTTATTCATCGGCTTTATTCGGTTTTTAATTCCTAATTTTTATATCAGTTATAATTTGTTCTATAAACCTAATCGCTGCAAATTAATTGTTACAGAAACAGATCCTACATTAGTTTATTTAATCATTCCCTTCTCCACCACACGCTGATGAAAAACTCGGCCTTTTATTTCCATTCCAACAGATTCCCACCTGCATTTCCACTCAGGAACCAACTGTAGTTTTGTCGAAAAAAAGAGATAGCAAACATAAATCAAATGGCAGTGGAAGGCCGGAAATTGATACCGTTCTGACGTACCAACTCTCTGTCCCCTCCATACATAAACTTGCCTAAAATGACGTGTATGCGAGCACGAAACGCGACTTTATATAATCTGTGCGAAGCTGAGTAAAACGGAAAAAGTGTAAGTAACTTATAGATGTAAGTAGCTAAATCTGTAAAGTTCTGAAGTGCTTTTTAGTTGCTTGCAGCGCAAAGTCATAAAAAAGTAACATCTAATTTACTTTTATCACAGAAAAGTAATTGAAAACATATTACTCGAAACTCATCCCGAAAATTAGTCCGGTCTCGCAATCCAGTCTAATCGCTGCAACTGTTTCGCGAACCAATTTTAAATTTTAGTGAAACTGCGGAGGGCATTAAACGTTAATGCACCAACAATATTCCCCGGGACGGGCCATCGTAAAAACTTTGCCCACTAGCCATCCGCCCGTTGCAGAGTAAATACGAGCGTTGTGCACTTTAACATTGTTTTAAAAAGTAAATTTCAATAACGTAAGAAGTTCCGCGACACCCCTGATGGCTTTGTGTTCACGGTGGAATTGATGAATGGCTTGAACGTTGATCCTGTAATTAATCTTAGTAAAAGTCCATATTGCTTTCATAGTTTTTAATCTTTGTGTTTCATAACAGTTCTTAGCTGATGATAAGTTATTTAGAAAAGCTGATAGTTTCAAAAGTATCAAAAATATTATGTGCTCCATTTTGCAAGGCAAAAAGTTCTTATACAGGGGTGTCCCACCCAAAATGTATCGAACACCACTAGGGTAAGAAAACTGTTATTGTGCAACGTGCAAGCAGGCAATTCACGTCCCAAAGGGTTGCAAGCTTGGCAAGCGCACACATCCGCCGGGGCACAAATTTATTTTTCAACGGGTTAGCCAGTATTGAATTCGGATATTTGTTGTTAACCAACAATTCTTTGTTAAATCCAAATATCTGAGAGGAAGATTTTGAGAGTATATTTACTTACACTTGGTTTTCTTTACTATTCCCGTAAGTTCCAGAATGATAAAAGCAATTTACCTGCTTGTCTTATTTTTTGTTTATTCTCATTCACATTAAATATGGAAATCATTCAGTAGACATATTTGTACAACAACAAATTACAAAAGCCTTCGGCTAAATCTGGGTGTAACAGAGACTAAGTTGACATTTCGTAAATAGGTATTGTGTTTTATCTTTACAATTCAATATTTGATACAGTAATCAATTTCCCACACTGGTAAGTAATAATCGTCAATTAATTTAATATTAATTAATAAAATTTTAAATAATAATAATTGAATTCCGCATTTCCATTGGAATTTTCCCCATTCCCTATTTAATTTGGCGTAGTGATGTTTTTAAACAAACGTTATCTATTACCGTGCAGTGATTGAACGTTCCTGTACCGCATACCTGATCTCCATTGATTCACATAGTGGCGTATTGAACGTGGTACACAAATCGGTCGCTTACCCGAGAGCTAGGCTTCACATTCCATGTGCTCAGTAGTTACGCTAGTACCAGTAATTGGTATTCAGTGCATTGGCCGGGCCTAGGACGGAAATTAAAAATTATTGTTGGCTTACGCACAGAGTTGGCATTATCCAGGGAAATGGGTATTTTTCTTTTTTTCTAAAATTTCATGTGATTCTTATGCCAGAGGAATGACGAAATATCCAATCCAAAGAATGAAGAGAAATGCTTTTATACGAATTGTTGGTATTAATATTTTTTCACTGAAAATACCGAAAGGAGGAAGCATTTTCAGTGACAAAGTAATAGTAGCACCCTTTGATGTATTACCATCAATTCAATGTCGATATCAATAAAAATAAGTTCCAACATTACGTAAGACTAATATTGAATAACTCTCACAAACCATTACAGTATTAATG
The DNA here is from genome assembly GCA_947363905.1 of Lithophane semibrunnea. Lineage (NCBI taxonomy): Eukaryota > Metazoa > Arthropoda > Insecta > Lepidoptera > Noctuidae > Lithophane > Lithophane semibrunnea. The sequence continues at coordinate 7,205,971 of OX376190.1, forward strand.
AACCTCGAAAGCCACAAGAAAGACTGCACACAAAATTAAAATCGACACATACAATCAACGCCCTCATAATTACTGTGTTAATATTTACATCGACTGAAAGTTTAAACATGCGAATTGCACACTTTTCCGCCAATTAATGTTTTGAGTTAAAATCGACCAACAAAGGCGGCCCTGTCATCGTTCGAATAAACCCGTAAATGTTTACTCGACACATCGGCCGCTGTATGCATCAATTAAAAATATATTACTTGCCGGGTTGACTTCCGCTTGTCCGCTGCGATGGGCTTCGCTTCGCTTCGCTTCGCTCTCGCACGTGCTTGCATAGGACTGCCAACTAGGGTGAAGTTTTGATAAGAAATGTGAATCTTAGGCTGATTTTAGAGTCACGCTGAGCGTCGCTGAGCGTCGGCGCTGACGGCCCAATATGTATGATTATCGCACGGCACGGCCATCAGCGTTGAGCAAGATGATGATATATAATCATACATATTGGGCCGTCAGCGCCGACGCTCAGCGACGCTCAGCGTGACTCTAAAATCAGCCTTATATTTTAGATAAATTCGTGTAGAAAGATGTAATTCGTTGCATCAAGTTGCGTCAAGATTTATTTATAATAAGTAAAGCTTGTACGTTACCCTCTTATTTTAAAACCTTTCTAAACTGTGCTTTGCGTCCCGCGCAGCACCCTATAAGTTGGACGAAAGTAGAATAATCCAGTGCCTCTTGTACAAGAATGCGATAGAAGTATAAAAAGAACTAAATAAAAAACTGAAACACGTTACTGACAACCCGTCCGTGCTAACAGAGTGCGTGTATTCACATTCCTATTCGCCTTGCACGCTCGCATCACGTCGCGTCGTCGCATCGCATGCTGATCATTTTTATTCGCCCAAATGAACATATTTGCACAACTTTTATCCTCACCGTTTAACTTTCGCTGGATGCGCATTCGTTCAGTTATTTGCATATGAATTTATCGGCGACATATGTTTTTTATTCACCATACTGATCGTTTAACTACCGAAAAACTATCAGTCAATTTTCATACATTCGCTATTTGCAACTAAATGTTCCAAATATCGAATCTTTATGAGATTTTTCAAATAGCCCGGTGTTCGCGACTATTGAATTCCGAAATTGGAATGCAGTTATCATATTTTCTGAGCGCTTCATAATACAATTTTGTAGTGGTACAATGCATTCTTTGTTGTATGAGATTTAGTAGAAATATGGTTCATATTAACGCTGTGCTTTTGATGCCTGGTTTTGAAAGCACAGGTAGAAGAAATAACTGTTTCATAGATTTTCATTCGTCTTCTTCGTTTCCTCACCCCCGTGGTGACTTACAGGTTGACTTTTTCTGGTCTCCAATTCTTCATATATTTCATCTTAATGCATTTGGTACGGTTAACAATATCAACATACAAATAGGTACCTAATACGTATTATGAGGTATTAGAGATAAGGCGCATATAGCCCACCGGTACGAAGTAAAGGTCGGCACACAAACATGTCAGTGATCACCTGTGCGCCGCCCGTCTTGTCAAACTTCTTTGTGTAGGTCCGAACCATTAATATATTTCCGACAACAGTTCCGTTACTTTTGTGCGCCGCTGCCGTAACTTGCCACCTAATGATGTGGGTTAACTGTTTAATATATACCCTTGGCTAAATAAAATTACCTACTTAACTCTTTATGGGCCTTATAAATAGTAATTATGGCTATTTATGATTCACCTTATCTTTCATTTATTTTGCAAGTGTATCTAGCATATTAAAGCTTAACAGTAAACCAAATCTCCGATTACTCTTAAGAAAATATGGCCATGAGGAAATATTCTACTTGAAAATATCTCGTATCCCAATACTTTATGCAAACATTTCATATACTCCCGGTATAAAATTTTAAATATTCCAAAAAGGAGGAATGTTTCATACGAATTATATGTAAGAAGCTAACAAAGTCTTTCAATTTTCGTGAGCAGCTTAACCGATACGTAAAAAAGTATCGACGAAGCCTTCTTTCCCGCAGAATATGAATACAATAATACCCGAAGATTTATCCGCAGTCGGCCGCTACACTTGTTTACACGAATTTCACGAAGCGCGGAAGGCTGCATATTTTAAACCTACCGCCCGCTCGCTCCGATATGTTTATCTTGGTCTCATCTCGATATATTTATTGGGAAAAGCCACGATCGGGATCTCTCCTTATTGGTTCCAACGGAGAACGTAATCGGTTTTATCTGTTTATTGTTATTGTATTTTAATATAAATTTTCGTTTACATTTCCGCTAAAATTTTCTCATCACAAATTGTGTTAACTAAAGTAATATTTACGCGCATTAATTTAAGACTTGGAGCACTGTTAATGTTTGTGTTAAAAACGGAACGTTTTCTCGTCAAAGGTGTAATTTAACATGGAATTAAAACTATGTAGGTGCGAACGTGTGTGGAAACATGTTACATGTTCTGATGTTGGCTTTTCATCAGCATGGTAATCGTGCAAAAATATTGGCTGAAACATGGCCGAAGCGCACCTGCCTAGAATTAAATAAAAATAACCCGCCGAATGAGCATCAAAATGAACGCAATGTGTAATTTATGTTCAATGTTTGTGAAACAGAACGTTTAGCATTTCAGGATCGTAACGTGTATCTATTATATCGCGTGTGAACTTAATGATATGGCACATAACAGACATTGAACAGTAGACACGACACCGAAAGAAATATCATTAATTTGATTGCTGTAGCATAACGATACATTACGATCCAATTAGCTAACGAACTGCGAAATGACCATTCTTTATGTCTGTATGTGTAGTTTTTGGTAGTTTCTCAGTTTTACGGCACTATATGTTAAGCGACACTCGTAAAAGTGCGGTGTCCATGTTTTACACCGTCCGTAAACTAGTAGAAGTGTCGTTGTATCGGAGAAAAGTTGCTCGACGTAAACGTAATCTATTCACATTGCGATCGACAAGGGACGCACTCGAATTATAGCCAGTAAATATTGTTTCATTGAATTTGTTCTGATCTTATACTGATTTCTAAGGAGGTTATAAAAATGAAGTTAGATTATTATTTATAGTGGTCGTAAAGTTGGCACTTACTGGAATGGCAACTGCTTTTTTCTCTTAATAATTACGTACATGCGTGAGCCATAAAAGTGTGCTGTGAAGGCATTATCACGCTTGCGTTCTTTATGGAGTGAGCAAAAATGTATCTAGGTTACAGTACTTTATATTCAAAGTGACACGTGGCGCTACCTATCGCCGCTCCCACACGCTTAGTTTATTATTAATGCGTGAATTTTTTGCGATGCTTTCCTTCACAGTTGAACTTTCAAGTAAGTGATAAAAAGTTTACTTGTGTTTGTAGACAGAGCCGTGTCATATAGATTTGCATTCAGGAAAGAAATTGCTTGAACAACGTAAAATTCACCTGCATAAAAAAAAAACGTACGTAAAGACTTTTTCCGAAGAAATTAATCCAGCCAGGCGTGACGGATATTAAAATCAAATTAAAGTATTAATCATTGGCAACACTCGCTCGAGCCTAACCCTTGCGCTGCCAATACTGAGGCCGACAACCAGCATTGGTTATAGTAGATTAACGGAAAACTATTGCCAGTAAAAACAGCGCAGTAGTAACTGAGCTCCAGCGGCAGTACGGCACGTCTCTAACGATTTATTACGATACCAATGGCGTTTTCGGACTCCGGCGGCCGCTGGGGTGTTACTACACAAATAAATATCGATAGGGCCGTTCTCTTAGAGACGTATATTGAAATATGTTTGATATTTTATTAGATAATGTAGTGAATATTTAGTTAATATTTTATTTGAGCGGTGGAGTTTATCTTGCATGAGATGTGTGTTTTTTCTACTTTTATTGGGCCTTATGGAAAATGGGGTTGAATTATCAATTTATTTTATGTTTATAACTGTATTTACAGGTTTTATATTAGCGTTTTCACCTGTAAGAAAATGAAAAACATCGATGGGTTGTTGCTGAACTTGCATTTAGGTTGAACTTGTTTGTGGTTGAACTTGCATTTTTTATTTATTTTTGTTATCGTTAAAAATATAAAAAAAACATCTTCCTTAATGGAGATTTTATTTTTATTTTTTATTTATGTACATATTCCTCTATAAAAATAGAAACTCTTCGTCATCCATGTAGTTAATTCACCCAAAAGTTCTACCTAAAATAAAGCGTCAAATATGCGTGTTAATATTGTATACGGTGTTGGATGGTACACCGTCCACGACCCGGGATAACCGCAGCAACCGCTGTCAACATCAGCTGTTCCAGGCCTTGCCTACATAGTGTTCACTTAATGTTACATGTTGTTTGTCTGTGCTTGGCCTATATTCATCTGTGTGTTCGTTTGTTTCAGGTAATTTGTTCATTTACGGAGTAGGACATGGTAAAGGGTATCTATATCTAAGCTAAGACGTTATTTTTTTAGTTTGTGTACTTTTCTGAATGGACCGCTTTGGATGTTGTAACCGGTTACTGGATGTTGTAAAAGGCGACTAAGGGTTTATGTCAAGATTACAAGAATATAAGCAACCAGCGCCCTCCATAAGTATTTTTGGACCATGTTTCAGTAGATTTTCCCTTCTGACAAGACAATTATTTTTACATTTAGTAGGTATTTTATTTTTTCTAATCTTAATCTACCCACGCAAACCGAGTTACGTAAAGAAAATAATACTTTAATACTTTTACCAAAAGAGGTAAATAAGGGATTTGAAATCTGTAAGTAAACGCGCCTTCTACCTCAACTAGTAATTAATCTATTGAACTTTGAAAGTGAATTTTAAAGGAGGTATCTATTCTGTAGGCATCATGAAGTTAGAACACAAAAGTAAAAAGATTTTAATTTGCTGGTCCTAAATTCAATGTTTGCAGTTACACTCTTTAAATTGATACAAAATAAACCAGTCGAGAGAGAAAACTGTTTGACTGCAAATAAGTTCAAATAGTATCAGAAACCGCTTCAGTAGCATCGTATTTTATCGAGAGTAAATTTTGAACTTGCTTCGTAAAAACTAAACTTTTCCTAAGCACATGATTTAGTGAAAATTGAATACGAAACTAAATCTCCTATAGAGCAGACATTGACGTTGTAAAAGTACCTATTTGTTCACAACGGTAACACCCTAAATATCAGAAGTTATCCGAAAAAAGCGAGAGAGATGGATCCTACGTCTCGCTCCCTCGCGGTGTACACGCGGTGTCTACGCATTGTAGGTGCGCGAACCTCTTTCCTTCACAAAAGCCTCCTTTATTATGCTCCTGTGTAGGATATGAGGAAATTGGCTGAATGGCTTTATATGAAAAACTCACGTAATCTTCGCGGGGTGTGGCCCACAATATCCTGCACTTGGCGCCGCGAGATGATTCTTGTTAAAACATAATTCAATTGTTACATTAACGTTTTAAAAGGTATTTTTGGAAGAGGAGGTTAGAGGAATTTACTTTAAGCACAATTAACAAAATACTCCTAAATAGCAATGCACAGATAGTGGATAGTTTTCGACAACGCAGTGAATACTTCTCGTATAATATGAAAATATTTGAATACTAGAGTTTTGGTCGAATCGATATGTTAAATGAATACCTAGGTCCAAAATTTTGCAATGTATAAATGAAGCTACAAACTCATAAACAAGAAGTAGCCGTACATTGAAAGTACAATTTTCTCTTGAATGTCAATAACAGAGAACGGACGCGTTTACGTTTTACGCGCATACATGAACATGACACCTGGCGAAATAAAGCCTTTCATGTGGGCAGCGTTCATACGGGGTGTTTATTGTCATCGGAGGGCCGCACACATATTTGGAGAGAGGCAAGCGTGTTCCGTACCTAATAAAGTACGGCGCTAGGATTCCCCGACGGCGCGGCGGCGCGAGCGCGAGCCGCAGCCGGATCACGATCGGCGTCGGAACCGCCTCGGGATATAAATTCGGTATCTTTCACCTGGAACGCTTCAACAACCGACGACTCCACGCGCCAGTTATGAAAATTCCGACGCTGGAATTCCAACTCACACTAGAGATTTTTGCTGAGCTTTGCGGTTGTCGTCGCCCGGATTTTTTAAAGAACGGAGTCTGTTACGTTTATTTCAGTCTGCGTTTTATGGAGGCGGGAATGTGCTCCGCTTTGGTTTATTTGCGGGCCGCCTTTCTCATGAAATTGCGCTGTTTCATTGCTTACGAGCCATTTTGAGGTTCTCGTTAGAGTTACATTTTTTATCGTGATGTATTTTTCTTTGCAAATTGTCTATCGGAGCGATGGGTCCTGTTTTATTATTTTGGAGCGTTATAAAAACCATCCAAATATGTATCCGTCGTACTTAATGTTGCTGAATAGACTATAAAACAACAATATCGTCTGGCCTTCCAGACAGCAACGTTTGTGTGATTGGTGATCTCTCAGCGTACAATTAAAGCCGTCACGCAAATCCTGAATGGATATCGAATAACAAATGACGCGGCAAAATAGGGTTTCTGAAAGAAACCGAACATAAATTGCCAAAACCCATCAACCATTAACAATTACAAAAGAAAGGTAAGGAATGAAATGTTTTATTCATTCCGTTAACGAGAAAATTACCGAGAGGGCGTCGGCGCGCCGGATCCGATTGCAAGGACTCCACGAACCTTTGTCTTCGGGGAGAAGTGTGTCCAATGAGCACTCCAGATCCCCGTAGGTACCAATTAAGGATAGCATGTTACACAAGTACTTTATTGTATAATTCTATGAAATTGGAAATGATAACACAAATTAGGATCGAAATTGTCGTGAGCAGGTGAACTGGAAAGCTTCGCCTGCATAGTATAAAGGCCTAGTCACCAAATTATGACCGGGAAATGACAAGCGCGCGGCAACGTCCACTGGCCACGATTTCAAATGTAAACACTGTCGATGTGAACGAGTCAATATGTGGGTACCAGGGAGGATACTTAGACCACATATTATGCAGTGGCTCATTTTCAACTTTTGGCCGCAGGACGTGGTGTTCCGTCGCTTCCGCGGACAAGTACCACAGGACAGCACAAAGATAAGCTAGTGCAAAGTGAAGTGCTACTAACATAGTCTTAAGCCTTATTTATTAACACAAGTTTTCATAAAAGTATGTATGTCTAGGTTAAGGTATTTTTCTATGGGCTTGTGTCGCCTGAAATAAATGGTATATTATTATTATATCATACATGCTTACTGTAGGTGAGTATAAGTCACTAATGTTAAAATCGCAGTTTCATATCTATTTTTCAAAGCTTTATCTAATAACTTCATGGAACGTGAGATTGTTAGTTAACAATGTGTTTTCCACTACGCGAACGTCGAGTCTGTATTATTAAACCCGCATAATCCAACCTTAAATGTGAAAATAGTTCGTAAAAATTGTTTATTTCTTTTCTACATTTGGAAGTTCCGGAAAATTTCTGCTGAATATTTAGGAAAATCCCACTGACCACTTTCCTTGAATCGTGTTTTCTAGTATTATTAATCCTATTGTCGTAGATGCATCTTCTAAGCAATAATTGGACGTATCTTTTGACCCAATAGAGATATCATTACTCCTATTACGTAGGAATCTAAATGAAAGGTCCCCTGTAAGGCAGACGGAGTCACCGCTCCGCTACATTGCTGAAGAATTTAATTAAATACTAATAACAAGCCAATCTCTGCGAGGTACAACTGATGTTATTGTTACAGTTATTCCATGATTCTGTAGCGATTTTAATTTCATTAACAGCATCACAGCCTTAGCTCAGGAGTTCCCTATAGGTATTGTTATACAGAGTATACAAATGAAAACAAATTACCAATGTTATTTCTACTTAATTACTTCGTATCATGTCTTCATTGAGTACCTACTTCTCTAAAATATTAGGTGCTTGCTATAAAACGATACTGCATTCCACAGTAGGGTTGAAAACAAAGTTGTTCGCGATTACATCACGACTTCGCAAAATCTGGATACACCCCAACAACGGGGGCTAATTACGTTAACTTCTTTCGGGTCCAGTACAAATTCTGAATGGGCTGTAAAGAGTGCGAATTTGCATCGAGAATATTTTTCGTCAACAATTAGGTTGTTGGGCTTTTGTCTGTGCCGACCGGGGGTTGGTTTTAACGACGTTTTAAAAGATTCCAACTCGAGACCGGGGGCTTATCTCGAACGGGCTCTCTGCTTGTTACAAAAAACCCTTTATTAACTTTACGAGGCTTTGAACGAATAACAGAAATAAATATGAAGGTTTCACTTTACAACCCGGTGGTTTCATGACACCGGAAACTTTACAATCGTGTCGTTTCTACCGCCCCACACTCGATACTGGAACTTATTGATGTACGGATACATTTGGTACAAATCACTGAACATTTTTACTACACTGAATCTCACAAGACTTTATTATTATTTATTTATTTATCATAAATCTTTACTTATAACTATGCCCCGCAAAACCGGTGTGGTTTTACCAGGTGTATTAAAACAAAACATAAATAAAACATCCTGAAGAAGTCCACCCCATCTCCATAACACGTCAACGTATTAGCCAGGTACATAATACCCAGCCATTTCACTTCACCACAATTTGGTAACATGCATTGTTTACCCGTCAACGCGTTTTGTTGTTATCGAAAATGCAATCCATATCTAAAAACAATACGTACGGACGTGCATACAATATTCCCCAAAATGTAAAACACAACCCTTTGAAAAAAATTCATGCCGCGTCGTAGGTATTTAATTTCTGTCGGCTGCAGCGAGTCCGCAGCCCGGATATCGGGTTTATTATGAGATACAAAGCCTTTGGACGCTCGCTTTCTGTACCACTGTTTGATTGGTGGGACGGGCGCCGCCGCCGGCCCTCCTGCGCACCTCAAACTACAAATACGATGATAGCACGTATCGTATTTGCGAGTACCATATTCGCCCGTCCAGTATTGCAAATGAGTGACAGCCACATTTGAAAGCTAATCAAACAGAGAAAATTCAAACGGAATTTCAGATAATTTTATTGATAGACAATGTTCTGTATTTGAAATTCTGAATATTGTTCATATTTTCATGAAATTATTTTCGATATCAGATGGAATACCTATAAAATACAACTATCGGTTGCTTTTGTCTGGCGAGTTATGTTGCTGATCAAATTTCGAAACGAATACAGAGTTTAATTAGAAATACCGAACTATTGCCGTATCTACGATATTTTATAGGAGATGTAACTCCGTGCCGTGTTGTCAAATGAATGGCAGCATGTAGGGAATAGCTAGATAAAGGCCGCAGAGCAGTTACAGATCAGTTTCCGAATACCGCTCGGAAACGTATTACACTAAATCAGTTCCGTGAATGCACAATCCTTCCGTAATTTCACCGAAACAGGTATCTATTGTTCCGTATTTTGAGAATATGTAGACATCTACCTAACCCGTACTCACGAAATTAATTACTTCGGTGTATTTTTGTGGTTGCTAAAATTAAAAAGTTCTTTATTTTATACTTTTCGCTGTGGGCGGGTGATAATTTATTTTTATACTGGCATTATTTTTCGAGTACGTTGCTCTTATGTGAATTATAAACTAGCTTTACCCGCCACTTTACTCGCGTGGATTCGCATTTATTAAGTTTACCGCAGAGGCTTCCTGCCAGCAAAAGTACCGTTTATTATTTGACTCATAATTTTGTGTATCTATTGTAAAGATCTGATGTAAACTATTTGTTGAATAGTTACTGTAGAAAAAAAAAATGAAATGGTTTATACATACACGTTCTTCTTCTTTTTCGTATGGTTATCTGACACCAGGGTTATGTCAAGAGTTTTTATGCCGCCCATGGGCCTCTGACTTGGCTTCACATGCCGTCGTTAAAAAATAAAGCCGGTTTCCTCATGATGTTTTCCTTCACCGTTGTTGAAGGAAGTAATAATTATACAATACGCATAATTATGAATCCGGAAAGTCAGAGATGTGTGGCTGGGGTCCGAACTCGAATCCTATGACTTGGCAGTCCGACGGTCACACCACTAGTCTATCACTGCTATATGATGGTACGCCAATATCTATAAACTTAACTTTTACTACATCATCAATGTTGTAATATGTCCTCCTACCATTTTTCATATTTACGTGAGTATAAATAAAAAGAAAAGTATTTTAATACAATATTTACGCGAGCTCAAAAGCACATTTATCTTATAGTTATCCCTCGAGGGATGCACACTAACTCTTTGTTTATTTCGGGTGATAGAGGTACTAAGTCATAAAATAAACCATTGAATAAATGACTGTGCATTTGACAAACGAGCATTCACAGATATATCCGGCAATAAACGAGCAAAATGATCCTCCCCAATGTATTATATAATATAGGAATTCCGCGGAGGGCCGGAAGACGCGGATTCTGGATTTGGGATACCTTTCCCCCTTCTGATATGTTAAAGAAAATTGGTACGCTGGTATCTTTACCTCTGACAAAATACGTAATCTAAAATTCAAAATTATAAAAAAAACCATTAAATAGGTATAACTCGGTCTAATTATAATAAATAATGCCCAAAAACATCCATTTGGTCCTTCATGATAATCTCGATGACGCAAATTAGATACCTACTCGAATACATTGCATAAATAGAAAGCAAAGATTATAAAACAATACGTTGAGTGGGTTCCGTTTGTCATATAAGCGTGTACCGCCTCGAGTGGCGTTGTATTGTAGGGAGACATTATTATAAACACAATTCTTCAGAATCACAACACAAGGCAACGCGGCCCGTAGCTCATACTTGTTTTTCTTAAATCTCTCCGTGAACAACTCTATTATGGGGAATCTTGTTAACATTTGAAATCATTTCTCTGCCCCGGGAATAATGAGTTCTGTGTTTTCATTTGAAACTCCGGTGACTTTTGTTTAATGGAATGATAATACAAATGCTGGCCTCTTTGTAGTGAGGGCCGAGAATATTGTTGTTTTTCCTCGGGCGGGTCACTTTAGTTCCAAGGGTAATTTCATTATTTTTCTAAAAAAATTGCTTTCACAAATGAAAGTCTGGACTGTACAGTCTTAATGTTGATTTATGCCCTTTGAAATCCACTTTTGTTTATGTAAAGTAATTTAGGCAGATTTTTTTTCCTGTTTTCGGGTTAACAGAGAGATGTTCTTTTATAAAATTCTAGGTAGGAAAGGATATCAAGGAAAATATTTCAATTTAAAAGGAATTTATTAAAACGTTAAATCTTTAAAGATAACTTTTTTATGTCCCTGCCTTTCATTAACAGATATTTCTCTCTGTTGAGAGGAGTGAATTAAGTCTGAAGTTGTTTAGAAATCTCATCATAAACCTAATGAGTTGTTATAACTTTTGAAGCATTAAACAGCGAACCACGAAAATCTCTTAATGTTCAGATTTATAAAACTATGTAAAATTTTGACTTGTTACCCCCGAGGGTGTATTACCAGCAAGTTTTCGTCTCGTAACAGAATATTATGTAAACAAATTTAATTATAGCCTTGAATTAGCCACAATGGCCGGCTGCCGTCGCTGTGAATGGAAAACTTTGGAAACCTCAACTTTGTCCAAGTAAAGTTCCCTCTGTGTGCACGGTAACGAAAGAATTTTACAAAAAAGTGCCCTGTTTATTTCCTGATAAGTACCTGCTATGCGGATGGGTATTTTATGAATTGTTAAGTTATCAAAGAATTAAAAAAAATGTCTACAGCGTTTAAAGAACCCCGGTATTTCCTGCATGTTTCAAAATTGTAAGTAAGTATATCGTTTAGGTAAATTAGAGCTTACTTAATTATTTTAGGTGTTATTTAGATTGCTACCTTATTCTTAAATAAATATGTAGAAAAAGTACAAAAGTTTTCAAATATTCTGGAAGCTATGTTCATTTTGTTCAATTAATCAAATATATCCTATTTGTATTAATTAAACAACATGTCCAAACATCCCTATGCTTTATCCCTGGTTTAAAACAAATGCGGACGCATCCCTAAACTTGTACAATTTATCATAAACTATCTAATCAATTTAGAAACCGATTCGGCGTTTAATATCAAATCCACGTTTTCTCAAAGGTTTGGACCGAAATTACGGCATTGTGCTAAATAAATTGTTATTAATGACTAAAACGTTCCGTACTTACGAATAACAAAAGCTGCTCGTATTTTGTGGATAAATTTCGAATTCCTTGCATACGCTTAGACGTCGAGATTATGGATGGAGATTTTTCATCATAGTCAATATAACAACAAGGATAATTAAAACGAATAGCCCCTAATTGATAGCGAATTTCCTAAGTGATATTGCCTTGTAAATGGTTCACTTAAAACTATTCATAAAATGAAAATTATTTTGTAGTTGTGAAATAAACAGACATGGATTAGTTGCGCCAGGTGAAGCCGAGTGTAGGATATTCTTCATACATGTTTTGTAGGTTGAAATAAATGGTCCAAGTTTTTAGTAGCTTAGTGAGTTTACGGTAGTCATGAGCAGGTACGGAGATGTAAGTAACGGGGTGTCAGTAATTATTCACCAGGCTCACCACTAACCAGAGGCGGGTTCATATTTCCTATGAGCAGATAATCTGCTCTCAGCATTAAACTTGTAAAGTGCTCTGCTCCATATGTCCTCGGTAAAAGGGAGGGTTGCTTTCTATTCATACACTGTGATACTCTTTTACGGTTCAAGCAAAAACACGCCAAACGCTGGCGAAAGATAAACCCCGGGGCGGTACGAACGCTGTTGAATTTTACGATTCCGCTAAGCCGCCTTAAAGTCGAGCCCTTCCTGAATATTTTGATTTATTTATAGGCGTGAAGGCGTAAAAGGGTGGTCCAAAAACAATATACCGCGTCGTTCAGCTGGCGCGCTACTTGGGACACTTAACATTATACGCCCCTATGAATAAACCTACATATTTATACCCTTCCGTTCTGCGATACTCATTTCCCGGCTTTGAGACTTTTAAGACATTACCGTAACTATGCGCAATTTACTGTGAGCGCGAGTTTCTTCCCGTAATTATTAGTCGTGAGTTAATTTCGCAGAAGCCCAAACAAATTTGCGGCTGAAAAGTTTTATACTTAATTCATTAGTATGTTATATAATCGTGTGAGAAGACGCAGGCCGCATTAAACACTTGCCGCTCGCGAGTCGCGCTTCTAACACTTCATTGTGATGCTAATTTAGGGCAGCTCTATGAATATGGGGGCGGCACTCCCAACGCGCGCACTTTTTGCCTCACCGCGCTAAATTAATTTGAATAATACCGCCGATAGGCAACGAGCTCCGCCGAAATGTCTTTTATATGAGTTTCCGACGTGAAAATTCCGTTACCGCGAGGGCCTAGTAATTTTTTTATCTCCAGCTTAGGAATAACGTAATGTGTTTATGAATACTTAATTTACTAAAAAACAATCAGGCTTTTACTTAATTACGTTAGCCGGTGCTTTTGTATTTACATTATTGTGTACTTCTGTTTATTTGTACATTATGTTGTATGGGTTACAGCCATCACCTGTACAACTACTGTCGAATAAAACCATTTAATCAAAAGATCCACTGCACCGCTTTTCCTCCCATCTCTTTGCGAGTAAGCAAAACGAATGTTCCATTAGACAATGGAATACACTCTCGCTCGCATGGAGCCCGATAAAATAAATTTCACTTAGCTGTTAATCACGTCCCTAAAGCGTGTGTGTCCATGTACTCGTGCAGGTAATGGCGTGAGCACTAAGACAAAATTGGCTTAAGTAATCTCTCAGTCGGAGTATATCTGCGGCGGGTATGCACGGCTCCGGGGCACACTCGCAGTCTCGGTCTCGGTCTCGCCGCCCAATTCCGATGTGGAATGCACTTGAGTCTCACACGTACGTGTTCGTCATAGAAATTACTCAGGCAATTTTTAAGTGAGCCTTTCCCGCTGCAACACTCACGGGTATTCAAGCCCGTCCCTATATACTGGAGCACTTAAAGGAGGTAAAGCCACTCTTAAACAAATGAAAGAGCTTTCGTTCGTCGTTTTTGCCTCACGGCAATCCGCTTTACTAAAAGGCGGTGAAAATTTTATGCACACCAAATAAAAGTATTTGTAAGGACCTATCAAATTGGGAGTTTGTTGGCTGGCTTGTATGGACGAAACATGTTACGATGTGCTTGAAATTAACATAGCCAAATTATGGACAACAATCAAAACCAAGCGCAAAAACAGATGGTTCTTTTAAGAAAATTCAGATCTAGAAACAGCCTGGAAAATCGCTTACCTATAATAAAGTAAAAATCCGTTCATGCTGGAATAAGCCTCTAATATAATGATTCCGCGATAAATTATAGCTTATTGTGGACCGAATTTTAATCATTCTTAACTATTCCGAGTTTCTTAAACAATGTTTGTTTGGAAAATCGCTACGCTTTTGCACTTTCATTAATTTTATTTATATAATTTAACTCGTTTAATTTAGGCGTCAATTAGTTTTCTGTCGGACCCCGTGGCCTACGTTGTGCGAATCTGTCAAAGAAAGCTTAAGATTGCGTGCGTGATTAGACGTAAAATAAACGTCGCGCACCGCGCCACATCGTTTTGTATAGACGGGCTTTTTAGCCTACTCACAATAAGCCCCGCGCTGTAATGTAGACAACGGTGATTTGATAAATGAGTTGAGTTTTTTACGTGAAAAGACTAACGTTTTACGTTCAAACCTGAGCTTGTTTTGACAAAACCTTTGCGGTTCCCACAGCGGAGTCTGTCGCAATGGAGCCCTCTCGCCGTTTTTCTAATGAATTGTGTTGGCAACGAGAAAATAACAAGGAAAACTCTCGAATGGAAGATAATAGCTGTGATAATGGAGTTCATATTGAGCGTGTTTAGTGAGAAATTTCATTGGGGTACCCTAATTACACTTATTTTAAGCCAGTAATCTTATTTAAATTCCAGTCCATTTGATCTGGAAATAAAAACAAAAAAACAAGGTGTAATTTTGTGGTCTCCTCTTTAACATTATGTTTATGATACTAGTTTATCTCGCTATATCTCTATCTAACGGACCTTGGCCGTGGTATATGAGTTGTCTAGTGCTTCGAACCCGTTATGGGCCTGAACTTCGTAGGTCATAGAACCTGTTCTAAGAAACACGGCTGGCGTATGTTCTCAAGTCCTTTTAGCGGTAATAGTTTGGGCATACGAACTTAATTTCTTTTGTTCTGGATATTAATCCTGACCACACTTTGGATGCATTATTTTGGCCCAGTTTAAAGCCTTATTTCCCGTAGATAACCCAAAAGAACACGTCCAGAATCTTTTTAATAAAGCCAACCGGAACTCCGCAACATTGCGGCAAAGTAATATCGCTAAAACTGCCACATTATTATTTTCCGTTACTCAGATGCGGCAAAAGCGTTTAATATTTAAAATAATCACAGTATTGTCGGAAACGGTGTCGACAGCTAATGTTCGGTGGCAAACCGCCACGCGGCCGGCCCGCACTTTGCCTACCCCACGTATACAATGTACACGTAGCCATGACAACCGCGACGTATGTTTGCCCACAAACTGTTTGCTCGCATATCCGTTGTTCTACCTATTATTTGTACAGAGAATTAGACGTAACATTTTACTCAAATAAAGGTATCATAGCCTTATTGGTTCTTTGGTTTGACGGGTTTGTTTAATCAGTTCTTGGAGTAGCATTTTGACAAGACGTAAGATTATTTCATTCATATGCATTAGTGCTCGCAGACATAAATGTAATTTAGGACTCAACTGCAATGTAAGTACGACACTCGTCCTGCCAGGGTTGCGGGAAAGTCCGAAAGGGATACCGGGACCTTGGCAATAGGCAACTGAAGGAACACGGATGGGTTTTAGTCAGTAAAAGTCTGACACGCACTTCCGCTCCGCCCAGAGTGGGAGAAGTCATTTGAAGATTTCCCACCCTCAAAAAAAAAGGTATGACACCTGTGTGGCTCATGCAGTTGTGGTGAGCAACCTATTTCATTGAGATGGGCAGCAATTACCAAAGCATAATAATTAAATAAGAAGGATAATCCCTAAAGCTAGTTTTTCCTAGAAGAGCGGTGCCCGCTATATAACGGCAGCAGTGACGGCTGTCATGAAAATGGTGGTAACGGGGTTTGACTTTACAGTGCTGAAAAATGCTCTCTAGGAAAAGTCACCAACTTACTTTCATAAATAATGTTTCTGTGACGTCATTTGCCGGTAAATTGCGGACGATATGTTTTCTAGGAAACCGTGGTTTTACCCAATTTTTTTTTTTTTTTAATCTTTGCCCCGCACTTAGAATTTCTTACTGTATCGTGGGTGCGTTTACAAACATAGAAACTCACATACACTAACACCCAGACCCGGAACAACTACTTGCAGATCATACAAATATTTGTTCCGTGCGGGGATCGAACCCGCGACGCGTTGCGCAGCAGTCCGTCGCTCAGCCACTGCGCCAACCGTGTCGTCAAATTACCATTAAGCTGGCTGTGATGGCTAAGTATAAATATCTCAGCACAAACACAGCTTTAAACAGGAATCAGAGATACTCCTGTCTAATTCTGATTATGTCAAGGACACGTAATTATTGAAATTGGTATCGTTTTAAGAGCGTCTTGAATTTCTCAGGAATGTTTGGCTCGATAAGGGCGTCATTAAAACATTCTCCAATCCTGGAATTTGTTAAGTACATACATTTACTCGGTATATTGTAAGGAAAACTTTACAACGTAACTAGCTGTAGGTACTCCGCGAGTTTGCCTGATTTTAATCCTTTTCCTTGAGAGTTGGTTTGTTACATAACGTTTAAAAATTCAACATTGTATATAGATGTAATGTACTTGCGTTCTCAGACCAAATAAACAAGACGGAGCGCTGTCAACAGTGACGTGAGGCCGGTTTCGTAAACATGTGTGCACTTAATGAGGTTTAATTTGATTGTAAATGTGTGCTTGCGAGCTTGTATGCACAGAGCGGAGGTGTAGTTTTGGTATGCTTCACTGTATTGTTTGCAGCGCTCTGTCTTGGTTTTTTATTTGGTTTGAGCTTGCGTAGAATACATGTGCCGAACGTTGTGGCCTTCACAGTTTCTCCTAGGTAATAATTGCTATGTTCTGCTTAGGTATATTATTAGATATTAGGTAGGTAAGTACTTATTTTCCGTCTTCAACTAGCATTTTTTTATAAGTTCTGTTCTTAAAGCTGTGACACGTTTCACAGTAGACATTCATAATCTCTTATGATAGGACTGTAACAGTAGGTAGGTATGAGTTGTATCGTTGAATAACAGTGACGTCATGAATACGCCAACTTTAACGAGATGACATTAGAAATATGTTGTGCATTGCGGAAATGAGCGAGCCGGGTATTATGAGCACGCTTAAATCTCAGTCAGTCAAATTAATTATTAGTTCTGCTCCGTGCAGCCGGGACAAATTGATGCTTGTTTTGCCAGAACACTCGTATAATTAAATACACAAGCATTTAATCAAGGTACTGTAACACTGTAAACTCATGTACGTAATCCTTCAGATATGTTATAATGTTGCCGAGGTAACTCGAAGTTACCCGATGTAACCCGACGCCACCTGACGTCAGTTGGCTTAAGTGTGCCACCTACACAGCAAGAAAGCTGGGTTGAGTTGGTTGAGCCGTTCTTAACCCGCCGCCACCGCCGCGGGCAGCGTAGGACCTGTCCTAATAACCGGGTACAATAGTGGCCCTGAGCAAACAACGCTCGCTTATTGCTACTCGGCACTCCGCAATAACAGCGGTAAAAACAATAGCGCGGCCATGCTCCTTGTGATTGCGGCGGCCACATTGTTCCCATTACGAGGAGCAGCTTGTGTCAAGCTGCAGTTTGGGGTTCAATGGAATGTAAAATAATATATGACCTAATGTACATAATTTTCTTTGCAGGTAAGCTGCCCTGTTATCGGTATCGCGGATTATACATTCGTGAGTTTCTATTATATCAATTTTGTAGTGAAACTTCATACTTATCACATGTAATATTATCATCTATTTCATAAATCCATTGAGCATGTGTAGAAGTTGTATGTAGTTCTTACAAAAATCCTTCACCATCAAAAGCGTATAATTTCAACTTATTGATATCTGAAGAATCGACATTGGTCCGAATGACCGGTCAGGGATTATCTGGAAATCAATTCGTAACGTGGTGTCATTTGTCGCATTCGGCACCGAACACTCGACAGTCGGTTTTAATTCGCTGATATCCACCTTTGATCCGGCTTTTCCCAGATTATATCGTCGTACGATAGCGTTTGTCCAATCATGCTTAAAACGACTTCGACACATTCAGACTGCAATCAAAGTTAACGATGCTATTACCGATCAGATTATAACAGTTTCGGAATTCAAATAACACGTGATTAGCCACCTATGTGGGCGCATGATTAATTTAAAACAACTTATACGAAAAACATTATTATGGAACCGCACGGCTTAGTCCTAATAACCGTAATAAACATCAACGGTAACGAGCAATAGGCAGCGATTCGTGCTGATGTTACACTGTTTTTATACACGACCGGTACATGGGAAAGCTTTCTAATTGCCGGAACAATGCTGAGCCGGTTATTTGCCGGCGGCATTGTTTTTGTCCGCGCCGGTTCATTTTACCCCACCTTCCCCCGGGTGGGAGATTAATGGAATTTGAATACGCATAGCCTTTGTGTTCGGCTTTACGCGTAATTTAAGCGTATACCGGCCGGGTGAGTCGGCGTTTTGCTGCCAATCTTACGGTTAGACTAGCAGGTGCGCGACTTCTCTTATAACTGTTATGTAAAATGACGTCGCCCCTACGAACCCTACCTTGCCTCGATGAATACCTTTTTCTGCGGACTCACAGTTCAGACACAAATTTTGTTTTTCATTTCTATCAATATCATTTCACTGGCTCATCAAAACCGTCGACGTGAAGTCGATTGATTTCCAATCATGTTTGCTTTGAAGTTTGCCTTTAATTATCATTTTAGTGTAGGTTTAATACATTTTTGGTAACATTCCGCTGTCGGTTCGATAAAAACTGTCATTATTTCGGTGGTCCCCTCTGTTGCCGTTCAATAAGCGTTGTGTGCTCAAAGCACTATCAATCATTCCCTTGCGCGTACTAGACCCGTCGAGAAATAAAATGTATTTGTTATATTAGGGCTACTATTGATTTTGTATGAAATGAGCATCAGTGTAAAGCAAATACGCTTCTGTTTTGTTTCCATCGCTGTTATTATCGACATAATTACGTGCGGCGCTAATGTTACTCAAATAATAGATGGCTGTGTAATGTAATCGTCATAAATGTGTACATTTGACGTAGTGGAAGCTGCATATCAATCAGCTGAAGGCAGGCCTGTTGTAGGCAGAATGCTACAAATCCATTAACATAATTGAGCGGCTTGTATCCGGGACACTTCACGGTCCGGATCGTGGACGTCTTTGATGGCGCATCGTAGTAATGAGGAGCCGAAGCCGACGTCATCCGCCCTAATGCATATTTACAATAACGACGACGAATTGAGACGCTACATTTTGATAACACACGACTTTTTCTGGCCTAGTTATTCAGGCGCGTACAGGAATTTCGGTTTTATACTTCATGATTCCAAATGGGTTCCATTAATTATGTACTTACCTGTTCATTTACCTACTCTTATTTTCTGCGTCCATTTTATGTGCATTACGATCTTTTTTATTTTTTCATATCTATGTCAAATTAATAAATTGGTGATTGATTTGTAACCGTGGTTATTTGAAAAGCTTACATTAATTCAATCACTAAATGAAAGCCATTACATTATTTACATTTTCACTCAGAATTGACGAGCTACGCGTTCACAAACAAACAAAAACAAAGTGCCTGCAAAAATAGCGTTTACCACACAACGGCGCTTTATGAAATTTTCGAAATCCCCATTTAATTGGGCGCCTGTGTCGCCACAAATTAATTAAAAGCGCTGTGGGATTTTATTAACTTATTGCAATTATATTTAAACGGTACGATTACAGGGGCGCGGCGCGGCGCGGCGCGGGTCGCGGCATCGCGCCTAATGTCATTGCGAGGGCGCTTACACGCCGCCTCGGAATTTGATCAAACTCCTCGTAATCGGGGACAAATAAATCTCACCATTAAAATTAACGGCGACCTGCCCGGCCCGCTTCCGACCTCTTCACTAGATTTATAATCACCTTTTAGAATATCGCCACAGTGATGTTAAGCCGTTGAATAGTTATTAGTAAAATTATACTTAATGGACGTAAGATAATGCCATGTAATCCGCATAATAAAATTATTATGGATAGCTTTGTAGCCAGAATAATTGCCATGTTGGAGACCTTTAGGCATTTATGACGGGAAAGCATTCATTTAATAAGCACCACTAATAAACATCCCGGCCGTTTAAAGTTTATTCGAAACCAGCAAAATATTCTTGAAAAGTTACCAATTTCTTCGAAAAGCAATTAAAGCAAGACTGAACGTAATTTAAGTTACTAGAACAACTCGCAATTGGAGCTTACGATTGATTTGGTGAAATGAATCACAAATATTCTTTAGGCTTACTGCATCTGACACATTTTAGGTAACAGATTGGTGTAGGTGAGGGTCCGCCGACCGCCACAGACCACCGCATTGACAAACGACTCGGACCACTTCATTAATTGCGGGCCAGTCGGCCGCGCGACCGCCTCTAAATAATTCACATACGACTGCCCTCACACGCCGCAATCTACAGCGGACATGGCGAAAATTACGAGCTCGTTCCCTTGACGATTTTAATGTATTCGCCCTAATTAATTTAGATTTATTTTTTTATACTCCAGCATCGGCCCGTGACGATGGGTGCTCAGCCTTTATCTGTATTTTATAGACATCGATTAATTTTAAGCTTACTTTTTGCCACGTATATGATTTCTGCGGCTTCCCTTTTATCGGTCGTACACACGGCATTTTTAATTAGCGTTTAATCTGGATACTTTTCTAACAAGTAGGTACCTATGAAAATACATTGTGTAGATATTTGTTAAGAATTAGGATAGCACTTCAAGCAAAAGGAAACACAAACCGATTCTAAATCTTTAAGAAATCAGTATTTCATTAAATTTGTAACAGACTTAAAAAAAATATACAAAACAATCATAAAATAACAGTTAAAACCGCGATATTTCCAAACGGATTAAATGTAATTTTTAGTTGGAATCGTTCTCGTTGCGGTTAGCCCGATGATACAGTTGCGTTGAAGGTAATCCATTACCGAGCCGCCAGCAGCGAACGCGTGCGGTCGTCGTTAAATACACGCATGACAACGGCCACTCGTTTAAAACTATATTACATTGTTGGTTGTCTTTACCACTGGAAATCATTGGAAGATGGAGTAAACGAAAGGGCAGCCAGACTCTGACCTTGAGGTCCAAGCCTGTTTACTTAACTCCTTCCATAAAACTATAATGAAAAGGTTCGATGAATACGTAATATCTTAATCTGAGGCGTCGAATGTCGATTGTGCAATAACAAGAGGTTGGATGAGCAAAAAGCAGCTGCGGACCCACTCGTAATGCTCGTAACTAGAGCCGTTACGCAATTCGGCAACGGCCTAATTGATTCCTCTCCCATTCGGCCAGACGGGGCGGCGCATTATCGAGCACAGGTGCCCCTACTCTCCGGTTATTTGCCTCCTCGCGACAGACGCCGACGATAGCGGCCCACCTCTGACTCAAGATCTTCGACACCCGTTTCACCTTTAATTGTATATCGGAAATTCTTTTCGTGACGTGACCCGATTAGTAATAAAGTTAGAACACGACGCTCTTAAACGGAAATGGCTTAATTTTCACCGAGTTGAGATCTCTGCATCGGCACTCGTACATCGCGGCGTTTACCCTCCCCCGCCTATTACAGAAGTGTGTAAATCGAGCGAGTGTTCGGCAAGGTGAAATATGGAGAATCGCTGGCCGATTTGTATGCGCGCTGAGTTCGCTCTAAGTAATTTATCTGAAAGTATTTTTGGTCGCGAGCGAAGGGGTGCGCGCAGCTCGCTCACTCCTTCCTTCCAATCGCAATGTGTCTCCACTCATTCAATTACATTAAAAGCTTAATTAGGAATATTAGCGACGAGTCCTCGTTTACTTCCATACTCTTTGGTAGTTGGTTTCTGTGAATTTTCTCGAGTTTGTTGAAGGCTTCTTCGTTGCGGACTAAGTTGTGAGATGCTTAGATGAAATGCGGCTCGCAATTAGAGTAATGGACGGTAACCTCTCCGGGTGAAATTAACGCCATTCGTCTATAGGAAAAGTAAAGGCACACTCGGCACAATTAAATTGTGGAGTGGAGAGAAATTGCAACAAGTGCAGCGGGCCTCGTCGCGTCCACGCTCCATTTAACCCACTCAGTTTGCGGGCCGTTCCGAAACCTCCGCCAACTCACCTTCGCATAAACACCTATTACATATTACGTATTGTGCAGTTCATCGCCCCTTTTGCTTCACTAAAAATTTCGCTAGTACACTTAGTTACGGCTGTATACACTACAGCAAGAGGCAATGCTAGTGTAGTGTGCTATCGAGTTGTCGAGTCGCCGTCAACTTGAGTCTCATTCTGTTAATTGAAAACTTGTCCCGGCGCCTCCAACCGCGTCTCTATTGTTTACCTCAGCTTTTCGATTTTTTCCACGAATCTCCTCTTTTCATAAGTATCTCTTTTAACGAGTCGTCTCCGTCCTTCGTTTATATCGGGCTTCTTTTGGACTCCTCACAATGAAACGGGGATGCACAATTGGTTTTTCCCGTTTTTTCCTTTCTTTCTAAAGTATTTTCTTTTGGGACGTTGTCGTTTGAAGGTGCCTTAGCTTTTAATTTCATTGCTCACATAACATACTCGTATATTATAAGCTTTCGCACAGATTGATTTACTCCAAGCGCTTTTTTTAGAAATTTGAATAAATGTGTGTGTAATGGAGGATCGAAAAGTGGAATGTTGAGCATTTCGTGACTTATTTGAATAAGATAAAATAACTAGCGATCAGTGTCACTGACAATATATTTTTCGTACATTACCAAGCCACGAGTGAGCCCAAACGCAATAAAACTAAGTACTTGATTCAGACTATAACTCGTTTCCTCGTGTGCCGCTCCATCACTTTCACATTCCTCCTTATAGAGGCACGTATGAATTCTCTCTTCCCTGGCATGCGCACAAAATAAATTAAACTCTTTATTCTCGGGTACAAAGTTTGTATTCCCATGTGTAAATAAGATACTCGTACTTGTTGCTGCCCCTAAAACGGCCGTACACCGGATCAAGCTGTCTTGCCGAACTACCGTTCTTCCTTCCCTATTTCGGGGAAAAACAAGGGAAAAGTGTTTTCGGGGAGACAATATCGCTATCTGTTCGCGGGCACATAATTTGTCGTACGAGAGTTGGACACCCTCGATTTGCCTCGACGTCGCCCTTTGAAGTGACTGTTACTCTGTCTATACACGATTAATACGTGCTTATGACGATTTTCAGGACAGTTAGCTTTCTGATAAATCTGCTTTTCTTTTTATATCGCAGACAGAATAAAATGTTACCTACCGTAAGGGTAACACTTTGAGAAGTAGTTTACTTTGTGATTTTTATTTTTTACTTACTGTGAAACCAAAATATCACACGCATACATAAATATCTCGCACACCAGACGGCCACGACTGACCGGAGTCAACTGACCGTATAGTGGTATTGTATGGTCTGCGGCTACTTGGCCGTTGCGACCGTGCGTTATTCGTATCGGTTACTATAGTTGACCTGGTCGCTGCGACCACTGGTCGTGGTCGTGGGCAACTAGTGCGCGAAGATCCCTTAATGTAGGGCTAGGGCCTAGGGTACCTATTTGTCGGCTGATTTCACCACGTTTTTTTACCTTTTGGACATAACCCAATAAATCGCATAGTAATAAAGTAGTCCAAATTAAGAAAAAATATAATATTTTTGCAGCCGCATAAAAAAAGCTATATCACTTTTTATTTCACTTTCAGAGGTGACGTTATGGCTCATAAAAACTTCATATCTATTAACTTGCATGAATCTTGGCTCACACTTAGCTTTTCCCACGACACTGCCATTTCTGCCAGGTTTGTATGTTTGAATATTTCATAATAAATTATGTGGTAGTATAGTTTGATAGTTCACTGCCTCACATATTGTGGATTTTGCTTTTATGGGGGCAAATAAAATGTTGGTTATATAGAGTTATTTTTTCCAGATATATACTTTGTCTGTTTCATCTTTGTGGAAGCTAAGGTTTTGTTCAAATTCCCTGGTTATTTATCTCAAGACACCGTCTAGAGAGCTATTTTGGTCCTAGGCAGACAGTCTTGAAAGAAATTCTTAAATCTATCACAGCTTTACTCTTACCTACACATATCTACCTTTTTGGTTACCAAAACATTCTCCCAGTCCGTCTGTTTTATTGTATCGCCGTCGCAGCCTCTACAAACCCAAATCTCACATAAAATCTTTAACGTTAAAAACTTAAACATTATAGATATCGCAACCGCACTTTTTAATAACGTTAATATAAGTTATGATTATGGTTCAAATCGCTGCTTTCCTGACTGTTTCACATCAAACAAGCGGTTCCGAGGTAAAGCAATAACGCCCCTCGCACACCATTGAAATTTACCTTATTAATTTCGTTAACGTGAAATAATCACACAGCCAGCCTCCACTGATCCTTCAAATTATTTACGTTTAATACACAATTTGTAGGTATGGATGTACACATTCAACCCTGTTACCTTCAATCGGATAAGTTGGTAAGAACTAGTTTCAAAACGGTTCTAATCTTTAAAAAAAAACAAAGAGTGGATTCTTTCTTATTTTTTTTCGATTTGTTCCGCATTCGTCTCGGAAAGTTCGTCCCCTACATGACATTCCTTGTTAGCCCCTTTTAAGTATTCCTTTTTGGTCCCGAAAATCATTTGTTTCATTTATTATAATACAATGACAATCAAATTAATCTCTAAATTCCGACAGTCATTCGTTTTTACTGTTGATTTATAATATTTAATCCCATCTTACGTGCGCCTGATGATGATTTAAAAATAAAGAATTAATTATTCATCAACTTATACATTAATGCTCGGTTCCTATAAACAAAAACGAATCGTTTTGCTTACCAATGGTAGCATTTTTTATTGCCAAACTGGGCAAATAAATAAATTCGTAAGCTAATTTTACCTGTGATCTCTACATCCATAAGTATGGGAGGTTCTACTATGAAAAGTTATGAGGTTATTGCTTCATTATTGGTAAAGATACAAGAGTCTTAATTTTAACCAATAACGGTCCTTTAATTATAGGAATCGGCCATAGACCGGCCGCGCCTTACGAGTTGTAGGTTGTAGGTTCGAACCCTGACAGGCGCTTTATTTTGTGTAAATAATTTCATCACCACTGCTCTCAAAACGGTGAAGGAAAACATCGTGAGGAAACCGGCATATTGTAGAACCAAAAAATCGAAGACATGTGACATCTACCAACCCGCACTGGGCCCGCGTAGTGGATTATAGCCCACTCACTCTCACAGAGGAGGCTTATGTCCCAGCAGTGCCCACATTATAGGCTGATTATGCTTAGGTATACTTACTTAAAAAACAAGACTAAGAATTACCTACTACGCAATAGGTAGGTACTTAATAACTCAAACCTAAATAATAATGGGAAAAACCAATCATCATTTCACTAAGAAAAAAATAATATTGAAACAACAATAATATTGACTCAAACTTCCTCTTCCTACAAAATGTACCGTTGATTTCTAAACCAGCCTCAACAAAATAGGTTCACTGGAGAACCTAGCTGGGCTATAAATATCCAGTGGTACTTGGTTAAGGTGTGCTTACACTGGCAACTAAAATTGCGCAATCCTTGGCAATTTTATTGAACTGTGACGTCACAGCATTACTGAGCAATTTTTGGCAATTCCAAGATTACGGTGATTGTAGCTACAGGTAGCATAATTATGGGCTCCACCTTCAACACGGAACAACTTAATACATTACGCGACAGTATCCATTGGATATGTGACAATTCATTTTGGCGACATTTTACAATAGGTCTGTACCAATTGTTAAATGTCGTCAAAATTAATTGAATCGAATTCAATTGCCAATGTTGCCTCTACTAATTGCTCCATAGATTCTGTAATCTGTGGAACAATTAGCTATGGAACAATTAGTAGAGGCAACATTGACGAAACAATTTAAGCAATAACAAAAAAATACACTCTCTTCTTTCTATTTACGTTATTCTTTTTCTCTCGCTTTTTCTTTACTAGCTTCGACTATATAGCCTGTTGAAAAAATTTCCCGTGTAAACGCACCTTTACAAGTACGGTCTGATACACCCACTTATTGGATATCCCGTTTTAACCCGACACGTCGCCTTATCGCGACGTGTTATCTTAATTTGCAGTTAGTTAACGGTATTCCGGTAAAGGATTACCTAAGTAGTGTCTTAGTTCAAGTGCGAGTTCCGAGGAATTAGTAGTGTTAATTAATCTGAGGATATCTTTGCTCAATAACTTAGTTCTTAGGAAAGAGATATGGGGTAATTATGTAGTACCAAATATAGAAGTTCTACAATCTATTTATAATTGTGGAAATGCCAGATTAACAGTAATTCTTCCATTTACATGGTTTTAATGACTCGGTGATTTCTTCTTATCATAATGCTGATACAACTGTTGCATTAAACCTTTAGCTACCTACGATATTTATAATTAAAAAAAATTAATGTTTCGACGTTTAAATTATGACTTTAACTCAAAAGCACTGCAAGAAAACCATAACTTAAACTACTTCACTTAATAAAGTCTAAGCACTATGTGGATTAACTTGCTCCAAAATTCCTAACACTAGATATTCGAGTAAAAAGGTTTGATATAGAGCGAGCTTAACCCGTGGTGTCGGGAGCACGCGCGTTTATCCACGCAATCTAGCTTCCGTGACGTCAGGCTCTTTTTGTCTGCCACACAATCTGATCGTCCAACTTCGTCCCACTGAGTTATGGCTCAGAACTTACCACTTCACCCGACCACGTCGCCGACAACTTTAAGGTCTACGTGTCTTTATCGGTCACTTTGTTCCTACAAAAACTTTCCAATAAAGTTTACCCGCAAACTGACTCCTATTAATATACGAGTCTGTTTGCAGTTTTCAATCAAGCCAAAATTCTGCCATCAACTTCTTGTCTAGAGAATTCTACAATATTAAAAGCCCAATGTTTGCCCCTCATCCCTGGTAAATTACATCAAAACTAAGGGTTATGACAAAGAAAACACAAAAACTTTTCCAATTACATATTCAACGACTCCGTTCAGAAGAAATTCACCACTCCTTGAACAAACGCCTCTATGAAAAGAAATCACCGAATAGGTGAGCGCGGGGGTAAACTCACGAGTAAACATTTGCGTATGTAAACTGGAATTATTCACGAAAAAACTTTTAATGGCGTCCCCGGAGTTCCCGTCAAACATTTATCAACAAAAGAACGAACGTCCCGCAGGCGATGGAACTTGAAATGTATGGAAATTACCCAGTCACGAGCGGGAGAACAATTCACTAACGTCGGCATAGGCAAATGTTTTTGTTGCAGCTTGTTTCGTTGTGTAACTTGTTCAGATTTGAAGTTACAACTACAAAACGCGGTTAGGCGCTTATGACGCACACACACGAAGTGTATAAATAAAACAAACTAGACCATATGGCTTTAAAAATGAAACATTCCCCGGATACAGATTCAAATCTGCGAGTGATTCGTCAGATGTTCGCCGTCGAGCGCGCGTAGCCCCTCGTTGGGCGCCAAATAACTCGGAACGGAATAATGAACCGCTTCAGATTCTTCAGCAAACAATCCCTGTCATTGCTCGACTGCAGGGAGAAGATTAAAATTTCATAAATTTTACTACTAATGCTGAGATATTTTAATTTAATATTTTTATAGTTTCTTGGAGTAATATCAGGGTAGGTACAAAACGAGGAATTTAATACTTTCGTAGCAGTTCAGCGAACAGAGGTTCAGTTAAAGTTGTGCAGATTTATACCTACTCAATCCGCATTAATGATGTACTGTTTTATTATTTTCATAATTTGGCTGATTAGCCAAAGAGGTAAGATAAAATAAATACATTTAGAACGGACACCGTTTCATTTGCATTTCAATCAGAACGATATAGCCGGTGGAAAAGAAAATCTGCTCCGTCGCCTCACTTAAAGCTTTTGAAATATTCCTATAACTTCTGATTCTACGAGAAAAAAAGCCTATTTGAATTGGAAAGATCAAAGCGTAAAAATTTATCGCTACAAAAAAAGCGCGGCAGGAACGTCCAAAAAGACGTCAGGCACTTATTATTTGAACAGAGTGAGTGTCTCGTCTCCTCTCTCATTCTATTTGTCTTTTCGATTGTTCCGGTGCATAGACTCCTCCATTACTCGGCACTGAAAGGAAAGTTTTGTATTCAATTTGGTATTATAATTCCCATTTGAAGTCGCCACGCACCATCGCGCCAACATCGGCTATGTAAATGGGCGATTCCGGGACTTAGTCGCATTTTCGCCAAAAAAAATGTTGAATAATTTCATGTTGACATTTTTTCACTCAAATCTGTGATTCTCGATTTGTCGCACCGCCTTCTGTCTTGCCTTGATAGAACGAACAAAACGATAATGTTAGTTCCTTCACTTATTGCAACATCATAATATTTTCATGTCGTTTTTCACCCCACCTGACGCCAATCGATAGGAAAGAGTTACGATAAGGTTAAGCATTTATTTATATAACCACTTGCAACTCCCAGTAAATTCTTCAGTTGTGTAAATATTTCCGTGTGCTTACCTGACGTGAATTTTTATTCAGCTTCGCGCTCTCAGCCCCGTCGGGAGACAAGGAAACATTTCAGAGTTTCTCTTCAATTTAAAATGGAAACTTATCCCCCGGCTACCATAAAGTCTGTATTTACCATAGAAATCCACCTAGCTCGCTGGTTTCGATCCTAACCGGTGTCCACACTGAATCCACCTGGATTTAGAGCGTGCACATTGGCTGAACCGCGCCTCCGATGGAGGGGCTTGCATCTTCGTACAAGGCGACAGGTTTTATTTTACGATATGTTTTCCGCGACCGTTTCGCAGATACTAAAATAATAAGAGTTTTACGTCGCCGCGTATTATGTAGCTTTTATGGCCCCCCCGAGCTCGGCTGAAGCGCTGTTACAGTGGCTTACGAGGGCTCTTGTGACGAAATAATTAACCCAGTGTTGCTCGTATTAGACTCCGCTTCCACCTAACATTCACTACTTATAATACCATATACCTTTAACATTTTATTGTACTCTTTATACGAAATTTCCTCAGATTAGCGATGTTTTCGCTTTGTGCGATTTAATAAAAAATAACGATGCCTCTGCTCCTTAGCTGTAGGCTATAACTCAATAAGCAGTATAATGAGGTTGTATCTTTATGTTTTGCTAGGAGTAGGTACCCACCAGATCAGTTTTAATTAGCGAACACGGCTGTGGCTTATTTAATTGAAACCCTCATTCGACATTTCATATTACGTTATGAAATTGAAACAGCAATCGCTTCTATTACGTTATTTTAACGTAATAATTATCCAGTACAATGTTATCTGTGTTAGGGTAGCTGATAACGATATTAACAGGAAAAAAATCGTAATGAGGCATAACGTTCACAACTATAAACGGTGATGTTTACTGGTGGCACAAAATCACGATCGAGATATAGGAGCGGGCTGGACGTCTATATTCCAGCCAGAGACAAGGGACCGATAACAGATTACCCGCAAACACGTTTTAAATTCATTTCCCGACCCGAGCGCCGATCGCTCCCCGATAAAATGTGGGGACGACCCGGGAAACGGGGACATATTTACTTTGTCTCCCCGCGGCTGACTCCACCGCGGCCACTTCCCCGGTCAGGTAACGTTCCAAAGTGGCAAAATATTTGTCCTGGCTCGTTACCCGTCTGTTCCGATTTAAGAACATTAGCTACTTCCAAATCTGGACTCACTTTTAAACTCGAATCTCGAATGTTATTTTCTTAATTTTATTCAACTTGGTAAAAGGAACGGAGTTTTGTAAGAAAAAGTTTCAAGCAAACCTATTATGTCGGTGATTCTTTTCACATAGAAAGCTACCAACTTGCACTTTCATGCGACTTTCTTTCTGTCGTATGATAAGTTCATTCAAGAACTTTCTTTAAATTATCTTATGTCTTATAAAAAAACATTTTAAGCTAAGCTAACCGACAAAGTTCTCAGTAGCTTGTAAAATTTTTAACGGGAAACTAATTTCCTTAATCTCTTAGACATTGCGGTGTGTTGTTGATAAGCGCTCTAAACTCGTAACATGGTTGTTGTAACGCTACAAGGCTTCCAAACTTGTACCACGGGTAAGTCCATTAACGCGTCAAGAGCTGTGGACTATGTTTTGAAGCCAGATATTTTGATGCACAACGCTTTTTGGCACTCGCTTCGGTTAACAACACTTGCTTTATCCGGTCAATTGCTTTGTGCTAGCCTTTGTACGAAAATTTCTTGTTTTTATTGGATTATGGAAGGTTCTCACCGAACTTTACCGAGCTTTAATGTTCAACAATGCAGTTTTCACGTTTCATTGCTTTGAGGTTGTTAACAGGCGGGCTCTCGGTGGCTGAAATGAAACTCCCTTTAATTATTTATTGGTCCTTAAGCCTTTGGTTTATTTCTTCTTATTATTTTATCTGTATTTATATTCTAAGGATCATTATTTTGTGTTCTGATTTCGCTACGAGACGTTCATAATTTGATTCATAGTCGCAACATTTAACCTGGTGCGGTAGTGCAGAGATTAAAATATATGTTTTTAAAAGGTTATGAAGGAGAACCTAATAGAGTTATGAATGTAAAACTAACATAACGTACGGTTCGCTCTTTCAGCAAAAATATTATAGAGGTGCTGAGTGGCTGAAAATCATACTCGAAAGTTTAAAATAAAATTTCTTAAAATTATGAATATGTTTCAAACGACTGACTTTCAGCCATGTTTGACGCCGGTTATGTTTCATTTATCCAACAAAAGATCCACATGAAACATTGGTCCTAACATCTGCCCACCGCAATTAAGCTAACAAAACACCTACAACAACATAACAATGGTCCTATAGCTCGGTATAACAATAACATTAACATTTAGTTAGTCCTGTATGCTCGGTAACTTGGTATCGGTCTCGATACTGTAGTTCCGAACTGCAATGTTCCTGGTATTACCACCTCCGGGGTCTAATCAATGGCTGCACTGGCCAATGTTCGCAGCCGTACTCTAAATATACCGTATTATGTACTTAGTAATTAATTAGTGCACTTGTACCGACTATGGTCGGTAACTGCTCTGTTTGTGTATTTTTGCCTCGTGGTTTGTATTTCAATTAATGACCACTGTTTATGAAAAAAGAAAATCCTACTATATGTTTGTGAGTTTGTTACTCAATCACACTTTAACAGCTGAATGGATTGAGAATAATTTTGACACACGGGTAGCTTATGAATTAAGCTTCCGCGGCTTTGCCCGCGTGGTATGTGAATAAAAACTAGCCTATATCCTTTCTCAGGCTCTAGACTATCTGTGTACCAAATTTCATTTAAATCGGTTCAGTAGTTTTGGCGTGAAAGCGCGACAGACAGACCGACAGAGTTACTTTCGCATTTATAATATTAGTAAGGAAGTAAGGACGAAAAATATATGATACTTTTTATACGGGTACCTACATGAAGTAATTTCTCTAGGACGCGAGTGAAATCGCAGGCAACAACTAGTTAAATATAAACCTGTTTCTTTACTGGCTAGAGTAATTAATCCTGATCCATCGGTTTCCAGACGAGTCTCAAAAAGTCGACTGCAGTCTATTGGTCCGTATCGACTGGAGGTTTTTGATTGGCGATGGTCTGTTTGAGCACGTTTGGTACACATCGAACGTCCTCAAAGCCGTGTCTGGTTACTGGTATGTCCGTCTGTCCAACGGAAAAACGTTAATGAACAGATTGATTAAAGAACCTGTGGTTTTATTCATTAAAATGACGTCATATTAATGAATGTGTACCGTAGGACCAAAAACTCAAAGTAAAATAACTCCCTAAGCGCATGACGGATTTTTTTTAAATCCTGTGTAAACCTGCCAATAAAAAGTCAACGATCTAATGATAATTAAATATTGCTATCCGACGTTAATAAATATAAAGGACTCGCTTCAAAGAGAGAAGGTGAAGAATAGGAACGAAAAGTATTTAAATCTCAGCCGTTTTTATTTATCTTTGCGAAGCGCCGCCGGCGGTTAAATATCTGAGGCTACCCGCCGCTCTCCTGGAGACAAATGTAAACACAGCATTGCCTTTGAAAACGCCATCCACGAATATACGCCAGCATACCATAAATAGTTTTGACGTCAAGTTAAAATTGTTTGTCATGTGGAACTTTCTTTTTGACGTTTTTTTTTCTGTTTTGTTTTTTTTACCCGACTACGGCGAAGCAAAAAGGAGGGTTATGATTTTGACCGGTATGTATGTACAGTCAAGCTAAGTGAATCATGATCCACTGACGATAAATCGTTTGAAACCGTCAAAATAACAAAGATGGCAGATGACAAATTCGTTACCAAGGAAAATGTATATTTACGCGAATGTCGACCTAATTGTATTTGAATGTTTGTAAGAAAATAAGCTTATGATGGGTCAGAATTCAATTTTTTCGACTGTAAACCGGTCATGAATGTTAGCAACGTTTGATTAAAAATATTGACCTTTAAATATTGACCGCTCTTCGTAAACATTCAACACATAAAAATACCAAAAGAATTTTAACCCTTTCAAGAAATAAAAGAAGAAAAAAAAAGTGGTTACAAAGTCAAAAAGTTTTCACTTCGCGAAATTCCCTCAATACTTGAACGAAACATATTATTTCCTTGGAGTTGTTTTAAAGATGGCATACATAATCTAGCACGGGATGCGTTTCCTCAAAGACACAGTATCAGCATAAGCTGTGAAACGGTCCTCTTTGACGCAGCCTTACGAGACGACTAAAGGGTGTCACGTTTTGCATTCTCTCGTAGCTATCCGGAGTGCGATTGTTACTATTGAAAATGTGACACCCTGATATACCTTGCTACTTTTCATCGGTAAAAGAGAAAAGTGGCTCGATGTGTGGGGAAATCAATTATTTTCAAATTGACACACTACCTCAATTCGCCCTAATAGAGCCATTTCATAATATAACTGTCAAACAATGACAGGTTGTAATATGAATAGTAACTTTGCTAATGAATTTCCCTGACTTAAGCTACCTAATTGGGTTCTAATAATTACTAATATAACATATTTAAGTAATCATAACATTAAAACTGAAAAAGAGAACTGGATTTCATTTATTTTATTATTTTATCCATACGACACAGTTTTGCTTGTTAGAAAAATCTTTTCACTTAGAAAAAACAGTCTCCATCGCAATTGAAAACTCAAGTGATTCCATATTTTGTTTAACTGATACTTCACGTGTCGATACATATACTAAATCGGAGAAGCGTGAGAGGGCTTGAAATAACAAACGAAATCGCTCTCTTGTATTGGGCACGATACAACATTTGGAAGGCAAAAGGAAAATATGAAAAGGCGGAATATTGCCAGACGATATTACGATCGCTTTAGATTCTGTACGGCCCATTGAGGGGTGAATTGTTACCTTCATACATTGCCATAAAGAATCTATTTGTTTTTCCTTAGTCAAGTGATATCGATTGTCTACCATATGAATGTGCTAATGCGATACAAGCGAACCCATTCATGGGCCTTTGTTGAAGTGACATCTTTGAAATTATATACGTGATTTGATCTTTATGACTTACATCATTTTAGCTGGCAGTTTACAATTTGGAATATGACGGTAATTTGTTTTAACGTGGCTTAGATGCCTGAGCAAAAAATTGCCGTAGCTACTTAACTTAATTTTCCCTGACTGCATCTACATTACATGTCGGTATCTACAATGTAGATTCTACAGTAGCCTGTCGGTACACGACCAACTAAAAGCCTAGTTAGCGACGCGGCGTCGCCTAGAGAATTGAATATTAGCATTAACAAGACAAATGTGCCGTTGGAGTTTGATAGTTTCTCATTAGGAGGCGGCCGGACCTGTCTCGTCACAACCTACACTAAGCCGCTTTCGCAACTTCTCAAGTATTATGAATATGGGTAGTAAAAACTAAAGAAAGTGGCTTCAACTGTGTGGAGTGAGATAAGTTTTAGCTGCAAATTATAATAGTGAATGCTGAATTTTATTGCTGAAAAAATCTTATTTCTTCTATTCAATATTTA
The DNA here is from genome assembly GCA_947363905.1 of Lithophane semibrunnea. NCBI lineage: Eukaryota > Metazoa > Arthropoda > Insecta > Lepidoptera > Noctuidae > Lithophane > Lithophane semibrunnea. The sequence goes on from OX376190.1 coordinate 7,240,419, forward strand.
GGTTTGTAATTTATTCGTACATGAGCAATTGTCTCATAAATCATACTGGTTGGCGGTTGGCTTGTAACATCCTTGTCAGGGCGCAGAGTGTATCTGTGATTATTCTCCCGCTCTCACACGATAAATAACAACCATTAACACGTTTCTTATTGGATCCACGGGACTAACTCAATCTCATTGAGCCCAAATACAGTAAGCCCCACATTATTTTTATAAAACTTAATTAGGGCAGATAGAGATTATGACTAATGTAGTCTGCTACAATTTCTTTAACTCTGAATCACTTTTTATTATGATAAATGTTTGCACGGAAATAAGTTCTTTTCGTAAATGTTCAAGGTTTCATTTCAGTTGTTTATAAAATAGTGAAAGCCATAAAACACAGCGATGCGCCCACTGCACTGTATTCGTACCGTCTCGTATGCAAATGAACGTCGCCTCTAAACGTTGCCCTTTGTTTCTCTCGCTCTGTATCTGTTAACTTTTATCGCACAACTTTTCCTCAGACCAGATTAGTTTTGCTCTAACAGTATCGTAAATTGAGCGGCCATTAAGCTCGAGTTTAGTGAGCGTAATGATCCGATCTATCTTACAACTTTAACAGGTGCGATTTAAAAGCGGATCGTAATACACGCGGATACTAAATAACCCTTCAATTAATATATTGTTGAGAGTAACAGAGCAGTTTGCCGCATCGATCCTGGCGTTAGCCCGACATAGTTCGGCCCGAGTTAAAATGGCACGCGAGTTGCGCTCGAGTGGCGGTTACCTCCTGACGTCTCTATTCGTTACTAAAGTAACCAGGCCCCTACAACTTTGTTCACACAAACTCGCAGCTCCTACTTTCCCTATAAAGTAGAGTTGTGACAGCGAGTAATGTCTCCTTATATTGTTCTGGGGCTAAGAGGTTTGCCTCCTAGTTGTGATGAGAATTGCTAACTTTTACATCATCTCGTATCTGCCTAATTTATCGCTGTCACACTTTGAATTTTTAATATACACACCTCAACTACAGCCGCAAGTGCAAACATAATAAATTATGACTGGAATTTATATTGCTCGTTGGAATCGAAGAAAACATCGTTACGGCTTATTAATGACTGCGGAACGTCTTAATATCCGAGTTGGGGCAAAGAGTTTGGGCGATAATCGATATTTCCGAATATCGATTATGAAGTTAGTGCGAAAATCATCCGGCGCGGGTGGGCGCTTGACAAATGTCCGTTATAAGCGCAGAACAAATTGGTGCAATTAATTACGAGTGGAGCTTGGCAGCGCTGAGCCGACAAATATTATCAAGATCGTTAATTTCGACATCTTAGTCGAAGGCGGTCGGGCGGGATGATATTAAGCATTAGACGAATGTGCGACGCACACGGTGCGACTCGCGATGATGAGATCGACAGCAGCGCGGTGCTTAGCGCGCATCGCCTGGTGCACACACAGGCTTGTTAGCGCGCCGTCTGTCTACACGCTCGACACGCTAGTCGCGGGCATTAGCGGTAACGTACATAATAGCTAAGGTACCTAGCTTGCAAAGCTTACCTTATTTCCCAGAAAATTATTTTGTCTCTTTACTTCAGAATTTTGCTTGGTTTAAAATTTCCACTGAACAAGCTCCGTTTATTATGTAGGTGCATAAGGTATTCTTAAGCTAATACTCTTATGTAAAGTTACTATTACGCAAGTCCTGTTTTAAGAAATTTTCCACGTAGTAGGTACTAGTATTTATTTTTGATTCATTTTCCTTCTAACTTAAGTAAACCCTTTGTTTTAATCAAGGCAAAATAAGTTAATTAACACTCTCTGGGCACGAAGGTGAAAAATTGTTCTGTTAAGAGCTTTAAATAAATTAGGGAGATTAACATAAACGGTATAATTAATGCCCTGAACTATACAATATTATATCGGTTGATGTATTGACTTCTTGTTGGCAGCATTTGTAGCAAGCTGTTACCCAAATCCATGTATGTTTTTGTTAACGATCCAATTCCGCCGAGTTGCTTGCGCCCATAAAACATGAATATAAAATTGTGCGAGTAACGCATGACTCTTAATGAAAAGTATATTATCTCACATAAAAACATTTTACGCTCGTTTTCAACGCTGGTTATTAAATTAAATCATAATTTACACACGTCGAGTTAAATCAGACTGTAAGCTCGTGAAATCGCAATAAAAATTATTAGACTCGTTACAGCCTTTCCACGCTAGACCCTTTTATTTTTTTCATATTAGATTCATTCTCAGGAACAATGACGTCATAAATGCCGAAGCGATTTTTCATTCGCATCGTAAATGTTCGTTTCTCTCGTTTCTCCCTATTTCATTCGGCCACAGAAACAAGGTGCTCCCGACACGAGCTTTATTATGTAAGCTTACCCTCTTACTATGATGGTGCATAGTGGATATAATATTTTATTTGACATCCGTCGAAGCCGCCAAATCTTGATGGAATTGCATCTATCAATCTTATTGTTACAGAGTTCAGAAATATCCGTCATCTCAATTATCACGATTCAATGTAATGATATTATATTAACAGATACGTTATAAGCGCGCAATCGTGAAGACTCGAAAACATTCCAATTGTAACGTTTTTACTTGTAGTTAAATGTAAAATGAATGAAACGTGGGTATGTGTGCCGCTGCTGCGCGGAACACTTATTTCGGTTGTTTTGTGAGTGTATAACATATCTGTTATTATAATATCATTGATTCAATGATAGTAAGTATTTCGACAGAATCAGTTGTTCGTGTTTCATTGAACGTACCTAAATTCGTCCCGAATATTGGAGGTGGTAATTGTACATATCGATTAATGATCTCTGAAGAGTGTTAGTGGCACATAAATATTTCATATGACACGATAGTGCTGTCGGATATGTTTATGATGTTCATAAAAATCGCGCGCTGCCAGTTTAGGAACAAATGGTAATATTTGTTATATTCTGGGGTTATCGTTTTACACACTACACAGAGTTTTATTGCAGACAGGGTTATTTTAACATTTGTGTTTATTTCTGATTAGTAAGTTTAATAAATTCCTGATACTAATTAGTAACGAAATGTCTGTTAATTTATCAATCTTGGCCAAATAACGCACACAATGGTTTTAAAAAACCTGAACTGTTTTTTTCTGGAATTGTATTACTGAGATTTATCCTGTAACGAAAATAAAAATAAGGTTCTTCTGTAAAAGTCGTCGTATTCAAACACCCGGCGATCTATTTCCACAAATTGCCGTACACGTATACACGTAATTCGCTGAAGAAATCGGACTACAAGAACTCAATACTTGAACCTGATATTCTACTTCTCCCGATTTGGTTGAAGTTTTTTCAGTGAATAGATTTTCCAGTGTTATTTGTCCAAATATCGAAAGTTATATCATATGCCTATAGATTCCATAAATAACAACAATCTTTGTGTCCCATCGTTCCTAAGCGTTTTCAGCACATTTTAATATCACTAATACATTATCCGTATTGATTTCCGACAATGGACTTCGATACTCCTCTTTGACCACGTAAACATATCATTTTGCGTCCTTACTATCTGTAAGAAGGTCCCAAGCTCGTTCGTCTGTTATAAGTAAACCTTTCATGTATATTTTATTCCCTATATTTTGATATGTGGGCCCCTCGTCTCACGCTCATTCAAATGACATATTGGAGAAACGTTTGAGTATGTTTCTCATCGGGAAAAGATCACAGTTTTCTTTCGAGAGTAAAACCAAATACCATCTTGTGAAGAACCAATCTAGGGAATTGATTTTGCGTTGTAGGTCCCATTCGTACATAACTACGCACGTATTATGTGGACAGATTACATTTTTTATTAATACGTTCATTTCACGATATTACTTACCTAGTAAAGTCTAGTTTAGTTTGTATATAATTGCGGATGGATCACTTTTGGAGAAATAAAGACATTGAATGGGTATCTAGTTTATGACTGATGACGACAAGACATTGAATAGGTATCTAGTTTATGACTGATGACGGACAAGACATTGAATAGGTATCTAGTTTAGGAAGGTAATCTGTTAAAAAAGTTTCTTTAAACCTAAACCTAAAGAAAATATTACTACTTTTGTAATAAGTTTTAACTAAAGAAAATAAAAAATAATCCCGATTGTTTGTGTTAAAAAAGTTCAAACGAATTTGTTTGGATACAGACTTTAAAATAGGTCTTGTAATAAAAAGTCCTTGTAAAAAATAAGCGTCCATCATTTAAACAAAATGGCAGCAGCTTTTATGTTTCTGACGGATACGTTCTACCTGGTACTGATGAGCCTCTAGACAAATAACGTTAGTCCCCGTATTTATACCGAATGTCAGCATTGTCTTCATCATGAAGGCATAATTCAACATCATTCTCCATTAAGTTGAGAAATTGCGAAGGAAACGATAACTGCTCCTTCCCAACACAATCCGCCTTCCTTCCGCAAAATTTTCATCCGTGCTGTTTTTTCGTTGTTGTGAAAAATGTTATTTAATTTCGGGCAATTATTACACGCGCTCTACGAAATTACTCCAAGGAATAGGACTCGCGAATGTTGGTTTTATTTCTGAGCGAACATTCCTTTTCCACAATGAAAGCTATATGCTGAAAAATGAGAACCCCGCTGTTACCTTTATCTGTTTTTCATAATATTAAGTAAAATGCAAATAAAGGGTCACAGTTATCACGAATGCGAAACTAAGAGCTAAAAGGTTTTCTTTTATTGGAGTGTAGCTCAAACAAAATCTGCATACTTTGTTTCAGAATTTAGTATTACCTTAAAATATTGTGAAGTTCCACGAATATTCTGATAAAATAAAAAGCCCGTGCTAACAATTCGAATGGATTACTTAGGTTTGATGAGGATGTTCCTAATAACAGATTACCTTCCTAATTTGCATTTTCATAATCGAATATAGGTTTACATAGGTTGGTGAATGTATCACCGTCTGTTATTTTTCGCATTAAGAACAATTGATGTTCGGCTTTATTAAGTGTCTCGTGTGAGTGATATCCAGGCGTCGCCAGGTGTGAGCTTCGCGATACAAAATCCGCGGTGTTGCGTCATTTGTACGTTTTCTTTATTACGTAGCGTGATTTATACCTTAGCCCGGTGCGTTTAACTGCTGAGGTCTGTCATTTCGCCGTCTTAAATTGAGATTGATCCCGGGGAAGGGCGGGTTGACGTGTGCGTTGGCGTGTCCCGGAATTGTGTTTTTGTTTTATTTTGTTACGTTTTTTCCTTTATTTTGTGCCGGGGGAGATGACGTCTTCGCGCATGCTAAGTCACCTGTCAATATTTTGGCAGCGACGCGGCCTTATTTCGCATCGTTTAATGGCTCGGTTCACATTGCGGTAAAGATTTTAGTATCGAACATTCTACATCTAGTGTAGAACATTTTTCGAACCAAGAACGTATCAATATCAAGATATTGATACGTTCTTGGTTCGAAAAATGTCGATAGAGTGCCAATTAGACCATTCCACAGTTTCATTAAAAGTTTTGCGGAATTGCACCAGAACAAACCATACAATTAGGTACTACTATCCGAAAATATTATTCAAACATTTTGTAACTGATGCATTGAAAATTTTCCGCTTTTCAATTTGTCCAATTACTGATTTCACTACAAGCATTCGCTTTCATTGCCCGTACATTGATTTCAAATTAGCTATATTTTGCTATAATTTGGACTTAATTTGAATGACAGCATACATCTGTTAATGTGCTGGTTTTCAGTAGAAACATTCGTTATTGTACAATCATTGATTCCAAATAACCTACGAATTTGATTTATATTTCGAACTAAGTACTTTATTCTAGCAAAGTGACGGATGACATTTTGTCTAGTGCGCATTTATTTTCTAATTTCTATGCTCATTAACAAACTAGCAGCCGGGTCGAGCGGTCGTGCGAAGATTACGGAATTAAAAACGATTTTTACTAAGTAAATTCTCTTCACCAACCAGTGCAAGTCACAATTAGTTCTCACATCTCAAAACTTGTAGTGTTCCACACCATAAAGTAGTTCGTAATTTTAGCTATCGATTAGTTGAAACTTTTAAATAAGACAGTGCTCTTCCAAGTATTTATCTTTTGTCCACAGAGAGGCTCCGACGAGCTTCTTTCGCAGAGTGGCGTCACCGTCATGGCGCCCGCCGCTCCGCACCACGCCGACAATAACAACCAGGACTCCGCTGCGAAAAAGGTAAATAAACCATAATATCTTACAGCAATATTACAGTAAAACGTCATGCCCAGTGGTTAAGCCTCGCCTCTAATGCGCGAGGTTCTGGTTTCGAATCCGGGCAAGTACCAATGTGACTTTTTAATTCATATGTACTCTCTTAGTTTATCTTGGACATTACTGACAAAGAAACCTGGTCTCATAGTTAATATAAATATGAAATCGTCAACCCATTGTGAGCATGCTCGTGCCTTCTCTGCATGAGAAGACGCTTGTGCCCTGCAGTGGGACAATAATAGGCTGGTATTTTTATTATAACATGACTGTTAATAGGTATGCAGGTAGACTAACCTTCTCTTTACAAAAAGAGTTCTAACTTAAACCATTATTTTTTTTCGAGCCTTACGACTGACACAAGTTCTTAATTCAAAATGGAAAACTTTTAAAATCAGTTAGTGTAATTAGAACTTTAACTTAGTCGGAATCAAGTTCAAAATTAAATAATGTATCGATGGTTTAAACTTGTGTCTAATGATAAACTTTGTTTTGTAATAAACCGAGTTTCATAATTAGCAGGCGGCATTCCTTACACATTAAGTATTTCCAAAAAATGAGCTGGCACAACCACAACAACCGTCGTGAATAAACACAACAACCGTCGCTGGCGCAGGTAAATTAGGCATTGAGCAAATTCTAAGTATCATAATATTCATGAAAAGAAATCGATTCTAACAAAATTAGGTATAGATCATGAATATAAAATTCACCCACACACAATACAAAGACGAAAATAAGTAGCTACAGCCCATTCCTTTACTTACCTTTTTAACGGCACTTCTTTTGCTGAAATGTGTAATTAACTGAAAAACGATTAATCGCGATAAAACGGCGGAATCGCGAAACCGTAATAAGTATTAAAATAAAAGGTCCCTCGTAAAAAGCCAACGTGCCATAAAGAGCTACCCTAAGGGTTTGGGGGCCAAATTTTTATTAATCTCCACCCCTGAGTTGCCGATACCGGGATGAATTTTTACATATTATAGAATTAAATCGATAAGGTTAACCAGTTAACCCTTATGTGGTCAGTGTGTACACGCCTTAAAATTAAATAAAAAATATTTTTCAGCCAATTTTGTATGAATAATTTTTCTTTATATTTTACAATGAATTTTTAGTTAATATTTGAACAAAACGAAAATGTTCTGATAAAAGAAACGTAACGTTATTCAGAATTAATTATTAATTGAATACGAATACGTAAAAATAAGGCCCTTTGTTCAATATTCATAAAACAATTTGAAGTACACGAAACGAACTTCCATTATCCTATTTCTTTGAACATTTCCTCGTTTCACTCCTTCGCTTGATAATTTATTGCGTTTGCAACGAGATGTGTTTATCGGCTTGTTATTATATTTGTTATTTTTTAACATTTTTTTTATATCTTGCATCCATTTCAGATAATTCGGATATGGGGGTAAAATTCGTAGCCATAATATTATTTTAGTTACGTTAAAGTATGTTTACACAAATGTAAGTTAATTAAGTACCACCCTATCTGCATTTTTGTCAAATATAAAGCATAACTTGAAGTCTCAAATAGATGAGTAGTAAAATATTTTAATAAACAGTTAATGAGCTGTTAAACACTTTAATAAATAAAAACTTTATAGCTTATTCACTGCCCATATTTCAATGTAACATAAACCGACACTGTTAACCAAAAGGTTATAAGCGTCCACAATGTACAGTGTGTACACAGCACTAATCAACGAGATGCTAGAGGGAAGGTTAAAAAAAATCTCAGCACAAAACTCGCACGTGGCAAAAGGTAGAAAATAATCAAAATGGGAGAAAACTGTTTATAAAAATAAACAAGGTCGCAGTTTTGGGTCTTACCTACTGCAGTTGTTTCATCGTGTATTTACATAAATACGGGGCGAGTTTTGCATGCACACTTTGTTTTGGTGCTGTTCAAACAGTTCTTTGTTTGTCGAGACCAGTGCCGGCCGTGTGTTCCGACCACCAAATGGATTGCATCATCCATTAAAACGGAATAACGTGTTACATTCGTAGGTCAGATTGTGTTACATATTCCCCACTTCCTCAACGTTTGTGGTTGAGCTCAGCAAACGAATAAAAACTACGCACTGCTTGAAGAAGTTTTATAAAAATGTTGAGTTTAAAGGCAAACTAAGCAGTTTAAGTCTCGGAGTGCTAATTAGCTCTACTGCTTACGCTAAAGCTGCATTTCAATTTAATAAGGCTCAATTCGCGACTTCCTCTGACGTCTGTAAAAAAACCGTGTGGTGTTTTCAAATAAGTTGCAAATTAACAGCATTTGAGACAGCATTTATTATGTTTGCAGAAAATTCTAATCATTTAGCAGCCAATTACTGAACATGTCAAAGTTCCGCGGAATTACATAAATATTCCGCGGAATTAATTATCTATTCGAGAAATATGATAACAAATTATTTAGGAGATAATCAGTGTAGGACATAACCTACCTTTACTAAGCGATGGATCTGTCACTACTAAAAGTCTTAAACTCGATACATTACCGCATATTTGTTTGAGAATCCATCGCAGAGCATACTTCGTAATAAACTGTGAGAGAAACCAGCTTTCTTCGGTAAACATAGGTAATACTGTAATAGTGTGTTCTCATTCCCAAACCCATTTAAAACATTGCCGTAGGTATCATTTACGCAAATTAAATAGAAGCGAACCGTCTCGTTGAAAAGAAACCATTTTCTTATTCTTCCCTCACGCAGTTTATTTCCCCCGCTGTCACCGGTCATTATGTCACTGCGAAAATAAAATATCATACTGGCTGTTGCGTACAAGAGAAATGTTTTTTTTTTTATTTCAATAGGAATTTACGTAAAACCTTTTTAATGATTCTTGAAGGTATAAGTATTTCAGATGTGTAAGTAGCTCTGAAGAAATTGAAATTTTTCTTTTTTATTCGCGATATCGTATTAAAATGTCTGATGCCTACTACTTTACCTTTAATATTTTATTGGGTTAATATCATTTCAAGGAACGTGGGAATAACATTATTCTAAATTGAGAAGTTTATTCCAATATATTTTCCAACCTTGACAAGAACGAAGACTTCTGTTTCTGTTTTAATTTTATAAGTTGTGACTTTTCAACTTGTTCGATTAAAGAATCATTAAGCTATTACAAAAGTAAGCCTTGTAACAATATATTAAGATTAGTTCTTAATCATATAATCCCAAACAAGATTCATTAAATGATTCCCATCTCAAGCAAAACAAGGTAGCCATTTTAGTTTCGCGGCGTTTTGCCGTCCATTTACTCTCACTTGTTAGGGGCGCCCTGAAAAAACCTCGCCGCAGTAATCTTAATTACATTGTGATCTCGTTACTGCTCGGCCTTAATTCATAATTAAATAGGGACGTGTCCCAACGTTGCTTATTTATTTGCTATTTTATGGTTTAGCGATTGCCCCGCTTTTTTCTACAATGAAAATTAAGGCAGTGCCTTTTTGCGACACCCCTTCTCCTTTGTTGCCCTGAATATTCATTTGGTGCCTATCGGCGGAATGGCGACTCGTTTTTAAAAGTATTTTTTTTATGTTCTCCCTTTGTGTTGTACTGCAAACACTTCATGCTGTGAAAATATTGAAGGAAAACTCAGAGCTTCTGTTTTTATATAGAATGTTTTATGAGCTGTATTTTGGGTCGTTAGAGGAAAAATAAATAAAGGTAATTTTTCAATGTTTTTCGAGTTTCAATTTGAAATTGAAAGGCAGACGACAGTTTTAATTAATTTCAAATGTTTGCTTCAACTTTGAAGTCACACATACTGTAGAGCCTCTCGTTGAAATAATACCAATGTCAGAGGGAGCACGTCTGTAGAAAACACACTAATCAACCCTCGTCCTCTTCGACCGGGTCATTAATGTCCAAATCAAGTAATTAATTATGTTCCCCGTTTTTTTCCTCATTTTCTTGACGTTTCCTGTAAAAACGCAAAGGGTCTGCCTTGTAAAGATCAATCAAATCAGAAGATGCCTAGGGACTGCGTTTACCACTACTTAAGCATTTACGAGCTTGTCTTACGGAGTTACGACTTCGCTTGCACAGGTTGACTGTTGATCTTATTTGGAGAAGAATTTACGAGCTATTCTGCCCCTTTTTTCTTATTCATTGGAGTAAGTACCTAATTGTTATTTTCTTTTAAAACTGCCCCACTCGGTGGAGAACAGTAAATTAGCTGGCTAAATTATAAATAGCTTACTGTTTTATATTCGAATGACGCTCTGAAGACGAGAATAACTTATTTAGTAAAGTACCCTAAACAGCCTTTGGAGTTATAAGATATTTGCGTATTGTGAGTGCTAAGCGCGTACGCAAATAACGCGGCCGTGTTTACTGACTTTGTTAGTACATAGTTTAGTTGCTAATAGAATAATTAACATCAATATTGCTTACTAATGAAGCCGCAGTAAACACAGTTCATTTCGTATTATTCCAAGTTATCTCTCTTAATATAAACTAACTATATTAATAAAGCAGTTCCTAAAATCGAATGAAATATAATACAGTGACTCGCCTCATCGATTTCGTTCCAAGAAAATTTAGTAATCAATCAAATGATCTCATAAAGATATTCATTGCGGAGCACTTACTATTTTACTGCTAGTTTTAGGGGTACTAAAACCATTTGGCTATCTTATTTTACGATTTCCTACCACGAACACGGCCTGAGCGTCTGTTCAAACAAAAACTTACGCTACGTGTGATTTAAGACATAGTTACAGATGGAGGGGAAAGTTTACTGTACACCTTTATGGTTTATTATCGTTATTACATGTACTACATAACATTCAATGTAAGCGTAGGTAAGTGAATTTTAGTGTTTATTGACAGTTTTGAGAGTCTTTCAAAGCCTTTTAAAAGATCATTTCATAAAGTGCCCCTGAATTTATTTCCTCGTGCCTGATTTAGCTATTGTATTCTACTCATATTAGCGCATAAACGGGTACGACCCCCACGGAACATGTTGTTTGGTTGCTTGCTGCAATAAAATGGTTATATTTTTTTATAGATGGTACGACCATCTAACTTTACTCTGATAAAAGATTCTTGACTTATCCAAAACAATAAAACAACTGTTTTCAAAACATCGGTAGTATTTGCTGTTCATATTTCCAGCATTCTTCTTTCTTTTAGCAATCAAACAGGCATATCTTGCACAATTTCATTTAACCCTGCATAAAAACCGATCGTCTTACTTTACCAATGCAAACTAGAAAAAAACCACCGCCTTAATTAAGTATTAACGGATAACAATATTTATTTCAATGAATAATGTTCTTAAGGCAAAATGGCTGGAAGTTGCGAAGCGATTCAGGCCCAGGGAAGGCCACTATTAAAAGTTTACCGACGCGAAGTTGTCCCATTCTTATGCATGGATGAATTAGCACCTAGCTAAGTAAAGTGTGGATGTTCGACCACTTTCCTTCTGGAATATTCTTTGGGAAGTACCTTTACCTTATTTGGTTTTAAAATAAATTAAAAAATATATAAGTATTTTTTAAGACACCAATCAACATGGTCTTCATATAATCTGACTAAGATTATGTCTGGACTTTAAAAGAGACTATGACCTCTGAGTTTGTTTCGGCCTTTCTTCTCAGAGTAGTCAGATAGGAAACGCAACCTCATCTAGTTTTAAAAATGTGATTGACGTGTAAAAGTGTTTGTACAAACCTACTTACAGAAATAAAATCATTTATCATGTATTTTAATTTTATCATAAATTGGGACCGATATTTGACCGGATATATACCTAGGTATATATCCGGTCAAAACTAGATCAGGTTGGCGTTTCCTATCTGACTACTCTGAGAAGAAAGGCCGAAACAAACTAATAACTCTTAAATGCTGAAGTCGAGACAATGCGTTCCTAAAACCTGTTAGTTGGATGATTTCTAGTAGTAATAAGGATCAAATTCGTTAAACACATATTTGTAAGTATGAAATATTTGAGTTAGTATGTCAAGAACGCATTCTCTCGACGGCCGGACTATTACATCAAATGTATCGAATAATTTTGTGTCAATTAGGATGATGTAGCAGTGTCAATCGACTTTTGACGCTGGCCATACCACAGGAGCACATCAACCATGAAAATAAGTAACGACAATATAAAATCTCGGTGCCTTTCCTACCTTTTGGCCGATAATTATTAGTGCTGGGAAATGTCGGATTTCGGTGATCAACTATTATATCTGCTATAAAAAGGGTATAATAAGTAGATATCTATCACAGCTGATAGGTATCTACATACTATAGCCTTTTTTTGCCCACCCATTCTAGCAATTTCTTAAATAAAAAAACAATGTAGGTACAGTTTTGACTTAGTTACTATTTTATTACATATATATAGGGTGTTAGGGTAAACACCGTTATCCTTGCAACCAGTGGTTTAGTTTCATTTATAGAACGTAAAATCAATGGAAAATTACAACTTTTTTTTTTAATCTACATTTTACCACAAGAGACGCAAGTTCCTTGTCCTATGCGCTAGGGCTACGAACTTGCGTCTCAACACGGGCGGGGGGTACGGGATGTGACCTGACCGGCCGCGAGCACGACCCCTCCCTCAGTCAGTCAGCTGTTTCGCTAGAGAGCACGGTGTCGGATAGAAACTTTTTAAAATCTTTTAATGAAAATTACGTTTTTTTTTGTTGTGTTCGGTCATTTATTTTTATATTTAAGTCAACTACCCATGGTTTGAATGACAAGACTGTTTACCCTTACAGCCTGTAGATAGGTAGAATAGTGTAGGTATAGCCTCAAAACCAAAACTTCCGTGTCTCTATAATATTTTTGGAATATTTTACATGCGGCTACCCCTTCGAATTTTATGAAGCATCTCCGTAAGTTTCGAGACCAGTATCACAGTGGATGTTTTAAACCAGTGAACAACACTAAGTTTATCGATTCGTCTGTCGTCGCCACGTATCGGCAAACCAATTTCCTGCACCTGATTTTCACAACTTTTCGCAAGAGATAAGAGGTTTTGTTAGTGTTTGTTTTTATTTTTTTTACAAGATAGGCGTTAAGGTTTTATTAGTAGGTTAGTGAAAATTCCTCAAATTCATCTGAGGCAGTTATAATTAGCCGATTCTCTAATCCGAACTATCCATATCCATTCCATCCATACTATACTATAGGTACCTACTTAAACTATACTAATATTATAAATTCTAAAGTAACTCTGTCTGTCTTTCTGTCTGTCTATCTGTATGTTACCTTTTCACGCCTAAACCACTGAACGGAATTCGACAAAATTTAGCAAGGAGATAGATGGCACCTTGGGGAAGGATATGGGCTACTTTTTATCGACATACCGCGCGTGCGAATCCGCGGGCGGAAGCTAGTCAATAATATAATCAACTAAGCCTTTCTAACACTTCATTTACGATCTATTTGAAATGCTATAAAATAATGCAACATTCAAATTCAATAGATCTATTTTCAAAATATACTGAAATTAGTTAACCAACCAGACATTTTCGTCGAATTCAACAATTACGCCTAGGTACACTAACTACGGACTAAATAATGCTACCCACATTTTGCGAATAATTTCTACACAATACCAATTAATAAGGCTTTAATAACGTCCAGTACTATAAATGCTATGCTTCTATTTATTTTAATGGTACAACTGTAATAACTAGCTCGGAAGTAGCTCTCAATCTGTATCAAATAATATCATTGATGGTCGGCATTGAAATACAATATTCCAGTGGACTGCCAATTAAAAGTTTCAACGAATCGACTCCAACGATTTCTGGTGTAATAATGCTCTTGAAATTTTAACGGCGGATGCAACTGCAAGTGTGGTGCAAGCCATAAGAATCAATTATGGCGGGTTGTATTAGTAAACTTCTGGTATGGAGGAGAGTTAGAAAACAATATTCTCTTGGATATCGGCGTGGTTTATATATTATTTGTTTATTTGAGAGGATTTTGTTTGGTCCTCTAGTTTATAGAGTTTTTTAAGGATTTTGGACTACTTACAGAGCAATGTTATTTCTTTTTAAATCCTTTCATTACTTTTGGTAAGAATTTACTTATAATTTTACTTACTCTTTAGAGATCTCAAGAGCTTTGATAACAGCTTATTTTAGATGCCAATATTGTGAAGAAGCTTTTAATAAGCTATAAAAAATCATCAAATAGAAAACTTGTAAAGAATGTACGGAAGTGATCAGCGTTAAAAGAAATTCAACATTTATCGCAAGCCAAGTCGCTGGCGCAGCTAGTTACGATAAATATCGCTGCCACATGAGAACTTGTGCCTCGTACCTGTGGTACTCAAACTTTCATCGAGTTGCTACCGAGCGACCCACTAAATCGCAATTGTTATTAGTTCAAGGGTTCCGATACTGACTTTGAGAGATTTCTCTGCGATACTACATTATTTCTCAAATGACAGACATGGTTAAGGGCCATCAATAAATGTACTTTATCCCATTATGTCGCTGTGATAAATTTGTCCACTGTGTCGTGAATAGGGAAGATGCCCGGGTAAAAAAAAAAGTCTATTTTAGTCCATTAGACAGATATTAAAAAAATATTAGCCACGTATTTTTTGCTTATCATATTAATAAAAAATTACTTCGATAAAACGCACTTAAAAGTTGGGGGTGGGGGCTCGCTACGTCACAATTCAGTACAAAATATAGCCAGGCGTGACGTCATGCCACATTTTAACTCAATGTTTGTCCTTTTGATTACGTAAAAAAAGAAAAATACTATCCAATATTTTATAATAATATAAAGACGGACAAAAAAAAATGTTTTTCAGCATCCTATTGTTAATTTTGTGTTACTTATAAGAAAATCATCTTGAAAATGTCCCGACATTCTACAGTTATCTTAAAAATGTTTAAACGTTTAGAAGCAAGAAGCGGCGCTAAAAATAAAACGATTGTTATCAGTTTTTCTAACAATTCACTTGGGTATATTTACTAAATTGAACGAACCAAAGCTACTTAGCACAATATTAATTTATTAAATAATAAACAGTACACCTAAAAGTTTAACGAATCCTCGTACGTAAATGTACGGTGAAGTTCCTAGACATTTTGTTTACGTAGATAAAATAAATATTTGTGGCAAGTTTTCCTGCATCACGAAATCGATTACGCTGTAGGCTTGAGGGCTGTTTTCTTTGATATTCGCTCAGTCATTGTCTGTCTACTGCGGATGCCGTAACGTGTAGGTATGCTTTGTAAATAATTGAAATCACTATCCAATTTAGTAATTTATAGTTATATCTACACTAAACTCGCGTCCTACGTACTTATAGAATGAAAATTTTATGAGCAAATCCGTTAAAAAGTTATTTATTTAAGTGCCTGTATAAGGTTGCTTTGTGTTTGTAATAAATGCTTTGAGTTAAGCACACAAATGTACAGAGGCGAACTTAATGCCATAGGCACAAATGTACAGAGGCGGACTTAATGCCATAGGCATTTACTTTTTTTTCTTTTTTTTTTTAGTTATCTGAAATCTATTCAGCTTTCACAGCCCCATTACCTACCATAACTAACAAGACTTAACTGCCTTATTAGTTGGCTACCATATTTCTTTAAAAATAAACCTACCTACATCTCCGTTGTCAATTACGGTACCACTACCCGATGCAAAATAGCCGTCCAAGACAGGTAAGCGAGGAATATTAAAAATATAATATCGTTAGCTTGGAACGACTATTACTCTGTACTTGTAAAGCATAAATGTTAAGTCTTAAAAACCTTAACATGACCCCTAACAGATGTTAAAAAATAAGACGTGACACTTAAACGGGGTAATACCACCCGTTCCTGATGGGTCGAGCCTGACCCGGGCGCCACAAGCGGATTACAGAATGTCGTTTCCTTAGTCAGTGTGCTACCGACGACGGGGCGTTTGTGAACGGGCCGTAAGCAGAATACTTAGTGACTTCAGGTACATTTGACTCGGGTTACGTTTCCTTGAACGTGCCAATATTAGTTTTCGGTTACAGGAGTGTTACGTGATTACAAATTCCGATGCTTCAGATGTGTTTGAAGTTGGTTAGTTATGATACAAGGTGTTAAGGTTATTGATGGCATTACTGGTGCGAATTATATACGAGTAAGTGCTCGTGGTAAAAGATACAATAATTCTTTCCTTTCAAACCTCGGCTAAGAAACTAGAAAAATGCACGAATATATCTACTAAACCAATTATCGCTATTAGCATAAATGGTTTGCATTGAAAAACATAGAAAAGAAAGAGCATTTAGATGGAAAAAAGATGGGTTAAATTAAACTGTTCACGGAGTTTTCCTTTGAGGAAAAATGCTTTCAATAATTAAACAGCCACTGAGAATTCTTAAATACAGCACAGACAAGTGCTATTATTCTTTTTCAGAAAACATAATAATGTTAAATTGTGGCAGCGAGTTTATGGCTCCATAATGTTACCGCAAACAACTTAGAAAACAGTTCTAATCGCTGGTTAAGTCAAATTTCCCCATATTTTATCAATTTACGGCAGTACTTCAGCGCGGTTATGTTATTCGATACCCGGTTTAATATCTTAATTTATATTGTACTTGAGTTAATACACATACAAAACTGCTACGAAAATATTCACGAAAATTATATAAAGTGAGTAAAATATTAATTAATTAAAATCCGAACGCCAAAATTGGTGTTGATAGGTCAAAGTAGATGTCAACACGAGTGTGGCCGTAGTTATAGTTAATGATTATATGGTGCCGTAGACGCGGCCAACTGAGAAATAGTGTTTCAATAAACACGGTCGGCGCGATCACCGGGAAAATTGACCGATTCCGGGAAATCCTCACAGGGAAAATGTCATATGATAGCATTTTTTCTGTCCAAAGAACCAAGCCAAGATTTAATATTTATGGATGAAATGTGAGACGGAGCGGATGATTTAAAGTGCCTGATGTGGAAATCGTTCCTCGCAGATTTTCTGACCCAGCGAAAGTAATGTCCATCTTTACGTTTTACGTACCAGTTGTTTTCTTTCGTGAGAAGAGAAAATACCAAACCTTCGAGGTGGGCGAGCGTGTGCGACGATTTATTCCTCCCTTTGCAAGTCACTTTGGAAAAATATTTTTTTATTTGTTTATTTACGGAGATTTGGTTCTTTTGATGTCGATTCTAAAGAAATTCGGGCGGTTCAAAAATATCATATCTGTGTACTCTTTTCTTTTAGTTAGTGGTTTGTTTTTATAAAGATCTGTGAGTTCGATTGTTTTTTTTTTGTCTTGGTTGGGTTGGACCGTTTAGATGTTAAGTAAAAATAATTAGGTATTCTGTTAAACAGATTGTGTTCCTAATCAGTATTGTTCCTACCTTTCATTATTAAAGCGAATTATAAATTAATCTATTAATTTATCTATGGAAATATATAATGTATTTATCTGTGTTGTCTATGTATGTAAGACGGCTGGCGAAATGTACTATAGGTACATCTCTGCCTAACCCTTCGGGATTTACAGGCGTGATGTTGTATCTATGTAATAGGCACTGCGATAAGTTTCATTTAAGTATAAACTCTTGTTTTAATCACTATTTTAAAGAAGTACGCACTGAATACTAAATAAAGTTCGTTCTCGTACTTCTTAATTGAGTGCAGGTAATTAAAAAGTCAATCGCATTGTATCAACAGTATACGGAGTCTAGCCACTAAAAGCCACAATGGAACAGTTCTCCAAGTGTTTCGACTTTTCCCTGCACTTTTGTCAGACCAGCTGCTCACTTTGTCTGAACTTAACAAGGTCGAACTAATAGGCATTAGACTCATTTGTTACACCTCCACGCTTCGCCGCCCGCCAAAGAATGTAAAAAGGGAGACGCTTAGATACCTCGTAACTCCCCAAATCTTATTCGCTGTTCCAAGTGAAATGTCTGCTAAGATTTCCCCGAAAACATAATTATAATCGTGGAAATATTTGATAAAACTGTTTTATTATACGTCGTGAGATTTAGAATTTTTATTTCAAAATCAAAATATTTTATTTCACATAAACCTACATGGGCACTTATGAAACGTCAGAAGCTAGGTGCACGGTTCCAATTGGTCGTTTCCTATGGAGAAGAGCCGGCAAGAAACTCCATGGTTACTCTTTTAAAAATAATTGGCTTTTACAATACTTTCAAATTACAGTGTTAGTAGGCATGGGAGGACAATGTAGGCCTTTCAACAAGTAAGTACCAGGTACTTAACAAAATAGAAGATGTTCAATAAATCTACAGTCCAATAAGCCTACAATGTTCTCACATTCACAAAATAGAAAATAATCTATCTAAAAGACTAATGATAATAAAATTAGAATTCAAATAAAAATAAAAACCTATTTAAACCAATTGACGTGATTGCTATTACAACTGTAACAAATTGAATAATTATAATCCTGTCCACAAAAGCCACTAAGAGTTGAAATTAATTGGAGGTATATAATGTCAAATACAATGATTAAATTTGTTTATGATTTTTTACAATCATAAATTGCGCTGTAAAGGTTGCTCTTTTCACTTCAATGGAAAGTGAAGTGTCATACAAAGCTACAATATATTCGGGACTCGGTTCGAGCCCGCCACCGTAATCAAAAGGCTCTCTGGGGAACAATGGCGCCCACATCGGGGTTGGGCCCGATAAGCCTCGACAATTATACTACATCGACTTTTCAATTATCCAACCGGCTCTTCCTCGCGAACAATGCTAGCTTTATTTATGTATATTAGAACGGTCATTTTATACGCTGTGTGCCTTTTACATTCGCGTTTGCTCAGCCAGACTCGAACGCCATTTGATTACGGATCATCGCGTCCAACGAACACTATGGACAAGAATCTTTATAGTTGTTTTTCTTTACTAAACGTTTCTCTTCATTAAGTCTTAATAATATTTTTATGGATCTTTCTTATCTTAAGATTAAAAGTCAGTTATTAGTTTTTATGTTTGTTTATATAATATGTTTTAATAAACTTTTTTTTTAAACAGGTGAAACTCGAACAGAATGTTGGCAAACCGTCGCGGGTCATCCACATACGGAACATACCTAATGAGACGACAGAAGCCGAGATCATACAACTTGGCCTGCCCTTCGGGAGGGTCACTAATGTACTCGTGCTTAAAGGCAAAAACCAGGTAAGATACTTCATTTGTTTTTGGTAAATTGGTTTGTAAATGTAATCCTTTTAATTAGGGTACTTACTGAATTCAAATGGTAGGTATGAGAGTTTGTGTAACGAGGGTAGCTGTTGTTTACTTACCACAATGATTACTCAAAACATATTAAAAAGCTAGAGTAGAAAGTGTGAAGATTCTTACTACTCACGATAGGAGACATGAGCCGGATTTTCATCCATCATAGCTACATTTAGCAATGCCTAAAAGCGGAATATTAAAACCGAATAGTTACATAATTAACTTAAACTTTGCCAAGCCTCTCGTCAGCCACGAAGGCAGATTAGCCAAACTTAAGCCACGTAACCGATCAGGCCTCATTTAACAAATGAAGTCGGCCATGTAGCTACTCTAGTTACAATGGCGCTCGCCTCCACAGGAAGCACAACAAGTGGCAGGCACGGCTTGTCCGCAAATAGGCCGCTAACCATTGTCACAGCCTACCCCTACCCACGTTTTATTGTAACTGCAGTATTAGGGGGACAGGGGATGACTGAGGAGGATTTGTCGGGTACAGCACTAATGAGTATCGCTGTGAAGTTTCTTGATTTTTTTCTGTATGTATCCTAGTAACCTGTAATCATGTCATGGTTCTTGTAAATACTAGGTGCAAACATATCCTTGAAAACTTTAAGAGTTGTCTATTAGAAGTCATAATTAAAAAAGTGTTCAGACTCATTTCCTGATCATTTGTTTACCAAACAACAAAAACGAACCCAAATATATAGAAGAAGACGTACGATAAATGACGCTTTGTATATTTTAAAACAAAATGTTACGCCGACGATGGAAAGCAATTTTAGTATGATCGACATCCCTACTAACCCCTGTCAAACGAGAGACGTTTATCTATTGCGGGGTCAAAATGAACGGCGAATTTGGAACAAATATTCACTCTTACATTTTAGGCCCCTTTCCCATTTTTACCAGCTTATTTTTAAAAGTAGGTACACTTCGCGAATTGAAACCCAAGGGAGAGATTGCATCTAAAATTGTACATTGCGGAAATTAAAGGCGATGACATCTAATATAAATTTCAATTTGGGTCGAGAAGGGCTCATGAAGGAGTGTAGATCGAGATACGTTTACCGTGATTGACCTCCTCAAATGATATTTTATGATCATATTTTATTCAATTTCTGTATCCGTTTCTGATCGTACTGTGGTGAAGCTTTTAAAACAAATGGCGTTGTTAGCTTAAGTGTGCAATATACGCGGAGTGCTAAAGTCCAGAAACAAGTTGCCGAGGTACAGTTAGTAATCCATCAAAAAGTATGTTCACATCATCACGCGAGCGCGAAGTGCGAGCAGGTTATAAGGCGACATTCAGCCGGTTTTACTGCGTATTTTACGTCGAAACACCCACCGGGCACTTGCAATGAGAAATTTACGATTTCCCGCTGACAAATTAAAAATGAGTTAGTTTACAACCGAGAAATAAAATAATAAAAAGAAAATCCTATTACGCGAACGCAGGAGGCAGCCGCGACAATGTTATCCCGTCTAATAAATAGCTCGTATGACATCCACCCTGTATATAGCGTGGCGTGAAGGAAAACAATCTCTTTTCTAGCACGAGGAACAAGTCGAATCCCTTTTTATGAACGGTCACAAGCTCTTTACTTGCTTTTTCTTATAAAATATTCTGTGTCCTTTTATAGTCATACTCGAGGTGCAAAGTACCTACTAGAAAATTTTCATGAGTTTCCATTTTTTTCTATTTACGATTTAAATAGTTTAGTTTTAAAATACTTTGTGCAACATAACGGTCTTTTTAAGAAATAATAAATACGTTTTTATTCATGTGTATCGTAACAAGTTCTCGTACAAAATCTTTTGGCAAAAGCAGTAAGTACATCGCTAGATTATTTGAAACTAATCAATATAAAGTACCGAACGTGGTCGATGCTAGTCCTTTGACGCACTCAGAGTGGATGATGAAAAGTATCGTTGGTAGTCGATGGTTACCGAACCTGTGAGAGTCCGGTTACAAAGGCGCCATCTGTGGAGAGGTGGGCAAACATGGATGTGAGTGGGTGCGGACAATCGCCCCCACTCTCGGTGATTAAAGCGAAAGAGGCGTTGACACTATTTTACGATCGTCGCTCGCGTGACAGCCACGGTTCTATTAATTTGTGCTGCATCGATTTTGATCCTGTAATTGTTTTCGATGGGATGAAATTTTGTTAACTCTTATGATCAAGCGTTTGGTATTCCTAGACAAACGAAAAGTTTTATTAATTATGTTTGTTATCAATCCAAATAAGGACGATGAGTTCATCAGTAAATACAAAGTTCGTTTCCAATGAAAAACATTCAATTTGAAATGTTTATTTACTTTAAAAATGCAATGCAAATAATGCTTTCAGAGTTCATCATTATTTTTGTTTTTCGAATATGTTTTGCATAAATATATTTGTGATCGATTGTTTATTTAATAGCAAAGCAAATACTCCAAAAATACAGTACGCAAACGATTAGCATACATTTATATACCTATGTTTCTATGTAGAACTTTCCACTGACCCCGCTTTTCATCGCCGAGTATACGAATATTTTTAATTAGCCCCGGGCAAGTATTCTATTTAATTTGCGGTATAACACACACAAAGAGCCGTGTGTTTCATATTGTCCGATGCCAAAAGCAGGATACTGCGGTTTGAAAACGACGTGGAATAGATGAATTTACGGCGAAACGGCCATTGAAATCATAACGCTTTTAGAGAATGATGCCGACTACAGAATACTCCATAACAGATCAGTCGGCGCGTGTGGAGTAGGTTTATGTATGGTTGGAGGCTCGGATCCGATTAATTGGACTCCATAGGCCTGGCAAACACAAACCTAGTTGGGGTGCGCCGCATTACACTACCGCTGTTGTTAAACAATTGATTTATCTCTACGAGCGAGGAGTTTGTACGTTTTAACGACCCAACAAAAGAGTCGGAGAACTATTATTCTGTCTTGTCCGATACTCAACGTTGAGAGATGGTATTTAGAAAGTTTGGGGTAGATGCAAAGTAGGACTATGGTTAGAATCAAAGACAATTATAGACCTTATCGTGAAAATATCTATGGAAGAGATCGAATTTAATTTTAGAAGGATGTGGTAAACGTTAAATCTAATAGACGTCTCATTCTGTTATTTTCATTTGCAGTGTATTTTCAGACTATCCCTTAAAAGTTACTTAAAGTTTACCTTATTTGTGCAGGCATTCCTCGAAATGGCGGAGGAGATATCGGCAGTGGCGATGGTGGCGTATTTCGGCGGTTGCGTGGCCCAGCTTCGCGGCAGAGCCGTCTACGTCCAGTTCTCTAACCACAAGGAGCTCAAAACCGATCAGACACATAGCAATGCAGTAAGTACCTTTATTTTGTAAAGATTTTGTCTTTAGGTTGATACATGAGTGTTTAAGACCAACAGTTAACGGGATTACTTAGTTCTATGGGCTGATGTCAGGCAGAAGCGATACTGAAACGAAGGGGTTGTTTTACGGAAATTCAGAACACGTTAATTCCTCATACAAATCATACTGTTACTAGTTATTTTAATCCGATGAAAGGCTACCAATCCGTATACATAGAACATGTCAAACATCGGATATAACAGTAACTAATTAGGATTACGCTCACGGGCTGGATAGACACAAAACGCGGGCACTCAATACGTAATAACGTAACGACAGTTCAATTAGGCCTATTACACAACAGCGGGATTATCGTGCGGTATGCGATCGGGCATTAAAGCCGATGTTACAATTGCGGAACAGGCCCGGGCTGTGGCCTGCACTCGACCTGTTAATTTAATCTTTGTTGGGGGCATCAAGACCCCACAATTTAGATAACGTATTCAATAAACCCGCATGCCGCGACGGGACACAGTCGCCGACGCGACGTTGTTCCGATTTGATTGAGTTACTAAACTATTACTGTTCTGTCTATACCTACATTTGCCGTGATACCGGTCGTGCGTGTCGCAACTACTGAATAATTTCACGAAAAGTTACCTCGTTTATGGGGTAAACGGTCGTAAATGGACAAATCAGTGTGTGTCGCGATTATAATGTTCGTATGGGAATAGGTAGTGAATTTCTCGATGACTTTGATTCATGATGTTAGATTTTTACGATGTGGAATAACCATTTCTATTTCAAAAGATGGGTTAAATAATATAAATAGTTGTTCATTATTTTATAGCCTGTCTAATCAAAAAGATGTTATAATAAACAGAAGTGCTTTTTCTTGCAACGAAACTTTCTCAGCTTCAAGATAAAATTCATATTCATGATAAAATTGTTCTCCATCTTTAATAGGATGTCACTCCATCAGCTCTCTATAATTAACGTTCCCCCTTAACATCTTTGAGCACTAAAAAATACGCTCAACTCCTTAATGTCGCCGTGTCTTGTTGATTGCTTTAGTTCCTTTTAATTTATTTTTATTACTTCACCGTTGACTTATAATTACGAACACAACTATTCACAACTATAACATCCTTTATGTCTCTCAATAAGCGGTTGTAATCAAATAGACGCGAAATAGATAGCCCAAGTTAAACTAAAGTTACTCTGGTTTAACTGGTAACTAACTAACCCTTTAGCAACTTATTTGTGTCTACAGACAGGTTATGTCGCTGAATCTGCTCAGTTAACCGCATCAAAACGTTAGTTAGCTAGTTCCATCCTCTAGTTTGTTACTAAACGCTACACAAGTTCGGGACTTTCGTTCTACTTGTTGGGAAAAATAAAACTGGGATCCCGAGCACCTATTTCGCAATTCGTCACTATAAGAATCAACTGGCAACACTCGCCGAATCTTACCACCCTCCATAATAAGGCTTTCGGGATAACATTAGGTAAAAAAGTAGATAAATGCCGAACATTTGTGAGTGAACCTTTCTTACCGGAGGCTCTTCGGCAATGAGAAAGGAAATCAATATTTTCGGTAACAAAACACCCAATGGGAGGATTAATTAAAACGCTTAATTAGTTTCGTTTATCCTCGAAACCTATCAAAAACAAACCCTCAACCATTTTGATGGCTGATAATATTGAGAAATTGTTCTTGCTTAAATTTGTGTTGCCATAATTGAGGGGATGGCACTCGATAACATGCGCAAGGGTTCGTCGGACCACGGGGAATATTTACCCACCGGATTGTCTAACAACACAATCATTATTTGCCACTAATAATATAATTTACCCTTTCTGCGGTAAAAGCTTCTTTGACGTTGTAATTCATAAACCAGACAAAAGTTTGGACAAGATATTTAGATTAGGTACTTATATGTAATGTACTGAAAACACTGTTAACTATTCAGTTAGCGCATTTAGTTATTATTAGCAAGTCTGCAAGTAGTCATTTATTCACAAGTTTGCTCTTCACAAATATGTACATTGTTATTGTAACATTAAATAATATTCGCGATACATTGTTTATTAAATAGTTGTAGGTTGTTTGATCAAATTGTCGGCATCGCAAACAGGCGTTTGTGTCAATACGTGGCTAATTAATGTGATGATTAAACTCAAAACGGATACATCTAGGTGACTATTATCTATTTGTGTTAATCCCTGCTTCTCTGTAGTGGATTGTAAATATTGATCTGTAACATCTTAAGCGAATTATGGTAGATAGTAGACACTGGGTACAAATACCTACCTACAAATGTTGGTTAAAGTAGGTGTGGTTATTTGGTCTTTGATAGTTTGAGGTAGAGGGGTAATCAAACGAAATTTTCGGGTTGAAAATAGGTGTTTATTTACAAAGGTGTGTTGGTTAATAAAGTGGGTAATTGTAACAGGAATTCTCCAAAATGGGTCAAATAAAACATAGCTAACATAAGTCACAATATACACTATATTAAATGATTTATTTGAAAAGAGTAAGAGCTGCATCCGGTTATACTGGAAGCCAACCCCAATATAGTTGGGAAAAGGCTTAGAAGATTGATTATTTTGAAAAGAGTAAAAGGAATAGTTTTGGTATTATTAAAATTTTGGACCTATAGATAGACAAAATCATCATCACAACTCCAGTCCTTAAAAAATAACCGAACAAAAACGGTCTATCTCCCAAAAGAATACACTAAAAATCTCTTCAAAAAGAAGTCCTTATTTCGGTGCCTAGGAAGCAAGAATATTATTTGACGTAGCGTCATCTGTTCGATACCTCATAATGATGTGACTCCGTCGAGAACTCGTTACCATTACCGACGACTTTATTCACTGCACATTTTTCATGTACCTTTTAAACCTTTAATACTGTGATTTCATTGCACAGG
Source organism: Lithophane semibrunnea (assembly GCA_947363905.1). Classification (NCBI taxonomy): domain Eukaryota; kingdom Metazoa; phylum Arthropoda; class Insecta; order Lepidoptera; family Noctuidae; genus Lithophane; species Lithophane semibrunnea. Next base: position 7,266,140 of record OX376190.1, read on the forward strand.
TGCAACTGATAACTTTTAAAATATTCTAATATAATCTAACTAATACTATAAACGCGAAAGTTTGTAAGTATGGAAGGATGGATGGATGGATGGATGTTTGTTACTTTTTCACGCAAAAACTACTGAACCGATTTGGATGAAATTTGGCACACAGATAGTTTATAACCTGGATTAACACATAGGATATTGATTTTTATCCTGATATTCCTACGGGATCGAGACATATGTGGGTGAAACTGCGTGGCGGTACTAGTTATAGTAATATTTCTATCGCTCAAAGTAAATTTTAACCCCGTTTTCCACTAGATCTTACCAAAATTCTCATCCATATTAATATCACTCACGAAATAACCCGCTCGAATGTTTTAATTGAAACTTCAGCACTCCTGAAAGCTTCGATAATATTGCGTTATTTAAGCTTTAACAAGACAACCTCTTAAAGTTAATAAAATATAACAATGTAGGAACATAGTGAACAGATATGAGCCAAACTTTAGTGCACGACAAAGAATCAAAGTTATCGTTCATAAAACTAGAATATAAGAGCACCGTTCAGTTTTTAATCCACTACTCCTTTCCAACAAAATATCAGTTATGAGTCTTAACACTGAACGCATAAGTACATACAAGATAATGTGACTATAAAGATTTATCGCCATCTCGTCACATTTCGGGATCTCTTTGTAGCGCACTATTAAAAGTTATAACGAGGCTGTTACGAATAGACAAGACTAGGCTTTGTTATTGTGATTCACATGAAAAGACACGCTTTATACATTATTACATCACTGAGCATCCGAATTTAATCGTAATAACAGAATTATCTTCTGAACGCTTCGTTTGAGAGAATGACGTCGACCAGCTGCATTTTAAAGAATGTGCATTGAACGCAAAGCTTTGATCAATCATGCGATGCTAAAGGTTTTTGTGGTGGTTGAATAGAACACTCGTAGTGCGGATGGAGTTTATTTTGTCGCGTCTCCTCGACCTGTCTGCCAGTGGTCGCTCGTGAAAGATTGCGCGTCCCCCGAATAAGACCTTTTAAATATCGTCCAAGTTCGACAGCGCCAATGACACGGAAAATATTTTTGATGGAATCGCATTCCTAAAATCCTTTTTGTTGCGTATTCGTACACGCTGAGTTTATTGCTTTAGAAAAAATTGTTCCGTATGAATTAGTTGCGGTCAAAAACGGATCAAATAGCAAGGAAATAAATTACAAAAAAGTAATGGACCAAAAATATATTTTACAACAAATTACGTAATCTCTTTTGAACGCCTACTGACCAGTTATTATGAAAACATATATGTAGGTATGTACCTAATAGTTTCAACATAGACATATCAAAGAATTCGTAGCAGAGAAAAAGAGGAGTGTGGGGGAACAAGTCAACGTGAATTTGTACCAGAGCCTTTGCCGTCGGCGGCAGGCTTACCATGACACGGTTAAAGCCTTATTTTTGTGTCTGGCCTGCCCGCTTGTCAGCCCGTCGTCGCACAAAGCCATGTGAAAATATAGGATCAAAGTGTGCCGCGCCCTTGCATGCGATCGTAACGTGTAAACAACACGCTGTATTTCACTCGCGTGTCATTACGTTTTTTATTTGAACCTACCGTAGATCGTGTTGAAGGCTTTTCACGTGGATATTGTTTTTTTTTTTTGTAGTACTGCTACTGACGTTCTTTCAGTTTGTTAGAAAAACCTCTAAAGATTTTTATTTGTGAAATAAATAAAGCCTTTACAATTAAATTAGTCCGCGACACATATTTGCAGCCTGAAATACCGAAAAAAATCGTGTCATTTATTATATGACAAATTTATGAATGTTATCTAACTCGCTAAGCGCTCAAAGTGTCGCCTCCACAATGCCGTCCGCCCCTACAAACGACGCAACAAAGTACCAAATTGTTCCCGGACGATACAAAATAAGTTTATGACCCCCCCTTTGTTTGATGTGGTCAATGTTATCTGTTGGTCTTGGACACTCGAAGGTGGCTCACGCGTGCGTCAGATAACTCTCCTCTCCATTCCCCTATTACGTTTCATTGTCCGCGAAATTATGAGAGCGAAGGGCTGTTATTTGTACATACTTTTTCTACGTGACAATGAATGTTTTTACTTACTGAAGGACGTCCCGGAATGTGAGAATTAACACGTTTTGTGTGGGACTGTGATGCGCTCTTAACATTTTGGGGATCTCGATTCAATGTCCTTTTTTATCTGGATTAGAAAGAAAAGTAAGCTTCAGTCCATAATATAACATCACGCCTGTAATCCCCGAAGGGTTAGGCAGAGGTGTATCTATATTACATCCACATTTCGCCAGTTATGTTTAAGTCCCATGTAATAAGGGGCGAGCCTATTGCCATCAACCGGGCATAATTCCAGACACCGGGCTGCTACTGAGAAATTCCTGATGGTAAAACCCAAAAACACTTTGACCGATCTGGGAATCGACCAGGACCTCATGCGCTTGCGACCACTATACCAACGAGGCAGTTAGTAGTAAGCCTCAATGCTAAAGTAAACTTAATATTAAAAAAATCTCCCTAAAAGTTTTCAAAACCTTGAATGGCTAAATCTTGATCCAGTTATCCCTTCCATCCTCATCCATAGCCCTAGTTTGTTACTATACTTAGTTAAGAACTAGCATAGTTATTTAATAAGCTAACACACGACATATACCTTCGGCGTACACTTACCTATTATTTATAGGTAATATTTTTGCAGTCGGCATCGGCGCAGGCGGCGCTACAAGCAGCGCAGGCCATTTCCAACAGCGCCGGCGCCGCCCTCGTTGCCGGCGCGGGCGCAGCTCTACAGCCCGCGAACGGAGGCACGGAAATACAGGTAAGAATTAAATTTTCTTGTTTGTGTATCTTATTTTAATTAATAGTGTTATAGGTAATTATTCCAAAAATTATATTTTTCAACCTGGTACCTATGTATTATTACTACTTGGTACTAATATCTCTGCAACTTAATTTGCTTAATATAGGTTTTTTCTATTACTCAGATGTTAACCGTAGTCAATGATTGTTTGGATAATGGCACAACCTTTAACTCCCTAGGTTGACAAGGCTGACAAAGTTGAACATAGATAGAAAATTTAATGCCACTTTTTCAGGCTTCGAACCTTAGCAGGAAAATGTCTACAACTGTATTTGGTAGCAAAAGTATCGCAATACATCACTAGGTATTCAAGTAAACCCTAAATTCAAATTATTCATAAACTAATACCCTAGCGTACCCAAAATAATTATCTCCAACAATAGTGTTTAAAACTATACATAATTAATTCCACCTGTATCCATTAATCATCTTACCTTTCTCGATACACGTAAGTAAATAACATATATTACAACCTAAGTAATACAGAGAAATTCCAATATAATTATGAGCCGTTGAAATAGAGCCGATTACAAAGACCTTTAAATATTAAACTTGCTCCACAAATTAGGTTTGCGTATTCTCCTGGGGTCCCAGACTAAGATGTAGACTGCGGGTAGCATGCGGATAGACTCGTCTAAGACGTTCGACAGATTGTCGCCCGGAGGGTAGGGATCATGCAGTGGCATCGGTCAATATACTTTGGTAAGGTACAGACGTATTGGGCTAGATGGCGATTTTCCAAGGGGGTCAGTCATCAGAAGTTTCTACCAGTGTCACCAATTCGCTTTTTGAAACTGCCCGTTGGTTTTTCCATCTTTGGTGCCCTGCCTCCAAATCTGCAACAAAATACCTAAATAAGCATTTAAAACTTCTATTGAAACTTTAATGTGGATTTTATAACTGGACAATAATGAAATTCTATACAAATTATCTCGTATAAAAAACAAATGCCAATCGCTTTCATTCTAATGGCTAAACAAACATAAGTCAAAAGTTCCCTCGTGTTCCACATCTTAATTTCTAATGCAATATCTAACTGATATCTCTATGAAACACCCAACGGGTTCATAACAAAGACACATTGGACAATATCGCGCCGCTCTTCGACGTGTCCCTACCTTTAGCTTCATGTATCTTAGCTCCAGTCACAAAGTGTCTGTGGGGACTTTAATTATTGATAAGCTTTTCTCATAAGCACTAATTAATGCTTTTAACGGAAGTAGATTATTATACACTTTGTTCATAATTGCCGTGTAATTGATAGCTGAATTTCCTTTTGTGTTTTAATTAATTAAACCAAACATTTCATGTAAACAAGCAGGTACTTGGAAAAGGTTCTTTTGTGCTTAGTTTTTGGCTTATACACGATCCGATATAATTTTGAATTTTCCATATTAAAATTTTGGCTTATATTGGTTCAAAGTTAGGAAGGAGCGTTAAGTCCTTGTTCGAAGCCTGGATCTGGCAGATATATGTTTTTTTTTATCTCTTGGTTTAGTTTGAAACGAGTTGCACCTATATTACTATTTGTATTTAAACACAGCATATTTTAATGTACTAGTTTTGTTCACAGGGTGGACCCAACACAGTCCTGCGCGTGATCATAGAACACATGTTATACCCGATCGTGCTCGACGTACTCTACTCCATTTTCCAACGGTACGGCAAGGTGCTCAAGATCGTCACATTCACTAAAAATAGTAAGTATATAGCTTCCATTACTTACATCACGCCCTTTGTTATAAATGGCACACACGTACGCAGGGTTGAATTTACGGAATATAATTATGCATATGCATATTCGTAATGTTTGCGGAAGACAGTTACATCTTCAGCGCCGAACGCAATTTTGATGGATGAGTCTCAGGTACGTTGGCAACCGCGAGTGAGGAGTAGGCACCGAAAAAGGAGGAAGCGGAGGGGCGAGGGAACATTACCGCACTCCTCACGCACCCTCAAACAATACCTCCCAGCCTCACACACCACACCTCAGAAGCCTTGCGTTGGTTTTAACACAATTTTGCACAAAATCCACCTAATTAATTATGCAACCGCTCTGTAATTTGCTTCAAATATATTGTTTAATAAGCCTTTTGTCACAATCGCTTTATGTCTATTGCAACCCAGGATTACAGCGGCTAAAACAACTATTATTGAATCGAAACGAGGCGAGCTTTAAAATTAATTTCGGTCGGACGTGTTATAGTGATAGATTTACCAAACATAACACTGGGCCGAAATCCAAGGGCGCAATCCGTTTAAAATTTAAATCGTACCCTCATGCATATCCTAAATAAATCCCGGCACACAGGAGGCAGGTAGGTAGGTACATATTTGATAAGCTCCCCTGAGCCGCGGGCAGCGTGCGGCGTGGCGGTACCCAGTGCCGACATTACAGTTCACTCTTGGCTAATTACACAGTACCTAGTCGAGAAACCTCAAATCAACTTTATTTAAAAACCCCGCTGGGCATCGCCCGCGGAATTATTTAGCCGAGCGCGAAAATTGCAAGCTAAAACGATTCTTGACGACATTTCCACTTAATTAACCTAATTGAATTCTATTTAATTAAAACATTGATGAGGTGAGAGACTTCAAACATTGCAAGACTGTGTAATGCAGCAAAATTAACAAAGATAATTTATAAGCTGCTACGAGTTTCCGTAGCAAGGTAACTACGAGTTGGTTGACTTTACTGTGTTTCAAGTTACGTCCACTGTACCGTTACTAATATCGTAGATGAACCTTGTGTATACTAATCGACCGATAGATCCTACAACTCTCTAGAGTAGCGTAGAAGTTGACTAGCGTAGCGGCTAGCGTAGGCCTACGTGTGTGCTACGCAAAGCAAGTGCTACGCTGTCTGTATACATTGCCCTTAGTGCTACGCTGCCTGTATACAGTGGCATAACAACATGAGCCAACGCAAGAAAGCTCATACTATATCAGCACAGGTTTGCAAACATTTGTTTAGTACATATATTTATTATATCTCAAGTTAAATCCTTAAAAAAATGCCTTTAATCAAGAATTTCTAAAATTATATTAATTTGCCGAATTAGCTCACAAAAATTAGTAATTAAAGCAATTGTATACACATAAGCTTAAATAATCTCTTTGATGGAAGCTATAAATTACGATCTTCAATTATGAAATACCTCTAGAGATCCGATTATTGAAATTAATGATAGATGAATACTCATAAAGCAGTGAAATCGTAAAAAAGAATTTGAATAATTAATTTTTATCGGTCCCTTCATTAATTAAGTCGATTCGGATGCCGTTTTAGCGTCAATGATTAACATTTAATTTCTAATATTGAAACCATCTTTTTCAGATAAACAGGATTTCAGTTCATTTTCTTTTTTTATTAACGCGTTCGTTTGACCTTGACCAATGAACTGTCAGAGATGATATCGTTATTATCACTACGGTTGGCAGTTTAGTGATCGTAGGGAGTAATGATATTAGCAGATAAAAGGATATTGCTGCCTATAACCGCTTGACACTCTCTTAAACACCACGAATGGATAGAAGTAGCCAATGTTTGTCTGGAACTACCTTGCAAATATTGTCATAACCGGATTTATGTGCGGTACACCTTCCTAATACAATATAGGTAGATACAGGTCCACGAAAGATATATACAGCGTGTTCCTTCATCTTAAACTCGCTGAGCTAAAAAAAAAACAAAAGAAAGTTAATAGTGCCATGTTGCCGGGGATATCTACTTGACAACTTTTATGAAGAAACAGCAATTTTAAATCCGATCCGCCTTGTTTTATGCAACGTCTATTAAGTTTTGTTTCATCTATTTACATTTAGTTCAGGGCATAAAATTAAAAAGTTTACTTTACTACTTCAACTAAATGGATAGCCTTGGGACTTCTCTGAAACATCAAAAAAATCGGGCACATCTGTATCTAAACGTTCAAACATGAACACAACCCCTATTCAATACGTGTAAGGTAAACAACATTCCCATAAAAAAGCTATCAAACTCAAATCACAGCAATCTGCCGTTACAGTTAATCGGTTTTGTTCCGCAAAATCTCAATACACGTACCAGGATCGCAGCGAGTATAAGCAGTTCAGACTCATAACTTGTCGGTATCATGACATCAGTTCTCCTAATGCAACGTTTCCAATTTCCGAACGTCCACCTTTCCAAGCGGCTGTTTGCTTTTTTACCACATTCATCATTGTCCAATTGTAAAAGGTTTTGTCTCCGGACAATTTCCCGGCACCTATTTTGCTTCTGAATATTCATAACGACACCTGACTGGGGCGTTTGACTCTTATATGTACTGCAGTGATATTGTAAATAGCATCAGAATAGGTCCTATTACGTTCAAGGAAATTGAGGTGTCGTATATTTTTAATAAGGCAAAAGCTAAAGCAAAAATAAGTTAATTTTCCTTATTCTAATTATAATTAAGTTTACTTCGTTCTGATGATATTAAGTGGTCAGGAAAAATAATCCTTTTCCAGTATAAAAATAAAGTTGTCTTACTGTCGATGTCGGTAAGCTGTACATTAATTAAACTACACGTGTGTTAGCTCTAGAATCTATTAAAACCGTATCAAATACCTAGACGCAAGCTGAAGTAGGTTGCATATCCGAAACGTATAAATCCTTATTTCAATTATCCTGTCTCGTAGGGGGAGCAAATAAACCACATAGCTATACCGCTCTCATTTTCACTTTCAATACCCTCTGTGTCACGCACCTGCCTAAACTTACCTACAAGTATATATTTTACCTGTTACACGATTTACATAAAGCGTTTTCTTATTTATGCCGATGATATTCGTGCTTTTTTCTAAACCGCTTACATAATCGTTTCGAAATTCCTCCGACGCGTAGCGAAGTTATAATGTGTGACATAACTTTTTTCTCCTATTAAGATGCTCAATCTCATATCCTGAATTATTCGTATAAGTTACTGCTTGAACAGATTAAAAATTGAAGGGGTTGTCAGTTATCCTTATCAACGTGGGCACACGGGAGAGTTTCCCGACATCGGAAATTTAATATTCCGCATTTATTTACGAGTATATTTACACATTCGCCGTCTACGTTTGGTAAAGCCACAATTTTCTTATAACATTAATCGCATAGAAGTTGTTACCGAATTTCAATTCATGTTGTTTCATGCGTGTTACTTTCATGAGTTTCGAAGTTTGCCTGATGAATATTCCGTTATGTTTATATCGCGTTAATATTGAATGCGGCGTAGAGAAAACGTTTATAATAGCGGTTCCGCTCTGTTGGCGCGTCGGCCACAGGCTGACGGGAGGTTACCATCAAACGCGTTCCTAATCCCGAAACAAATCTCAATGAAGAGCGCGGAGTCGCCGTAATCCTACACCGCCTCCCGACCCCTCGCCCTTGCCCCGCAACCTGCCCCGATTGGCTTTATTAAGGTGTAGCAGACCGCTACAATTATTATGCGTCCCCTGTTTGCGGTAGGTGTCGTGTCTATGTCGTCGTTAGATTCCCTTAATTAAGGATTTGATTCGTCTACAGATATCATCTTTGCGGCGTCTTAGTTTTCGCAGAAGCGCCGAGAGTGAGCTTATTTACATACCCCAATGAATACCGACGCGTCGCGTCGCAACTAATTCTGCTGAGCAGTTTTAAGGAACAACCTAAATGTGTCCTCGATGTTTAAGTGCACCAATGCTAACGACGTTCCTGTGCAAGTATTTAGCAATTTGCAAGTAGTATCCGAGTGTCGGAGGCGAAGGTTAGTTGAAAAGGCGCGTAAATTGCGAACGAGGACGCATTCAGGCTTGACAGAGCTCTCTCATTTCAGGGGAGACGTCGAGATTTAAGATATCAAATCATACTGTAATCGGTCGGCCGGCGCACCGCCCTGCCCCACCGCTTAATATTAACATAGCGGAAGCAACCTCTTTGCTACACAGCGAAACGTGGATTACGAAATTTTAATTTTACCACAACTCCCATCTTGTTTTTGCGCAGACATTGACGTTTAAATATTCCATAAAGTAATTGCGCATTCGAGTTGAATTTTTAATGAAACATAATGAAGCGGCGCGTACGCTATGGATTGATTGAGATTTGAATTTCTTGCGCGCAATCGGAGCCGCAAGCAACGTTATTGAATTAGCGCTTGAATATTTCAGCTTGGATAAATAAAACAGAGCAAAGGGGACAATTATTTTGCCAAACTTCCATTTTGATTATTGCCTAAAGTGCATAAAACTTTTTGTGTCAACAGCAGCTTGTGAAAGGGTTTAATTTAAATTAATATTTCACATTTTGTGAAATTTTCTCATAACTGCTATGTAAAGTTCAGCTTTGTGATCATAACTGTTGTTCCTGTATATTATTTTATATTCAAGTCGACTATGAGTTAGACCCTATTTATTGCAAAAAAAAAAAACTTTGAAGGTACTGTGTATACACACAAAAATGTTGACCCCATATTTCTCATTTCCCATAACAGAGTATTTTTGTAAGAAAATCAACCCTGCTCAGCTAATTAAAACTAATTTCGTAATAAAAGGACAACATCAAAAGAACGTAGTGCGTAGCAAAATATCTCGATAGCACACGTAAGAGCCCCCAGGCTAAATTGTAACATGCCTGTGTATCGTACCGAAGATAACGAATAAATAAAAAATATCATAACATATTTGGAATAAGCAAAATCTCTTACATCGTACTCCTTTGTTTACATGGAGTGTTGTGTTTAGGGATACACAGAAGTTTTCCTTACAAGTTTTACGTATTTATTACGTACGCCTCCAATATTTAACACCCGTTCGATTCTACCCGCGTATAAGTCTAATGAGAAAACTGTAACACAAACCCATATAAACAAATTTTTAAGAGAAATTCTTTGATTTTATTCAAAATGATCACTATCCAAATGTTTCATAGGACCTCGAGAAAAATCTGTAATTATTATTTTTTAAACATAATAAAAATAGAGCAACATGTTTATTTCCTTGCAAATTTTAAACCAATAACGACAAACATTTTCTTCCTCCAAACAGCATACCTAATCTCTACAAAAGATCGGCTTTCCGACTCAGCCCTTATTATAAAAACTCCGTAGTAATATAAAGTGAAAACATTTTTCAGAATACCAAATAAACCTGAGCTACATTTTTCCTTTGTTTTCATGAACTCAGTGCATACGAAGTAACTATTACATTCAAGTGGCCGTCTCCATTGTCCCTATAAAAAGTTCTTACTTATTCACTATGTAATTACATAAAAACTCCAATTTGCGGTAAGCCTTTTATGCATTCCATTTTAACGTTCCCAAATGGGCTAAAGAAAATATGGGGCCTTAAAGAGCATTTAACTATGTATGAAGGAGACACCACGTTACTTTTAATTTACGCCGACGTTTCCTACCTTGAGTGGTTCTACGTTCTATATTTTATAGGTGCAGGCAAATTGTTAAGGTACAGGCAGGTCCAATAACGAATTTTGTTGCCGGAAGTTTTGTGTGTTGTTATAAGCTTCATATTTTATACAATCTAATCTCTTCCTTGTCTTAAGGGTTGTCCTTACTTGCAAGTTTTTGGATTTACTTATAAAATCTTGGGCAAACTGGGTTTTCGGTTAGCTGTGCTGCCACCCTGTTGGTCCTGTCCTGTTATCCTTTAGGCGACGGTTCTAAAAACCCAGGTGAAGATTTGGGGTGAGCTAAAAAGATTTATGTGGTGCTTAAATTGGGCCGATTTTCCGGAAATCTCATCAAAGAATAAGTATTAATAAGTAATTACTTTATGTTATATAAGTTAAAGTTTTATGTATAATATTTTATGTTACCATAGTAGTATCTAGTATTATTCGTATCAAGCTTCTAAATAAATAAATCTAATACTTCAATCCTGGATTTTTCTCTAGTACAAAAATATTTACAACAAAAAAATGTCAGCTTTGAGCTCTTTCATAACTGCTAAGCAACCTCAAAATAACGACATAACAGTGCCTTAACCGACCGAGAGTTTGTGTCACACCGTCTAATGGTACGTAATGTGGCCAACGCAGGTGCTACCTACCCCAACGATGTTTCCTAAAAATGTGAATTTATGGCCTCGCCCAGCGGACGGCAATGATCGCCCGGCTCATGCCTTAAATTAGGGGGTTTAACGCTTATCCTCGCACTAAATATACTCCTCCAACTATATTACTTGTGGGACCATTCCAGTTGAATGTGCTCCCAGTTTCTCCGTTGTTTACGCACTTGTTTTTGTGATTAATGAGTTTTTTTTATCAATGATTACCTCAGAGAATACCGTGCAGTACACGTGTAACTATGTGTTATTTACGAAATTAGGCTGTTTTACTCGATACTGCATCAAAGTTTCACAAGGTGGGCGAGTAAAACAACGCGACAGACGCAATAAATTCCTGCTTTCGGGGTTTATGACGAAAGTAAATAGGCATGAAACTTGTTTAGTTGAATATTCGGTAAAGTGTTGATGATAAAATACCTGTGGTGCACCTGCGACACTCGGAGAGAGTTCGTGGATCGCGGGTGGCCCACGTCGGGCGCCAATTTCACCTTGTTTGAACGTTCTTGTGAACAAGATATTGCCTGTCAGGAATTCCGTGAGACATCCAACACTCGAGTACTCTAGAGAAAATTGTTTTACGACTACGAAAATTGTTATATTTTATAAAACCCACATGTTACTTAACTATTGGTGTGTGGGATTTAAGTTGAGAAAAGTATTCTGAAAGGATATTTATGTTTTGTAGAAACTAAAATGTGGATCATTTGAATGTTATACCCTTTTCCAGCTATGAATATAATTTATTACATTTATTAAAACTACGTAGTATTTTATAATAACTAAAGCAAACTTTACTACCTGTAAAGTTTGCTTTTTCAAAATCATAAGAAATATTCCGTTTTCTCAAATACTAACCAACACACTACTCATACTCACTTAATAAACTACCACTGTACATTTTAATTAAGTATCTAAAAACATCGAGCATACCTTTATTTCGTTTTCTTCAAATGAAGATCAACAAGCTTTGCAGAGTTTCTTTTTCAACACTCCAGTTCTCATTAGTCCTAATCCGAAGTCTATTTTGTTTACAGATTCATTCCAAGCCCTCATTCAGTATCCAGACACGGTATCGGCGCAAACGGCAAAAACAGTAAGTAAAAGACTTCTTTGTTTTTATTTTACTGTTTGTAAAGTAAAGCCATAAAACAAAGTTCCTATTGCCGCACGTTTCATTCACTTTAATGACTCTCGAACTATCTCGAAATGAAGTGACTCCTCTTCTTTACTTCACTTGAACTACGTTGCCGAGAACTATGACATATCACTAACGTTTCGGAAATACACAAACAAATGACAAACGATAAAAACATGCCAGTCACAAAATTTTTGTTGTAATATTTAATCTAAATAAAAAACAACTTTGAACAAACGAAAAAAGTTGTGGGAAATCTATTCAGTTCATTTGGAGTGTGGACGCCCTCAAAACATTAAACTTCCGTGTTCGTTCGTCGGCAGCTTACCTACAACAAAGCTTTAACAACAACAGAACGTTTATGTGCATTTAATAACAATAATATCGAGAAACAACATGGCAGCCGCGAGTCCACGACAATAGTCGGCGCCCGACTCGGCGAGTGGGACATCATTTTTCTCGGCTCAACTTTTCCCATTCGCTATTCATTTGCGTTAGAAGTTGGGCGTACTGCCGCCTACTGCAGCGACTGTTTTAACTTTATTTCTGATGCAGCGTTCAGGGCAAATTAAATTTCGTTTTGCGGCTTCCGCAAACTCGCTTTACGAGTATAATTATCGAGTTTTTGTTTTTTTCGTTGCCATACGGTTATGAATCGCTGAACGTAACTTTGTTTCCGACCGATGCCGACTGAGAGTTTCACTTTTTGATTTTTTTATCATTCGAAGGCAACGATTCGTGCGAAAGTTTCTTTTGTTATATTCATAAGTTTCATGTATATGAACGAAACAATTCCTAACAGGGATAATAAAAGCACAAAAGATAATTTTAACGGGCTTGTTACTCCATTCATTTGCCGAATTTGTCTGTAATACCTCGCGGCGTAGGTACAATTCGCTAATGAATTCTACAATAGCGAGTCGACTATCCGTCCTAATTAGTCGCTCTTTACGCCCAATTCCTGTGGAGCTTAATACGATTGGTATAAGCTGTAAACTGGTAGCGCGTTGCAATTGAAAGATACAGGTATATATTTAAGAGTGTGCACCGCGTTCAGCTTATGACTTGAATTTTAGAAATTAATGTTGGGTAGCCGGGAAACCCCTCGTAAAATTGAGATATCACCGGCAGAGCAGAGTGGTGAAAACTTAGCAACGCTAAGTCCCATCAACTGCGTCGTGATTGGAGTCGGGCATAGAACCGTGTTGGCGCGACTAGTGCAGGCGGATCAAATATGGCTTTATTTTTAGCTGTAATAAACGTGGTTTTACTCGTACCACCATTTGGTATAATGAATAAAATTGATTTTACTCTTTCGCGACTTACATTGTGCTTTTATGATACAAAATGTTTTGTCTGACTGTTACGACTGACTATGTTATACCGCATCATCGTAAATAACTGCAAATTACATACCTTTATTGGCTAAATTATAAAATAAATAAAGAACAGACGTAGTTACAACCGATTGTCAACTTTTTATAAAATAAAATTTCACACTAAACCGATCAAAACCTAAAGACCATTCCATCAAAATTGAATCGCACATTTTAACATGTAATTGAAATGAGTATAGCATACTTCAATCCCAGTGTCAGCGCAATAACATTGGTTTAGTTAGTACTCCAGTTCCGGCGGTGGTCGCGACGGCAATAAGTCTGCTCTCGTTAACGGATCTAAGGTCGTAACTCGCGACTCCGTAACTCCGATGCGACCTAACGAGCATACAATGTTGGCTACTACATCTATTTTTATTGCCCCTCCTGTTTATTGCAATGCTACATGCAATCGGCATGTTCTTGTTAATCATTCTTTATTTTATTGGGGTATAATTCCTTTTCGTTTTCTTGCTAGTGAAAGTTTTATTTTGTGCTATTTGTTTCGTGGAAGTAGCCAATTACTTTTTTTTAAATAATTGATCGCGAACGTTAGAATAATAAAAGACTCTTCACAAATATTTTGGACTGCGGTGCAGACATCCTTTTATCCTAAAGCCTTAGCTACTCGGAACGACCTAATCCTCAAACACACTACACACAGAATTAGTTACACACCACCTTTACAAACCGAACGTTATCCGGGAGAAGACCCGTGTAGGCACTCGTTTCGGACTCGGTTTTTTCTCGAAATGGAATTAAAACGTCCCGCGAGGTAAGTGGCAGCACAAGTAAGAGGTACAAAGTGAAGTGAAGCCGGATAGTGCTCCAGCCACAAAGGGGTACAGTCGGATGTTAGGAGCTCTGAAATCCCCCGATCCCGCCTCTATGATCCTTGACATAAATCTCTAACCTCGCCATCAAATCTTTTCAGAAGGCGGCTTATGCGCCCAGACACGAAATGTACGCTCTTAATGCGCTCGACTACATGTACTTACATGTAAATGTATATAAATAGCCGTGCAGCGCTTTGGGCAACCGACCAAATGTACCGTTGAGTTTGTGGAAGTGCTTCGAGGATGTCACTAACTGCAAGCTAGATTTTAATAAAAATATCAACCGTTTTTTTAAATTGAAACAGTATCAATCATTTAAAAAGCATGTACAGTCGAACAAGCTATTTGGTATACAGGAAAAATATATTCATTATCCGCTACACTGCCAAAATTCGGTTTGATCAACACTCGTCGATCATATTCATCATACATTGTCAAAAATTCAAAACCGCGATATTACGCGCAAACACAGTAATCCTAGAGGAGCGCTACTTGCTACTCGCTAGTGAGACAGTCATTAGTGTAGTGGTTGTATCGTGGGCCGTTAATCAGAACCTTGGCCGCTCCATCAGTAAGTTATGATTGATAACAATGTGATTCATGCGGCCCTCCGGCCTGCTACTCCTGCCCCATCCATAACGTAGCCGGCGCTGTCACAGACAATCCATATTAACAGTCCGAGGTGCGTCCCCATCTATTGTTTATATCGCACACGATTTTTCATCACGCACCCCAAAATAAATATGCACACCCCGATTACATCATGTTACATCCATGTTTTTTCATTACACCCTGAATATAGCCATTTCTGAATCGTTTGACCCGTAACGTAGCACGAATAAATAAAATATGAATCGTTTCCAATATCATAAATAATTGTCAAAATCATACAGCGCAGTCTATGAATTATTGTCATAAAAAGTAATATGTGTCAGTAACAGCCGCTCGTATTTTTCATATAAGTAAACGAGGCAAAGTTGACAAGACTTCGTCTCCAAGGTTCAATAAGTAGAAATCCGAGATACCGTTTATGGACTCAAGGTGCGGGCTTTGTTTACATTTTAAAATTGCACTTTGCACTGCGGCAACGTCTAACCGGTGTCTTTGTGTCAACACTGGGACGTGTTCAAACAATGTAACCGTCAAAAATGTTATATCTTCGCCTTGAGCGAGTCTGTAATACTTGCGCCGAACGGTTGGCGTCTCTCGAATCTAGTGCAGTAAAACTATCTACTGAAAGAGATCAATGCACCATCAAAGGAAATTTCATTCTCTGCCTCACAGAACTTTGCTTTATTTTTGAAATATTGCTATTGACATCACAAAATACATTGTATCAAAGTTTGAAACTACCTATAGAGTCTCGTTTGTTCTGTGCTAGTGACGGTCAAACTTCATAGAAATTTCACGGCGGCTAACAAACAGTTCGTCGTTCACCTGCACCGAGGTCCGAGTCCCGTTTAAAATTGCACGTGCCATCGCCCACCCCTGTTTGGGCTCCTACAGACTGTGTCAACACCGCTTGAGCTGCACTCTGCATCACCTAGTTACGTGTCAAACATTGTTTAGCAGTTGTTTTGTTAGTGTTCTGTGGCTGGTTTGCTTACCGTAATCAAGAGGCGACTGACAATCAAGCATCGAACACGACAAGTTTTAAACTTTCGGCACTCGCATGGTTTACTCGGCCACTTCACAATACACCGCCCTTAGGCTGTATTACACGCTCATAATACGTGAATATAGGTAAAACAATGCTATTATGTTTCATGAACAATATATTGTTCATGGACAAAACTGATTCACGCCTTACCCCCGCGGCTAAAGTGGTAGAGTTCATTATTCATGATGTCACAATGTACATACATTTAGCACCAATTTAGTTTCGTTTCCAAAGCAAACTGGAACTGTGTGTTAAGTGGGCGCGGTTGTTGAGCTATCGTCACTCGATTTTCGTTCGTCACTATCAGTCAACCACAATTAGGGGTAACCGCGAGTATTAATTACATTGTCTAATGGAGCGAACGCGGTTTGTTCGGTGACGCGTCCCCAAATGTGTACCTACGTACCGTAATTAGGTTAGAGCCACTATCAAAACTTAATTTATTATTTCCCCCTTTTACTGAAGTCCGCTTTTCGCAGTAAATTTTGCGGAGTATTCGCATGAATTAGGTGTACTTACGGGTACTTTGCTACAAGTACAAACTGTTGTTTATTACAAATACTTGATTTGTTTTTACTTTATTGATCAAAATTAGAAGAGTTTACAATAAATATCAGATGCGTTTTCGGCACGGAATTAATACAGTTTTAATTTTTTATTCCAACAAACCAAAAAGAAATTACTCAAAGTGCCATTCGTCACAGTGCAATCTCATTTTGTGCCGATTTAAATTTTTAAATGCTTTTCCAATAGCAAAAGCGAAGTGATTAAAATGAGCAATTTTGCAGTCGTTTTGTTTATTGGTTTATTTTTATTAATAGTTAAAAGCTTGCTCTTGGTGTACGTTTTTAGCGCACCGCCGGGGCCGGTCGTGAGCCGTCCCGATAAGTGATCCTTTATCCGTGGCTAATCGAGCGGAAGTCTACCCGTCCAAAACAACATAGTTTAGTGAACAAACCCAACTATTCTAAATTAAAACCTTACACTCAGTATATTATTTATTTAGCTGCCTATCATTAGGTACAAATTGAACATAATTCAAAGACTGTCACTTGATAAAAAACGATGCGCCCGAAATGTTTTCATTACAATTTCTCTGACGTCATCTGCGGACAAAAACCAAATGCATTCCGGCGCTAGCGTAATCCTTGCACCGGCAACAGAAGCACTCTGAGCTATGTGGGCTCTTATAAATATTAAACGCGGCGAGCTCGGGACCCCAACAAAAACGTTTATCTGGTCTCTGTGGAAAAACCGCCAGAATTAGCAACGGGGGGGGTGGATTAAGGCGGACCGCATTTAATCCTTCACTAAGAAGGCTTTGCTTAAACGAGTTCTAACGAGCTAAAGATAAAACAATTACCAGGGACGTGATTAAGAGATACGGAGGACACTTGTTACATCTTACGTTGACGCCGACGACACCGTAGCCGCGAACTCTACCCGTCTGTTCGAAGTGCTCAAACGTAACTTTCCGTCCCAGAAAATATAAGTGAAAAATTCTAATTTATTATCAGTGTTTGTCAAATCCAATAAATCGACTGAACGGAAATTCGTTCACCCTATTACGCAGTAAAAGATTCCAATATAAAATCGGGCGTGACGTTTGTCGTTTTATCACCTTGTCACTCTTCCTAATATTTTTTTTACCTCAATTACGACTCCCTCCGCGAGCGCAAATAACCATTTCAGAAGATTAAAATGAAATTCTCGAGAATATTGATACTGCAAGAGAGACTGATCGGCCGGGTGTTATAAACTGAGCAGCACATTTTTCTTCATAGTTTGAATACCGGATTTTTTACAGCAGTCAGGTGCTAAATGTTACGAATAACTTTGTTCGCCGGTGGATCTCATAAAGTCAGAACTAAAATGAAATATTAGTCTCGGAGGGAGTTGACCAACAGACTACAGTCAGTCGACATAAGATAACGGAGCAACTTAGCAGAAAGATCATCGAATTAATTGCCGTGAAATTACAGAATATAAACGACGACTACGATTCCTTATTGCTAAGCAAGAAAAATAAATTAAAGAAAATATTCATAGAATATAATATTCAACGATGTAATGTTTTCGCAGATCCGTTCGTAAAATATACACAATCTTTTCTAAGTAACATTGGGATTTTTAGATTAAAATAAGACTTCTTAAAGTAACGACCGAGTTAAATTCAAAAGTGCCTCCGAAAAAGCTTATAAAAAGTAAGAAATTAATCTGCAATTCAAAATCCTTCTTGCCCTCTTATTCTTTTCGTCTCATTCTTTTCTTTGGCAAATCCACGACAAACGTTCAGCTAAGATACCTTCATTAAAGGTCTAATTGTGAATATAACAGTTTATTTCCACTTATCCTTATGAGGAGCTTTATCAAAATGTTATATGTGATTGCTGGTTTCAGTCTCAATAGTGAATTGTAGATCAGTAATCTTAGAAATGGACTGTTTACTCAAGAGCCCTTTTTTAAAACCTCGTCAATCCTTTTATTTCACTTTTCTTGTACTGGGAACTCCAACCACTGAAATCCACTTAAGCCCAATTTATTAGTTTGTTCACAATATTCTTGTGCAAATTAGTAAACTAAAATATTACACACTGCTTTCGATAAACATATCCAAAACAATACCTCTATTTTAGATATACCTTCGATTCCGTGAATTTTTTATCCCTGCGGCCCCGGTTCAGTGTCGCTCGAATTGCTATCCGATTGAAAAGGTTTCATATCAATTAAGATAATCGCTTTCTGGATTTTTCACAAAAAAACAAAAAACTCTATGAATTCTAGATATTCCCCACTCGGGACACGAGTTGTTTGTTTTTTTCAGCTGCCATAATTTTTGGTGTAATGAATGCAAATTGCTGAAAATGAAACAATATTCGAATCACAGATTATGTTCTCATTTGACTTTTAAAATGTCACTCGACAATGGCTATGTATTAAATGGATTTCTATTAGAATTGTAAATTAATTACTCTTTACGTTCTCTTGCCGCAGTACATTTGGCATTCAAAATCGAATTCGGGCCCGCGAGGCTCTACAAAACTAATTACGTATCGAAGCTATCTTCTTCCACGCTTTCTTACGTGCCTTTCGCATTTCCATATAAGTTGAGCTTTAAACGAGCCAATCTATTCACGTCTACACATCAGGGGGTCGCATTTGCATATAGAACAGAAATTTATTAAATCTACAGCCAATATCCCACGTTCCGACATCGAACTTTTGCTTCTTCGACGACTCCCCTGATATTTTTATTGCACTGTAAAACTGTTGTTATGAGCCGTACTTATTAAAGTATCTACTAGATTTATTTGTTCTGCAGCCCTTCATAATTTTTATTCCCGACCTTCTTACATAAAAATAACAGAGAAAGACAATGGCGACGGCAATAATTAAAGATGGCTACTCGCACAATCATTTACTTTATGAAGGCATTAAAAGCCCAAAACATTTTTATTCAGCTAATGGAGACCGTCGTAAAAATGTCATAATTCATTTGACAGATGACGGTTTACAAAGGAACTCCAATTTACTCCACAGGAATTAAGTAATTCCGGCTTTTAATTTTTATCCTCTGATAAAACTTTGTCTAGGCTCCTTACATATTTTAGTAACGTTACCTTATAACAATTCTGGCACGTGCCATTTTTGGAATACAAAATAAGTTATATTAGCAATAGAAATTAATTCTAATACTCTGTATTACGATACAGCTACTTAAGCGTGTTTTGTATTCACTGAAATGCTAACACAACCTTTTAAAGCCGCATTGAAACCGCCGGAATTCCTTACGAACACTAAATTAATCCTACGAAACTGGTTTGTTAAGTTTCATTTAACATTGATCCTGAAAGACATAATAAATCTACTGTTTCAGTTGAAAAAGTAATGTTCAAGAGCCATATAGTATTACAATACCTCTTACACCAGCGATCATACTTTTTCAACTCAATTCTGTTAACTTGAAAACAAATAATAAACAGAAACGTTGAGTGCTCTATGCATAAGTCTATGCCATTTGTAACAATAAATTATGCCAGACGATTGCACTGAGTACGCGATCATAAATATGACTGTACGGTTCTTTTATAGCATTAGTTTCATTAGTGAAAATAAAACGTGTTGCATTCTGGTTTCATTATAAAAATATTATGTACACGCCCGCCGCGCCGACGAGCTTTATGCTCGCAGGAATGGGTTGAGTGCTGTTGCATTTTAATTAATTCTCTTTTCTATCGCGATGTGGTGTTATCAGCCTCCCGCAGGCGTCGCGGCCAAACAAATAGCTGTTGCTCTCGCTACGTAACAATTTTGACACGGCCATAATGCGAGTTTTTCTTCTTTGTTACGGGTAGTGTATCGATCCACTTTTTTATCTCGTGCTAAAAGGAATTTTGCTTTGTTGGCCTTATACCTACTTCCGATGCAAATTATAAAATGAATAAAAAAACAAGCACCCAGGTTTACCGGATGCCTTTTCTTTTAACCTGATCGTATTAAAAAGTTAAATTGAAAGCGATTCATTTTATATTACCCACTAATAAAAATCGTCACATCCTTATTATCACTCAAATAAACGACCCTCAAAAGAAGTGAAACTTTTCCGACTTGTAATATGTTTTTGATGAGATTTATAATTCGTTCTGTTTTCGTGTCAAACGAGAAAAGTTATTTCAATAATCGTAACTTTCTTTATTTATTTTTAGGCTTTAGATGGGCAGAATATTTACAACGGTTGCTGCACACTGCGCATCGACTACTCGAAGATGACGTGTCTGAATGTGAAGTATAACAACGACAAGTCTCGGGACTACACGAACCCGACGCTGCCGTCGGGCGATGGCGACGCGCACCAGCTGTTGACCAGTGAGTTGATGCCACTGCGGGCACGCCTCGCCCTGGCCCTCGCATCCAGGATGAGTTAGTCCTCACTACTCTGCGCACCTGGAAGCTTTCTCACCGCGCTCCAACTCTCACACATGTATCGTAGACTCTTGCGTCCTGCATCCAACGATACCCACCCAATGGGGCAGATGAATGGTCCAATCTACCTTTTTTTTTTTCAAAGCAATTAATCATCTAAAACGCCAAGTTTTTAAGCGCACTCCCGGTAATCTACGTCTGCCCCATTTACACTTGGCTATTGGACTTGACTTCGATCGCTCTTGCACCTTTTTACTTAGGTAGTTTACTGGTTTTCTTATCTCAAAAAGTCTTTCCATTTTAAATCTTCAAGCTCAGGTATGCTCATTACGTTAGAACTCTCAGAACATTTTCTATGTCCCTAGTAATAGCATTAATCTTGAATGCCTGAGAAATATGCTTTGTTCCCTGTGTACCCTGATAGGTCCCCATATTTTATTCATTTTCACTGTTTTTGATGTTTTTGTATAAGGCGCCTTTCTTTCTTTATGTTGCAAATTACGGTGATTTTGTATTCTTGGCTATAAATGCGTATGTTTTTTGTTGCGTCAATATACGTATCAAGTTACAGTGTGAAATAAATCTTCAATAACGCTTCCAAATTACATTTGCTATTCCACGTTAGCTCTTTTCTTGTTTATTATTCATATTTCAATGCTAAATATTCCCGCGGTGACTAATAACTCGTCATAAATCCGTATAGCACCGTAGAGGGTTGTAATATGTGTGGATCATTCCGCCATTGCGAATGTTCTGCTTTTGTTATAATTATGTTTTTGGTATGATTTGTTTATATTAAATTAGCTTCCTATTAACATGTATTGACATTGTATTTCGAATTTGGTTCACATCAGTTTCGTATGTAGTTTCGGCCGCTTTTTTTATTTAGGTTAAGCTAGGACTTAAATAAATTAGAAAATCTTTATCAACCGAACATTTTTTAGGCAGGACTTCTTTATTTTTCTTACTTTTTTCCTTTGATTTTTTTAACTCAAATTAATAAACAAACAGCATCGTAACATTGGTCGTATCATCACAGGCGGTGGTGTGCTGGCTCCTCAGTTTCTGGGCCTGGGCTCCGGCCTGGCGTCGCCGTACGGAGTGGGTGTGGGCGGCGTGGGCCTGCCCGCGTTCGGCGCGCTGACGCTGACGCCGGCGTCGCCCGCGCTGCGCGCGCTGGCCGCGCCGCCGCTGCCGCTGGCCACCGTGCTGCTCGTGTCCAACCTCAACGAGGAGGTTAGTACCGATACGAAACCCACCTCAATACTGGCAGGCGGATTTATACCTCTCTTTCACATAACCGCCCTTTTCTAGAATACAGAGTTCGAAACTTGAAATTAAAAAATCACTCCCGATTGTACTTAAAACAGTTTAGACAAAATTCCTACATTGTTTCGACTTAGTAGTTTAATGTTTATTGGCAAATTTATTCATTACGCTAACACAATAGCCAGTAACGCCCGTATCAGACACCATTGTAACTGTGGGTTCACTTTCGATTCAAACAAACTAATGCATTAACCACACGAAGGGCGTTACAGGTTGTTCTATTTATATATTCTACTTAAACTCCTTAAAGATAAGTTGCTAATTTATTTATAGATATGATGTCAGATATCTTTTACGACTATTTATAATACTGTCTCTTTTCTCTTTCCTATTGTTTTAGATGGTCACGCCTGACGCTCTCTTTACCCTTTTCGGTACGTGTGCACATACATTCCGTATTTTATATTAAAACATTAATATTGCTCCTGAGCCCTGTCGCCTGAAAGACAAATTGTCAGCTAACATTCTCGACTTCTGTACTGATAACCGCATCCGACCACTTGTCGAAGCTTTGCTTGATAACACTATCGAATCTAAATTCTAAACGCTTTATTAACTCATATGACAATTTGTGTTTCAGACACCCTAGTTGTAGCTAAGTTAGTTAGATCGTCTATTGTTTACCCAGTGTTGTCTTTATTTCAGTTGTTTTATTTTATTTTCTTTGTGGGCTGTCAGTTTCAAACTAGATACGGTACAGCGAAATACGCATCTCTATGTGACGATCATGTCATATAATCCTTTTATTTTTTTATTAAGTTACCTAGTTTTAGTACTATAAAGACCTACCTGAAAATCGGTAATCGGACAGCGACACCACAAACATGGTAATCGCTGTTAAAAGCTTTTTATAAATGAGAGGTGCGTTAACTATGAGCAAACGAGAGTTTAAGAACTCTTTGCCAATTAAATAGTGAGTAGAAGTGAATAATTGTTTGCAGTAATTTGCTTAACACAGCGCGCCAGTACACGGCCGGTGCTGTTAACCGCTAAAGCATTAATCGAAAGCTTAACGTGACCAATTTAGAGCTTGGAGTTGTTTCTTCTTGTATCTTCCAACTGTCCCGTTTCACGACATTATATATTACAAGCCGTTGTACTAAAATATGCTGTGTATTTTAAAGAAATCGTGTTAAGTGTAGTAACTTAGTTAGCTATAGGTATACTTTAGACAACATTGAGAGTGCATTATCCTATTGTTAGACTGTGTTTCTCTCACCCAAATCTATAATAAAAAAAAAACAAAATTCATGACATTTAAAACAAAACACACTCTACACAAATAAGGATACTTATCCGTAGTTTCTCCATCTAAATAGTCTGAAAGCGTGTTTTTAAGACTTTTGTTTGCGTATAGGCGTGTACGGCGATGTGCAACGGGTGAAAATACTCTACAACAAGAAAGATTCAGCCCTCATTCAGATGGCCGAACCACACCAGGCCCATCTAGGTACGTATTCTATTACAAACCCTATTGTCATGACCCCAAGGTCGATTCTACGTTAAAAGGGATGTATTTATTTAGGATTATGAGTGTACTTAAGGTTCTCCTCTGAGCAGTGGTTTGTTTTTCTTGTAACATGAAGTGTCGTTGTTTACTTGCTACTTATAGTCTTATTCATTAACATTTTCTTAAGCGATACTTTGTTTTTATCCCCTTCATTTAGTTCAGTATAGGTTTGACTTAGATAATCTCTTATTTATAACTAGCTGATGCCCGCGTGGACGTCGGTTATTATAAACTAAAAACTTCCTCGAGAACCACTCTATCCATTGGTGAAAACAGCATGAAAATCGGTGCAGTAGTTTTTGAGTTTATCGCAGACAGACGCGGCGGAAAACTTTGTTTTATAATATGTAGTGATGTACTGAACTTATTATAAATCTGAATTAGACATTACCCAATCAGCAGATTAGTAGTAGTCTTAAAACCTCGAAATGGTAATTTAACATGTAATCTTCAAACAGCCATGACCCACATGGACAAGCTGCGCGTGTTCGGCAAGGCGATGCGCGTGATGCTCAGCAAGCACCAGACTGTGCAGCTGCCCAAGGAAGGACAGCCTGATGCTGGACTCACCAGGTACGTCAGTTTAATTAATATAATTCTGCACATGAGAATCTAAATAAGAATAACATTGTGGCGGCATCATCTACATCGCCACATGCGTACTAGTCATCATCTGAAGTCACGTAAAATCCTGCATCGCGCAAGCAGAATTTACCGCGCGACTGGCTTACATACAGCAATTGTCGGGCAGTTGCCCACCAGACAGGTCACCCGTCTGGTCGTATTGTAATAATATAAATATATAAAAAATAAAATAATATAAATAATAATAGTAATTGTTCCATTTACTTTACACCCTGTACCTCAAAAAAGGATTATTATTATGCCATTCACGTACAGGGTCTTGATTATTTATAACAATTATAGTCTGAAAACTGACACTGTAAATAGAAAATGTTTATAGCCTGTAGACTTATAGAAAATATAAACATATTCTATAATTCTACAGGCTATAAACATTTTCTATTTACCGTGTCAGTTTTCAGTAGGCACGTTATAGTTGTGATTGACATGACCTTTAAACCTACATCACTCGGTCTGAATCACAGCTTGACTTTGTGATCCCATTTTGTGTCCGATATTTGTGTTATTAAGACTTGTTAAGCCGATATTCCCAATACGCTATTATATTCGTCAAATAGTCTGAAAGCTCTTCGAATAGAATGTAAGGATGTATAAGAAGTGGTCTACCACTGATATTTCGCTGCGTTCTTAACTAAAAAGGATTTCTTTAGATAACGATTGGACTAGTAATCGCAGTATGTTCTTATTTTCCTACATTCGAATAAAATCCTTTAGCTACCACCAAATATTAAACTAAAGCTACTTTTAAGAAACTCACATTTGACCTTTCCTAACGTCAACTGCTTTGGTGTAACATGCGTCTACGCTGCGCCAAAATGTCGTAGCAATGCATTATCGCTGCTACGTGTGTAGGCATAGCGCTACGGAGCGTAGCATGGAACGTGCTACGGAGCGTAGCATGGGACGTGCTACGAAATTCGCGGGTTGCGATTTCGTGCATTCAATTTTTTTTTTGTTTTCATTTTTCAGGGACTACTCCCAGAGCCCGCTGCATAGATTCAAGAAGCCTGGCAGCAAAAACTACCAGAACATCTACCCACCAAGCGCGACTCTTCACCTGTCCAACATTCCGTAAGTTTACGACTATTTATTTATCAAGAAAATTCTTTATATTAAATGGGTTTTTTTTTGGAATGGCAGCTTCAATTTGTTGTTTTTTTACAGAGCTACGGTGTCTGAAGATGATATCAAGGAAGCCTTCACCAAGCGAGGATTCACGATTAAGGCTTTCAAGTTCTTCCCGTAAGTTTTTATTCATATACAGTTTTTAGATTTTAATTATGCATTTTTTAAATATATTTTCAATAGAACCGAGACTTTTTTTCTCATAAAATTTTAATTTTGCTATTACAGGAAGGACCGCAAAATGGCGTTGGTGCAGCTTCCGTCGATCGACGACGCGGTGGCGGCGCTCATCAAGATGCACAACTACCAGCTGTCCGAGTCCAACCACCTGCGAGTGTCCTTCTCCAAGTCTTCGATCTAAGTCCGCGCGACCGGAATATCACACAAGTGGGGCAGTCGCGTCACCGTCGCACAGTCTGCGACCGGCCTACCAACACTCCCAACAAACGGCATTTAAATCCTCCCAACATTAGGCCCCCCACACACTCCGCGACGGCGCGAGCCTCCATGACGCGACTGACCAACATCGTACCTCTCACACAAATCGAGAATTTCCCTCGACTGAAATTAAAATATATCTGTATTACGCTTACACGGATCACTAGATATTAAGTGCTATTCTATTTTCTTAATAAATACGTACGTTTACTGTTACTGTACATCTAATCTAAGATACTATCATCACAGTCAAACGCTGCTCTTATATCTACTGTATTTTCGATACGATTCTAAACGGACGTATTAACGTAGAGAGGAATTATATTTTGTGTGATATTCATTCCATATTTTAAATAAGTATATCAATTATTTTATTTTTATAAACTCGTAATATTTCCCGGTGATTACAATATATTGTTTCGTTATAATGAATTATCAGGATGGTATGTTTTGCAATTAGATTGCGCTAGTTACGTCTGCACTGGGCAACTCGCGTGTGTACCGATGGCTCGCAATGTCAAACATTGCTCGCTTGTTAATCCTCAGTACGGCAGGTTATATACCACCTTACAATTTTATATTCATCACATTATTAGCACATTGTTGAAATATCTCTTGGTCACATAATTAATTTGCAGTTATTACTATTAAATTGTATTTTATACATATATTTTATTGTCTATTTTAATATGCACAATTTACTATTATTGCATTTCTTTTTAAGTAAATATAGTTTTGTACGCATACACATTTTTTTCTTATTTTATTACTGGAATGTTATGTTTAGAAATGTGTATGTGTGTGCAATATTAGTTATAGACATAATTTTAATAATATATTTTAGATGTAACCGTGTTCTGTCACCGGTGGCCGGTGTCTTGCTTCCATTCTTGTTTCGTTGTTACGAGAATATTGTCTGTTCTTTACTTCATTCATAGTTATTGACGATTAGTTAGTGTAATCACAACTCTTATCGCTAAGCATCTAGTTGTATATCACTATTTAAACGTTATGTTCAGTGACATAATAGTGACATGATGCATTTATTTTGATGTTAATTTATATTAATGGTAGCTACAACATATATAAATGCTCGTGCATACGTTTCAATAAGTGGATAATTTTAGATAATTATTTATTTGTGAGCGGTGCGAGGCGCAGCGGTGTGGCCAACCTTCGCGAACATATATTTTAGAATAATTTTCACTATTGCTATGGATGCCACACTGGAGTGGAGTTACGGCGACGGTCTATCAAGTATTAGCCAGATCTGATTTTGCTCTACGACATATTTAATCAGCAGTATTTACACTAGGTCACAATAACTTCATGAAACAGTATTTTAGTTAATGAACTGTCCTTCTCGATGCTTCGTTTTGTATATAGACACACTCCCACTTCGATGTGTTAAGCTTCTCACACTTCGAACTTCGCTAAGCTCTCGATTGGATTTCACACATCTTTGCCTTCTTAAATTAATTAAAAAAATATGTCTAGTCCAATGCAAAAGAGATTAAGTTTGTGAATTAAGTGATTACGTTATCAAAATCTTATGAATTCGTCTCAAAATATTTACAAGTCTGGTAGGAAAGCTTTTGTAAAAAGATTGTATATGGTAACGAATTTGTTGGTAGAGGGAAGCCCGCGAGAGCCGCTACCGTTAGGACCAGTTTAAGTGTTCAGTTACACGTCCAGATTATGTGATTAGGCAAAGCATGCGTGAAACAGATACCTGAATATGACGAGTTAGAGGATACTGCCGCCACCGCGGGAACAGCGCCGCGAGCCGGCCGGCATGTTAATTAATATTGTAAGTCACTTATCAAACAATGCATTACATATCTCGACGATGCCACGGTCGGTATTCAATTAGGATAGAAAAAGGGAATGTATATTGTAGGATAAATAAAACGTAACGGTACGAGGTGTACGTAGATTGAATCACAAGAGTGACACACCCTACCTGCAGTACGTAGTCGCGTGGGCAGTAGCCCGGGAAGTGAATGCGCGTATACCACATCAGGCAGTCTTAACTATTCCATTACTTTGAACATATCCCATTGTCGAAAAATAGTCGCAAAAAAAAAGTAAAAAAATAAACTTTTATTTTAGAAAACATTTGTGAAGTTATAAAAAATCACATATTTACACTATTATGAAATGTATAATATATATCACGTAACATACATAAGAAATAAAGATAGAGCTTAGTAAGATGATTAAACTGAAAAAATATTAGATTGTCATTACGATGTAAGGTTTAATAGAAAAATTTAATCATACAATTGTATTAATCAGTACCTACCTATAATAAGAACGTAAAAGTAGTTATTTGGTTTAGATAATGTTAGGTGACCAGGGTGTGGTGATATTTTGCACGTTTTTGAAAATGTTTTTCTATACGGCGCAGGATTCTGTGCCTGTGTTTTGAAATGGTGAGGAGTGGTGGTCGAGTGACGTGAGAGCGGCGGTAATCGCATTTGTAATTTTAATAATAATTGTATTATTATTATTATGTATTTAAATTAAACAAGAATCACAAAGAGGAGATTACATATCTACTGTACTCAGCGTAGAACGCTACACACATGCCGCGGTTCCCTTCCGTCGACGGTTAGCTCGCAGCTCGCGTGTAGAACAGTTACTCAGTCGCTTGTGCTCAATACATTCGTAGACACGGTCGATTACTATTTACTGTGTGTGTAGCGTTTTCAGGCCTAAAATTTTCTCAATAACATTGGTATTGACTAATAGATAATTATAGGAATTTATGTGTTTAGAGAAGTATTTTAAATATCTAGATTTTAATGGTAATATTATTAAAAAATAAATAAATAGATCAGTGTTTAGGATGAGATGCCAAATTTAAAGTCAATACAGATTATTTTAGGTAAAAGGTAAAAGTAATCTTAACATTTATTGAAAAGTTGATGAAAATGTTACAGTTAAATTATATTTGAGAGTTTTATTAAGCGCAATATATGCAATTTTATTCATTGTAAGTGAACATTGTTTCAATTTGTTAGTTAAAGTTATGCGTTGAAAAATGATGTGAAAGTTGTTTTCGAATGTGTTAATTGATATCCATCGCGCGATGTGACTGATGTCGGCGCGGTCTTCACGTCATGCTATACTCTGCGTTATCGTGTACTTCGTATGTATCTCTTGCGTTCCATACATATCTCCGCATATCATACTGAATATGCTTATATTTTATTGCGCTTTATAATATTTATCTCTACTACATACATATATTAGCTGTATTTAGTATTTCATAATGATATGAATAAAGGCCAACATATCAATAAATAGAACCTTGGCTAAGGCGCATATATTATACTCTGTCATGCTCCTCGATATTCTGCTTAGATGTTGTCTGACTTCCTTCCACCTCAGCGGCGACCGCTCGATGGTTCATGTAACGTTCACGTGTCGTCGTCGTCTTCTTATTTTAATTTTAAGCCTTTTGTGTGGTTAATTTCACTCTTTATTTTTAATTTCATAATTAAACTATTATTATCATTGATACTTTTTGTTCTTTATTTTCAATCCTTTTCCTTTCTACCTACATCCCTTTTTATTTCAATTTCCATACCAATTGTCTACGAAACGACAGCGGGGCGGAGTAACAGCAAGACAACGTTTAGTTCACTCACTCACTGCCTTTATTCAGTTTTTTGTTATGATTTCATCCCTTTATTTCAGACCACCTGAAGAAGTTTCAAGAAACTATTTGTAAATAAAACTTATAAATGTTAAAGGGGATCAATATAATGAGATGATGTACATTAGTACACAATTGGTATTCTAGACATATTCGTACTTATAGAACTTAATTATTACTATCCTGGCGAAATCTACACTCGACTACATTTTAAAGTATATCTATTACGCTTCGGTATATATAAATAACTTGTGAATAAAAATTCTCTACCTTTTTTCAACTGAGTCTACTGACTTGAGAAAAAATATTTAGGCGAAATAAAAACACGTTGTTTAGTTGAATTGTAAATGGGAGTAAGGGACTTAAAATATTGCCAATGATAATTATGTTTTATATAATATTATCAAGTGGAATATTGTATTTCGCACAGGGTATAATGTGAATTAAAATTATAGCGCTGCCCGTGGCATTTGATCGCCCGTGGCGGTTATTTTGTGTCCGTGCTACGTCCCTTATTCCTACTGTGTGGAAAGAACTGACCCATCCCGTAATGAAACGTTATTAGCGAAATTATTGTGTGTCTGCCACTTTAAAACCGAGACCCGAGCAACAACAAGATAGAACAACCAACCAGTGACATTGTATTGAATGTATTTAAATTAATTGTTTCGAAAGCATTACCTACGTGCGGGAAAGTGGCAGCTACACTCATGTTAAATTAATCTGAGGATGTAAATATTATACACGACTATGTTAATAATTACAAATTAAATTAATAGGATCTATAGTAAAGATTAACATAATCATTACTTTAAGATTTACTAGTTAAATATCCTATCTTAATTTCAGTAGTCGCTCTAGTTAATTATATACCTACCTACCTAACTTATCGAGAACCCTTCTTAGGAAGTATTACTGTTACTACCTCCCTTGGTTTCCTCTTGATTTAATAATGTTTTAGTTGTTTCATTAAAAGAATTAAATAAAGGTGTGCAAATTAAAGGGTTGTGTGTAAAGTTAAAATAGTTAATAGATGTAAACAATCGTTCGAGTAACGTTTATCTCATCAGTTTCTTGAGAAGCACATCTAGTTTTGTTCACTATCGTAGTAAGACTTGCTGAAACAATTCGAACATGTCAATATTAATTAGTCTTAATTCAATATGCCAAAGACCAATCGTTGGGAAAAATAACAGGGATATAATAATATTTTTCCTTTCAACTTGTCTAATGTTTTATCTCTAAAATAAATACACGTTTAAAATCAAAATGGCAAGCTTTAACGAGCTATATTTCAAGATAAAACATATTTTGATGATTGTTTTTTGAAAATTAATTTTATGAAACGCGTACGGTCCGTCTGAGAGGCCGGTCGCTCACTAAACTACATTATGTAAAACAGTTATATGAATTATAAATATATACAACAATATTAATATCTAAGTGACTACCCTATTGAATTCTAGATTTATTCTTTGTGATTTTATAATAAAATATAGTTGAAAATGGAGTGTTTATTTTATTTATAATTCCCATCATCCTTCTGTAAAGAAGAGTAATCAAAGATAACAGTAATAACAGTCTGAAACTGCGAATACGTAGGTACTTGGACAGAAAATACACTATTTACTTCATGGCCTGAATTATCAACCAAAAGATAAACTAATGACGAATCACTGTTCTACAAGCACCCTCAACATACCTAGTTAAAGTACCTGCTACACGGTCGCCAACCGCGTCCCGACAGAGGTGACCTTGGTAGTTTACAGCCGTGTAGATGACTACCAAATTTGAAACAGCTCTGCCGTGCCGGTCGCCAACCAAGGTCACCTCTGTCGGGGACGCGGTTGGCAACCGTGTGGCATGCACTTTATAGTGGCAAAAGCAAAGTACCTACTCTATAGCTAACTACTCTGGGAAAGTAGTTGATGTTAGGTACCACATGGGTACCACTCCGTCTATTGACAATAATGTTGACACTACAAGGTAGGTAGATAATTATGTATGCATCATAAATTCATACTTGAGAAGAGAATCCCGAGTGAGTTACCTATCGTGTAGTGTAGGCACTTACCTAATTTAACAACTGCACATTCCACCGAGAATGGTATCGGTCTCTTGGAATGAAAGCTTCCTAACAGAGCTCATAATTCTTACCTACTTTCATAGGGAAAGATTTGCATTTTTGTAATGAATAAACTCAAAAATTACTGCGCCGATTTCAAAAATTCTTTCACCATTAGAAAGCTACAATCACCTTGAGTAACATAGGCTATAATATATAAAGATTACACGCGCGCGAAGCCGCTGGCTGCAGCTAGTTGAAAATAAAATAAAACCGGGCAAGTGGGACTCGAGATTCGGCAATGAGCACAGATGGACGGACGAACGAACGGCCGGACGGACAGACGAACAGACGGACGGACGAATTGACAGACAGGCACTGATAAGTTTTCCGTTTTCCAATTTTGGTACGGAACATAAAAAAAATAGTGTAGCTTTGAAAGGCGAAATGGCTAATATTATTAATACCTAGGGTGATAAAAACGATAGTAAAATGTACATGTAATTATTTTACTGTGAAATAGCTAAAAAAAGCTATACATACATAGATACCTATTTTTCTTGAGGTTGGTTAGGTTAGGTACCTACCTACTTAAATACGTACTTATCAAAATTACTGTAACTTACGGACGGACCTCTGTCCGTAAGTTACAGTAAGTAACATGGCGAAACTATAAGCTTTCCTTGCTTGTTTTACTATTTCATGAACGCTATCTAATAGAAAAGTTCAAACGGCAGCTTGCTAAGACCACGTGAACAAACACTCAGTCAATGATATTATATTAACAGATATGTTATACACTCACAAAACAACAGAAAAAAATGTTCCGTGCAGCAGCGGCTGCAAACATGGGCGTACCCAGGGCAGGCAGGGCAGGGGGGGGCAGCTGCCCCTCCCTGGAAATCTCGCAGAACATGTATGAATTCGCTTAATTACTAATCAAAGTGTAAACGGGGCCTTATGCTCTAATTTTTAAATAAACCGCGCAGTAGACACTGGCAAAATGCACAGTGCAATTGCCAAAAAACCGCGCGCGACGATGGCACACTACACTTGTTTGTGTAGTGTGTATGACAAAACTTTTTACAAAAAAAAACAACCGACTTCCAAAAAACCTTCATGAAACATTAGGTATCGAAGTCGAGAAGTCGGATGTTTTTTTTTTTGTAAAAAGATTTTATTTAGCTTGCTCTGTTCGTATGTGCTTCCGGTTACTCCTTTTGTCATCAGTTTTTCAAGCACTTCCTGGAATCCGATTGAGCTGAAACTTGGCATACTTATTCAACTACCGAGACATTTTGAAAAAATGATACCATGGAGCTGGTCTGATGATGGAGCCGGAAGTTGGGCATAGGAACTCCTCAATCAAACAAGGTAGCACCATCGTGTTTGGACTCGTTGGTTATGTATTGACAAGCGCTTTGACACTAGGTGATGTTCAGGGCCTGATGATGGAGCCGGAAGGTGGCCATGGGAAAACCTGTTTCGTTGGATTTGTGTAGGTGATAGAACAGATATTTAAATAAATCGCAATGCGAAAAACTAGAAAATAAAATATAGTATAAATCTTTTTAAAAACAAGCTTTTAATTAACTAAAAAGTACTAAATAAAACTGTCGTAAAAATAACTTTAATATTTTCTTAAAAGCTTGAGGCGTAAATGTCCAACAATAGGTAATACTAAAAATAAGAATAACAAATAATAATTCTTATGGGAAAGCCTTATCGCCATCCTAGTTATTTTGGATACCTAACTCGTAAATAATAAGCATTAAAAATGTGTAAGGTTTATGTGAGTATAGGTAGATATAAAGGATCCTTTGGATACCTATAATAAAAAGAAACTTCTTTGGTTTTCCTACAGTAGTTTTGAAGTTGCACACTACACCAATTTGGCATTTTAAATAAAAAACTAAACTTCCCGTCGTACGTATCGCTGCCGCTGGCACACGGACGGCATACCCCTGCACTTTAGCCTCTCACAGAGCTGGCTCAAACTGGTTTTTCTTCTAGCGGGCTTGTCCGTGACAGGCCACATACGGGAACACTACTACACGCACAGCGATGTCGCTGTGCGTGTAGTAGTGTTCCCGCTCGAGCACCCGGATCTAGGGGAGGGCAAGCCGGGGTCTATGCCCCGGGCGGCAAGTTCAGAGGGCGGAAAAATTCACACTTTACAGACGAATGGACAACTATCATCATTTACTTAACTTTGACCACAGAATAAATAGTAGCACAAGTACAGAAATTTCACTCTTGTTTTACTGTGGCCATGACTGATACCTAGGGGCTTAGGTATGTACTCTACGCTTCCTACTACATCCGCAAGCTATGAGCGAAGTTTTAGCAAACTAAAACTAATTATAAATTATTTGCGATCTTTTATGAGGCAGGAATGCATATCGAGTCTTTGCAATAGCGATAGAAAATCGAATTGAACAAGAGCAAAATTATGACAAAGCCATAGATTTATTTGCAGAACAAAAAGCTTGAAGAGTAAAATTGTAATTTCAATTCAATTCACAAATGCAATATTTGATTTTTATTTTAAATCCTATCCTGTTTTGTTTATAAAATATATATCCTACAGTGTAGGATATATTATTTGAACGTGTATTTACTGTAGGAGGTACACATTCATGTCTAGACAGGGTCTAAGGGTAAACACCGTTGTCACTCAAACCATGGGGAGTTGTCTTAAATAAAAAAATAAATGACCGAGTAACAACAAAAAAAAAGTTATTTTCATTAAAAGATTTTAAAAAGTTTCCATCCGACACCGTGCTCGCTAGCGAAATTGCTGAATGACTGAGGGAGGGGTCGCGCTCGCAGCCGGTCAGGTCACGTCTCACGCCCCCCACCCGTGTTGAGACGCAAGTTCGTTGCCTTAGAGCATAGGGTGAAAGGCTAATAGTATAAAATAGTCTTGTGGTAACATGTAATTAAAATTAAAACGTTGTAATTTTCCATTGATTTTACGTTCTATAAATGACACCAACCACTGGTTTCAAGGATAACGGTGTTTACCCTAACACCCTGTTTATCTGTAAATAAATAGGCTTAAATAAATTATAAAGATAGGTAAAAATAAATATAAGTGGGCGGGGGCGGCATTTTATCAGATTTTGCCCCGCCTAAAAAAAATTGAAGATCCGGGGCTGCGCGCGAGACGTTATTATGAAGCTTACAGTCTGCTCCTTATAGTCTTGTGCTCTTGACACTAAATGCTAACTTCTTGGAACCCATTAGAAGTCATCTATAAGTACTTATAATAACACGATTAATGATAGCTAATAAAGTACCAAAACAATCGACCCCACCCACTATTGAAAAAAAATCATACCTAGACATAAATAAGTCTATGATTTTTTTCAAAAGTGGGTAGTTCGTTGTTTACTAATAACTTAGAGTACCTATGCCTTTAAAATCTAGATGGCACTTTTGCTTAGAAATATTTTTCGAGATCGCTACGCTCGCTCTTGTGTCCTACATTCTCTTAATTCTCAAACTTTCTGCATAAGTCGATAAACTTACTTCTATTTTTAACCGACTTCTTCAAAAAGGAGGATCTTCTTCTTCTCAATTCGTGTGTATGTTTTTTTTTTTTTGTTTTTTGTGTGTATGTTACCCGATTACTCCGCCAATTATGAATCGATTTTGATGATTCTTTTTTTGTTTGGTAGCTCATGCAAAGTCAAAGTCAAAGTCAATAATTTAATTCAAATAGGCACATAATATGGCACTTTTGAACGTCAAACAAAGAAATAGAATTGATACTAGTTGCCCCTTCCAAAAGGTAGTTTTCGTATGGAGAAGAATGGGCAAGAAACTCCACCGTTACTCTTTTAAAAATGTTTTACAATATTTTGTATACATGAATTATATAATTATATGTGAAGACGATGCACCTACAATAAGATTACTGTACCACAAAAGGTAAAAAGAATTATAAATGGAGCAATAATGAATAAATTAATTACCAGATACATGGTGCTCACATATTCACAAAGATTGTAAAAGTATACGATATTACAATAGTCCTAACATTGTTACAAGTAGTACATACAAATAATAAATAAAAAAATAAAAAATAAAAAATTAGCTATCAGTTTGATTTTGTCCAGACACTAAATCGTCCTATGGAGCAAGACCAGCATGTTTCCAAGCATTCTTATCTTGAATATAATCCTCTAATTTGTAATAAGCTTATTTACAAAGTGTACTTTTTATATGAGTTTTAAATTTTCTTTCATTTAATTGCAATATATCACAAGGTATTTTGTTATAGCATTTAACGCAGTACCCCATAAAAGATGTTGTACTTTAGCTAATCTGAAAAATGGTTGATCTATTTTATCTTTATTTCTAGTATTAAAATTATGTCTATCACTTATTTTATTAAAAATGCTTCAGAGGTGGTCCCATATAAATTTTATTAATTTTGCTTGCGTAGTTTTTGAGTTAGCTTCAATAATTACGTATTTTCCCCGCTTTGCGTACGTTGATGACATCAAATGACATGTTAATTGACTCCGTCACATAGCAGACAACCACAACTAAAAAGTGAAAAATAAAAACTTTATACAAAAAAAGAAACAACCGACTTCCAAAAAGAAACACAAAAAAAAGTGAAAAATAACTTTAATTTCGGAAGTCGGTGGCAAAAAACGAAAATTGAAAAGCAAAGACACCGACTTCCGAAATTAAAGTTATTTTTCACTTTTTTTAGTGATTTTTTGGAAGTCGGTTGTTTTCTTTTTGTAAAAAGTTTTTTTGTATGAACGGTCAACCGTCAAAGAGATTTGAACGTAGACAAAGTGGCGTTCTATCAGCGATAACGATGATGGAAAAGGCAAAAATGTATAGGACTGACATAATATGCTATCGAAAAGCTTATGTCAATCCTGTTGAAAGTCGTTGTATACGAAACGCTTTCGAAGCGATTGTCACTTGTTTAGGCCCTCCCGATGCTAAAAATTTCGTGCTCGCTTCCTATGTTCTCTATAGCGGCCCCATTACGCTAAAGTGGCCATGTCCCTGATTTTGGTTATGATTGCAAAGAGCGGGAAGACAGAAACAAGGCTTTATTGAAATTGATAATAACTGAACTCTTCATCAATTTGAGTTCAGACTTATAATGTCTAAGATCGTAAAAAATTTTTTTTTTGTTCTCTGTTGCGGCCCCATTACGCTAAAGTGGCCATGTCCCTGTCATGATTGCAAAGTGGTGGGAAGACAGAAACACGGTTTTATTGAAATTGATAATAACTAAACTCTTCATCAATTTGAGTTCAGACTTATAATGTCTAAGATCGTAAAATCATTTTTTTTTTTCTAGATTTTCCGCTAAATTGACAATACCCTCTGAAATACTTTATTTCTTCTAAAAAAAGTTGGCAACCCCCCCTGAAATGTGTTTTATTGGGTTCTTGGCTACGGCACTGTTTTAGGCGTATTGTCTGAGTGAGTTCGAATACGTTGGTTTCGTAACTGGTTAGCTGAAGCAAAATCCTGCAGATTTCATAAAATGACTTTGATGGACACTAACCTTTGAAGTAGTGCCATTTATATGATGCTCCTAAATCAGCAAGTGTGTGCATGAGATGATTTTGTCAAAGTTTCATTTCTAACCAATGACTGTAATGTCAACCGACGAGAAGACAATTTCAACATGTCAATTGTCAATGTCATTACGGGAAAATAGTATACAATACAGACAGCGGATGTCACCGGGATCTGTACATGGGATTATTGAAGAAAAATAATATAAATCAAAATAATTAAACGAACTAAACTACGCGTAAACCTTTATTAACAAGAAAACTTGTGATTTTGGTGATCTAATGGTCAAAATCTGTCCTTCACAATGTTTCGGACAGTGCTGAGATTATCTCCTTCTTTTGGGATTTCTATTTTCAGTCACGCTACTGGTCTATATGACCAGGATTTACTCAATCGACCTGATATTACTCCTCCTCGAACTGGTTGGGAGCGAGTGAAATTAATGTATACTGGAAGGTAAGTGATCAAACACTGAAAATCCAAGATTTAACCTTCCTGATACAGTGATGTTTTTCTGAGGGATATTAGCAATAGTTAAGTAATACATAACTGAAATTGCGTATTTCACTACCTAAGACGACCCACTGACCATAGTTCTCAAACATTATTAAAGTTAGAAGCCCTACAGAATCTGTTATCTTGCAAAACCAAAGCCTCTAACCTCTTTTACTAACATTTTAATGAATCATGGAATAAAAACCGAAAGTCATAAGTACATATTTTACTTAATTTCAGTGATCATGAAGAAGTGTCTGAAGAACTGAACACAGTTCTGCAGTCATCATTATGTGGGGCCTTCATCGGTGCTTGTATGGGAGGATTTGTTAGCTCTCGGGTGGCTTATTTGAATTTTATAGAAAATAATCAAGCAACTATATTTAAATCTACTGCTGAGGCTAAGGTACTGCCTAAATTATTAATTATATCACATATAGTAGTTTTTTTCATGCATTTGGCTTTTTAAAGCTGTTTCTGAAGAAATTAATGAAATAGCACCTCTTTGTTTTTCAATCAAATGTATTTTCCCTATTTTGAGTACATAATACATGAAAATAATGTTTGATTCCAGAAAAGATTACAAGATTATGTGACAGTAGCCTTTGCAAAGGGAGCTTATAAGTGGGGCTGGAGATTGTGCTTCTTCACAGGAATATTTAGGTAATTAAATTATCAAGTAACTTTATGATAGTTAATTTATTCAGGCGTGACTTTGCGGAAATCCATTATAAAATACAATAGACGCTGATATATATAGTAACCTATTCCACTTGACTATTCTTCAAGAGTCATAAAAACCCTGTAAGAAATCGACACGTGTTTCACCTCTCAACGAGGCATCTTCAGGATGACGATTGACCAATTGCAAACCAGAACGCGACGTGTTACCACACCGAGCGCTAGATATATCTGAAAATCGTGTCTGTTGTTTTTCAGATATATAGAAAACCAACTTATACAGACGTCACGATTCCTGCGTCATCTTGTCATTCAATTCAGCATAAATTAGCAGCTTATCATAGTTTCACTCATAGATTGATGTCAGTACCACTATCCCAAGATAATTATAACAGAGAACTAACCATTATTTATCATATAGCTGAGAGCAACAGTTACAGTAGGAAACTGGTTAATGATTTGATACAAATAAAACGCCGTATAAAGCGCTGGACGCACTCTGCGTCCAGCGCTCGGTGTGGTAACACGTCGCGTTCTGGTTTGCAATTGGTCAATCGTCATCCTGAAGATGCCTCGTTGAGAGGTGAAAAACGTGTCGATTTCTTACAGGGTTTTTATGACTCTTGAAGAATAGTCAAGCGGAATACGTTACTAAATATATCAGCGTCTATTGTATTTTTTTTTAGGTAACTTTATGGAAATAATAATACACATTTTACTTACTTAGTTCCACATCGTAGGGGCGATTCTCGTATTTTTAGAAACATTTGCATTCCAATCTTAGTCACAATCTGAAAAAATCTCTAATTTTCCTATATTTTTGACAAGATTTTGATGTTGGTGTTGCTGAGATGAGATTGCGACTAGATTATGAACTCTTTCATCAGTACCCTAAGGCCGGGACGTAACCAAAATTGCCTGTCTTCAATTTGATTTTTCATAAAATTGATAAGACTTAGGTATAAAATAAAAATAGTATGAGTAACTACATGATATTTCCAAACTTTTTGTGTAACAGAAACACAAAATATTAAAATTTTCTCGATAAAAAAATATCACGAAGTTACCTCTAATTTTCACGTATTTTCGATTTGTACTTAAAATGCTAATGCCTATTATGATAAAAATTAGATGATTATATGTATTAAAACAAGGCAAAAAAAATTGTGTAGGCTTTTTATTTTATTCCTTTTATTTTTGGTTTTATTACGAATCAAAGCTTGTAGGACTTACGACGTTCTTAGTTCGTGGAAGAAGCCATCTTCCGTCGCACATTACGGGAACTTCAAGCATATTTTTGTTTCACAAATCAGTCGGCGTAGCTCTGTTGAGACGAGAGGACTGCGCTCAAATTTTTAGCTGCGCTGAGATATTATTTATTTTCGTAAATAATATTTTCGTAATTTATCACATTCCACAAAAGAAACTGAGACATAGAAAACATGAAATAAACACTAAAACCACTTCCAAAACGAATATTACAAGTGTTATTGATTGATAAATAAATAAATACCGAGTCTAAATAAACATATAAAATTCAATGTTGATATTTGAAAACTCAAGATGACATACATTTTATTTGACAGATTTTTGACTGATATAGTAGCACGGAGTATAGAAAGAAGTAGGTACAACTAGCGCCATTGCTCTGTATTGCGGTGAATTTTCTTGCGGAGAAAATTTACAACATAGCCAACGAGCCCATTCTACGTTCATTTGAAAATTCGTACTGGAGATTAAATCTTATTGCGATTTACTCAGGATCCAAATTCGATTACTCCCACTTTTTTTGACAAACTTCTTGTAAGGTGACCCTTAGACGAACAATTGGAGCGACTGACCTAAATAAAACTTGTTTAGAATAATACCTTTATTCTTCGGTTATTGGTATAACGAACGAACTCGAACAGATTACGTATGACTCCGGATTTTTAATTGGTCTGTCCGTGATGTCTTGTTTATATCTCTTTATTTGACTTTTTTGTCGTAGTTGGGTTTTAGTTTTTACCTGACTACGGCGAAGCAAAAAGGAGGGTTATGATTTTGACCGGTTTCTATGTATTTATCTATGTCTGTTCCCTCATATTATCTTCTAAAATACTCATCACAATTTGACAAATGAGGTATCGTTGCAAGCTTCTTGATCGTCCGCTGGTCATCGGCTATATGAAGACCAAAGCACAATCAGTCACACACACACACATACACTCATACACACACAATCCTACAACACACTCACGTACACACAAAACACAACAAACACACAAACATGCATAAACCACTCACGAGCAAGCATGCATGCACTAAATTTATATTGTTTTAATTTTATTGCATAAATTGTTAAGTTTAAAAAAAAACGGGTGAAGACACTGGCTCCTGTAACACAGGTTCCACCTAGCTCAGGAGTCAGGGCTTCAAATGAGAATGTAACACCTTTTTATGTCAATAAAACATTTTTTATTATTTTATTTTTATTTACATTAAATTGAAAATGGCGCCCTCTAGGTGACATATCATGAACAACAAAAAATATTTTTTAATCATACCATGTTGGGTATCAAATGAAAGGTTTTAATTAGCACATTTCAAAAAATTATATTATAACCCCAAAAAAAAGCAGCGACAATCAAGACGTATACTGTTATATGTTTATGTTACCGCGTGGGATGATAAGTGCCGCTTCACGCGCCGCCGCACCGTAAACAGAAAAAACGTCAGACGCGCCGCGTGACGCCACACTGCACGCGACGCGCCACGCCCCGCGTCTCCGTAAATGAGGCCTAAAGTTATAATGCAACTTGGCATGTTTTCAAAGCTACAATTTCAACAGTTAAAAAGAGGGACCATACTAAACTTTCTACTAAGGGACTAGTTATAACAAGCGCCCGAGACGCGCATTTTGTACGCTGCGTTTCGGGCGCTCAATAAAATTGTATGAAATCCTATGTAACGAATTTTATCAAGCGCTGCAGTCTAAGCGAGCGCCCATGCCGGGCGCCGTTAGGCCTGCACATGTCGCAACTTGCCACTCTCAACTTGCATCTCCTTTGGCGATTTACAAATAAGACTGGGAGAAGGTATGCCGCGGGCATCGCTTCATCGAGAATTGCTGCTGTGTGCGCCGCCGTGATGAAACACCGCGTGTGCGCGCGGGATTTTACACGCGTTTGTTTGAAATGGAGCGTTTTTCAAAAAACGCTCCATTTCAAACAAACGCGTGTAAAATCGCGTCTCCGTAAACGCACTCATACAACGCCATATGTTTGAATTCAGTGCGGGCCGCGCCGCCCAAAGCCACGCGCGACTCCTCGCGTCTCCGTAAATGGAGCCTAACCGTGCCCTTGACGCTTGGACGCGAGTTCCTTTTTCACTATTTTTCCTTGTCATTTTCTCCGCATTAGTAATAAACTTAAAAGAAACACGGTTCAAAAGTTACAACAAAATGTGGAAATCTTTTTGCGTTTGACGAGCGTCCAAAACGCGCCGGGCGCGCGCCCGAAACACAGCGCCGGTACTGAGCGCGTACCTCGGGCCTTTGTTATAATTAGTCCCTTTGGTACTTTGGCACCCATTTACATAGATGAATAGATGTCAATTCTTTTAGTGGTGAAGCAAACAATCCTTCATTTATTTCTTTTGTACAGAACTCGGCCTCTTTTTCACATGTTTCAAATGTTTTCGAAGGGGATTGTTCGCGTTTGGCGCAGGAAAGGTTTTCATGACACATGCCATATTCGTTGCACAATACAGTGCAAAATTCATTATACGAATATTATTTTTTACTTGGGTATCACTTTGCACGATCCTCCAAAGAGAGAAATCCACGATATAGCATTATATTTATTACTTGGTAACATAGTTTTCCAC
The DNA here is from genome assembly GCA_947363905.1 of Lithophane semibrunnea. NCBI lineage: Eukaryota > Metazoa > Arthropoda > Insecta > Lepidoptera > Noctuidae > Lithophane > Lithophane semibrunnea. The sequence goes on from OX376190.1 coordinate 7,308,411, forward strand.
AAAGACGTCATTAGGTACAAATTGTACAAGGTCCTAAATAAAATTTGGTAACATTTAAATTTGAACTTTTTCACGTCAACATTGAGTTTCTAGTTCCAAAACATGAACATGATCCATAGTTCTGAATTCAAGCTTAGCGTATCGTATAAGCAAAATAAACTACAGAAGATTGAAATTCGAATTCTATAAACGCCAGACGAAAAGTTTCTGCTGGCGGGAAGGCATTGTGTTTTGTTTTCGTCGTGTTTAATGAGAGGGGTAGGTAAGGGTTGCGCGGGTGAAATATGATTTTTTGCTGTCAATACACGCCCCCTTAAGGTATTTGTAAATTTATCAACAAGTAAAAACCTGCAGGTTAGGAAGTTCTAATTACATAACATAATCAGCCCATAATGTTCCCTTACTGGGACACAGGCCTCCTCTTGATGTGAGGGCCCAGGCCCAGTCTGGTTTAAGTTCTAATTATTGATATCAAAATAATTGCAGGTGGAAAGTTCTGCTATGAAACTTGCAGACATTTAAGGCTTAAATAATCATAATCTACTAATGAATGTACTACTTCCATTGATTTTAATTGAATACTCATTTATTCCAGTTTAACTTCAACAACAGTGTCAGTGTACAGAGGAGACACATCTTTAATTGAATATGTATCAGCGGGAGCTCTCACAGGCGCGTTATACAAGATTGATATGGGACTAGCAGCTATATTAGTTGGTGCTGGATTAGGTATGAAATTTCGTGCAACATTTTTTTTAAAGAAAATCTTTTTTTGCCTATATGGTCGCTCTAGCAAGCAAGTTGCATAACCCTAGAAAAACATAATTCTGGAAGTTGGGCTTAAAAATCTATAAATTATATCATACATACACTCTTAGAATTTAAAAAACATGAAATTCTACCTACCCTGCTTCCCTGTCTCTCAAAGGTGGTCATATCTGTGTGACCTCTTTCCTAGTGTGACATATTATAATCATGCGACTTTAAATTAACCCTTATAACAATATTAAAACCTACTAAAACATACTTGTAAGATTTGAAGTTAGTAGTAGATGGTTAATACTTTACATTTATGCATTATGACGTCACCTCCCTACCCCTTAATGTATGGCGTAGTTTATAACTGGGGCCCTTGTCTTTATTTATTCAGCAGTTTATCTGGATATCAAGTTTCACCAGTATCTTATTATTCATGTACATTTGAGACACTATGTTTTATTTTTGCAGGAACTGTATTAAGTACTGCTGCTGGTCTGTTGATTATAGGAATATTAAAAATCACTGGTTTCAATATGGCTGATATTAGGAAAGCTTTATATAAGTTGAAAGAAGCTAGGTAAGTTTATTACTGAAAATATTCTTATAAATTAGAGATTAAAAAGGAAAATATTTATTTATCACAAACTTTTTTAAATAAAAGAGCCAATTTATTCATTTCTGGCCTTTTGTCAAGGTTGGTCGCAGTAACTAAGCTAAGATAACCCAACCAAATGTGTTATATTAGGTTAGAACTGTGGCCAACACTGCGCGAGCTGAGCGAGCGAAGCAGTGCCGCGGCCGGCGACCGCTATATCTAATTGTTGCAGTTGCTTTGGTATTTTTAGGACCCTAAAATAAGAATTATAGGAGGTTGAAAAACATAATAATATTTGCATTTCCTTTTATTTACAGAGAGGATCAATTCAACCAAGCATTAGAAAAATCAGCAACAATCAAGAATGACAAACTCACAGAACACCACAAAAAGCTAGTTTTAGAAGAGGGGGAGAAAAAGATAGACGATATTAAATAGCTTGTATACCACATCCTATTTTATTAGTTCAGGCTGTTTTAAGGGGGCAATCGAGTTAGGGTCATCTCAGACCGCAACGTGAAGCGACGCGAACTTATTTTCTTCACGAAAAGGTATAATTTCAGTGAGAGTGTTGACACGCGTCAAAGTACGCTGAGATGCGCGGTGCTGCGCAGCGCGTGTACCTTATTGTGTAGTAAATAAATTCGATATTGTATCGGATCATAAAAAAGTGCGCCTAGCTTCGCGTCTCGATTTGAACTGACCCTTAGCACAGATATTATAATACTACGTACAGATACCCAATCCCATACAAAGAAATGACACCACCCTAAGTCTGGCTATTGAGCTGGCTATTTTTTTAACAGATGGCAGCATCAGCGACTCACTAATTGCCAGAGACTGTAGTTTTTTTAACGCCATCTAGAAGTCTTGCCTAGATACTACGCAAGACTCCTAGATGTTTTTCTTCCTTTTTTACGTTTTTTCTTCCTAGGTGTTCAATTTTTATATTTCTACGTAAAGTAATAGATAAAAATAAAAAAAATTGTTTAATTTTCCGAGATTTATGAGTGTAAATACATAAATCAGCATTAAACAAAGATGTTTTGATTTTTACTGATATTACCTCAGCCAAAATTTGTCGTATAACGCTTTTTAGTGATTGTTAATTTCATAAATTGTTACTTATGCTGCCATCTATGATTTTTTTTCAAGACTAATTATAATTTGTTCGAGTTGAGACCCCATGCCCTTAGTGATAAAAACACTACGAATAGCATAAAGTAATCTATCAAGCATTGATTAATGAGACTCAATTAATAAAATAATAGCAGATAATGTTCATAATTTGTATAATATCAGCGAATGTGATCATCAAGTGTTACACACACGAATATGAATATTATCAACATAAAAAGGTCGTGTGAAACAATTTACCTAGTAAAAGCTAAGTGCAGACTGTGAGTCTCAAGATAAAAGTGTCTTTGAAAGATCAACTAAAGGAAACTAGGGTATTTTCGGAATCGGTGAAACAGCGATTCGAAAGAGTCAAAGCAAGGTATGAAAAGCTGTACGCACGCTGTCTCGAAAAGGTATACATATTATCCTCCATGCGAGTTTCTCTCTCTTTCTGTTATACAGTGTGGAGACGACAATACAACAATACATGAAAACACTGGCAACACTAATGCATAAGAGTATTATGGAACTATCAAATAAATCGTAACATCGAAATTAAAAAAGTCATTTTTTCAAACAAACTAAATAGTAGTGATGGGCCGACTAATGGGGTTTGCCGATCTTTGACTAGCTATCGTAACTAAACTATTGGATATATTTGATTAATTTTTTGTATGTAGACCGAGAACGTCATTCGATATACGGAGTTTTATTTTTTGTCGTATTGTCGTCTCGACCTTGTATACGAGTGTGTGTGTGCGTGCGTGTATCGCGTAGAACTTCATTCCTGACGGGAATCGGGGCGACCGTAACCCTAAGGCAAACTAGGTACGTGCCTAGGGGCGCCAGGATCAAAGGGGCGCGCGGAATATATTTATGAAAAAAAAAAAAAAAATTAATTGTTTATGTAAGTATGCACCTACTTACACAATGTAAAAGATTATGGTTGTGTTTTTTTTTTTAATATATTGCCGCTAGAGTGCGTCGATGAGTTGCTTGCCTAGGGCGCTCTCGACATTTAATCCGCCACTGGCGACCGCCCACTTTCTATTTACTCGGTTGCGGCGGAGCCCAAACGAATAGTAATTGTAGGGATGTAACGAATCCGATTCCAATGCCGATTATAGTATATTATATAAAATGTTTTGTTCATAATGTTCATATTAGTATGAAACACTTTTGATAATGATTCGCTTATACAAATAATATAGGTAGATTTTTTTCTTTTATTTGGACTAGGACTGGAACTAATAAAGTAAAATCATAAGGGTTTTTAATATCGTGCGGATTTCATCACGCATGCGGGATTGCCCCTCATGCAGAAAATTTCACACAGCTTGAAACACGCTAGCCTACGATCTAGTTTTCTGCGGGCTACTATGTGTTGTGGTTGTGTTCAATGGTCGATAAACCCCGTGCGGGGCAATCCCGCATGCGTGATGAAATCCACACGATATAAAAAACACCCTAAGAAAATTGCTATGAAGCTTTTATTTATTATATTTTATACTGTACAGTGTAAAATAAAGTATATTTTAATGTAAATAAAGTAGATAAAGAAAATAAAGGCAATATTTATAACTTGGTTTTTTATTAATAGACGAAGGAATTATGGCCACGTATTAATCAAGTCTTCTACATGCTGAACTAAATTCACTTACAGAAGAGTTATAACTTATTACTTTACACATACCCTAAGGGCTAGGCAGGGGTGTAACTATAGCAACGCCTACATTTCGTCAGTTATATTTAAGTCCCATGTAATAAGGTCGAGCCTATTGCCATCAAACAGGCACAATCCATAGTCCGGGGTGCTACTTAGAAATTCCTGAAGGAAACACCCAATGACACTGCCTAACCTGGGAATAGAACCGAGGACCTCATGGTTAGCAGTAGATCTTGTGACCATTAGACCAACGCGGCACTCTTTAAGCACTAAGGCAGTATAGTTTCTTTTAAAACTCCATGTGACACAGACAAGAGGTTCAGATTTGCAAGTTTTCTAGACAACAGCATTTGGCTTGTTACCAAAATAAGAGTCAAAGTTATATTAAAAGCATTTTATTGTTATATAGACATTGCACAATACAGATGTGGTCGAACCGATTTACAAAAATATATGAAATATATATATACATATATATTAATATTATACAAACTTCATAATTATTGTATTTGTGCATCAATTTCAGAATAAAAACAAATTATTTTCGCTTAATTTTAAATACGAAAGGTAAAAAATGCTAAGACTTATAATATGTATTTATTGAAACGAGATTACAAAGAACGCTTAGATTTAATATTATAAGTTACAAAACTTTAAAAATGGCAAGATCTAACTAATAAATAGATTGAGCTATATATGCGTTCATATTATAATATTCAAAACTCGATTTTAAAATAAGTCCTTGCAAAATTTTAAGAAAAATACAATAGAATATTCATTTCAAATGCAAAAATATACATAAAAGAAGTCTTTGGACCCTAGTTGCGTAACGCATTATCAATCACAATCCGTTTCATTTTGACAGTTCAACAAACTTCATTGCGTTATTTACGTTATTGGGCAGACAAATTTTTCGAAAAAATGGAGCAATGGGTTAGCAATATCCTTCAAAATGATTTAGATTATCATTGATTGTGTGTTACGCAATTAGGGTGGTTATGACTGTTCTAATACTTTTTACATCGATTATAAAATTGGTTTGAAGAAAGTTATGTATGTCACCGCACATAATTTTCCTTGCAACAATTTTTTTTATAAATTTCGAATTTTACAAAAATACTTGTACAGCTAAATGACTCAAATACTATAGAAATTTAAATCTAAAATGAGTAAAATGCACTAACAGTGGCATAAAGCTTCATGAATATACAGCCACTGACTATTTTCATTATTATATTTTATTCACGTCACTTTCTCCGGCAACATATTCATTTTTGATTTAAAAAAAAAATAACGCGGTTCTTATTATGCAACATCATGCCATTTCGCACCTCTATAATTTCATTGTTGACTAATTCGTTTCTTTTACTGATAATTATGTAATGTAATAATACTTTAATTTTCAATATACTTAAATACATAACGTACTAAATTGTTTTAAACATTTTTAGAGTATACAATTTATACTTTAGTAAATAAACTTCATCACTGAAAAGTTAATTTTGATTTAGAATTCCTTTCACTAAAATCGATGTTTTAAACATTTTTGTGAATTACTGTTATCATTTTGTATGTTATTTATTGCACACTGACCTACCAGTCTTCATTTATTTTCTATACTTTATTGTTTCAATATCTTTTTAATATAGATGGGTAACTATATAAGCAGTTATATTTCAGCGGCATGTACCTACAATTCAGAAGTAAGTGTTCAAATCACGTGGCTTTATTCCTTGAAACTAATTGAAATCATTGTAACATACAGTTGTCATAGTAAAATACATTTCAATTTTAAAACTTTTTAAAGATCATTTATTTAAGTTTCCATACTGTTGAAGAATATCGGCTTTGTTGAAGTTCTTTACTAGTTAAATTAGGAGAGTATTTTCAATAACAATTCCTACTGAAACCCGTACAGTCACGAGCACTAATATGTATACACTTAGCAACTTTTAAAAGTGATTTTCTCCTACTGTATTGATTGTAACTTTATGATATTACGAATATAGTATTTTGGAACCCTTATTATTATGAAAAAATTATCATCTCAAAGTTACAATTTTAATTCCACGAGAAAATCGTTATTGAATTTTGCTGAGTGTATACATATTTTTGCTCGTGACTGTACATTTTGTGAAATTAGCCACAGCAACAATTCTTGACTGCGTTATAGAAATACATGCATACAAAAAACTCACGTTTGGACGAAGGGAAAGGACTAAGTATATGAGCATTTGGCATTCTGTAATTTCTGCCTAACCTATTGCGCAAAAGGCGTCGGGTATAGCCAGCCTCGTAATTACTTTACCACCCAAAGTTGAATGTGAATGTCATAAAACGTCAAGTTTAATTTTTGCTAAACAACCGGTAAAAAACTTTGTTAAATACCAATTAGATAATTGGTTGCGCACGCGCTCTGGTCAGTTGTTTACCGGTCAATGTGAGAGTTGGTTATTTACAGGTATGAGGAACAGGGTGTAAAGTTCACTCATCCTCTATAGAAAAGGGAGGATCCTCCGGCCAGACGGGTGTCGTGTCTGACGGGCAACTGCCCAACGATTGATGTTGGAATCTTGTATATATGTTCATCGCGCGGTAAACTCTAATTGCGCGATGCAGGATTTATGTGACGTCAGGAGTTTTGCGTGACGTCAGGTCTTTGATGCGTAGTTCGCATGTAGCGATGTAGATGCCGCCAGAGTTTTAGCGCTACAAGGTCTTTTGGCGCGTAGCCAAAATCGGAACTTCACAACCGATCTTTAATGCGGTGTGTCAGCAGACCATGGCCATGGCCCACCTTTCATCTTGTGCCACATGTACACCTTTCATCTTGACGAATATGTCTGCCTCAGCTAAGGCTATTAGCGTTGCCGAGTTCTGGGTCAAACAGGAAATTTAAATTATATTATATAAATATTTAATATCGACACGCAAAACGAAGAACGTTACCGTCCTTGTAGCAGTGTAGTTTCAAACTTAGTGAAGTAGTTTAACTTTACAGGGTGGTGGTACAACGGTGGTACAACGCATTACAGTTCGGTCGTCGAGAGAATGCGTTTTGACACCTGCAAGTTTCATACTAACGAATGTGATTTGCGAATTTGATCCTTATTACTACTAGAAATTGCCCAACTGACAGGTGTCACGCACGCATTCTTTCGACTGCTGAACCTAAACGACTAAACCTAGTACGTAGAAAAATACTATCTCCATTTAAATTCTTATTAGCCACGTGATTAGTGAAACATCTACCGTACTTATTATAATTACTGCGAACTCTGTGACTTGGTGATTCGTTTCGCGCCCCTGTTAGGTGGACCCTTGGGCTTGGCGAAGGCGGGACGGTGCAGATTCCTCTTGGGATGAATCTCGTCGTATAAGAACTCTTCAGTCAGCTCCTTGCCGTCGTCGATTTCTAGCTGCAAGGAAAATAAATCTATAATTATACTCGCTTTTCGGAATATTTACGTTCAAAATACACTAGCTGCTGCCTGCGGTTTCACCCGCGTGGATTTTAATTATCTTTCTAAAATAAAAGTAGCCATCTGCCAGATCCAGCCGTTTCTGAGATTAGCCGGCGGAACAAACAGACAGACAGACAAAAATGTAAAACATTGTTATGTTAAAGATAGCTAGTTAACTTAGTTAAAGCACAGGAATCTCGATGTATTGACATGTCGGCACATCTCTTATGCATTAGTATTGCCAGTGTTTTCATTTAATTTTATCGTCATATTGTTTAAAACCACATTGTAAAAACATAAAAAAAAACCTCTGTGTATGTGTTAAATAATAAAAGAAAGCAAACAAATAAAAACTCATCAAGGCGTGCAAATCTTAATTAGCTGTCAAATCAACTATAGGTTGATTAGAAGTAAGTACTCTACAGCATTACTCGTATGTGCCCAAATAAACGAGCAAATAAGATACTAGTGACCTAGTGTTCCGAGTACAATATTTTTGCCTTTACCAGCAGAAAGAGGCAACAAATGCTTGTTAAATTTGTTAGTAAGACGCAGAGGTGCCCGCATACCTGCGTTACTGCGACAAGAGGTAGCTCACAGCCGCCGTGCGCGCACCCCGCGGCATACTGCCGTTCTACGAACTATGTAACTTTTTTTTATTACGGATAAAAATAGTCATAATCATAACACAGTGACCAAAAAAAATAAAAATACCGTCTCTAGGAGACATCTAATAATTCCTATTTTATTTTAGCATAAGCATAATCAGCCTATAATGTGCCCGCGTGGTGGATTACGGCCCGGTCCCTCTCATAGAGAGGAGGCCTGTGTCCCAGCAGTGGGAACGCTAGAGGCTGCATATGTAAGCATGAAAAGGCAACATTTAATTTTGTGGAAGCAACGGTAATGCGTGGCAAAAGCAAAAAATAAAACATATAGGCCACCAAGGGTTGATCTTTTCTTTAAAAAACAATGTTGTTTCTGGATTTTACTGTGATCAAGAAATGGATATACTTTATCGTGGACTTATCGCTCAAAAAAGTTTCAGTGCGCAAAGTTGATATAATAGATAAGTATAGGAATATCAGATAATCATACGAATCTATCGGGGGAATACGCTTGATGCGAGAAGCTCAGAGGCCCTAGACAAAGTGACATTGTATTAGCGATAACGATGATGGAAAAGGCAAAAATGTACGAGACTGACATAAGCTATCGAAAAGCTTATGTCAATCCTGTTGAAAGTCGTTGTAGAAAGACGAAACGCTTTCGAAACGATTGTCACTTGTTCCGCAACCGTTCGAACCGTTCGAAGTGGCGGTGCTTGGGGGAGGCCTATGTCCAGCAGTGGACGTCTTTCGGCTGAAATGATGATGATGATGATACGAATCTAGGATTATAATACGAATATCAGTTGACATACAGTAGTCGTTACGAGAATTCAAATCGAATCGATCGTTGATCGATTTCGAATTTTGTGCATTTTAGTCTGTGCTAAAAAAATGTATTTTCTTTATTTTTTCTTATTAATTCAGAAACTCGATAATCTGATATCCATAACTTAGTGTATTTATGTTTTCAGTGTTAGTATTATACCTATATTTCCAATTTACCTGCGTCACTGAATGTTTCTAATGGAAGGAAACAGAGATTTCAAATATTTAAAATAGGCATCAAACTTACTCGTTTAACGATTTCGACGCCCAACTGCTCAATAATTTCTAAGAATTGTCCTTTACAGCTTGAGTACATCATTCTCTCCTTTATACTGCAGTTGTATCCGGGCATGGAGTAGATGAACACTATAAAATAGATGATAAAAAAAGTAATGAATAACGCAGAATAACCTCATATAATATAATTGACATGTAAAAGTGTTTGTACAAACCTACCTACAGAAATAAAATCATTTATCATTATCATTTACCAATTTTGAAAGCGTGATCGAATTGTTGTTGTTGTTGGTTGTTGTTGTTGCTGTTGATAGGTTGACCAATCATAAAAATAGGCAAATAGCTCACCCTCTATTACATGGGACTTAAACATACCTGGCGAAATGTGGGTGCACTATAGATACAGCTCTACGGAACCCTTAGGGGATTACAGAATATTGCGACTAGTACCTACAGCAACAGCTGGTGTAGATACATACACCGAATTTGTTCGATTCATCTGAGGTTAGTGCTTCAAATAGTTCAATTAATACAATTTTCAGATCAACACAACCATACCATCCCAAATATTCAGAGGATAGTCCATGTTAGACTCCGTAGTAGAGCATCTATACGTGACCCAGTTTTACAGGAAAATAGGGAATATGCATGTATTTTTTTAATATACATCGTCAAATAATAGTTTAAAAAAATTCGACGGCAAAAAAGCTATTTAAAGTACTTAATTTTATTTTTTAAATATCCAACCGATCCGGGCTATTTAAAGGCCCTCCATTTGGCGCGCTTGGTGTTGTGACGTCACAGTCCGTGAAAACAAACAAGCAACTGTCAAGTCAATATCAAACACTCCTTTTTGTAGGAGCGTTTGACATTGACTTGACACTTGTTGATTGACTTGACATTGACATTTTGATTGTTATCCCGGATTCTTACGTCACATCCGCTCTTAGCTTTTCAAGTATTTGAATTACCGACAGTAACTTGGGCCTTAAAAAAAAAAATTCTCGCTCAAAAAGAAATTTTATTCAAAAATATTGATGGAGGCATAATTCTGAAGTAATATAGTATATAAAAAAAAATTGACCTATATTTGAATCACATGCATATTCCCTATTAACGAGAGACGTGATGTTATGACGATTATTTGTTGAAGTACGTTGTACTACCCACCTATGCTCTCCATGTAGTCACTTTCATGCGTGTGCTTGAATATATACAAGTGGTATCTGGCTTGGTCGCTCGGCACCTGCTGCGGTAGCTCAGCGAGAGAAATGTTGGCCGCTTTGGATAAATGGATCTTTTCTTCTTCTAAATCTGAAATTAATTATATACATAATAAGAATTTATGCTCTTGACAAACTTCCAAGCAGTACATAATAAAATTCGTTTATCTTTAAACGTATAAACCTAAATATAGCGTCTAAATCTTGTTTTTGGAAGGAAATCACTCACGCCATTGGACATCTGTAATACAGGTGTGTTACCATCCCAGTGACATAGCTGACTTTGTGAGCTGACGCTGCTAGGAGCAGAAAAATGTATGGTCTCAAAAAAAACGTTAAAAATTGGCTGTGATTCCACTCCTGCAAAGTTTACCCCTCATAAAAGTAAATTTTCAGCTGCGGGGATGGTACATCACAGCCTTATAGGGTCGTTAGTGTTATGTGTGTCTGAGCACATACTTGTGCACTATAATATCTCCCGCGCCGAAGGCAAATCTCCGTTGAGATTGGCCGTCGTGGTCGAAATACCGTCTGGATGTATATTATAATGGTTTCCATTAAAACTCACCTATCTTAAATTGCAAGTAGTTATAGGAACCTCTTTTGAGATCATGAATTCCTTGTTTGGCATCTTCAGTAATAGGGAAAGAAACACCACCCATTGTGGACTGTCTGAAACAAAAAAACAAAAAAAAATAAAAGAAGAAGAAGGGTTACAAAAATAAAAGGACAATAATATTAAAAAAGCCCGCGATATTTAAATTTTCTTACGTTTTTTGCAATTTGCAGGTCAGGTTGTGTGTTGATAAAAATATGATTCGCAACCATAACAAATAGGTAGATACAGAATTATAATCATTTATACATCTCTCTAATTTATATTTGTTCCTTATGAACAAACCTTTTATGGAAAATTTCGCGGGCTACCACTGCAGATCTTTCTTACAAAAGAGAACATTATTGTAATATTTGGCTGTATTTGTTCCAATGACTATTTGTAGGTAATTTGACGAGTTTCCTTATATGGTTTTCCTTAAATAGTGACTCAATATTAATAAATATTAAATTATTAATCTCATCCAAAGTAGTTTTTGCGTGAAAGAGTAACAAACATCCATCCTCTCAAACTTTCACGTTTATAATATTATATAGTAGGAAGTAGGATTTTGCGGAGTGAATCTTCTGTACTTTTACTATTATTTATTCTGTGGTATTATTAATTTATTCCGGGAGGTTTATAAAGTATTAAATACATAATATAATTTTTCTGGAATTAATTTTCAAAATTATGAGGAAAATCTATTGTGTAGTTTAGAAGAACTATGCGGCCACACAGATACACAAGAAAAATGACTAAGTTTTATACAATTTATACCTGGCATCAGTTCCATAGTTAGTGTCGTGTTCACTCTCCTGTAGTTCCTTCAAGGCCTCCTCCCGGTCGGTGAGCGGGGCGGGCGCACTCACGCCCGTCAAATGAGCCTTGTATCCTTTCAGACTTACTTCATCCTATAAATAGAAAGGTTAAATTATAAATAGTGAACAATGACGTCATTTGTCACGCCTTTGGGAAGGACCGATGAAAGGTTTCATTTAAGTTTTTTTACCCATTTAGTGTATACAGGCTGTAAGGGTAAACACTTTTGTCATTCAAAGCATGGGTAGTTGACTTAAATATAAAAATAAAAAATCCGAACACAACAAAAAAAAAAACGTCATTTTCATTAAAAGATTTTAAAAAGTTTCTATCCGACACCGTGCTCTCTAGCGAAACAGCTGACTGACTGAGGGAGGGGTCGCGCTCGCGGCCGGTCAGGTCACATCCCGCACCCCCCGCTCGTGTTGAGACGCAAGTTCGTTGCCCTAGCGCATAGCGCATAGGGCAACGAACTTGCGTCTTTTGTGGTAAAATTTAGATTAAAAAAAAAGAAAAAAAAAGTTGTAATTTTCCACTGGTTTTACGTTCTATAAATGAAACCAAACCACTGGTTTTAAGGATAACGGTGTTTACCCTAACACCCTGTATAGAGAGGAAGGCCAAAGAAAATATGGATGGATTGTGTTAGAAATGATAATGAAAGATAAAAACTTTTAATAATTAATAGGTAAAATTATTTTTCACTTTTCTTTTGTTTTTTTTTTTGGAAGCCGGTTGTTTTTTTTTAAGATGTTTTAATTTTTACTTTTTAGTTGTGAGGTACCACAACTAAAAAGTAAAAATTCACACACTCTACAGGAATTCGAGTACCTTGCTACATATGTAAATAAAAGCGACAGGATCTTAAAACATCATTCGTAGGTATAGGCTAAGTGGGAAAAATACGTAACTGAAAAACTACGCAAGCAAAGTTAATCGCATAACAAACATTAAAAAAAAACATACATTCGAATTGAGAACCTCCTCCTTTTTGAGATCGGTTAAAAAGGGAGTGACTTAGGTATATTATATATCCTAATACTAGCTGTGCCCCGCGGTTTCACCCGCGTAGGTCTCGATCCCGTGGGAATATAGGGATAAAACTTATCTTATGTCCTATTCCAGGTCATGATCTATCCTCTCCTTTCTTCTCTAGAGTATGGAAAATCGCGGCGGGGCGGCGCGGCGCCCGGCGTCGAACGGTTCACATATTGCATTTACATACTCGTGATAACTTCGAAATTAAACGTCCGATTCGAATTAATTAAAAAGTATTTTACTGCTAAAAGTATTGTAATGTGAAAAAAAAATTTTTTCCCGTTTTTGCAACATATTTCATTTATGCTCCGCTCCTATTGGTCGTAGCGTGATGTTATATCCATGTGTTATATCCAACACAAAATATAATATAAAAATATTTTTTCAATTCCAACCAGTAGTTTCTGAGATTTGCGCGTTCAAACAAACAAACAAACAAACTCTTCAGCTTTATAATATTAGTATAGATTAATAACGATGAATGGAGAAGTATCTGTCCATTTTGTTGCATTATGTATGAGTTGGTTATAATTTAAAAAATATTAAAACTGAATATTGGTTCAATAATTTATAAATAGCAATATCTTTCATTTGAAAGATTGATCTACACTTATCAGCATTACATCAATCAATCAATTAACTAACTAGATTTCTTATCTAAACTTCTTATCACTATGTGTGTCATAGCCTCGAACATTAACGATAAACTTTTTATCAAATTGTTTGTTTACCATTTCAAATCCAACGTTATGTCATTGTAAGGGCAAATTTTGATGATTCAGTTTGCAACCAGACAAACGAGTTACTAAATCAGCGGAATTCTATAGACAATGAAGCAGTTCTTGTTTGTTGCGAGGTCATTGCTCTATTCATAATTAGAAATTATTAAGTTAAATAATATTGGTGCCGATTCTCTTGTCACAAATTCTCTAAACTAAACTAAAAATCACTAAAATTTAGTTTATTCCTGTCAAACAACGATTTCCCATTCTGAAAATAGACTAAAGTGACACAACTTAACTATAATTTAGTTTGACAGCACTAAGATGGCACTGAGTTTTAATTTAGTGAAAATGCTATTCTGAATTTGACGTTTTAACCAAAATTTTTGTTCTATATCTAAAATCCTCTAACTAACTGTGACTATTTTTAATCACGATTAAATATGTGTGGAATAAAATTAGATGTCATGAACTAAAATTCAAACCAGCACCTCGAATTCAGTTGCGAAACGGTACTGTATTTTTTTTATATTTTCTTTTGCTTATATCTCGAAAATGGTGTGTCCTATCGCAAAAATAATGAAAATTTTGACCCCCTTTGCAACATGTGCGTATTTTCTTTATTTAATTTTCTTCCAAAAATTGAAAAATTCCATAGAAAAATACGTCGAGACGGCAACATTGTGCGCCTCTCCGGCTCAAAAAAAATCATGTGGTAGGCAAACAAGTAGGTACCAAGTGGAGTCGCGATTGTCAAATTCGATTTTAGTTGTGTCAAAATAATTTTTAAATTGAGAGATTTTTTTTGGCAGAATAGCTCTAAGATTCTCATAGTAAAAAGTAAGGAATTTTAGTGATAGTTTAGTTAGTTTAGTTCGGTGTACAAGAGAATCGGCACCATTGTCTTTTTAGCAAGGCGACTAGAGTCTGTCAAGCGAATCATGTCCACGACCATTTAGCTGATTTCTTATAATGGCAATACTATTATCTGTCAAACGGATTGTCATATGTCACAAGTTCTAGTCTACAACATTTTGATACTTTTAGCTCAATTACCGAATTTTTTTTAGGTACATATTTTAATTTTACTGTGATGTGATCACGATTTCGGATTTAGATTCAGACATCTTAGTCATGAATTTAAAGTAAGGGACAGGATAACCGAAACGGAGTTGGAACCCTTCATAATTTTTGTGCGTAATGACTAATGATGAAACTTACAGTGATTTCCCTTATGAAGGCATTGAATTTCTAGATTCTGTTTTTAGTTCTGATTGTGATTAATAAATACCTTCATCCGGGGACTTACCGGGGATGTAGGTACTTGTACCGTATATTTTGTGTCTCCGAGATTCCAAACCGTAACCGGTGCCTTGGAGGATGCGCTTTTTTAATTCATCCCAAAGATTTTTTATTCTAAAGAGTATGTTAGGATTGTAGCAGGACGCATTCTGTAGTTTCTGCCTACTCTCATGGGAAGAAGTTGTGAGTTTACAACTAAATTGTCTTTGGCCTCTGACCACAGACCAAACTTTGTCAATTTTTTTAAAGTTTATTTTTTTATGGCTTTTCGCTGATTTAAACTTAGAATAGAATGTCATTCTTTTTTTTTGCCATGTGCGTTTAGTTTGTGCGGAATAAACAATTTTTCTTTCTTTCTTTCTTTCTTTCAGTTTATTATGGTCTATGAGTGGGTATGACTAGCATACCTTCACAGTAGCATGCATTTCATCTTTAATGTGTGCAGATCCGAACTCCTGTTTAAGTGTGGCCTTAGTGGAGGCATACAACATCTTGTGTCTGACCGGGGCACTGTCTGGAGACCAGCTGAGGAGCAGCCACTCATGGCCGAGGGAATTTGTTGAGTCAAATCTGAAAGAGGAAATTCATTGATTGATTGAGGAAAAAAAATTGTATAAATAAATAATATATATATATATATTTAATGCAGTAGGATTTGTAATGTTATTTGTGTTTCTATTGCATATTATTATATTATTTTTTTAATATCCCCTCCTTTATTTAAATACTTATAAATTATAATTTTTTATTTAAAAAAACCAACCTGTATAAAATGTAACATGGCATTTCTTCAACTACCAATGAAGGTAAATATTTGTCGAAGTCTTGTTCCCATGAGTGCTTTGTTGGGTAATACTTGGATAATACCAGCTGCTCTGAAATTCAATACAATATTATGTGACATAGCTGTTGATGCAAGACTTTTTTTCAGTTAAGTAGGTAAATGGTTAAAAGAAACACTTCTCCCCATCAAAATAAATTACTTGTGTTTTAAAACTAGATAAGGCCGGTGTTTCATATCCGACTACCCTGAAACCAACTCGGAGGTCACAATCTTAGTGTCTCAGATAGTCTTTTGATTAAAATATCACGCAGATTTGAGTTGCTCAGTCCAGTTGTTTGTAAACTAAAGCAATGGATAACTTGCAGTGGACAAGCAATGTTCCGCTTACAATGATAGGTAACCTTTTATTATTCTTAAAATTGGTTTTTAAAGATGGTCTATCAACACAGCCTGTTTGATTTGATAGTTTGTAGATAAGTTGCAGATATCACCTGTAGATACAAAGATAGCTAACCCATGCAATACCCAACTAAATAAATGCCAACTACTGCATAATCAGCGTCAAATTGGGTTTGTGGCTGATAAAAAGGCTAATTATTTTAGTTAATACCATACCATTTTCTATACTGATTTTCAACACTCTAATTTTTCCATCTCTACATTTTCCCAAATATTTCTTCAACTCGGCATTGGCTGAAATGAAAAAATGAATTATTATGATTTATATTATGATTATTTGAGATTATTAGATGATTGAGATTATGATTTCTGCTAGTGTCAGACATGCAGGCTGAATATGTTCATTTGATTTTATAATGTTTCAATATTGGGTTCATTTAAATGTCCCTACAAATGACAATTTATACCTAAAATGTAGGCAAGGCTAAGCATCATTTGTGGAGTTTAGTTTTTGAGCTGAAATTTATTTTTTAACATTCAATTGATAGAGAAGATGTTCAGATTTTTTTGTTTTCACAGAATTGAGCACAACAGTTATCATACTAGTGTGTCTTTCTTAAATATTTTCATGTTTAATAAATTCTAAGTTTGATGTTATAAAGAATTCTATTCATGGCTTGCATGCTTATTCTCAGAATATTTTATTCTACTAACCTTTACAAATAGAATTACTTATAAAATCATGAGTAATATAAGTACTTTATTGAATAAAAGTAACTTTCTCCAGTTATAACAAAATTAATAAATCATTAGCTTCGCAGTCAGTATATTTCTTCCTTATTTTGTTTCATAACATAACATTACACTGCTTCTTACTACTTCATGTTTTTGCGAAGTCCAACTTACATTGCGTATAGAAAATACATTTATGATTTCATATTTGGAATTCCATTATCAACCATTTGATTGTTATCAATATGGAATTTTGGCGTGGGACATGCGTGGTTGGTTGGTAGCCAGAATAACGTAATATCTAAAAATATACTTTCATTTAGTTGTAACTTCTTCGCCTTGAAAACGGAAAGAAAATGTTTTTGCCGGGGTTATTAGCATATTACGTGGTTTATTTTGAAATAGGAAGATAACTGTATATTTTTGTACCTTGAATTCCTGTTTGATGAGACATTATGATATTACTCCTACAATTATCTTACAATAGACACACTCCACAAACAATGTAATTCACAATTAACAGTACAAAATAAACTGTAGTAAAAGAAATGAATTAATAATAAAATTGTATCCAGCGATCATCAGTGTTGACTTGACAATTTGACGACATGACATGCCTGACAGTCACAGAACTCACAGAGCCATAGACAAAAGACAGCTGTCAATGTCATTAACAAATCGATTATCGTTCTAACACTAACAACCATTCGATTTCCTATTCGTTTTAACGGGAAATCTATAAAATGGTAATCAAATCAAATCATTTATTGCTTTGCAAACACGGGTGAATTTGTACATAGGTGTTGTCATAAAGTAAGTTCTCCATGTTTTGCCGTCAGAAGCATGCAAATCTTATTCAATTAATAAAAAATTAAAAATTACACGCCTTTGCAAAAAAAAACGGGCGTTTTGATTTTTGTACATTATTGGTAATCATTTAGTTGTAAAGAGGTTCTAATAGCCAAACTATGTTACTGGCACTTAATAAAGAGTCTGGGTATGAAAAAAAGTTAATTCCAAATTCGAAACTTTTGTTTAAAAACAATAATAATCCCGTTTTCTGTTTATGACTTTTACTAACATTTTGCAGGTCAGTTGCCAGGGCCGTCAGCGCCGACGCTCAGCGACGCTCAGCGTGACTCTAAAATCAGCCTGAAAGTTGTTGTAGAAATACGAAACTCTTTGGAAGCGACTGTCACATGTCTAGGCCCTCTGATCTACAATCTTTTGTAGGTAGGTACGTTTCTTGGGCGAGAAAATTGTTGATAGCAGGTCGCTTTCTAGTCGGCTGTGGTGCCTTATTTGCTATTGCCTTTTTACCGTGCGATTCACTGCTGTGAATAAAAAGATGAATTTAGTATAATAGGTACCTAACGCAGTTCATGCCACCCGCGAGCATGCTGCGGCTGCGAGCTGCTTTCCACACGGACTGACCTAACCCTGTAAAACAATTTGATTAATACACTGTTCGGTTATTATAGCACGTACCTACGAAGATAAAACATAAAAAATACTGCCGTTTCTAGTACCTACCCAGCGTTAATTAATCCTCTTTACTTAACCGGTCTTAAATTATTTCGGATGTTTGCCAGGATACACTGTCGAAATGAAGCTTTAGGGAGCAGTGAGGCATATCTACTCTGGAGCGGCGCAGTGGAATTATCTCATGCAAATTCCAGTTTCTATTTAACAACTAGGTAGCTAGGTAGGTATCTTTCGTTCGAATGCACTTTGCATTTCTGATACTACCATTGACCCCAGCTTGTAGTAAAAAGGGTTTTCTATTTAAACTAAGGCCTGAATTCCTCTTACGCTGATGTTGGTCGCGTAGGTACGCGTAGCAACGTAGTACGCGCCGTGGACGTCAGCGTCGTAGGTGCTATATAAATGTTAGATAATTATGATAAAAATGGAACACTACTTTGTAGCTCAGTTGTGGAATGGGAATGCTTAAAGCAGAGTTATGATTTTGACCGGTATGTATGTTTGTTTAATCATGTGTTTCCTCATAAATCTTCTAAACTACTCGTCACAATTGGACAAATGAGGTATCGGCTGTGACGTCACATAAATTTAATATGGCGCCTTTAAACTAAAAAAATATTCTTTTCGGAGGCCGTTTTTGGTATCAAATGAAAGGGCATAATTAGCACATTTCAAAAATTTAATAACCCCAAAAAAATTAAGTAAAAATAAAAGTTTTAAAACTAAAACCCAATTAGTTGGGATTGCACCGGCAAGATGGTCAGACGCGATCAAGAAGGTTGTTGGAGGCAGCATCTACCAAGCGGTCGACACTGCAGAAGAGCGCATAGCTTGGAGATGCGTCATAATTATGTGGTCGCGATCCTCAGCATTCAGGGAACGACGAAGAAGAGAAGAGTTCGATAACGAACAGACAACAATCAATCGTATCCCGATTCATCCATTAATATATCCGGAACAGACTAGGTCATTAAATACTTCTGCACAATTAAGGCGTAATGGCCGCCGCCAATGATTTCCCGCCACTACCCGAATACAATGCGGAAACACACCACAATTATTATCGTGGCAATGGCGTCTCGCTCGATGATAATTAACCGCTAATAATACGCGAAATACGTGACAATAGAATCGCTGCTGTTATTTGGTTTTTGAAATGTTGGGCAGGTGCGATAAAATTGCTATTTCAGAATTATTATGCATGAAAAGTCTGGGATTATTGTAGGTAAGTAAGTAATTAATAATTATCTTCACTCTTGTCTTGGATTGCAAGTAAATTGCCGTGAGTATCCATTGAGTTTCTTGCCCGTTCTTCTCCTTAAGAGCCTACGATTTGGAATGGGCAACTAGCTTCAGTTTTGGCTCTTTTGACAATTCAAAAGTGCCTGTAAATGCTTTGAGTTTGTATGTGCAACGTTTATAAATTGAGTCGTAAATCTTTCCAACAACAAAATCCTCCAAATGTTTTAATGAACTTTATCTATCGTCAGCAATTATTTGATGTCTAAAACGCGATATTTGGACCTAAATAGGTCGAATCCAGTATTGTCTGATGAGCAAATGAATACGTTTGGCTGTATCTATAGATTTTGCTTTCAGATGCAGTTACTACAAACACATTGCCGACGAGAATTTGTTTTAGCTCATTGTTCCCAACACGGGATTTGATTTCAAACCGCATTTGGTTTACATTGCTTTTATCATATGTGAACAATTTCACAATTATGATTTTAATTAAACATTTTGTTCATAATTTTGATGTCTGATATTGTTGCGAGAATTATGGCAATAGCCACTATAGATTAGTGTTTCGTTTCAATCTATTTCAAAGCACTTCAATCAGAAAAATCATTAATCTTATTTTCTCTTGATCAGCAACATTTTAATTGAATCATACCTATATCTTGCGAATCAAGTCTAGTGTCTTTACATACCAACTCCTCCGTGCCTCGGAAAGCACGTTAAGCCGTTGGTCCCGGCTGTCATTCGTGGATCTTTGACAGTCGTTACAGGTCGTCAGAAGCCCGAACGTCTGTCTACCAGTCTAACCAAGGGTTATCGTATTGCCCAGTAACTGGGTTGTGGAGGTCAGATAGGCAATCGCTCCATGTAAAGTACTGGTATTCAGCTGCCGGTTAGACTGGAAGCCGACCCCAACATACTTGGGAAAAGGCTCGCTAGATGATGACCTCTATATCTTGCGAACTTACGGAAAATTAATGTTGACCTACTTATAAAAAACAATGAAAACTGGAATACCTAGGTAAGTATATGCGAAAACCAGGAAAAAGAACAACTCCTGCATTAGTTATACGATTTCGTAAAAATGACACGAACTACTACATCTAAACTAAAACATCATAACAACGCTATCTAATTAGTCAGCACATAACAACACAGATGAAAGATGAAAGCAATTCGCTTTCAACATCCTCATGGAGAGAGCAAAACATATTCTGCAGTAATGAGGCTGGCCCTGGCCACAAAGCGGACATGAAACACTACGAAATGGATGAAAAATGTGAATCGGGAAATCTGTACAGCTCTCATCAATTAAATATTTCTGACCCATTAGCACAGGTGGCAAGCATCGTAATGGAAGGCCATTAGAGTTGCCGGCCGCCCAGAGCCGCAATAAAGGCTGCGTTTACACCAGAGAGAGCTGTGCGAGAAAGCTTAGCGGTGCGAGGATGCGTAGCGGAGTCTTATTTTCGAAAAACCTCAAACAAACACCGTTTATTGACTGGTAGTCTAGTAGCCCTTGTATTGCACACATTTCTCGTACGACACCCTTGCTTGTGCTCCTCGCACACGTCTCTCACTTTTGTATGTAAGTACTGTACAAAGACTCAATCATTAAAGTGAAGTGTATTGTGTCAGCATTCACAGATCGTCAAGTAATAGGGAACAGTAAAAGTCGAAAGACCTGCAAAGACTTCGCTTCGTTTAGCCTTTTTGAGCTGAGATGCGCTAAGCGAGGCTAGGAAAATGAAGTTCGCTACGCTACCTGCACTGCGGAAACGCAGCCTTACACAAGTGTGTGCTAGTTAGCCGCGTATAAATCCCTATAATACTGGTTTTATATCTCGCTAGCTAAGTTTGTTAGTGTTTGATCTATTTGCCTCGTATACAGGTGGGATTGTGGCTATCGTTTGTGAGTTAGACGATTAGTTTGATGATTTATTCGCCTGCAGAGGTGTTAGTAAGTTGTTTTTTTTCGGTAATGCTTTGATTAAAGTAAGGCATGCAAAAGCATTGGATGATGTCATTTTCAACTGAGCATAGGTAGATTTATCTAAAAAAAAATAAGAAGAAAAGCACGAGTAGGTAAAATTAAAGAAATATTGTATATCTAGATTCGTTGCAGAAGAGGGTGAGGTAGAAAAATTCTCCAGAAATATATTTTCAGAACGAGTTACTTATTCAAGAGTGAGAGAATAATCCTCAAATATTTTAACTCTATTAGATTAAAGCAAAAATGAAGTCGTGCCCTGAATTTTGTTTATCTTTCTCCAATATCAGAAGTTACCGTGAAAGCTACAAGTTTACACCAAGTCCTATTCCAGATGTGGCAAGTCCGGATAAATTGCTTTAATCTCACCGGCGACGCCGGTATCCAACTCAAGGATTCCTTTCACTCCGCTGATTTAACGAAACCGCTCGGTTTTGCTAGCTACGCCTATTGTCCGCCCGTTATTATTAGTGCTTCATGGGTCAACTGTTTCATAGCAAAGCAGGGACCCGTACATTGCAAAGAATTGAAATCCGCCTTCATAATGACCTATTTTTCGTACACGACAGTAACTCGAATGAAAATGCAGTTGAACCGCCCCGTATTCTTTAAACTGATAATGTTATTAATTTATGGAATTTAATAGGCTATGAGAAGGCTTATCGAATTTCAGATTTCGCAGAATCGTTGATTTTCAGCTGAAACATGGTGTAAGGGCACCATTTTAAAATTGGATGAAGTCCCCAAACTGATAGCAATAAAAAAAGCACGTCACGAAATTGCTAGCAACTGCATGAATTTGGTGCGCCAACAAAAATGGAGATTTTTCGCCGATATTTTGCCGAGTAAAGCTACGTGTAATATCTGCCGCGTTCCCGGGCTCTTGCAGCGATTGAAAGTAAATTATCTATGGTTGCTAGGTTTTTGCTAGCGGCCGGCGCGGGCTGTGCTGTAGTGCTAATTGTTTTCATTTTTTGAGCGGAGTGCGCGCACTGAGCTTTGTAGAGAGACATTTGTCCCGTTTTTATCATTGTGTGGTTATTTATTCGGTGTCCAGCGGTCCGCGGCTTGCGGAATTCGATTTTGGATTAGGCTTTTTTCGGTAGAGATATTTTGGTCCGTTTTGTGAAAAAGTTTTATCAATTCCTAAAACCATCCGAAACCATTGAATTCGAAAAACAATATCAATCCATTAAGAGCCTCGACTTTATGTTTATTTAAAATTATTTACCGAACATTTTATTCATGTGCTGTTTCTAGACGGACTCGTGTTAAATTTTTAATGCAAGGAACGCGACTCCGAGGCCACAGTAATGGGAGAGTAAATATCGCAGTGCTCCTTATATATGAATAATAAATATCGAGCGTCGGTGCTACGCTGCAAATACAACCGCTGGGAATTTCGCCTACTTCGCTATTTTACTTGGATTTAGGATTGAAACACTCACGAATTGACCGCTACTCGTATCACATCCGAGAGATATAACAGTTCCTTCAACCGAAATAAATAGTCATGAGCCATCGCCAGATCGTAGCGCACGGAAACTCCGTAAATTCCCAGCGCTATCCTGCAGTCCAGTGCAATAATATAATATCTAGTCTACTACTTAGTTCATTTCATTTCAAAAATATTTATCCAGATAAGTTTTGTGCGCAGACACGCACATTTATTGTAGTTTTGTAATAATAATAAAAAAATAGTTTTAAACGCGGGCCCATGCAGGGAAATCCTTTTCGCTCGCTTCGTATTTGGATAGCGGAGGTCCGCTGTTTGTCGGAAGGTTGCGTTAAATAAAACGAACATTGTTTTCAACGCCGCACCGTTTCACGTTAATTGCGCAGAAGTGTTTAATGAACGCTTGTTCACCGTGTTTGCAGGCTGAGCTATTTGCCGGCCCTTCTACACTCCCTTCAAAAATAATAAAGCCTTGCGGGTGTCAGCGGCAGTTTGCTCTGGATGACTGCACGATAATTTCCCGTTCGCATTATGATCAAAAAGGTGTACGATGAAAGCTGTGGAGGCACGACGCACGACACGTGTAGCGCGGTGTGAAAATAAAAGGACTTTTCGGTCGTTGTAGCATCTACTTTTCGCAGTTACGTCCTGCGCCGGGGAAATGTTAGTGCTTGTCTGTGTAATTTAGTAAAAGTACAGCCTTATCTGTTGCAGACGTGACAGGACGAAATATATTATGTGTGTGATAAAGTAGTTTGTTTATTTTTGCTTTAAAAAAACCGCATAGTAGAATAATACCTTTTATCTTTCACAATGTAGAAGTTGGCGTTGGGGCAGAAAATTACGCTTTGTGAACACATGCATTGGCAAGTCTGGCACAAAATCAAAATCATTTATGTCTACAGAATATTATCCGTGACGCATTTGCGCTCATAAATTTATCAATACGGATGTTATAATAGGAAATTTTCACATTGTGTTCAACGCTTTGAGATTCAATCGACCGTTGGACTCGCGTCGAAACCACGCCGAATAAATACACCTCATAAATATTTAACTTTACGAAAAACTCACTACAAAATACTGGGAATAATACATCCTTTAAAAACGCTGCATTATTTTAGAAAATTATTTTATTTGGGGTATTTTATGGTTTAAGTAGTCATTGAGATAATTATTGATTTTTATTTGGATAAGTAGCTCATCTCATAATTTAATGTATTTTTATTCATTTGTGTCGGTAACCATTGATATCTCTAGAGGTGCGGAGAGGTCTTAGTTTTTCATTCGTAAATCGCCTCTAAATCATAAACGTTTTTAAACCGTTTGCTCTAACCTAACCTAACCTACCTAACTGACACTAATGCCCCTTTTGAAATATTTGCAATCCGAGATTTGACAAGCTATATCACAGGACCACTGTACCTACTTCATAGTACCTACTTATTCAAATAGGGTAGCCATGTAACCAAGTAAAACAACTTGGTAAGAAGCCGATAACAGAACATAGAATGGCATATCAGAGCGGCGAATATAGAAAATAGGAGGTACCTACCCGGATCTAATAAGCAGTAAGAAGTACAAGATATTTTTGTATCAGATACAGCTGTACCATATTTTATGAACTGTATTAGAACTAGTTTATTTTTCTTTACGAATATTGTGCATTATTTTATAATAATGCACAATATAAAAAAAAGATAAAAAAAAGATAAAGATAAAAGTATACTGCCCTTTTACACCTTATTTTTATAAATAAGGTGTAAAAGGGCAGTGTACTTTTATCTTTTCAGATATTGTTTGTTTCAGTCAAGAATAATCATCGCCGAAAGCTATTGTGCTCATGAAAATATCTTTCCTCGCATTAATATTATGTTCTTCTCAATCTGTTTGAGAAGAACATAATATTCGGGATCACCTTATCTCTTCACCACCCTTGGTTGACTGGTAAAGAATGCCTAAGGCATTATGTCCGTCTTTGTACCTTTCGTATTGTATGTGCATGCAATAAATAAAGGAGATCATTAATTTCCAAATAACGTGATTGTAGGTTCATACCTTCAAAATTGTGAGCTAAGTTGACACTAAAACCTTTCGTAATCACGGCCTGAAAAAAGGAGAGACTTGGAATGAAGGTTATTTAAAAAAAATCTGGCACGTCTAACACGTACTAGACTAACGTGACCTGAAAATCGGTTAAAACTCTAGAAAAATCCAACATTTATTTCGTACCGAGAATATCCCTGACTGACTGTCAATTGCTCGATACCGTTCGATAGCCAACCCCCAGAATTAGTAACTCTGTATGAATCGCTTAGGTAGGTAAAGTACTTCTTGTTTCAAATACCGGGACATATACCGGGACCCATTCTTTGAAATTGCTTTGCGCTTTGCACTTTGCATTTCCAAGTCCCTTTTTGTTCTTGACTTTCAATTTAACTTTTATGGTTTTGAAGAGTTTGAACTTAGGAGAGTGTTGGTAAAAGTAGCTAATGTTTAACATCGAGTGCTTGCGTAATGTCGAGATTGTGTTAGTGTCACATCTGGCTCAGATATTCTGAGCTTTTTTCTTTTTTGTATCTCATTTTTTGCCATCTGGTGTAACTAATAGGAAGGGGGACGCGCGTATCATTCATTAGTGATCGATTGGCTTAGATTTAGGTTATTTTTCATAGGAGATAGGGAATACGTTTTTCTCGGAGCGGAAAAATGTAAGTAAAAGAATAATTTCCTGGCTTAAAAGACAGATTTTGTCATCGCTCTATTTAATAAAAATGAAATATTGTTCGTTGGTAAGCGCATCACTTGACTTACTGGACTGGTTTGGTTTTTTTTTTAATCTTCCAATTTTTTATGAAGAAAAAATATGGAAAAGTTTCCCGGATTTTTTTTTATTCGGGAAACCCGACCGTTCTTTTGTTTAAGGGATTTTTGTAAGAACTGTTGAAAGGACGACGTCTGTCGGGTCAGCTATTTGAAAAGAAATTCATCTGCCATCATGCCGGCATTTCACCCCGTGTAAGGAGAATTATTGGCATACGTAAACCATGTTTATTATTCAAAATGCAAAGACGTGTCTTGTCTGTTACCATATTATCGATCTAAGTCGGAGGGTCGTCTTCAAGCCTGTTTGCTTAGGACGGCTCCATGTCCTCACCGTTACACCAAATATTTGAAACTGTTGATGGCAAAACGCTCAGGCTCGTATGTCATTCGAGTGTTCTGTGTGTATTCTGTTATGGATACAATGGCTGTGGTGATTGGGGATGTGTGGTAATGTAGCAACATTACCTTGGTTTTTGTTAGTAATGTTTTGGCTTTTTGATAGAGGGATGGCCCAAATACGTAGGGACATGGATCGAGCTGAATTTGGAGAATTTACAGCTATTTGAAAAGGTGTAGTGAAAATGGTTAGTTTCGAAAAATACAGCAACTAATTTGACAGGTGCAAATGTCAAACTCCAAATTGAAAACACTAACAACACTCACTTGAAATGTCAAATTAGTCTACGAGATTACAGATTAGAAAACAGACTAGAAATAATTGGTTTGTTTGACAATATTGGTTTGGTGGTTAAGTTTTCTGGCATCCATTGGTACATACTCCTGTTTTTGCACATTGATGATTATGGTCAATAGGGATGATGATTAAAAAAAATTGTCCTATTCACAGCATGGCTGTCAAAGTATAAAATACCACAATAGATCTCGTACCGTAGGCATGGCCATGGCAAAATTCTCTGTCTCAAAAGTCTCTGCGCAAACTCTAATCAGTATATGTACATTCATTAGAACCTAAGCGACGCATGTGTTTGGCTGCCTCGGTTTAAAGTTGTCGATGAATATATTGATTTACGGGCTTTGGCTCGATTAATCGTCATTGATTGAATACGTACTTCATTCAGCTATCTGCATTTCTAGATGATAGTTTAAAGTTTGAATTTATTAATTTTCCTTTAGTAGGATAGGCAGCAATCAATTTTAATATGAATGGATTATGAATGCATGTCTTATAGTGCTCTGGGATGCATGTTTAATTTTGAGCTCCGTTTTCTAAATATTAAAGTACCTAGAGCGCGCAAGATAAATTTACGCGGGACTGGTGGCGCTGAAGTGCCCTTATTCTATACTGTAATATTTTAAATATTAAATCTACTTATATAAATAATTTAATCTTATATTATTAATCTTACATTAAAATAATTCCACCTTACATAATCGACAAGACTACACTAATCGTGTGCCGCCGCACACGATTAGTTCCGATTTCAGGCGCGCGCAGACTTATCTTGCGCGCAGTCTATGTTCATATAAAAATTATTGACATTTTCTTTTTTTAACTCTCTGTGTCTGGCCACTAATATAGTACGTACTTACTAATTCCATGCTTGCCACACTGATCCACATAACAATACAGGCTGAAAAAAAATAGAAAACGAGGTGAACTCTCAGAAATATAAACTAAACCAGCCAATTAGTACGTGCTCTAAACACACCAAAATATCTAATTAACCGAGCTGTAATTGGTCGAATCATGGTTGAGCAGGATAGAGAGAATATACCTCGTTCCCCCGAGCGAATAACTCGCGGACTAATGAAATTGGCTACGGAAATGTAAATTACGGAAAAGGCCTTTGTTTATTTAATAATAGGAACCAAATAGTGGCGTTTGTCTAGGTCTATTTGGTGAGGATCCCGACATTTTTGTTAGGGGAATCCGTACCGCACTACAATTTAATTTAAAACACCTCGAGGAACATAGAGGTGAGATAGATACTGAACATCTATATTAGTTGGAAGTAAATACTTTTTTGTTTCGTGAATAACAGAAAAATAGTTTAGTTAGTTTTTCTGCAAAGTTTATTGGGTAGCAGTTGAATGAGAGTAGTCATAGATTGGGTCAAATGGAGTATTTATTTTAACGTTACACTAATCTAGAGCCCGCAACACCGGTGGAACTATCATTATGATGCAATGATATAGACACTAGCGCCGCGTCTCGGACTCGAGTGGTGGCGCGGTGGCGCGGACTCTATGTCTATTACATTAATAAACATTGGAGTCGATTTTCTTGTCGGTCTAAATGTCCGCTTAGTTCTTCTAAACTACACAATTAATTTTGATGTGGTTTTACCATAATTTAGAGAACGTATTTCAGAACGTTTATGTGTTTACTACATTGAAGCCGTGGGAAGCAGGGGCCGGGCCAGCAGTAGTAAAATAAATAAAAGATATCCTGCATCAGAGAATTACAGACACAAATAAAATACTTCGAAACATCGTTAGCGATGTGTGAGCAATTTATCTGAAGCTCTTACATTAACACCGCTTGCAATAATGTGTAACAGTTGCAGTACCATTTAAAGATCGCGTTTTTTTTTTATTATAGCTATATCCAGGGTGTAAAACTTAAACAGAAACTACAGAAGTTGGGACTTGGGACTGTTTTCATATCAATATTTTACAAGAGGTCATGAGCTATGAATTTTCATGATAATTATGACTAAATTATTAATTAATTATGTATATAAGTTTTTGGTGAGTCTGACTGCCCAGGGTGCGCCTGCGCAGGTAACTCGTGGATGTTTTTACCATATCATCATGACGTCACTTTGAATACAAAACTGTATTTTTCCAATAGGTACGAAATAATGATGTAGCAGTACCTAAGCACAATAGTCACAAAAACGAGATAAATAATATTAACACATCCTTACAGAATAAAGATCCCTTTAAATAAGCGATATGAGCTTGAGAAAAATATGATTTTTGCAAAAGCGCCATTAGGGCGTTATCTACAAAATAGTATCTAGTTTAAATAAATATGAGTCCGTATTTCAGCTACCTTCACCTACCCCATTTGAGCTATGAATCCTCAACGGTCTGATTTACATCTCAAAGATGAAATCTGTCGCAAAGTGAAGTGATATTCTTATAGAAAGCAGAATATTCCACCATTCGAAAAAATCAATAGGTTCCTGAGAAATATTTCATAGCTGTTGTCATAGAATAATGATATCGCTTGCAGAACTTGCAAAGTGAAAATATTCCGAACGTTATTTTTGTTGAAAAACGGTAGGTACATGAGTTTTCTTTACTTAAAAATAAAATAGTGTTCTCTTCCTATTTTTCTACCGCAGGTATGCTGTCATCTATACATCTATGACATGTATACATCTTTGTACATACTAATTTTTATGTTCTTTTTCTTTTTATCTATTTTAATATCTATAATTCTATCAGCCCGTATTACCTATTACCTATGTGTACATAAATGGTAAATAATGAATACATAGTGTTGTTATTGCGAATGAGATCAATAGGTTACTCGTAAATTTTCTTTGCAGTAAATCACTAAATAAAAATAATGCCCACCTGCTAGGAAGGTACGTCACGTCATAAAGTAAAAGTACTTATGTTGGAAAATATTTTATAAGAGCAAAGTCTAAGGACTAAGTGGAAAAAAGCTCTAATCCTAATAAAAAGAGCAAAACATTTAAAAATTATAGTCCAATTGAAATAAGTCCTAAACCTAATACTTTTTCGGCCCAATTTTTCGCAGACTCAACAAGAAATTACGTTTCCAAGATCAAAGTAGTCGTATCTATTCACGACTAAAATATTTACAATATTTCAGTTTGAATGCCTCCCCTAGGGGTTGGAGTGGCTGATTTACATGACAAAGTCTCTAAGTAACCCCCGAAGGATTTCGGCGATGCGTCTCCACTTTGCCTACAGCAAAATTCATTGGCCTACTACCGACGCCGTGCGAGACCCGAATTTCAAACGAGCATTCGCTTACGCACATTACGTTCTACGTATGATTTAATTAAGGGATATAGGTCGTACAACATACAAATAAACATTCATAAAACGTTGAACTTACAGTGTTGTTGCACTCCAAAAACATTTTCGTAGACAATAGAAGCACGATATGTCTGCTCAAATCAGCTTTGTGCTCGCGATGCGAACTGTACATAAAATCTCTTTTGAATCAAAATATCAAAGACGGGCCAAAGAGCAAATTGGACAAATTTTCCGGCTTTTAAGGAATCTCCGCTACGGAGTGCTACTAACGGCGGAAAGTGGAGAAAAATGTTTTCTTTCACAGTCCGATGAGTTGGCGTCGTAAACATTTTTTGACACGACATGTTCGGGTGTGTGATTTCCATGACATATGTGTGGGATGTGTCGAGTTGTACACGTTGTCGTGACGTGTCGGGCAGGTTAGACGCGACTCGGGTGCTAAATTTAGATGGAAGTCGTGTCATTTTGCTTTGACATAAGCGTGTACCAGCTCCGTCTGGACTCGATCAAAATTGGCAGTTGTTTTGATGTCACTTTTTGATCGAGTGGAATGTTGAGTGGATTCGTCAATGAAACGTGTCTGTTCTTTATCGTCACTGGTACAGATCTATCGTGTTCATACAAAGACATGGTGCCACTGAGCCGAGCCGAGCTCAGTAACCTTTCGTAGAGGCACTGCGTGCATCGTGGATTTAATATCCTTTGTTTATTATTATGAGCTAGAGCGCTAGTAAACTTTTGCACAAATTCAATGGTACACATCAATCGTCGCATCCCCATTATAATCCTACACAAAAAAAATGTAAACTGACGACAAAAGTTTGACGAACATTATTTACGCTATGAAATAATAACATGCAAACAATATACAGATATCTGTCACTTTAGTTTTACATTACAAAGCCCATAACATACCGCACTATTGTTTCCGACCGCCATTCGGTACATTGCACTCATAATTAACGAAATTACGTAAGCATTTTAATTTATTCCATTTTGCCGCGAATTCGCGTTAACGCAATATTGCCAGTATTGAACCAAGAATTTTTAATAATACAGCCTGTTATTAAAAAGAAACAATTTAAAAAAGAGGTTTAATTAAAAATACAAAATGTTTGCTGCTTCTTTTCTCTTTTTAAGTAAAAGGTGTAAAATGTTAAGCTAATTTGATAAAGACAAATGAAATATGAAAGAGCTAAGTCAAAAGTTTTTGTTTTAAGATTTTGGTAATGCGAAAAAGGTTAAGTGCTAGGTGTTAAACTGTCAAATATTTCTTTATTTTACAAGAGCAATCCAGAGAGACTTTACTTATACGATTTTTTGTAAGCTTGCTTAGTTATTTTCATAACAATGAATCCAATAATGCCTAAAATATCGTTATACTCGTAATCACTGCAAAAGTTAAGAGGAGTCTCAGGAACGATGGACGATGTAGGTACTTCCCTATTCCCTAAAACACCACAGTACACTAAAAACAATTCCAACCTGTGACGTGTGTTAAAAATTATGCACACCAAAATGACCATTCCGACTGCTTAACCCAACACAAAAGGGCCGTGAATCACACGTGCTAAAATGAAAAGTCCTTTACTATTTTGAAAACGTGGTTGAAAGCTATTCACTCCTTCCGGTTCAGTGGCCAACGAATGAAAATGCTGGGCTTCCTGCGTTTGCGGCCGGTCTGGCGTCCGTTTTCATTTAGCAGCTAAAGGTAAACATTTGTTTACCTTACTGTTATAAATAGAGTCGTTTAAAGGCGTCTGTGGTCTTTGCGTCAATGTGTCTGCCATTTGTGGTTGTATTTTGAGAGATGCCTTCGGAATGAACGGGAAATGTGGTTTGTTAGTTGCAGTTTAATGAATTATTTTTGTGTTCTGTAATTTTTTGTTTGGGTCTGTTTTTGCGTGTTATTTTAATAATTTTTGTATGTGCTTCAGATTCTTATCTGTTATGTTCCGTTTTTTGTCTAATCTGTTATGTTCCGTTTTTTGTTCTAGCAACGCAAAAAACGGAACATTCCGGGCAATATTAGTTGCAGCTTTTATTTTTTGTATAGATACTTATACAAAAAATTAAAGCTGCAACAGATAGCTGAAGAGTTTGTTTTTTGTTTGCTTGGTTTGAACGCGCTAATCTCTGGAACTACCAGTCGGATTTGATAGCCCAATTCTTGAAAAAGGCTTTTTAACATCACGCTACCACCCTTAGGAGTAAAGCAAAAAGAACGCTACGCGAAAACGATGTAATAGAGCGGGCGGACGATGCGATGCAACCCTGTGGGTCTGGGGAACAAGAAATTTCACGCGGACGAGGTCACGCGCTGAAGCTAGCGATCAATAAGCACACTGTCCAATGCAGGAGAAGAAAAATCAGCGGGAATAATCTAACTGAAATCTTTGAATGAGATAAAATGCAAACTTTATTATGTAATTTAGAATTAGGTAATGGAAGTAGTATCAGACGTTATCAGACGTTTTAGCCGGATAGGCAAATGATCACAGAAAAATTGGCATAAAAAACCAGCTAGTGCGAGGACTGTGGCCAACGGCAGGCAGATTCCAAATGACAGACCCTTAAGACAAGGCGAAAGAAATGAAACTGCAAAAACATTTCTATAACTAGACGACTGCTGACAGGGCATTTTTTTTTTTCTTAAACTCGTTTTTGGGCATTCTGAAAGCATTATTTTTGTGCGTTGCCATTCTTTTTTTCAATTATGTATTTCAGCTGTGAATCAAGCCGGCTAATGACATTGACTATTACGTCTAGACATGAATTGTGTTATTTCTTTTTTGTTTGGAATATGAATTATTTTTGTTAGTGTTCGATAAGTGCATTACATTTGGAAGGTTCACCTTGATCAACTCAGGTATTATCGGGTACAATTTCTACACAAGATAGATAAATGAAAAATAAAATTATCAATCCAATCTGGCAATGTGGTGTGTGTCATATATTATTTATTAACATTAATATTTACTATGAAGGGCAGTGAGATTTGTAGGTACCTATTTATATTTTTGGAGATAAAACTTCTAGCTATTTTTGGTAGGGGGTAAACTTATAGATTCATGTAGTCACGCACTATAGACTATAGATGGCGCTTATACTAGTTTTAAGTTTTCACTTGTGCCAGCAGTCCCCATCGCTGTCTTTTTTATCTACCATTTTTGTATTTCCCATTGCAGCAGTTGAATCTCCTAATGAGACGTAGAATAAAACGTAAAGTGCTTGGCTTGTTACTCATTATGAACCTCTACAGTTCGTAATTCAATATTACAATTCTTTTGATATTGGCTCGAAGCAATCAATTTATGAAAATAGTCACCATCTCTCGGGGAATAGATTAACATATTTTTTTCTAAATTGGCGAGGAATATTCAGATTTCCCTCCAATTTTCTCGTGGAGGACACTCTATTGAAATTCACGTTGATATTGAATATTGCGATCCGCCGGTTGCTGGCACGATTGCATATAATATAGACTTTTTGTTTGTGTATTGTTTTAAGACGGGGCATACTTTCAGACCAATTTTGTTGTTCTTTGTTGAAAGTTAATTGAGTTTCTGATTAAGTTTCATATTTAGTTTTAGATCTAACGTGAACTTTGCTTTTCAGTTAACTGCTGTTTGAAGGTGGCTTTTGTCAATTTATGTTTATTCTTAAACCTTTTCGTAAATAATTGTTTTAAGTAAATATTAAAAGCATTTTAGACTAATTTGATAGTTGTGTTTGCTGGCATGTGTATTATAATGAAATAATTACTATTTAGTAATTAGTAAGCAAACAACAATGAGATAACTAACGACGTGAAGTCAATCTTGCTCTCAGATGCTCAATGCTGTTCTCAAAGTTTAGTATTGGCATTGGCATCTCGACTAACAACGGGCTGTAATGTTTTGTGTAAAAGCATGAAGAGTTCAATTATATTCGTGGTTTAGGTCGTTTCGTCCGCAAATATCAACATTTTTTTTAGGGAAAAGGTTCGTTCATATATCACGTTGACTTTTAGAAAAACATCGGTTTAGTACAGCGTTTTGCCGAAACCTGTGCAGCAGTCGTTTTCTAAAACTCCATTTGCCATTACATCATTTTAAGTATGTAGGTACATCGTTTCGATTAACGTGTTAATTCCCGTTCACACGTTTCAGATTTGCGCTTCAATTTTAATTGGGTACTACGTCACATTTGTTTGAAAAACACATTACTCGAGTCCTAGAATTAATTACATTTTTCGATTTCACAGAAGTATTGGGACGAACACCCTTTTCAATTAAAGAGTGTAGTCTCTAAATAATTAAGGGTCTATTCCACGTTATTGATCGTATTCTGTATTAGAAGAGGTTAGGAATGGGTTTTTGGAATTTTACCAAATGGTACCTATTTCAAAGTCTTATTAATCTGGCGCTATTAAAAATAATAAATTTTATTAAACAAAGAAATGGTGACGATGAATATATAAGGGGCTAAGTAATAACAGTTGCACGGGTCGATCGATCAGGTTAAGCTCAGCTTGCCGCGGTTGTTCCGTGGATGGGTGACCATCTTTATGTACCAAGACCCCTCCGTGCTTCGGAAAACACGTTAAGCCGTTGGTCCCGGCTGTCATTTGTAGAGCTTTGGCAGTTGTTACGGGTCGTCTGAAGCCCCAAAAGTCTGACAACCAGTCTTACCAAGGGGTATCGTGTTACCCAGTTACTGGGTTGTGGAGGTCAGATAGGCAGTCGCGATATTTAAAAGCAGGTATTCAGCTGCATCCGGTTAGACTGGTAGCAGACCTAAACATAGTTAGGAAAAGGTGAGGCATCCTACCTATGATAGTGACGATGATTATAAGAATGTCGATGAGTTCCTTCTATGTTCACCAAACAACTTTTTAACAAGACGATAATGATGGTGATGCCGACGATTATTATTAATAATTATTAATAACGTAATCCTTTGACGTTATACCTACCATAAGTTTACATACGTATTTTTACGTAAGTATGTAGGTATTCCTTCCGCTGTCACTGAAAAGGCGGCCTGTCAAGAAAATCTTGTAATAGGAAAATCGTAGCGCGAACAAGTCCTGCGTGGGTTGTAGACAAGTTGATTGATAGTGAAAGACCAAAGTTTGCCGATACCGACGCCGGCCGACGGTCAGGCGTAGGATAGGCAATTAAATTGTCTAGACTAAGTACAAGTACATGTCAGCACAGTCTATCGCGAACACAAAACCCATTAATCTTTCTACAAAAAATGAGATGTCAAAGTTTCGTGTGTTTAGAATATTTTCTGTAAACAATTATTTTTTATCGGTCGGGACAGTCTGTGATGTAAAATGTGACGAGGTTCGCGATGTTGTTCTGAGAGTGGTTACAGATGGCGCTACTTGTTACGGTCGCAGTTAACATATTGTTATCTTGGAAAATAAGTTTTTCTGCATGACTGTTTATGAAATTGAAGAATAAAGTTTGTTTTGTAGCTCTTTTTGTCGGAAGTGAAGTACCTACTAGATTGTATCAGATGGATGTTAAATGGATGAAGAAAAAATCTGCCGAGCTTTTTCCCAACTATGTTGGGGTCAGCTTCCAGTCTAATCGGATGCAGCTGAATACTAGTATATTACATGGAGCGACTGCCTATCTGACCCCCACAACCCACTATCTGGGTAATATGTAAATATGATACCCCTTGGCAAGACTGGTTGTCAGACTTCTGACGACCGTCAAAGATCCACAAATGACATAAAATTATAATGAAAATACGTTCTGTTACTAAGGGTGAATTTCACCAAACTTTTATACCGAGTAAGTCTTATCCCGCGAATAAATTTTGATATTTGACAGTTTTTCCATATAAAAACTGTCAGACGACAGTCTTATTCCACGGATAAAAGTTAACTGATTTTGATAAATTCAGTCCTAACTAAGATTTTCCGAGATAACTACCAGGACAACATAACATTGAAGAAGCTACAATGACAATATTATAATTAATTGACTACACATGCACAGTAATTTAACCACAGTCAACAACCAAACGTTGATTCGTTAATGTGATAATGTGCACTGTGTCAATTCATTAATATGCTAATAATTAAGAGCTAAGCCGTGTCTTAGCATATGATTGACTTGATTTATATTCCTCTTGAGTATGTCGCAGGTATATTGTCAATAAGGCATTGCTATAATTACCTACATAGCTACATCATTGCAATAAATCACTGCTAGACCCCTAGTAACATCACCACGATTTGTGGGATTGGTGATCCGACTATATTTGGACCGAAGTTCTATAACGCGGCCTGTGGTAGGAGTAAACTGTTAGAAATCGTCACGTAACGAAAAAGCGTCATGCCCGGAAAAGTCAGTTTCAAAGTATCAAAAGTTTTTTTTATAATACAGAGCCATCTAGTATAAGTTTTTAGCAGAATAGAAATTGATTGCCTGACATGACCGCTATACTTAAAACGGTCCGGGTACTCTAAGCAATCCGCCCCGCAACCACCTCTCTGAGCTCCCCTCCCGCAAGTTACCCTTACTCACCCAATCAATCTGCTGCGCCTTTTCCCAACCATGTTGGGGTTGGTCCAGTCTAATTGGATGCATCTGAAAACCAGTATTTTACATGGAGCAACTGCCTTCCACAAACCAGTAACTGGGTATCACGATCCCCTTTGGTAAGACTGGTTGTCAGACTTTTGGTCTTCTGACTATCCATAACGGCAGTTAAAGATCTCGAATAAGAGCCGGGAGCCACGGCACGCTTTTCGAGGCACGGAGGGATGTCAATAAGCAATGAATGGACACCCATCTACGGACCGACCGCGGCAAGCGTTCCTTAACCTTCGGTCAACCCGTGTGCCTGTTACCATTTAGCCACGAGCCCCACTACACAACTCACCCATGTAGTGCAAATACTACAAAAATTCATAAAACTTCGTTGGTTCCGAAAATGGTGATTCTACAATATTTCACAGATATGATATTAAATCATTTAACCCCATTTGTTCTGACAATATAACTGCGACATATACATAGCAAGTAATCCACTTAGTTAACCCGTGTTAGCCAATGTGTTTACCAACTAGTTATACAATTTAGTGGTTAATAAAATTGTAGTTGATCCAATTATTTGGTACCGACCGGCGTCGGAACAACATTGGGTCGGTGTATAGAATATTAAAGACTAGACTAGTTTAGATTTACATAGGCACCTTATGTTTGTAGAAGATAAACTAAGTTGGGATTTCAGGGTAACTGTTTTCTATGTGTTGTTAGGTATATGTTGCTACTAATTCTTCGGGTATGATTCTTTTTGTAAGCCCTCTTATTGATTTAAGCTAAATTTTCCGTCACTGTTCAGTTGCTAGGTATACAATTTTCTCTATGTCTAATTGCTACGTTATGTTTTAACTTTAATTGCTATCAATGATTGCTTTATTGAAGTAAAAAGCTTATAGCTAAGTAATAACAGCCACACGGGCCGATCGATCTGGTTAAGCTACACTTGCCATGGTTGGTCCGTGGATGGGTAACTTTCTTTACATACCAAGACCTCTCCGTGCCTCGGAAAGCACGTTAAGCCGTTGGTCTCGGCTGTCATTTGTAAATTTTTGACAGTTGTTATGGGTCGTCAAAAGCCCTAAAATCTGACAACCAGTCTTACCAAGGGGTATCATGTTACCCAGTAACTGGGTTGGGAAAATCAAATATGTTAGGGTCGGCTTACAGTCTAACCGGATGCAGCTCAATACCAGTATTTTACATGGAGTGACTGCCTATCTGACGTCCACAACCAGCTAGGCAGATGATGATAGAATGCCTTATTAAAATAAAATGACAAAAATACCAAAAACATTAGAACCGTAATACAAAAAAGTATCACAAAGGAGCGCTGTTTATCCGTACTACGTAAGTCCTAATTGTTCTTACTTCGTATTGGAAATATATACCTGTTAGTATTTTTCGATAGAATGAAAATATTTCTAGTTGAAAGCACTGAGATACGTCAACAACAAAACACAAATGTTGACTAAGAACTCTACATTCACATTGTAAGTATTTTGTTTGTATAAATTCTTCATAAATAATACCAGTCAATCCCCAATAACAAGCGATCATTTAAAATAAGGAAAACCGAAACCTTCGAATATGAAATCACGTTCTTTTGAAAGCAAGCAAAAATCCTTGTTACGTGAAATACATTCCGTTAATGTGATTAAGGAAATCTTCAAAGAACTTCATTTCAGGAGAAGAAACTCCTTTTTATTGTATTTCCTAATATCGAAAGGAATATTTTTGTAAGCACATCGCTTTTATACCCCTCTCCTTCTAATTTAATTAGAAAGTTAATTATTCCAAGTTGTATTAATTTAGCTGAGCTCTATTTGGGTAGGTTTAAATGAGTTTGAATTAATTATTATATAGTAGAATTAAATAGTCGTGATTCCTGTAATTAGCGTACCTACCTGCTTATTTAAAGGTTAATTAATTAATTATTGCTCTATTTATTAGAGCGGTTGAATTCTGCAAAGCAAATCCTGTACTATTAAATGAACAATATTAGCACCTATATCATTTTATATACAATGTCGCCTATGCCATGTGACCGCCCGTATTTTTCTGAGTATTAATGAAAAATTATCGAAAATAAACTTTAAAAGGTCTTATATTATATTTAATATTTTTCGTCTTATTAAATTTTTTATATTTTGTTTTGCGTTTGTGACCTTCTTTGCTTTATCATACGCATGATAAAGTAAATTTCTAAACTTTAAGTAACAAGACTACTAGAGGTCGTTGGCCAGGGTTGCGGGAAAGTCCGAAAGGGAAGGGAGGGACCTTTGGCAACAGGCAACTGAAGGAACACGGGTGGGTTTATTTAGTGAAAGTGGCTTATTCTGATCGGATCCCACATTGTGGGATCCATTAGGAACGAGGAAAAAGTATAGATTTAGTTCTGATCGGATCCCACATTGTGGGATCCGATCAGAACGTGGAAAAAATGAATGGTATTTTGTTCCCATCCGATTCCACTATGTGTTTTACTACCTGCTTGAATCGATAAATGAAAATAAAGAGTACCTATATAATATCGAGATTAATAGTAAAGTAGGTAACAGGATTATAAATATTAAAATAAATATAATGTCACTTCAATAGTATTATTCAGTTCTAAGAGAGAGGCCTGCTAGCGCTGCCAGTGCGATGCGTCACCGCAACTGAACGCACCGTGTTGCATGATTTACGCACCGGTAACGCATCGTGTGGCTTCGCTATGAAGTAGAAATTGCAACCTTCACGTTATATGGCTGGTAAAAAAATATGTTTCGTCGATTGTCAGACTAACACTTATTGTAATAAAACCAGTGACAGAGAAGCAATATTACCTAATTTATTATTTTAGTTCATACTACGGTATAGATTATGTCTGAGCAAAATTCATCAGGGTCCTCATCTATAGAAGTAAAATTTATACACCGGAATGGTGGTCTAGTTCTGTTACGTGCTGTTATACGTATCGGAACAAAATACCATTAATTTTTTCACTTTTCTTCACTTTTTCCTCGTTCCTAACGAATCCCACAATGTGGGATCCGATCGGAATAAGCCGTAAAAGTCCGACACGCCCTCCCGGTCCGCCCAGAGCGGAAGTCATATGATGATTTCCCACTCTCAAAAAAAAAGAGGTCGTTGGCCCAAAAAAAAAATCATTAAGTCTTTTTATTTTTTTGTATTTTAATATTGATACTTATCACGTCTCCGGAATTTCGCTGGGTAATTTAATTTGACCCAGTATACAGCGTGTTAGGGTAAACACCGTTACGAGTATCCTTGAAACCAGTGGTTTGGTGTCATTTATAGAACCTAAAATCAATGGAAAACTAGAACATTTTTTTTTAATTCTAAATTTTACCCCAAGAGTATTTCACCCTTTCACCCTATGTGCTAGGGCAACGAACTTGTGTCTCAACACGGGCGGGGGTCCTGACCGTCCGCAAGCGCGAACCCTCCCTCAGTCAGTCAGCTGTTTCGCTAGTGAGCACGGTGTCGAATAGAAACTTTAAAAATCTATTAATGACAATATATTTTTTTTTTACTCGATCATTTATTTTTATATTTAAGTCGACCACTCATGGTTTGAGTGACAACGTTGTTGACCCTTACACCCTGTATACCCGAAAATAGCAGGAAATCTTCATCTCAAAATACAAGTTGACGTCTTAACAGAAAATATCGGGTTAATCATTTTGTTAGATAAGGATGCCAATCAATTTATTCCCAAACAAATCTATCAAACCTACCGCAAAAAAATCTCTTTTAAAACAGAATCTCAGCGCAGAGGGATAAGAGAACCGAGTTTACTTAGGGTTATTTGTCCCCTTTCGTTCAGGCATTGTCAACTGAAGGAAATTGAATGACCCTTGTAACTATTGTGATAAACTCCTTTGTAACTAGTTTCACTGTATGGATTTATATGCATAGTTAAGTAGTTCGGTATTCCTAGGGGCTATGCGGAAAGTTCGTTACGACGTCGGTCGTTGTCATGTCTTGGGGATATTTCAGATGATTTTATGAAGTTATTGACGCATCAATTTCTGTTTTCTGTTTCTGGGTTTCGTGTTACCCAGTAACTGGATTGTGGTGGTCAGATAGGTAATCTGGTGAAAATACTGGTGTATTTTACATGGAGCGAAGGTGCACATGGAGGATGCAGCTCAATACCAATTCACCGGTTAGACGGGAGTCTAACCGGTGAATGGTGGTGATTCTATGTTGGGATCAGCTCCCAAGCTCAGACCCCAACATAGTTGAAAAAAGGCTAGGCAGATTATTTTTACTGTGGCTTAATTTTTATTGAAATGTACATTTACTAACCTTTTCTAAATGTTTTACTTAAATATTATTATTATTATTCATTTATGAAACGCAGCCTAGCTAGCCTCCCAAATCCAACGCTGTCAAAGATAGTTATAAATTACAATCAACAGATTAAGTATACAAGGCTCAAATTAATTCCAGCTTGCTTGGTTTGTAACAACAGTTCTGCGACACCTGTTCCCGCCTGTATTATGTAACAACGTACATAAGCTTTGGCTTTTAACTCAAAAGCGTAACTTTGGCAGCCATATTGAAGCAACAGGTATATCATGTACTTACATTATTCTATTAGGCTGGATAGGTGCGCTTTAAGTGATAAAATTAGGGTACATTTCGGGAAGGGACGACGGATGTAAAACTTTAAGTTTTGTGAGTCTACTTTAGCTTCTACGTTTCGATATAGTTTCCACGATTTGGGGTTCTGCCTGTGCCAAAGAGCGTTGGTGATATGGAATATAACATCACGCCTTGTTACCCCGAAAGGTTACGCAGAGGTGTAGCCATAGTCTGCCAGGGTTGCGGGAAAGTCCGAAACGGATACCGGGACCCTTGGCAACAGGTAACTGAAGGAACACGGACAAGCAACAAGGAACGAAAGGCTCAAACGCCCTCCCGCTCCGCCCAGAGCGGAAAATTGGTGTATCCATAGTAGCTACACCTACATTTTGCCAGTTATGTATAAGTCCCATGTAATAGGGGGCGAGGCTTTTGCCATCAACTGGGCAAATATTCAGATTCCGGGCTGCTAATGCGAAATTTTTAATCGAAAAACTCAATAATACTTTTCCCGACCTGGCACTTCCGATCTAGTAGTGGTCGCAAGCGTTACTTGTGACCAACGAGTCTGTCGATATAGTCAGGCGGCAGATATAGAATAACTTTGCTCTAAAACTGAAATTGTCTATGATACTTCCAATTTTGAAATCTGGCTAATTAAGAAGCCACCAGTACCACAGCTACAAATCGGCCTTTCTATGACCACAAAATAGGCAAAAACGTTTGAGTAATATACACGCATGGCGAGTCAAAAGCATAGCACATAAAAAAAATATGTTACAAAATTGGAAATCCTGAACAAAAGGGTATAGATCCGCATTGAGCCTCCACTTTGAAAGCTAGCTTTTAAACAAAGCCTTTAATAACGTACTTATTCAGGCAACAATAAGGTCGAATGAAACGATCTCCTAGAATTTAGCTCATAAACATATTATTTTACATGAAGGCGGAATAACGGCTGAAAGCCTTCAAACGTAATAGGTGCGCAGTGCTTTTATATAACCCATTTTTCCTTTGTGCGCGGGCGGTCGCACTTTAACTTGTAAATTAAGAAATAAGTGGTCTTTAGTGGCTGAGTAAAGGAACACATGCCGTAGTGCCTTCTTGATGGAGCCTAAGGATGCGTACTGATTCTCTGGGTTTGGGTTGGAGAGGGATGTTCATTCCAGATTTATTTTACAAAATAGGTGTGTTGAACTTTTTTTTATTTGCCAATTTTGCCAATGTGGCCAAGAGCGACATTGAAGCAGGAGACAGATTACTTAAGGACAAACTACTTAAGGCGATATGTGCTCTGAAATCTCACCCCTATTTGCGTAATACACGAGCAATCACAATCTGAATCATTTTGAAACAGATTGCTAAGCCATTGCTTCATAAGTTCGAAAAAAAATCTTCTCAACAAGGTAAATACCGCAATGAATGTTGTTTAACTGTCAAATGAAACAGTTTAGTCTTAATCATTTACCGAAAATGTGTTACGCAATTAAATTGCTGGAATGTTTCAAAATACGATAATTTAACGGCTTTGCATTCCATAAGTCAAGGGACCACCCCAGCTGAGGGAGACCTGTTGGCAGACGTGAGACATCTCGGGCTACAAAATTAATTTATCAAATACTTATGTACGGTTTCGAAAGGGGCTCCTACACAGCTTTAAGTCCAAATTAACCAATAAAGGTATTATTGGAATCGGCTATTTAATAATTTAGATACAAAATGTTTGCTGTGTTAGGGCTCAGGCCGCCTCGGCTCAGACAGTGACGCATTTAAAGCTTTCAGGTTTACGTAAACAGTAAACATGTTATTTCAGTGTAGGTGTTACTGTCCTCAATATACAGTGTCCTATTTTTGGCAACACTATTTTGAACAACACCTATATTTTTTCTGGTGATGCCTTGTCAAATAATATCGGTAAATATTTTATTATGAATTTTTTTTTCTAAAAAACGATGTATGGACAGGTTCGTCTCAAGTGCTGTAATACTTTTCTACCTATATCATATGAAAGATCTCAATGAGTGTTTATTTTTTTTGTATGGACATAACTCTGTATCTCGTGCCGGGAAATTGTTTTGGAACATTCAATAATATAAAAAGTAGGTTAGGTTAGGTTAGGTTTGGATCTGACCTGACGGCCGGTAGTATCGCAGTCCTGCGCAAGCCGCAGAGAGCGATGGCCGTCAGAGTCATCAGGGGGTATCGCACGATCTCCTACGAGGCGGCTTGTGCACTGGCCGGATCCCCGCCCTGGGACCTCGAGGCGAAAGTACTCGCGTCATCGCATCGGTGGCGCGAGGAAGCGAGGGCGCGGGGTGAGCAACCGATGCAGCGACACATAGAGCTGCATCGGTCTCAGCTTCGCGAGGTCCTGGTGGCGGAATGGCGGGACAGGCTTTCACGCCCTACCGCCGGCCTCGACATCATCCAGGCGGTCCGGTCGGTGCTCGGGCGCTGGCTTGGGAGGAGGCATGGCTCCCTGTCGTTTCGGGTGACGCAGGTGCTCTCGGGGCATGGTTGCTTCGGGAAGTATCTGTGTCGCATAAACAGGGAGCCGGACGCTCGGTGTCACCACTGCGTCGACTGCCGGGAGGACACGGCGCGGCATACGCTGGCAGGGTGTGCCGCTTGGGAGGAGCCGCGCCGTGCCCTCATCTCAGAAGTAGGCAGTGACCTCTCGCTGCCGGCCGTCGTTGAGTCGATGGTCGACAGCGAGGAGTCCTGGGACGCGGTGGTTTCCTACTGTGAGACAGTCTTCTCGCAGAAGGAGGCTGCGGAAAGGGAGAGGGAGATCTCGTCCACTCACCCGGCCAGCAGCAGGCGCACCGGGCGTCGGCGGAGGGCGGATAACGTCCTCTTCCAGCCCCCCTAAATGGGTCCAGGGGTGACGGACTCGGGGACGTCCGTCACCGCCAAACATCAGGACCCGAGGTGGCGGCGCGTAGTGTTCCACGCGCGCCCTTCTTAGACGTCACGGGGGGAGTCAAACACCTCACTCCCC
Organism: Lithophane semibrunnea; assembly: GCA_947363905.1. Lineage (NCBI taxonomy): Eukaryota > Metazoa > Arthropoda > Insecta > Lepidoptera > Noctuidae > Lithophane > Lithophane semibrunnea. The sequence goes on from OX376190.1 coordinate 7,352,429, forward strand.
CCCCTGACCCGAGGAGGCCCGCAGCGGCGGGGGCACCAGTCGGGGGTTGCGGATGATTTTTACGTTCCCGCGACCCCCGGCGTAGGTGTGAGTCGGAACACCGGGGTGGTTTTTAGTCAGTAATAGTCTGACAGACCCCTCCGCCCGCCCTAGGGCGGAGGACATCCATCAGGATTTTCCACCCCGGAAAAAAAAAAAAAAAAAAAGGTTAGGTTTGGATAGGCAACGTTAGGTTATGCTAGGTTAGATTATGCCCATGTAGATAAGGAGGTACCTGTTTTTATTATTAGCTAGCAACCCATTGCTGCTTCGCACGTACTGTTAGAATATGATTTTTTTTTTATGATTTGAATATTTTGGAATGTTCAAAAAGACCATGTTCGCGCCTGATTTCGACTTAGCTGCCATAGTATGATGATTAAATAATACCCAAAAGCTTTCACATGGCATAAGTTTCTTCACTGTGGAACCTAACCTAACCTACTGCCAATATATTTTTGAATGTTCAAAAACACCATTTTCGCGCTCGATTTCGACTTAACTGCCATTCCTAGTATGAATTAAATAATACCCCAAAAGTTTTCACACAGCATACGTTACATCACTGTTGAAACTAACCTAACCTTATTTTTGAATGTTCAATAACACCATGTTCGCGCTCGATTTCGACATAGCTGCCATAGTATGAATAAAATAATACCCCAAAAGCTTTCACATGGCATAAGTTACATCACTGTTGAAGCAAACCTAACCTAATTTTTGAAAGTTCAATAATACCATGTTCGCGCTCGATTTAAACTTAGCTGCCATGGTAAGAATTAAATAATACCCCAAAAGCTTTCATATGGCATAAGTTACATCACGTTTGAAACAATCCTAACCTAATTTTTGAATGTTCAATAAAACCATGTTCGCGCTCGATTTCAACTTAGCTGCTTTAGTATGAATTAAATAATACCCCAAAAACTTTCACATGGCATAAGTTACATCACTGTTGAAACTAACCTAACCTAACCTACTGCCAATTTATTTTAAAATGTTCAAGAATTCCATGTTCGCGCTCGATTTCGACATAGTTGCCATAGTATGAATAACATAATACCCTAAAAGCTTTCAAATGGCATAAGTTACATCACGTTTGAAGCAATCCTAACCTAATTTTTGAATGTTCAATAACACCATGTTCGCGCTCGATTTCAACTTATCTGCCATAGTATGAATTAAATAATACCCCAAAAGCTCTCATATGCCATAAGTTTCATCACTGTTGAACCTAACCTAATTTTTGAATGTTTAAAAACACCATGTTCGCGATCGATTTCGACTTAGCTGCCTTAGTATGAATTAAATAATACCCCAAAAGCCACAGCATAAGTTAAATCACTGTTGACGCTAACCTAACGTACTGCCAATATATTTTTAAAATGTTCAAAAACTCCATGTTCGCGCTCGATTTTGACTTAGCTACCATAGTATGAATTAAATAATACCATAAAAATGTTTAAAGCATTATTTAATCCAAATAACCTTTTTTACTTGAAGCCCCATAACTTTTGACCTGCACGCAATTTTAATAAAATCTTGGAGTCGCAACTTGTTACAAGGGTTGGGACGCAACTCATATAGTAACGCCCATTCTCCTTTCTTGTGCACAATAACGTAAAAATTATCAGTCTGACACAACGTAATGCTACCAAATTATATTATTGTCGTTCGTTTGATGTCTAGAGAAAAAAATATCACCTGAATTTTGCCTAAAACTTCTTTGAAAGCAGATATGTTGTCACCGAAGATCTTTAAATTGGCTTTTAAAGACATCGTCTTCAAAAACATCCTATTTTTAAATAAGGATCACAAGTTCTTCTTAAAGTTTGCACAAGCGTAATTATTCTTGACTTTCTTTCTACGCATTTTACCAAAAGGTCGAAAATATTTGGCCATTTTAAGGCCGAATAAAAGTGTCATCTAATATAATCAAAGAGCTTATAAAGACGTTAGCAAGCAAGCAATTTTCATAGTAATTACCTACGGAAGCAATTGGAGTATATTTTCTTAAATTCTTTGTAAAAACGATGAAAAAGGTAGTTTGAAAAATTTTCGTTGGGCTTTATGATTATGTTAGTACGTTAATATGTTAATTTTTATAATTGTTGTTAGTGTAGCGCGGGGTAATTAGAAGCTCGTTATGTTTTCAGCAGTTTCAGCTGTTTCTTTAACTTTCTTAGCTTCAAACAAAGCCTACGTTATTTCAACCAAAAATGATAACTTCATAAATATAACATCATGCCTTTAAACCCCGATGAATTAGGCAGAGGTGTACCTCCATAAAGTACACCTACATTTGACCAGTTATGTTTAAGTCCCATGTAATAGGAAGCGAGCCTATTGCCATCAACTAGGCAAAAATCCAGACTCCGGGCTGCTACAGAGAAATTACTAGTGGAAATATCCAATAAGACATTGCCCGACCTGGGAATTGAACCCAGGACCTCATCCTCAGCTGTAGCGCTTGCGACCGCTAGAATAGAATAGAATAGTTCTTTATTTGCACAGAAAGTAGGTTTTTTTTTTTTTTTTTGAGAATGGTAATCATCCAATGACTTCTCCCGCTCTGGGCGGAACGGAAGGGCGTGTCAGACTTTTACTGACTAAAAACCACCCGTGTTCCTTCAGTTGCCTGTTGCCAAGGTCCCGGTATCCCTTTCGGACTTTCCCGCAACCCTGGCAGGCATCGGTCCTAGCGGACCCCGACAGTTGTGCTGACATCGCTTTGAGGCGCGCGTGGAACACGATGCGCCATCGACCTGGGCTTGGTCCTTATCGGACGGCGGCTACCCATTGCTCGTCGTCCGTAAGCCCGCGCCTATGGTGGCCGGGAATCCGCCTGGGATTTCCGACGACCAGGGTGTCTCCAGAGGCGGCGGTTAGGGGCGTGAGGGCGCAAACTTTGCCTCTCCCTCACGTCTTCCGCCTTCTAGAAAGTAGGTACTAGACCAAGTATTCTCAATTAAGTAGGTAGGTAAAAAGTAATGTATTATGTACATAATTAATTGTTCCAATATTTTGTAACATGGTGACAGAAAATTGGAACGATTGGAACCGTGCACCTAGCTTCTGACGTTTCATAAGTGCACTTAGGTTTATGTGAAATAAAATATTTTGATTTCTATTTTTTTTACTAACTATGAAAATAAATAGGTACTGTATAAAAGCGAAGATATTTCACCTTTTCCCTCGGTAACAAAAATGTGTCACAGTAATATAAATTAGGTACGTACGGCAGAATACCTGAAACTCATTGAGTGCTATATTAATTGATACTGAGGGTCGAGAGCTTTTTAACAAACTTTTACGTTATATGTCACCCACGCAAACATTCTACTGTAGGTATACTGGTTAATTTATTTTCAGTAACAAAATGTGATTAAAAAGCGTTTTAAAGTAGGACTCCATTAGGTTCCTAGATAAAAATACTAGAGATTTTCCGCTGTCAAAAGTTAAAGGCAACTTTGAAGTGGAGCCATTCATCTCTATGACATTTTAAGTGCTTACTTAAGTGGCCCAGTTAGATGGTGAAACCGTGTTTAATTTTCGTAGGTGTCAAGAAATAAAACATTTGGTATAGTCTTGTATTTACTTGACCCGTAGTGACCACGTTGATAAAAAGCCTTGCCAGATGTCCGTATTTTTGTCACTATAAGTATTCGATTCCAATCAATCTGCCTAGCCTTTTCTCAACTATGTTGAGGTCAGCTTTCAGTCTAACCGGATGCAGATGAATACCAGTATTTTACATGGAGCAACTGCCTATCTGACCTCCACAACCCAGTAACTGGCCACTCTCGGTGTGCCATTATGGACCACCCAGAAGTCGCGGACATAAGACACAATTGAGAGGATACCCCTTAGTACATAAGACTGTTTGTCAGACTTTCGGGCTTCTCACGACACGTAACGATTGTCAAAGATCCACGAATGACAGCCGGGACCAACTGGTTAACGTGCTTTCCAAGGCACGGAGGAGTCTCGGTATGTAAAGATGGTCACCCATCCACGGACCAACCCGGCAAGTGTAGCTTAACCTGATGGATCGACCCGTGCGGCTGTTATTACTTAACCACGAGCTCTCAGCTCACGTATTCGGTTCAGTACTTAAACGTTCTTGATATACAGCATGTATTAGAAGGGCGTGGGGTGTAGTACAGACCATCAAACTGTTCAACTATCTCCATGGAACCAACATCGTAGTCGCGAAAACATTATCAGTCGTCCAATACATTTGGATCGAGTATGTATTGAATTGGACCACACTTTTCTGATACATCCTGTGTAACTGTGTATTAACACCTTTCAAATATTCTATGGGACTTGCTTTTGTGCCTGACAGCTGTAACCCAAAGTACACACAAATATTTCGTAGGTATTCCAACTCCTTAAATCAATAGGCTTCGAATATCCACACGAATTGTAATTTTCCAATTTCCTTGATACCCTTTACCGTAGGCCTTATCACCGTTTCAATGAGCTATTTATTCAAAATACGACTCTCAAAGTCAGGTAACCTTACAATTGAAAATATAAAATTCTAATAAAGACGTCTTTATTACATTTTTATTCTTTTGATTCATAAATAAGCTAGGTATTACGGAGCGAGGTAGTTACGTAAGTCACGAAATGCTTCATTATTGTGAAACACGAAAAGTTCAAAGCAAAAAATCAATTTTCACGAGAGGACTTTATAGATGACGGGGGAACTGATGATCTTCACGTGTCCCCTGTCGGATAATGTCTTGCAAGCATGTACTAACATCGTCTCTTGGCAAATAGCCGAGTTAATTAAGCCGCTAGCCTAAATCCATACATCACTTAGTAGGCAAGTTTAATTTCTAACATGTTCTTTGTTCAAGAATCAGGCTTGTAAACTCCGTTCAGCGATAAGGCTTTGTTTATAATTGGTGAGCTTTATTCCGCCATATCTGATGGAGTGCGGCCAACTGCTTCATTTATGAATTTAAGAGGGTCACAACAATTTCTTGACAAAGGCAGGGTGTCCTTTTGAGTTCTCACGCACCAGCGATCAGCTCGGGGTGGCTCGGGACAACAGTCATTAATACCTTCGAGCAATTTGGCCTCATTTATTCAACACCAAGTAAAATTCTGTCGTGTACACTAAGATTTACGATGAAGTCATTACGTTTTATGGGCCATAATTGATAGAGATAACATCTCAGGGCTACTGAAATTGCAAAGTGCTGTTTCAAGCACGTTGAACTCAAAGACGCGCATTAGTGTAAAGAAAAATAGCCTGTATTACCATAAACGACTGGCGTCGTGGTTATTAATTACAAAATTTTATAGGCAGGCGACACGCGAAAGTTCTTTTATGTTTAACACAAATATTTCTTTTTGGGGCGTTAATATCGAGCTCGGTGATTTGGTTCCGTAATAACGATCACGTTACGTAATTAAGTCTTTAAAATTGATCGTTTTTTTAACATTTTGTCCAAAAACATTAGTTAAACACCCTCCTAGTTTTAACCTCAATTTCAGCTGCTTACAATGTTCTACCCATACCAAATGCCCCAGAATAGTAAACTGTTCATAGTATAGCTACAGATTATTCGATGATGTACCAACCGGTATCTTGACAATGTACACGTAATTATATTCTTGATCCTTTCAATTTTCCCATGATCCTGCAGCTAAGACGGGCAAGTCCGTGGATACACACTGAACTTAAACAAAGTATCAAACGTAATAATCTCTGCTTTATTTACATAAACATTATGGAGAATGACGCGATGATCCTTGAAGTCAGGTCAGACGATTTTACTTTTAGAAAGGGCTTTAAATTGACTTCTTATAACTGCATCTTTCATAGCTTTTTAGCAGCTTTTGAATTGTATGCAGTTCTTCATTTGCATTGTTCGCCTGAACTGGGCGGACAATGCTGTGAAACCAAGCGACCTTATTATAAACCAGCGTAGATGGCGGACCTGCCAGGAGTAGCACTTTTAATTACTAATGACCGGCATCAAAATCAGAAAGCATTTGGAATAAGACTTATTCCAAATGCTTTTTCATTTCTTGCCTTCTGATTTTGATGCATTTAAATTTTTGGGCTAAGTATGCCCAATAATTATGGGATTAAGATTGGAAACCTGTCTCTATAAAGTAAAACAAAATTAAAACGCCTCTCAGTAAAAGCTCATGGGCGCAATATTTCTGGAACAAGATGCTATACCTCTGCTACTTCTTATCAATCTGCCTAGCTTTTTCCCAACTATGTTGGGTTCGGCTTCCAGTCTAACCGGATGCAGCTGAATAACAGTATTTTACATGGAGCGACTGCCTATCTGACCTCGACACCCCCACATACCCCTTGGTAAAACTGGTTGTCAGACTTTCGAGCTTCTGACGACCTGTAACGATTGTCAAAAATCTACGAATGACAGCCGGGAGGCCGTCATTCGTGGGGACGGCTTAACATGCTTTCCGAGGTACGGAGGAGTCTCGGTATGTAAAGATGGTCACCCATCCACCATATCAACCCTGGCAAGCGTAGCTTAACCTGATGCATCGACCCGTACGGCTGTTATTACTAAGCCACGAGCTCTCTGTACTACTTCTCTCAAACATAAATGTACATTCCAAGACCAACTGGGTGCATCAGTACAACTACGTCTCAGTTTGTGTTAACGTGCGTCACTTAGGCACGTGTCGCTCTCATTAAACTTGTACGTCGTACGCCGTGCTAATATATTTATGGCTAGCAAGGTAACTTGTTACGCAAAGAGCACTACAGCATTAATGCCTCCTTTGGCTTAAGAGGACCAACTTTATACGTGGGAAGTTCGCGAACTTATGATTAATGATACTAAGTGTGTTTGGCCTACAAGTGATAGTTTGGACTCGTGTTGAATTAAGAAGCTGGCATGTTGATTTGGAGGAGCTGCATTATTCACAAGATGTTATTAAAGCGGCATTATGTTTGTATTATTATGTTTAGCCGCACTGGGAACCGTGAAGTTTCTTGCCGGCTCTTCTCCATAGGAAACGACCAATTGGAACCGTGCACCTAGCTTTAGACGTTTCATAAGTGCCACTGGCATGTAGTTCGTGAAAAAAAATAATTAAAATTTATTAATTTTAATTTTATTTTTGTACGAAGCTAAGTTCGTTTAGCTTCGCTCATGTAGCTAGCACGAATTGTCATAGTTCGGTTCATAGTTCGCGGTGTGAACCTAAGTCTATGCAAAAAGGGGGCGTTTAAAAAAAAAAGGTGAAAAAACAGGTTGGTCTGCACTTTATACCGTCCAGGTATATGTATGTCGAATTGTTGTGCTCAGTTATTATAATTTGTGGCTATAGTGTTACTCTGTGATTTTATTCAACGCCGTGTATCGCACCCAGTGTGTTTTCATTTGGTACACGAAACCCATCTTCTGGCCACATGATGTCCGATTGTAGTGGAATAAATCCTGACGATCTCCGACACGTATAAGTATGACTTCATAATCCATCTTGCGTGGTCCTATATATTTTATTTATTTTATTTTATTAATTTAAGGAAAACTTAGAGCTAATACATTTTAATGTCTAGCAACTATGGCCAATTACAAGTTTCCACTAACAAATAAGGTGTGTAAACTTAACAAATACGCGAATACAGGGTGATCCGTTGAGATGGGTCAGTATGGAGAAATCTAAAAATATTGAACATAAAAAAAAATCTAGGGATTCCTATTGTTAATTTAAGAGTTCGATGTAAGTTCTCCTTTAAACATTTTCTTAAAGCTAAGAAAAGATTGCCAAAGCTGAGCTATATTGAAACAATATATTCACCAATATTATAAAAAAAATATTATCAAAGACTATAATTAATACCGTTGCAGCTAATTAAACTTTCATCAATAACTAAATAAGCCCAAGTATCTGAAATTTTAAGCTCCAAGCGAAGTTTCAAGTGTCAATTTTCAGTGCAAAGCTTTCCACTCCAGTATGCTAGCTTTAGGAATGTTTGGAAACTTTAAATTGAATCAGTATCAATGAAGTATCGATAGTGTAGATACGGGCAATATGAGGAACAAGAATTTAAGGAATATTTAAGAATGAGCTCCTTTAGTTGAAAGTTTTATTTTAAGCCATTAAACTTATTTTTTGTCAAAGGTTCACGACCAAAAACCGATGGCTATAGTAGACTGATGCTTTACTTTGCTAACCTTATACAGCGTTGTTTCCCCGTAGATACTGGAACTCGCCCTTAGGTACTCAGATTTTATAATACCGCCACATGTGAACTACGCATCATACTGACGTCACAAAAAATCCTGTATCGCGCAAGGAGAGTTTACTGCGCGACTAGAGAACACGGTTTCAAGTTCGCGGAAAAGGATGTAAAGTTCACTCATCCTCAATACAAAAGGGAGGATCCTCCGACCAGACAGGCTTCGTGACGTCAGTGCGATGCATAGTTCACATGTGGCGTTGTAGACTCCGCGGCACCACAAGCCTTTAGAAGAGCACCTTAAATTTTCTCCATCGTCGTTCACCCTATTGCCACCAAAATCCTAAACTCAAAATCATGGTTGTTGAAAAGGCGATGTAGTTAACGCCCCTCAAGTACCTACCATTCTAAAATACCTCAAATTGGCATTTCATATAATTTACGTACACCTAAATGAGTCCATAGCTTGGCTGTAAAGAGGTCTGTGAAAATATTTTGATTAGTCCGTGGACTGTGGCAGTGTAGGTAACAATGAGCTCCAATCAAGAGGGTTCAAAAATTATGGTAATACCGTTTCTTTGACGCGAATCCTTTGTTATACATGACTGTCGGCTTTTCAATATATTTTTTGAGATTAAATGTGGGTTTTTTAATGTTGAGACTTGATTTGAATGTTACTTTTTTTGTGATGTTAATTTACTGGGCTTGTTTTGCAAGTCTGTGTTAATTTATGTAATTTTAGTAGGTACATAAGTGTGGGTCAGTTCAAAGCAGTGAAATTAGACCACAGTCACGTTTCAAAAAAATAAAAACCTTTTCATAGTAGGATTGTTGTATTCAAGGCAAGGAAAAGGAAAAGCAAAAAAAAATATTCTGTAACTATTAAAATTGGTAAAATGTTAATATAAAATCTTAGAAATAATTAACGACAAAGACAAACAACAATTATCGTTATAACAAAACAACGTAATAATTACTACTATCGACAAAATGTTGAACAACTAAGTCAAAAGTTAAGTACCTAAATCAGAACTAAAATGAAGGAGGCACTAAAATAAATTAAAACTAGACTGAATGCCTAAAAGGTTAAGTGTTCCATTTAAATTAACGATCTAAGTTTTAAGGATTAAACGAACCGAAACTTACCTTGAAGTAATTTGTTACGTCTTATTTCATGTGACTCCTTAATTATGATGTTTAACTAGTTAGCAGTAGGCTAAAGAGAAGAAACAATAATTATGTCGTAAAGGCTTTATTTTCTCCAAGAAACCGTCTAAAAATATTACTACGTAACATCGCGCCTGTCCCCCGAAAGTTTGGGTTAGACCGACATTTTGCCACATTGGGTTACAACCACATTTTGCCACATTGCCTTATTTTGCCACATTGGGTTAAACCCACATTGGGGTATACCCACATTGGGTTACACCCACATTTTGTCACATTGGCTCACACCCACATTTTGCCACATTGGGTTACACCCATATTTTACCATATTGGGTTAAACCCACATTTTACCACATTGAGTTAAACCCACATTTTACGACATTGGGTTATACCCCATTTTACCACATTGGGTAACACTCATATTTTGCCACAATGGGTTACACCTACATTTTGCCAAATTGGGTTACACCCAAATGCAAACTATGTTTAATTCCCATGTAATGACTCCGGGCTGCTACTGAGAAATTCCGGATTGAAAAACCCTATAACACTTTGCTCGACCTGAGAATCGAACCTGAAAACTTAGGTGAATTGATTTGACTACCTTATTTGATTTTCAAAACCAAAAAAAACTTAAAACGTGACACCACCAGCATAAATAACAAACAACTATTCCGTGCTACCCATTCGTGAACTATTTACGTATTTACCATACAACTAATGAACTGAACAGTCAATAAATTTCAAGAGCTGTACCACATATATTGCTGGTCCACTCAGACAGACAAGATTGGATAAGTTTATACGACCTTACAAATTGTTTAACGACGGTTCGGGACTATGATCCTTATTTTGTCTCAGTAAATGATGTCTTTACCGGCCTTAGCTGGTGTACGTTATGAGATAAGTTTCCTGGTTCAAAGGCTTTTAATATTGTGCTTTGGTTGACAGTTTTTGGTGTTTTTTACACGAACGCTTCTTTTATAGTGTTAAAGCATGAGTTTATCAAGACATGTATCGGTAAACGTAAGGTAGGATATCGTGATGTTAGGTGGAGCGACGATCTTCGCAAAGTGGCTTGTTGTAGAGGATTGACGACACGGTGGCGTGGATGAGAGTTGCCGAGAATCAAGCTGAATGGCGTATAATTGGAGAGTCCTATATCCAGCAGTGGACTGCGGGAGGCTGATGATGATAATGAAATAGTAAAACAATGTTGAACTGCTGTTATCAAACATGCATGCTTTTCAAGTCTAAAATATATTGTTTGTAGTGCTATTTACTCTTGCTCAAACAGCATTATCAACACAAAGTTTTCGGGAATTTTCAAAACCAAAATTTGACTTGCTACATAACTATAGTATAAGTAAGTTTAAGTAAGTACATAGTTTTTCGTGAAGTTACTACTAAGTTACACTAGAATTGCGATGGATTTGTTCGAATTTTGTAATATTTTGTTAAATATTTCGGTCAGTGACTTTGTAATTACAACTAATTTAATCTGTTTAACACATAAAACTCGACGCGTATTTTAACCAAACAATATAATTTAGAACGAAAACAATTAGTCCATTCATTGGTGACTTTGTGAGTCACGGAATAATGTATAATTAATTAATGTCGTGTTTGTATGACAAGTTCTGCATTGTTCAAAAACCTTTTTTACTGTTGTCATATTTCAAAAACAGCCGGGTTTAATACTGGTCGAAATTAATAGAATTGTATACAACATATTAATTACTGCTTCATACCTATATCATTTTTCACAGTTCAGTGAACGAATTGTAGGTATGTCATAAGCGCATAATATTGAAACCAGAGAATGAAACCAAATTGAAATAGGTATAATATGAAATCTGTAAATATAATTTTCTGATTAAATATGAAATCTGTAAATACAATTTCGTATCATCGTACTAGTTGCCGATAGGTCAATTTCAATATCAAAACACGGCAACAATGCTCTCATCGTTGGACTCTAAATAAATAATCACCAAAATTCAAAAATCCAGTTTGTCAAATGGTAATCCAGTCTTAAGGCTCTTACATACTGGGGCGATTCGTAGCGCGACGCGACGTCGCCGCATTGTTCGCTGTGAAGTTTTCTCAGAAATTGTTTTATTAAAGTTCGCGTCGCGCGGCGAATCGAGCCTTTAAACCAGTTTTGCCTGTATTTGATTTCCATACTCTACGATGCCATAGGTATCCATAAACATAGGACAAGTCAGTCAAAGTCACGTGTTCAATAACTTAAATTGTCCGAATATTCAACTCTCAACCGACCCTACCCGACCCGACACTTTTATGAAAAGGCTATTATTTCTTCCTTCGATATAACCGTGCTGCTAATATTATTAACACTAAAATATAATCATGATTTCCGTATAACTCAAAATTTATATGCAAAGTTCAAGGTGATATAAAATATGCATTTTTACAAAGTGTTCCTTGCAGAAACTAGTTTTTTAAACGAACTCAAACTTTTTATTATTGTTATACAATAGGTGCTTGTTTTTATGATACGTCATTTTTTTGTGTCAACTTAATTCAAAACACGATTTGATATCAGCATCATTTGCCTAGCCTTTTCCCGACTATGTTGGGGTCAGGTTCCAGTTTAACCGGATGCAGCTGAATACCAGTATTTTACATGGAGTGACTGCGTGATCTCCTCAACCCAGTTACTGGTTAATACCTACGATACCCCTTGGTAAGACTGATTGTCAGACCAACGACTGGCAAAGATCCACGAATGACAGCCGGGACCAAACGGCATAACGTAGGTACTTTTCGAAGCACGAGGTACGTAAAGATGGTCTCCCATGCACGGCTCAACCGCGGCAAGCGTAACTTCACCTGATCGATCAATCCGTGCGACTGTTGCTTAGCCCCAAGCCACTATGATTTGAATTGTCGTTAAACATGACTTGGTTAGAGATACTAGTACTTATTACAAAATATGTACATTTAATGATAGTATATACCTACAGCATGTAACAAAAACCCTATCCGGTCCGAAAGGGGGCGCCTAGGTACCGCAAGAAAATTACTAAAAAGCAACAAAAAAAACCAAAATTACCCCAATTTCATTATAAATTAGCAAATTTTCTACAGAGGTTATAAGTTATGACTTGTAGACACCTGCTAAACAACGGCCGCCCGCGCCCCATGTAATAACCCGGTAAACTTACCCATTGAAAAAGAAAAAAAAAAAAACCACTTATATAGACTCTTAGACTCTTAGTATGATTCTTAACAACACCCTCATGGATCAGACATCGTTTTTGTTAAAAGCTGTATAAGTGCCCTAGTTGCTTGCACAAAGTAAATGCGCCCTAACTTTACCTACACGTGTTTAAACTTAGTCCTTGTGAACTTACTGAACACATAATATCGGAAATGTATGTTTACCCTCAAAAGATCAATAAGTTATTACCTCTACCAACCTATTAAATGATTATTTATTAACGTTGTTAGTAATTCTAATTTAAAAAATATTATGTTCAAGGTCCTTCGGACATAAAGAAGCAATCTCTGGACCCCCATAACTTCTTTTTTAAAAGCTTTTAAGCGTGGTGGATTTCCCATGAATTTGTTTTTATTCATTTAGTCATAATATTTTAAAGTACTAATGCAAATTTTATTTAATTAAATATTGTGATTAAAACAAGAAAATATTGTATATGAAAAATAAACGCTTTACAAAAACCAACAAAAACAAAATGAAAATCCGACTGATCTGAAAACTTTTCTCAGTTTTCACCCTGCATAAGTTTACATTATTTGTCTCTAGTAAGCTTGCCGTAATCAGTCAGTAATTAGTAAGTATATTATATAATTTCCTCCTCCACAAGTGACTGGAGACTTGTCTCATGCAGGGCTGCAATAAATACGAACACTACCATTGTGTTTCTAATCATACCACGAACAGGTTTAGTTTGTTGGTGCAAGTTATGGGAGATTCGCGTTTCCATGTAGGAAGAAAGCTCTAAATAAATATACTTCTCACTCGTGTTATATTTATAAACTGTCGGGGGCTATGTTTCATGTTATATAACCTTTACTAGCTGCCGCCCGCGGCTTCGCCCGTGTGGTATGTCGATAAAAAGTATAATGCCTATGTCCTTTCTCAGGGTCTAGACTATCTGTGTACCAAATTCAATTTAAATCGGTTCAGTAGTTTTGGCGTGAAAGCGCGACAGACAGACCGACAGACAGAGTTACTTTCGCATTTATAATATTAAGTAAGGATGAAATATAAACATCAATAAAGCTTTTCTTGCAATTGATTAGATTTCGTTTACTGCGTATCGGTTAATCACTAATTAACTGAGTGCCCATTGTCATTTTCATTATGTGTAACTTTTACAATACTCTTGGTTCGCTAGCTTTTCTCGAGCGTGATTATTTCTATCACAATTTTTAGATGATTTTCTTTTGTTTAAGGTGTAATGTGCCTGGTGGTGGTGGGGTGTGACTTGTTTTTTTGTGTTTATGTTCTTGTTCTGCGTCGTGTTTACCGCAAATAAACAATTTTTCTTTCTTTCTTCTTTCTAATTGACTTTTCATCTAAATTATTCGTTATTGTTTGCAGAAAATTGTGGTACTAATGGTTTAACTTCAACTGACGTCGATCAGCATTTTTTATTAATCGTGTTATAGTGTCGCGTTTGCACCGTTTTGTCCGCGTGTGTTCTTTGGACATTCCAGTATTTCCAGAGACAACTCCTAAACAAATACATAATCGCTGTCACGTATAACAAAGACCTCACCCCAAGGTAGTCTCGTTAGCAAACCGTCTGCCACTGCCTCGGAAGCCTTTATTAAGTGAGGCAACATTAAACGTGCGACAAGACAGTTTGTTTCTCTGTTCCGTAGAGTTGTTTGATGCAAATCGACATGAGATTCCGCCTCGTTCTACTTATTGTTGCGGCAGCGGGTTTCATGAGTGGAGTAAGTGTGATTCCTGCTTTATTTATGGTTCGTGTTTTGAAATTGGAAGGATCGCAGTGGTTGGCTGGAAAATTAAAATTATTTTGAAAGTTTAAAAAAGGGTTTTGGAATTACGAACGCTACCGAGTAATATTATTTAGCATATAATAAAGGTTCTCAAATGTGTACTGTAGCAATATTAACTATGGTAGAAATAAATTCAGTTTGTTTATATCTTTTCTTTAATAAAATGTTTCTTTCTCATCTCAGTTCGTAAAGACGAGAAACAATTTGTAGAGGCGTTGGTCGGAATTGAATCATAATAATGCAATACTCCACTTTACTTGCTCCTTGCTCCGGAACTTGAGAAATACATTCTAACTTTGCTCAGCTCTAATAGAACTTAACAATTTCCTTTTTGTTGCAAGTTTTTTTCTTAAACAGATTAAAATGCAAATTAGGTACCTATTTCTAGTTTAAGTTTCTCTTCATTTTTTCTCGCTACTTGAGTAGTTGTTAAGATTTTTTTTTTCATTAATTACAGGAAATCTCATTACTTACAGGGAAAAGTTAAACGAAGCAACGATCACTGTAAGTACTCATATATCATTTTTATTTCACTTCGCCTGCCGAAACGTTATTCCTTGGATGTTAATGGGCTGATATCAGTCCTGAATTATTGCATTTTTTATTTATGGCACTAATATCAACTTTGAATCTAATTTGGGCACCATCTTAATAACCTTTTTAAAGATGGAGGAGTATTAGCTATTTATAGTCTTTTTTACCGGAAAAAAGAATCATATTACGTCACGAGCAAAAATGGATGTGAGCATAAAAATCCGGAAATCAAACATTACATATTGGTTGCGAAGATAACCAATTCCGATTCAACTGATTCCACATTCCTTTTGCTCCCAAATCACTCTCCAATATTTGCTTGCAAATTTATTTCCCTATAGTCAATAAATTTCCCATTTATGAATAAACTTGCGTATAACTTGTTTGGGGGTAAATGTTGACTTTGGCAAAGAGAGAAGGAGGAAGGAGTATGAACTGAGTATGTTACATTAATAATGTATCAAATCAAATAAACTATTGCCTGCTGTTGGCGCTGCTGAAAGTTTAGAGTTTCAGCGATTGATATGAGTTGTTCGGGCACTTTGGAGGTTAGAGTTGTAGCTGTGTTGTAACTGTATTATAGCTGCTATAAGTCACTTTGTGTTTCTTGGTTTGAGACGAGAAATGTGCCGTGATTTAGGTATTGAGATGGTACATGTTGTGTATATGTACTGGTTTATCGTTTGTCACCAGGCAAGTTTACCGCAGTAACCCAACAAGATTCATCGAAGAATTTTATTATTGATTTTTACTTTGATACTTTTTTTTATTTGATTTTTATTAGTGTCTACAGGTTGTTGTTTCTTTAGATATTTTTTGATGTGAAACATCTATTGACGCGCCTTGGGAGTAAGACCGACTCGTATGCCGTGGCGGCGAACGGCATGACGCTCTCTCATACTGTCATCCCCTCTCCGCCGCCGTTCTTTTCGATGTTTCACGTCTGTGCGTCTCGGGACGACCACATTTTTTTTTATCATGCACACTTTCTTATTCAATTCACTTTAGACATTGGCAGAATGAGCGTGATTACCACATGACAAAAAAAAAAATAGATGATGGTTTACGATATCTAGTGGCGAATACTTATCATTCATAATGTACTTTGCAAGTGTGAGAAAGTTCATCTTAAAGAAAATAATTATATTTTGAGCTTCATTAATTGCTTTTGGCTTTTTTATATTGTGAAAATATTAAGAAAGAGGTTGAATGAAAATGTTTTAAGGAGGCACATGACCTCTTCGTAATCCTACTCGATTTCAAGTAGGTAGGCCCTTAAAATTAAATGCCAATTAGGATTCAACCTAAAATGAAACCTAAAATGATAAATAAATATAACTTTGAATGAACAGCTTATTCACGGAAATCAGGTCTATTATCTAGCAAATTATGTATGTGGCTTACAAAGTAAGTGCGTGAGTTAGACCGACTCGCCTTGAGAGCCTTATATAACTGTAAGTAAAGAGTTCATAATGGCATATCCGAAACGATCTGCTTACAATATAGGTTTAAAAAATATTTTTAGTAGATATATATTATGAATGGCTAATGTAATAAATATTGTAATTAAAATAGACATTTGCACACCTGTCAAGGTAAGGTAGAATATGATTTAATTAACTTTTGTGATATAAGTACTAGCTCCCGCCAGCGGCTTTATCCGCATGAAATCTTCATTAGTTTTAGCCTAAATTACTCAGGAATAATTTAGCATTCTACTGGTGAAATAGTTTTTCGTTCCGTTAGTTTTCGAGTTTATTAATTACAAACAAAAATACAAGTCTTTTCTCTCTACAGTATTCTTTCTATACCTCCAACTGTCACCAGCGAGACACAATAGAATTTTAATTGTTATCTACTTCGGCGAATTCTAAAGGCCAATCGATAGTTGAGCGGATAATGTATCGATGGATTACCTCATGTAGTACTCATATTCAACCAAATAAATTATTTGAATTTGTATATTTTTCCAGTGATAGGCTCTACGAATCTCGGTGGTACAGTCACATTTGGAGAACAGGGTGTGTCAGACTGCTTAGCTGCAGGGAATCATGCTTGGAAGTGTTATAGTGAACAGACTGGCTTCAACCCTCAGTGGTGATACCGAAGAACTGTTTAGTTTTAGTAGAAGAGTTAATTTGTTATGATTAAATGATTTATTGTCAGACTTTATGTTTTATTTTTAGTATCCAGTGCTAGGACAGACTGGAAGAACTGAAGGTGGCTGGGACAGACTGGATTCGGGAGGTGGAGGACATGGAGACAGGCCTATGTCCAGCAGTGGACTGGGATAGGCTGAGTTGATTGATCCAGCGTTAGACCCAGTGGTGGTTTTTCTCTGGACAATTCTGGCGATTTCTAGGAGCTGAGTTATGTTTTTTATATATTTTTTATTCATGGAAATAACGCAGATAGATAATTTTATTAGTGTAGTGTAGTCAAAATAATGCGACAAAAACGAGCTATCTTTGTCGATACAGAGCTCAATTTTGTTTTACATTGCAGATTAAATAGTTAATGGGGGGTCGGGTCGATCCAGGCAGATGATGATTGCAGATTAAATAGTCATAAAAAGAGTCAAGCCATAACATTGTACGTGCAAACAGCTGTACTTACACAAAACACTGCAACTATAATAATTAGGTACCATAAGTCTTATCTTCCATAATAGGATTATCATATCGCCCCATCATCCCATCATGAACCCGACCAATAAATCAATCTGCCTAGCCTTTTCCCAACTATGTTGGGGTTGGCGTCCAGTCTAACCGGATGCAGCTGAATACCAGTATTTTACATGTAGCGTCTGCCTATCTGACCTCCACAACCCAGTAGTTTGGTAATAAGATACCCCTTGGTAAGACTGGTTGTCAGACTTTCGGGCTTCTGACGACCCGAAGCGACTGTCAAAGATCCACGAATGACAGCCGGGACCAACGGCTGAAGCAGGGACCAATGGCTTAACGAGCTTTCCGAGACACGGAGGAGTTTCGGTATGTAAAGATGGTCACCCATCCACGGACTCTTCCACCTCACAAACCCGACTATTAGTTTAATTATAATTTCAACTTTCAAACTGCACGTACCATACAAACGGGCAACTTTAATTCTAAGTCTAGTTTAATAAATCGTCTCACTTCCCTGTATCCGGTCCGTTTATTATCCGACTCGTACCAATTTAGATGGTCCCACTGAATTTCAGATATTATACAAGTGCTACGTGACTTTAGAACCGTGAAGATTCGCCAGCTATCGTCGAATCAAATGCGGTTACTCGTATGTCGGCGTTAATTTTAACTTATTCAGCTTCATTCTTGTACTTCTGTGCCGTTTGTTAGTGCTGTATTGTTATTTGATTGTTCTTGTGTAGATATATTGTGTTGAGTTTATGCTACGTGCATTTCTTTCCTAGAGAAAATATGTCACGACTGCTTGGATGGGCTTGAAGGTCACCGCGACTAATGTCTCAGAGACTTCTTCCTAAGCGTAGGCGGCCGAAAATGATTAGGTAGTTGTGATTCTGGTTCAACCGCATGTATATTGCACAAGCTGTTTATGGTAACAGAGGTATTAATTTAGTTCTCAAATGAAGGCTCCATCATGATTCTCACGATGTTTTCAATATGATTCATTGAAGTTCAGTACTACAGAAAACTCGACCTTAAATTCTCACCTTAAAAATATTTAAGTAAACGGGCATTTAAAGAACTGAAAAATTTAAAACACCATTTTTAAATGGCATTATAGAGATAGAAAAGAGTCGTGGCCCGCGGCGCCTCTGCTTTGTTCATGGTATCTGACGCCATTAAATATTCATTTGCAATTTTGAGCTGCCAAAAACCCCCATTCATAGAGACACTTGCTTTGATATAAGTAGGTAAAGGACCCCCGCGAGATGCTGGAGATACCTGTCTAAGACGAGGGCCGCGAATTGGTTGAAGTGGGTTTACTAAAAGGTGTGAAAAGTAGTGATAGTCTTTTGTTTTTTTTTTTGGTAATTGAAGGTGATTCACAGAAGGCTAGATGAGTTGTATGAATTCTGGTGCAGAGATGCGTACACGCATACATTCACGATGGACACGGGTACTGGGCTGAATTGATCCACGATGTGATCATTTTTCGATTTCGTTCGTAAATCGTTATTACAACGAGTGTCACTGGATTCTAGTGGAGGAGCTCGTGGCATCGTGGCTAAGTAATAAAAGCCGCACAGGTCGGTCCATCAACTGAAGCTACACTTACCGGGATGACACTTCCGTGGATGGGTGACCATCTTTACATACCGAGACTTCTCCGTGTCTCGGAAAGCACGTTAAACCTATGGTCCCGGCTGTCATTCGTGGATCTTTGACAGTCGTTACGGGTCGTCAGAAGCCCGAAAGTCTGACAACCAGTCTTACCAAGCGGTATCGTGTTACCCAAATACTGGGTTGTGGAGGTCAGATAGGCAGTCGCTCCAAGTAAAATAACCAGTATTTTACACAACCCTTTTGAACTATGTTGGGGTCGGCTTCCTGTCTAACCGGATGCAGCTGAATACTGGTATTTTGCATGGAGCGACTGCCTATCTGACCTCCACAACCCAGTTACTGGGTAACACGATACAAGGGGTATCGGCACTGGTAATAATAATAATTAAAGGTTATTATATGATTTAAAATTGTGAAAATGTTCTACAAAACGTTTCGGTACCATGTTTCAATAGTTACGAGTACCTACGTGAGGTTAGATTGCGCGAACGTGCTACGACTGTTGGGCAAGTGAAATATTTTTGAACTTATCTTCCGATCTGTCTCACTTGTATGCGGAGAAAATTAGATACGGAACTAGTTATTTGGTTATTGTTTATGATGTTACAGGTTACATATACCTTATGGCCAAGATATTTAAATGTTACTTGGCTTATTTTTTTATTTATTTATTTAGTTATTTATTTATTTCCAAAAACAGGTTACAGACTTACATAACTTGATTAACAAAAGGGTATTATTAACAGCTAGTGGTAGGAAGGAAGTACAGAGCAAATAATAAACCATGCTGCAGAAATCTGTAGACAATATAATTCGTGAGCCCTGCCTCTTAAACTAGGGTTACCTGTATCTTAAGAGACAGTGTTCAGCTAAATGATTGATAGAGATAAGATTTATACGGCTTGTACTTTGACTAACGGTGAATTTCACCAATGTCCATATTCCGCAACAATGATGGCTCTGTCTGACAGCTCTTGAACGCGGTTTAGATGTGCTGAACGCGTCTGCTCGTTGCTGTCTGAGTGAATTGGTGAAATTTGTCCAGGCATGTTCCTGTCTCCTATCTTGCACTCGTCCTTTGACAGTTTTGTCACATTGACAGGACACTGACGCTTAGCCGAAGTACGTAATGAGATCTCGGCGTAACTATTTCTTTCTGCTAAGCTACTTTGCTGGGTTCCGGTTTGAACTGGTATAGGTGCCAGTTTAACTCACGCACATAATTATGACATTCGCACCATGTCTCTAGGGTGGACAACGTATCTGGTTTATGATTTGTTAATTTCCAAGCATGGACTAAATAAAAAACCAAGACAGCGCTGCGAACAATACAGTGAAGCATATCAAAACTCTCTGTACATACACGCACACATTTAAATACAAACTACTCCTCACTAAAAGTGCACCCATGTTTACGAAACTGGCCTCACGTCACTGTTGACAGCGCTCTGTCTTGGTTTTTTATTGAGTCTGGGTTTCCAAGTATTAGATTATTAAACGCATTGAAGCTCTATTACCATAAAACAAAAGGTTATTCCTATTAAGCATAATATCAACGCATAAACATAACAATTTTATATGAAACTCAGCGAAGAACGATAAAACTAGTATGAAGAGAGTACGTGCCATGGAAACTTTATTCTGATTAACAAATTTTTATTTGACTCAAAATAAAGCGGTGAGTGGAAGAGCGCAGTAAAAGAAACGGTTATAACCACAGGGAAATGTTAATTTACTTTTCAAAGGAATTCAGGAGATGCTTTAGCCGTTTTTTTGTAAAAATGCCGGAGAACAATCAACAAAACGTTAATTATAACCAAGTGTATGCTGCTATCACATAAAATCATCACGCCAGTGTTTCCTATAGGAGTAGGCAGGTGTAAGTAGGTACAGGCACATTTCGTCAGTTATGTTCAATTTCCATGTAATAGCAGGCAAGCCTATTGCCAGCAACCGGTCACAAATCCAGACTCCGGACTGCTATACTGAGAAATCAACAAAAATACAATCACATCGGTTTCGTAAACATGATGTGCACTTGGTGAGATGTAGTTTCATTGTAAATGGTTGTAAATGTGTGGGTCTATCCACAGAGCCATGGGGTCTCAAAACAAACAAATTATAATTAGTCTTAAAAAAATCATAGACGGCAGCCTAAGTAACAATTTATGAAATTAACAATCACTGAAAAGCGTTATACGGCAAATTTTGGCTGAATAATATTAGTAAAAATCAAAACATCTTTGTTTAATGTTGATTTATGTATTTACACTCATAAATTTCGTATTTTCAACAAAATACTTAAATTAAGCCGTTTACTTGAAATCGAACCCTTAGAATGATAAAGTAGCCATCTGTTAATCATTTTGTCGAGAGCACTTTGCAATAGATGGCGTTTTACTCAAGTGATAACAGACACTTTAAACTTGCGTAAGTCGTTTCATTAAGGAAAATCAAACAAATTATTTTTTTAATCTTGTACTTTATTTAGAAAAATAAAAAATTGAACACCTAGGAAGAAACAAACGTAAAAAAGGAAGAAAAACATCTAGGAATATCGCGTAGTATCTAGGCAAGACTCCTAGATGGCGTTGTAAAACTACAGTCTCTGGCAATTAGAGAGTCGCTGATGCTGCCATCTGTTAAAAAAATGGAGGAAGAAAAATAGCCAGCTCAATGGCCAGACTTAGGGTGGTGTCATTTCTTTGTATGGGATTGGGTATGTAGTATTATAATATGATTGGGTACGTAGTATTATAATATCTGTGACAGAGCGGAGGTGTAGTTTTGACATGCTTCACTGTATTGTTCGCAGCGCTCTGTCTTGATTTTTATTTGTTCTGAGGTCTGACATATTAAACTTCAGAAGTCTGAAGCCGTGAGCGTCAAGTTATATTAACAAGATAATTTTCTAGTAGTTAATGATGTAGGCGAGAAACTTAATATGAGTAAACTTTCTTTATTTAAGTTGCAAGAAATGTTTCAGAAATTAAATGAAAATAGTCATAGTTGATTTCTAATCATAAATGTTACTTATCGTAAGCATACACATAATCAGCCTATAATGTTCTTCTTCAGCCGATCTATCAATAGTATAAGGCTACCTACTGACCTACTTTGAAGTAAAGCTGTGAAAACCTGAACTTTGTGGTTAATACAATACACACAGTGTCCAGAAGCGAAGTGATCAATGCTCATTTCTTCTCTTAATAAGAAGTGGTTTTTGCTGTGCAGTAGAATAAACACAGGCTGGCAGCGGCCGGCAGCGACGAGGCGAGCACTTTCAGTGTGAAATAATTTTAAACTTTATTTTTTACTTTAAAGACCAGTATTGCTTGAAAAGCTTGAAAAGGTCGCGAGGCACCACGCGCCTCTTGTCAGTGCTTCTGCCCGCGGCTGCCAACGGCGACGCGAGGCCGCTCGACGCATCGCAAGCGGCCGCGTGCCGAATGTAGAAACTAAACTAGTCAAGAAGAGACTAGGCGCGTGGGGTCTGGAGGTCGCGCGAGCCCGCCAGCGGCCGCCAGCGGCGACGCCGGGGGCCGCTGCCATTCCGGTGTGACTCGGCCCTTATGAGTGTGACGATCGCGTATTCGCGCGATGTACGCTTTTAATTAGGACGCGGCCTCACGAGACACGCTCGCGCGTCACCTGTTTCCGTCCGTCGCTCCGCAAAGCACCAAAGTCTATTATAGGCCTATATGTTATGAACCTATCATGTGCGCACTTTTATACATCTTGTATCTTCATACTGATTATGAAACCGACCAAACTATCGGCCGATAGAAAGTCTAGTCTATGGAGGCTCTAAGTATCGATATGGCAAATACCGTATACATAAATAAACCACCCATATCCACAATGTGGCTCAGTTATACGTATAGTTAGCCAAGTTATGTGTTCTAGTACTGAGTTAAGTCAGAACGAAGTTGGCCGTGTTCTACGTAATTTTATGAGACAAGGAGTATGGAGACGGTGAATATGGTACACAATTTTCATGTGTTGAGTTTCAGGAATATTCTCCTTCCATTTTTTTGGCGGTGTAGGCTCCGCTCGCCCCTCGGATCTTGCCCCTTTCGATTAAAATGTTCCACTAACATATGTTTAGGTACTTAAACCTATTCCAGTATGATCTGTCTCTCCAATCTCTTTTCCCTTTTGACAATGTTTCAATTCTAACAATATTTTAGCCTAATCCTAACTAATAACTATTAAAAATGCGAAAGTGAGTTTGTTTGTTATGCTTTGACTCTAAAACAGCAGAACGGATCTGGATGAAATTTGGCATATGGATAGACCATGACCTGGGTTAGGACATATAATAGTTTTTATCCCGATATTCCCACCGGATCGAGACTTATGCGGGAGAAACCGCGGGGCGCAGTTAGTCTCTTATATATTAATTAAAGTTAGTTTGCTAATTGAATACCTATCTATCAAATGGTAGTTTGCCAATGCTTTTCTTTTTCGTATTTCTCGCTGTGTAATAATTTGAATGAACTGTTATCTCATTTCTAGGTTTACCCGGCCCGGTTTCGCACGCAGTACTAAATGCTTATCTACTGTGCACCTACCTATCTACCTACCTACTTAACCACAATGTTTTAATACATATTCTGCTATTCGGGACGGAGATAAATCGAACAAATCAAAAATTAAAAATCGTAAATCATAAAAATCAGTCCAGCCGTTCTTCGGTGTAACTAACGCGACCTTGTTTTTACCCGACTACGGCGAAGAAAAAAGGAGGGTTATGATTTTGACCGGTATGTATGTATGTATGTTCATCTGTTCCCTCCTAACTTCCAAACCACTTATCACAATTTGACAAATGAGGTATCGTTAGAAGCGTCGTGATTGTCCGCTGGTTATAGGCTATGTGAAATCACATTACATTGAAAATGGCGCCCTCTAGAGGACATAAAGTGAGGAACTTAAAAAAAATGGTTTAATCGTACCATGTTGGTTATCAAATGAAAGGGCTTAATGAGCACATTTCAAAAAAAAAAATATTATAACCCCAAAAGAATTTAAAAATCCGGAGTCACACGTGTTAGGGCATAAATCGAACAGATTACGTGTGACTCCGGATTTTTAATTTGTCTGTCTGTGGTGTCTTGTTTATACCTTTTAAGTCGTAGTTGGGTTTTAGTTTTTATTACTTGATTTTTTTTTATAAATATAGATTGTGTATTTAATTTTTTTTTTAATACATTTAAATTTTTTAATCCCTGTTTGTATTCCTTTCTTATCTATCTTTCTCTGTTACATGCTTATGGTCGTGCGGAATTTCATAGTCTTTGATGCGTTGGTCCGATCAAATGTGTCCAACTATTACTCCTACTTCAACTATCTCGAATGTGAGATGCCAGATATCTAATAAGGTGGTATTAATAATGCATTCAATTTGCTGCTTAGGACCGGTATCTCGGGTTATATTAATCATGTTCTTTTATATTGGCGTTCACAATAATGTTATGTGAACTTTGGAATGCCAATACAATAATTATACACAAAAGTTATGCATTAAGTTAGCGGTATTTTTGCATGCTTTTAAATATTCACAATACGTAATAGTTAGTCATATTTATTTTATACTCATGATAATACAAACAAGTACCCTACATAATGGTTAACTAATAAATACACTATCACTGCACATTTTTGTGTAATAGCGTGTTAAACTTTTAACTTTAACTGCTCTCCTGAAAAATTACCAAAACTGCACTTTTAACATATTTTGTCTTAGATAAATAGTTAATTTAATTAGTTTAAAATGCTCCTTTTTACTGTTTGTATTTCCTTTGCGTGTCCCAAATAAAATATCTTTCTTTCTTCTAGACCATCGATTTGCGCTTCCAGTTTCACTTTATCTGTAGATACTGTTTCATACCAAAAACGTTCCTTTAATGCGACTAACTATGAATCAAAACCTGTAGAACAAACTTTTCAAGATCTTGTTCAGAAAATCGTAGTACCTAATTATTTCTATACAAATTGTGAGACTCAGCCAAGTTTACCTAGCGGTCGCAGTGCACTGAAGAACTTCGGAGCTACAACTATACCATAACTATTAAGGTAAAGATTGGTCTCCGGTAAATTAGTTGACCGTCAGAGTTTAGCACCGCTTGCGAATTTCACAATGAACTATGGACCACTAACTATGAACATCGGGTAGCCTCCCGATAAGATCAATTTGCCGGAGAGCCAGCGGTCTTTACAATCGACGGAGTTGAGCTAAATTTACGACGAACTTCGATGTTATCCGAAGCTAATTTACTGGTCTTACTTATCGACTCGTTTCGCTTTACCTGTTGAAAGTATGATTTTAGATAGTTTAGAGACGATAAGGGAAGATAACTTCAAAGATGATGGACGGCTCTGAGTGCTCAGCTTTTTGCTTTTATAAACATGTCTTAAGAGGAACTAGGGTGGGTCTTTTTCTCCATACAAAATGTCATAATTCGAGGTTCAGCTCTCGTCTATTTCCTCCTCCAATATTGGACCAATTTGAAATATATTTTATAAATTGAATAAGAAGGATATTCACTGTGCCCATATGTACTACTTTTTATAGACGAGAGCCGAACCTCGAATTATCTGTAGATGCACTAGAACAGAAAATGCTCAAAATTGCATGTTTAGACCGCTGTCATCACAGGCCTATTGTACAAATTTAACCAACTATAAATATAAAAAGTAGTACATAGGGGCACAGTAAATATCCTTCTTATTCAATTTATAAAATATCTATCAAATTGGTCCAATATTGGAGGAGGAAATAGACGAGAGCCGAACCTCGAATTATGACTTTTTGTGTAGAGAAAAAGACCCACCCTATTTCCTCTTAAGACACAAAGGATAGTACGACTACGGTACGGTACACGACGACGGTAATGGATGAACAACGACCTTCAGACTAATCAAGCCGACGAATAACAACAGACAAACAACAGAAACCTACCATGGTTGTTCAAACATAGGTACTCACACAAAGGGCTACAGAGGTCCCCATTGTAGTCAGTCATGGTCATGCATTGCGAAGGTGTCCGTTTAATGTTGACCACAGTCCATTTGTCCTCAGAGGAACTGATTGTTATGGGAATATATCTACAATAGTCGACAGGGACAGTCACGGGTCCTAAAGTTTGAACATCTGGTTCAACAATGGCATAACGATAAGAAAATTGTCTACTTGTTGATTGTTCCGTTATTAAAATACTAACTACCTACTAGTAAAACACTTTTTTTACTTTATTACATACTCTTGATATTGCAGTTAAAATACTACATTGCTTGGTTATTTCTTCAAGCACATTATCCGGATCCAAGAACTTCAATATTGTGCTTATCCTTTAAGAGCGCTATTAATACTTACGCGTTCAAGCAAAGTTCATTCAATAAGAAATCATTCAACAGCGAACGCGAACTATTTTACTTTACCACACATATCCTATGTGGATATTTACGTTAAACCGCGGTGAACAAGATAAAATACTTCGGCTGACTTCGTAAACAGATTTTGTTCCGAGACGTTGTTTCTTAATTACAAATTCCGATGTAACGGACAGAATTCTCTGACGGTCGCGAACTGGAGCATCCCAATACACAAGTTTGAGGGCAACTGCTTAATTAAATCATCAATAAAGGAGTCTCAAGGGGAACCACGGTCCATGCCCGAGTGATGTATTGCTCGCTTTATTTGGAGATCTTCCGATAATACACTTAATCTGTGGGGATTATACATGGTTATAAAAAATAATAGATCTTCACATTTTGATTGTAACAATAACCCTAGAAATCACTACTATCATTTAAGCGTTGCATAGCATAGTCAGGCGTCATCGGCCTCTAATAGAAGGTTCTATGACTGACTAGAACAAAGACTTGTTCTGTGTTCAAACGTGTGTGCTTGGACCTTATTTATAAAAGTAGATTGCCTAATGGATGTGAGAGAGCAGTGGTGGCCCAGTGGTAACGGCCACGACTTACGAGTAGTATGTTATAGGTTCGAACCCTGACAGGCGCTTTGCTTTGTGTAAATTATTTCATCGCCACTGCTCTCAAAACGGTGAAGGAAAACATCGCGAGGAAACCGGCATGTCCTAGAACCAAAAAATTCGAAGACATGTGACATCTACCAACCCGCACTTGGCCCGCGTGGTAGAATAAAAGCCCACTCCCTCCCGAAGAGAGGAGGCCTGTGTCCCAGCAATGGGAACATTAAAGGCTGATTATGCTATGCTAATGGATATTTTAATCCATGCTTTAATTTTACTATGAACGTTA
Organism: Lithophane semibrunnea; assembly: GCA_947363905.1. Lineage (NCBI taxonomy): Eukaryota > Metazoa > Arthropoda > Insecta > Lepidoptera > Noctuidae > Lithophane > Lithophane semibrunnea. The sequence continues at coordinate 7,379,915 of OX376190.1, forward strand.
AACTTGAAATTGGTCCTTTAGCATCTGGTTTCAATTCGAAAGCACAATAGGATCCGATTAAATCCATTCATCAAAGTATTATCTAATTCACAAGTTAAATTGGAAACTGAAGAATTGAAAGAGGATTAAACTATCTAACAGTTTTGTAGGAGAGCGAAACAAACGTTCAATTTTAACCAGGACTAGAGGCCATAACAACATTTCCTTCAGAAGATTATCTAGGAGTTTGCTTGGATAAGTGAGATCTTACTCGTAATTTCATTTGATCCCGTCCTGTCGATATTCTCATCCCCGAGGGAGTTCCAATAATACCTGTTAATTGGAAACTAGTCCCTCAATGGTCCGTCCTTGATAACCGTCATAATAATTCGTTCTTAGTTTCTTACTGGTTGCAAACATTGGTTATTTTTACCTGCGGCAACGGCGAAGAAAAAAGGAGGGTTATGATTTTGACCGGTATAATATAAGTATGTATGAATGAAAGGTATCTTATAAACCACTCATCACAATTTGACAAATGAGGTATCGTTGGAAGCGTCTTGATCGTCCGCTGGTTATATGCTATGTGACGTCAAATTAAAATAAAAATGGCGCCCTCTAGAGGACATAAAGTAATGAACTAAAAAAAATCATACTATGTTGGGTATAAAATGAAAGGGCGTAATGAGCAAATTTCAAAAATATATACAGTATGTTAACTATCAAAGGGCGTTCCCGTTAACCTGCAATAGTATAGCGTGTATACATGCTAAAAAAAATATTACCATTCAAAAAAAAAAAAATTATTTTTGTCCTGAAATGTTCACAAAACGATTAAATTTAAGCGTAAAAGAAACACTCTGTACACGCACACTTGTATTTCAACGTAGAAAAACAAGTGTGACAAGTGGGCGTGTAAAGAGAGTTTATTTTCCGTAACAATTTAATATTTTTTGTGAATATTATACTATACAAAATAAAAAAATTTTTTTTTTTTTTTAATGGTAATATATTTTTTAGCATGTATAGACGCTATACTATTGCAGGTTAAGGGCGGGTTGGAAGCAAAATTGCCTGTCTTCAATTTGATTTTTCATGAAATTGATAAGACTTAGGTGTAATATAAAAATACTATGAGTAACTACATGATATTTCCAAACTTTTTGTGTAACAGAAACACAAAATATTAAAATTTTCTCGATAAAAAAATATCACGAAGTTACCTCTAATTTTCACGTATTTTCGATTTGTACTTAAAATGCTAATGCCTATTATGATAAAAATTAGATGATTATATGTATTAAAACAAGGCAAAAAAAATTGTGTAGGCTTTTTTTTTTATTCCTTTTATTTTTGGTTTTATTACGAATCAAAGCTTGTAGGACTTACGACGTTCTTAGTTCGTGGAAGAAGCCATCTTCCGTCGCACATTACGGGAACTTCAAGCATATTTTTGTTTCACAAATCAGTCGGCGTCGCTCTGTTGAGACGAGAGGACTACGCTCAAATTTTTAGCTGCGCTGAGATATTATTTATTTTCGTAAATAATATTTTCGTAATTTATCACATTCCACAAAAGAAGCTGAGACATAGAAAACATGAAAAAAACACTAAAACCACTTCCAAAACGAATATTACAAGTGTTATTGATTGATAAATAAATAAATACCGAGTCTAAATAAACATATAAAATTCAATGTAGATATTTGAAAACTCAAGATGACATACATTTTATTTGACAGATTTTTGACTGGTATAGTAGCACGGAGTATAGAAAGAAGTAGGTAAAACTAGCGCCATTGCTCTATATTGCGGTGAATTTTCTTGCGGAGAAAATTTACAACATAGCCAACGAGCCCATTCCACGTTCATTTGAAAGTTCGCACTGGAGATTAAATCTTATTGCGATATACTCAGGATCCAAATTCGTTTACTCCCACTTTTTTTGACAAACTTCTTGTAAGGTGACCCTTAGACGAACAATTGGAGCGACTGACCGCCCCTAAATAAAACTTGTTTAGAATAATACCTTTATTCTTCGGTTATTGGTATAACGAACGAACTCGAACAGATTCCGTATGACTCCGGATTTTTAATTTGTCTGTCCGTGATGTCTTGTTTATATCTCTTTAGTTGACTTTTTTGTCGTAGTTGGGTTTTAGTTTTTACCTGACTACGGCGAAGCAAAAAGGAGGGTTATAATTTTGACCGGTTTCTATGTATTTATCTATGTCTGTTCCTACATATTATCTTCTAAAAGACTCATCACAATTTGACAAATGAGGTATCGTTGGAAGCTTCATGATCGTCCGCTGGTCATAGGCTATATGAAGACACATTAAATTGAAAATGGCGCCCTCTAGGTGACATATCATGAACAACAAAAAATATTTTTTAATCATACCATGTTGGGTATCAAATGAAAGGTTTTAATGAGCACATTTCAAAAATATATATTATAACCCTAAAAAAAACCGCGACAATCAAGACGTATATTGCCATATGTTTATGTTAACGCGTGGGATGATAACTGCCGCTTCACGCGCCGCCGCACCGTAAACAGAAAAAACGTCAGACGCGCCGCATGACGCCACACTGCACGCGACGCGCCACGCCCCGCGTCTCCGTAAATGAGGCCTAAAGCAACTTGGCATGTTTTCAAAGCTACAATTTCAACAGTTACAAAGAGGGACCATACTAAACTTTCTACTAAGGGACTAGTTATAACAAGCGCCCGAGACGCGTATTTTGTACGCTGCGTTTCGGGCGCTCAATAAAATTGTATGAATTCCTATGTAACGAATTATATCAAGCGCTGCAGTCTAAGCGAGCGCCCATGCCGGGCGCCGTTAGGCTTGCACATGTCGCAACTTGCCACTCTCAACTTGCATCTCCGTTGTGCGATTTACAAATAAGACTGGGAGAAGGTATGCCGCGGGCATTGCTGCCGCCGTGATGAAACGTCGCGTGTGACGCGGCTATGCCATTCGCGGGCTCCGCCGCAAAAAACGCTCCATTTCAAACAACCGCGTGTAAAATCGCGTCTCCGTAAACGCACTCATACAACGCCATATGTTTGAATTCAGTGCGAGCCGCGCCGCCCAAAGCCACGCGCGACTCCTCGCGTCTCCGTAAATGAAGCCTAACCGTGCCCTTGACGCTTGGACGCGAGTTCCTTTTTCACTATTTTTCCTTGTCATTTTCTCCGCATTAGTAATAAACTTAAAAGAAACACGGTTCAAAAGTTACAACAAAATGTGGAAATCTTGTTGCGTTTGACGAGCGTCCAAAACACGCCGGGCGCGCGCCCAAAACACAGCGCCGGTACTGAGCGCGTACCTCGGGCCTTTGTTATAATTAGTCCCTTTGGTACTTTGGAACCCATTTACATAGATGAATAGATGTCAATTCTTTTAGTGGTGAAGCCGACAATCCTACATTTATTTCTTTTGTACAGAACTCGGCCTCTTTTTCACATGTTTCAAATGTTTTCGAAGGGGATTGTTCGCGTTTGGCGCAGGAAAGGTTTTCATGACACATGCCATATTCGTTGCACAATACAGTGCAAAATTCATTATACGAATATTATTTTTTACTTGGGTATCACTTTGCACGATCCTCCAAAGAGAGAAATCCACGATATAGCATTATATTTATTACTTGGTAACACAGTTTTTCACAAAGACGTCATTAGGTACAAATTGTACAAGGTCCTAAATAAAATTTGGTAACATTTAAATTTGAACTTTTTCACGTCAACATTGAGTTTCTAGTTCCAAAACATGAACATGATCTATAGTTCTGAATTCAAGCTTAGCGTATCGTATAAGCAAAATAAACTACAGAAGATTGAAATTCGAATTCTATAAACGCCAGACGAAAAGTTTCTGCTGGCGGGAAGGCATTGTGTTTTGTTTTCGTCGTGTTTAATGAGAGGGGTAGGTAAGGGTTGCGCGGGTGAAATATGATTTTTTGCTGTCAAACTACTCCCCCTTAACGGGAACGCCCTTTGTTAGTTAACATACTGTATAATATGATATCCCCACAAAAATTAAGTTGTTGTAGTTAGGTTTTAGTTTTTATTACTTTAATTTTTTATAGAGTTGGGTTCCTTTGTCTACAGAACGACAATGGTAGGTACGATGTCCTAATGACTTTCATTCAATTTGTATTCAAATTCCTTGGTGATATATTTGTTTAAAGCTCGGAATAAGTGTTTCGTTTAATAAACTGTTTTCAGATAAAGTCGTAGATACTTTATTCTGAAGTACTTAACCATTTATATTATAGGTACTGGTAAAGTATCAATGTTAAGTTTTATACCGACATCATTACTACGTAGTGCTTCGCTGTTTAAATAATAATTTGGTTCAATGGGTGTGAAATAAAGATACAATTTTTATTGATCAAAACTTTATTTCGAAAAAAAACAAATAAGTTTTCTTCTGACGCATCTGTAAAAAAAAAATTGATCGTTATTTTACTTTTCTTCAGAAGCATATATACAGGGTGTTAGGGTAAACACCGTTATCCTTTCAACAAGCGACTGTGGTTTGGTTTCATTTATAGAACGTAAAATCAATGGAAAATTAAAACTTTTTTTTGTCTACATTTTCCCACAAGAATATTTCACCCTTTCACCTTATGCGCTAGGGAAACGAACTTGCGTCTCAACACGGGCGTGGGGTGCGGGACGTGACCTGACCGGCCACGAGCGCGACCTTTCCCTCAGTCAGTCAGCTGTTAGCAAGCACGATGTCGGATAGAAACTTTTTTAAATCTTTTGAAACATTTTTTTTGTTGTTTTCGGTCATTTATTTAAGTCAATTACCCATGGTTTGAGTGACAACGTTGTTTACCCTTACACCCTGTATATTTAAGCATATATTAATTCAATACATCAGGTATATAGCAACAATGTTAAATAAGGAACACATAGCAAGCAAAGCCTGCACACTGAATATTAAGCTTTCTTTGTCAAACAGTCCCGATATTAGAATACAAATAAAAAGTTTGTCAAAGAGAATTAGACACTGTATGGTGTTTTGTTGGAAGAAGAAACCACGTATTTTTAAATAATCGAGGTCCCTAAATATTAATGATACTTAAAAGGTAGTAGGTAATAAAAAAAATCAAACAAAGGAGTCAATAATGATAAAAGAATAGTAACTGAACCCAACACGGTTTTTTGTAAGGACCAAAAGGTAGTTCACGAACAAAAATATCGGACTCTTATTACGAGTTTTCGTGTTAAAGAAAGTAAAAAAAAATTGTGTTTAACGAATCAGTTAATATTTACGCTTGTTTTGGAGAGTAAAACCTGCTATCTGTATGATTATTCTACTTTTGCTCCAACAAAAACCCCACTAAACACAGGATACTTATTAGACGTTATAAAGAACATGTAAGGGTGTTCAGCATTAAAAACTTTAGGCGGCGGGGGTATAAAGCCAGAAAATCCAGCCATTCCCGTTGCTGAAAAGAGAATTAAAATTGTCAGACATAGTTTTCAGATTTAATTTCATTTAGTTGAATGAACCGTGATAGTTCTATTTTATAAATTATTTATTAAATATATTATTAAATATAAAATAAAAACATTTCAATTATTATTTAAATGAGTACCAATGAATTTTTATTTGGTAAATTAATACTTATTAATCTTCCTGTAAAATGAATAAAGCGCGATATTCGTTTTTGTCAACAATTTTTTCATGATTTTATTTTTATACCATTTTGTCGGCGTTATTATTGAATACCTATGCCAAATTACAGCTTTCTAGTACTAACAGTCTCTGAGCTAAGCTGCGGACAGACAGACGGACATCGCGAAACTATAAACTAAGGGTTCCTTGTTGACTACCCTAAAAAGGATTAGAATCAATAATTAAAGATCTTGAAAACTATCTCAAAAGAGAGAAAATGTCATGTGTGTCTTGTATTCTGGATATCTAGGACGGGGACTGTCAAATCTCTATACCTATTTATGATAACTGGCGAGAAAGTATACTATAACCGAGGAAAACTGCATATACCTACAAAATAAATAATACATAGTGCTTGTGGAAACATTACTCCTTCACCATTTAACCAACCACCATTTAAAAATGACCATATAACGCATTCTTTCATTTAATTTCACCTTTTATGATGCTCCTACAAATGTGCCACAGAACAAAGGTGTTTTGTATGGACTCTGTTCACTTCTTAATAATATATAGAAAGCGAAAGAGCGAGTTGCCAAAAACTCATGAATTTTGGGACGAGGATACATAACTGAAGTAACGCCGACACTAATAGCTGAAAATGTAAAATGTGACTTCAATTAAGGATAACTGTGGAGCTCAAGTCATTTGTAGTTGCAAATCTACCTGCATTAAAATTATAGTTTAAATGATAGGTAGGTAGTAGCACTTCGTAAACAAGTTCTTCTCAATTAGTAGGTAGAAAAATAAAGATAGGTAGTAATTTTGAACAAAACTATTCTGCAGGCATAAGTAGGTAACGCATGTAAGCAAAGAAATAAAAAATAATTCATCATTTAGCTGAAAAATCTGGCTATTTATATACATGCGCAAGCACACAAACATGCATTTAGAGCATCTTATTTCACCTTATTGGACGAAGGCTCCAGAAAATAACACCGTTTCTCGTAATTTTATATAAAATATAAATGGATGGTTAGCATTAAAAACTTTAGGCGGATTTACAGGTGCTATATTAATTCTTGATAGAATAATTACAGCTGTAAATATAAAACATTAAGTTATTAAGATAGAAAGAACTAAATATTGTGAAATTCCATCTCATAAATCATTTGCCAGATGGATTTTTTTAATGATCGAAATGAATGCAGAAATGTGTGGAAAGTCCCAAAGGTAGAAATAGTGCTTGCGATACATGTCATATCCTTCACCAGTAACCGACCACCAATTCGTAAGTTTACACAAATTGTAAAGATTTCTGTACTTTATTTTCACCTTTTACTGCGCCCCTACAAATAGCCCGCAAAAGAGAGGTATTTTGCCAAACATTATATAGAATATAAAGGGGTGTGTTGCTTCAAAGACATATATTTCCGGAGGAGGATACTGTAGTGACAAAGCATTCACTGATACAGCTGAAAATTATGTAAAAACCTTTGGTATAAGAACTTCGGAGTCCAAGTGATATAGCAATCAATGTTTAGAGTAAATTCACCTTAATGCACAAAGGCTCCGCAGAATAAAACAGTTTTCTTATAAAGAATGTAAAAGAGGAAAGGATGATTAGCGTTGAAGACGTAAAGCGGAGTTAAAGGGCGACTCCTTCTAGTAATAACGATAGCTGTGAATATAAAATGAATTATTAATATAATGAAGAAACGTTCTTCACACACTTTGATTTACAGTTCAAGATTTGCCTGAGCAAAGAAGAATATTCATTCCAAATCAAGATAAAAAAGACTGTCTAAAAACTTGAAGATTTAGTTACCTTCGATCGACAATATTGTTTAGTCAATGCGGTACAAATTAAAGCCAAGTTCTTATATACTCTTTAAGTTTTATCCACGTTCATACATCACACGCACGCCCGTTGCGAGTACTACGCACCTAATCTTTTTGAATGACGTCACTGGTACGATTATGTTCAAGGGCGTTCCTACTGGCTTTTGTTCTAGTACCCATATTCATTCCTATCATTATTTTTATCTCTCATTCATGCTCTCAACACACTTGCGTGACAGTTCGTTTGTGTTGTCAATACATACCAGTGGCAGCCGCTGCCTCGGTTCCAGTTTCATCAACTGCTATGAAAGCTTTCTGTACAGCATCAGAAACATACACTTTCTCCGGTATTTCCAAAATTCCTTCCAATCCATTACCGCTTGTATTAAACAATTCTTTGGCCCCGATCTAAAACGGTACAAAGTTGTTTAAAAAATAAATATAATTCTTTATAGAACTGATCAATCTTAAAAAAAAAGAGTAATAATACCTCCATAAGCAGTTTTTTTACATCTATGTTTGTTTCTATTATAAATTTCGGTAAGTAAACTTTACAATCCTCAGGTTTAAGACTTTCCATCATTTTGTTCCACTCTTCAGCTTTTCCAATAGTCTCAAGTGTTACCAGTAAGTCTTCTTTTTTTCTTGGAAGTACGACCACGAAACTGAAATTTTTGCCTCTGTAAGTCATTTCTATTATCTGAAATAAGAAGCAAGGAAATCGGGTTGTTAATACATGGGGAAGACACATTAACCCAGAATAATGGAACCAAAATGATACATAAAATATTCTATGGTATTAAATTTGTTCATTAAACTAGATAGGATTATTTAAAAAATACAAACCTGGTATTGGTCATTCTCAGCGTAGTTAAAAGTATTTCGTTGGTACATGATTTTTAAAGGAACAGTTTCTCCGTTACTTTTATGGAAGTCTTTAGTTTGTGTATCGTTAGGATTGAATTGGTGTACCCAATTACCCTGGAAAAAGAAGAATTATTTGATTCTGGATTACTGTCTTATTTAAGCAAAAAATTATAGAAAAATCTTACCAGGAAATAAATTGCGTTGACCAAACATAGTCTTGTATCCGCACTAAACATTTCCGCTGTTACAAGTTCTGGGATTTTACCGCGAGTACGGTTGGCCACCTAGTGAAAAAAAAAGATACTTGAATGGATTTCAATAAAGTAATTTCTGAATAGTTTTTTCTTATAACAGGCCGCCAGTAGATAATGATGCTGTTTTTTTGACTCACCCATTTGTTTATTAAATCAGCAGCTGCAGCAGGTTTACTAAAGTCAACATTTTCTCCTCCAGCTTGGAAATATTGTAGCGAGTCCGATTTGAAATCTGGCTTAAGTGGATATTTCACGTTTGCGTAATATTTGGTAGCCACTTCAAATTGAACATGTGTTTGATTATTGAAGTCGGCGGTTAATCCGGGGAAGACAGCCTTTATCTAAAAGATGATTCCAAATAAGGATTAGGTTTGGACGTAATTAGTTAATCATCCAAAGCTTGAAGGTTAAAAGTAACGTACCTCCTGTTTATTCTTAAGGCACACCAGTTTGAGTAGTTGTTCTAAAACCGATTCGCGTGCAAATAGTGCAAGTTGTGCTAAAGGTATCTGAAGAGATGTAGCAGATGCTACGCAGTTTTCATCAGGTTTACTCGAAACCAGGAACTAAGGAAAAAAATTACGTGAAATTATCCAAAATAATTAATAAATTACCCACATGATTGTCAAGTCTAGCTTTTAGTTATTTATTTATCCCCTGATTTGACTTTATCACACAAACAGACTAAAGAACGATTAGTATAAGTAATATCAATACTTACGTGTAAAAATTTGCCAGATAAGGCAATGCTTCCTTGATCGAGTCGAGCTCTTGCCTCTGTGACATTCACCGTCGTGTTTTCTGAAGCTAGTAAACCAAGAAAAATCTGTTTGAGAACTTACAATTTACGAGGTGATAAGATGGGTTGTTCATTAACAAAACTGTGTTTTTTGTCAAGAAAAGAGTATTTATTTAGGTATCGCGAAAAAAAACAGCTGTTCCGTACATTTATGTTCGCATATCTCGTCAAAATGAACGGAACAGCTGTTTTTTTTTCGCGATTTCATATTTGTTCCCATAGTAAAAGTTGTTCATAATGATGAGTACAATGACTCCTTAAGAGGTTGTTGGTGTTTTACCAATAACCCTGTATAGTAGATATTCAATCGATTTTAGGAGTTTGCTTTTAAAAACACTTTTATTTCTAACGAATCAATTGCATACGCTTCTCTCTGCCAAGGTTTTATAGGTTTTTTTTCGTTTCTGCATTTTTATTACTCTTCAAAATTAGACTCTGCTGACGTAACGCGAGTCAAATTATATGCTCGAGTAATCAATTTACTACCAAATTTATGGAAACGCAGGTGGAACCTACGTGGTTTTTATATTAGGTACTTGGGATACTTGAACAACAAAGGACTAAGAATCGAGCCTTGGTGAACTCCAAGTATGATTAAGTTCTGCTGTAAATTCTTTAACGTAATACTTACGCTATCGATCTAGTATCTGTATATGTAATAAATATTTTTCCGTCTCTGACATCATCTGCCTAGCCTTTTCCCAACTATGTTGGGGTCGGCTTCCAGTCTAACCGGATGCAGCTGAATACAAGTATTTTACATGGAGCGACTGCCTATCGGACCTCCACAACCCAGTAACTGGGTAATACGATACCCCTTGGTAAGACTGGTTGTCAGACTTTCGGGCTTCCGTCTCTGGCAAAATTGATAATTTTTTCCAGATCGAAAACAGTTTTCGGGACACGGCGACTAGTGGCAGTTCTTTAGCAATGCAATGGCGACACAGTAGCTGACCGTACTTCTTTTATCGATGGTGTAGCAATGACGACGCGCGTTTAGAAAACGTGCGTTTGGATCTTTGTGAAAAGTCATCGTGTGTATTCATTCTTGAAATTATTTTAACGGTTGTAAGAAATATTTATGTTCGTACAATTAAGAATGGTCAATAATTTGATAAAAAGTTGGCTATGGAATCAATTTCATAATGTAAGTTAAAAAAAAAAATTTTTACTTGCACTGAAACATGCTGCATTCAGGAGAATTAGTGCAGCCACCAAGTGCGATGACTTAAACATTTTATTGATTCCTAAAATACGGACGGTATGCCCCTTTTGTTAACACTTAATTTCAGTATAGCCGTGCTGCACCTTTGCTATGCTAAACTAGAAACACGAATGATTAGTCAGCCTATCAACGCGTGTAAAAGAATGTCATGCACAATTACATATTACATAGCGAACTTGAATTAAAAGATTAGAATTCTTGTTGTGCAAATAAAAAACGATTATGATAAATTGACCAGTTTTTCTTTCACATGAAGGATTACGCAGTTAAGATTTTTTCTTTTTGTATTATATTGGGTCCCCACCTATGAAATTGGTGTTTTTTTCTCACTAATAGAGAACCTTGTCACTTCTATGATTTAAAATATTCATCAATTGCTTGGTATTATGTCGAATAATGTGACCATCATAGACAACTACCAATAGTAAAAAAAACCTAATTACATATAGTTTTCTTACCATAAAAAATACCTTAAAAATGACTCCTAATTTTGTTAGAAATGACCACAATTTTTTTTTTAACTTAGCCGATACTTATTTTTGTCGCTTAATCTAAGTGGCGTAATACGTTATCTTAGTCTTTAAACAGTAGTGCATAAAAGTTTTAAACAGTAGTGTTCATGGTTGTTATATAAATTAAGAAAATGTTAGTATGAAAAATGCAACTTCTTTAAAATTCCCCATACAAAACACCAATTTCATAGGTCCTACACCAATTTCGGGGACCTAATGTTTGCAAGTATTTATGTAAGTACCTATGATAAAAGCATATACTTACGTAAACATCTTTCCTTGTAAACTGTTCATCCTTAGGATACGCTCATAGGCAATTAATTCTCGGCAATAACGATCAATTAACGATAATTTCAAGATTGTTTATTTTATAACTTGCCAAGAATTGGGCACTTTTAGTTGCTCGCGGGTAGGTACCTACGTGCAAAATTATAGAGAGCAAATAACGCTTATAACGCGAGAACCATTCATTCAATTTAGGTACTAGTTTCTTAATAAACTAGTAAAAAGTTAATGTATTTTTGGTATTCAATGAAAAGCAGGTTTAAACTTTGTCTGATTGAGTGTTGAACCCCAAAGATAGCCTCGGTCATGCTTTTATAATTCGCTTTGATATATTTCACGGATGAATTAAGATGTAGTTATGTTTAATTTATCCACTGTAATTTTTTTATTCTATTACAGCATAAAGCCCATAGCAACATTTAAATACATCCATAAATAAACATTCCTTTATAAGATGACTGGCTCTTATTTATTTATTTTATTATTTATGTACACATAGTTATTGGCTCTTGAGTTAGGTAGAATTATGTATGTAGTTAGATAACAAGAAAAATTAATTCCTATCGTCTATTTTATTATTAAGTACTGATGTAACGATAAAAAAAGGCTTTTTCAGAAGAAAAATAATATTATTAATTGAAATAACTAAAAACCCGGAAAGGAGTCATTGTATTTTTCAGTTATTTCAATTAGATGATGTCGGTTATTACTCAAACCGTCCTCGAGAACCACTTTATCCATTGGTGAAAACAGCATGAAAATCGGTGCAGTCGTTTTTGAGTTTATCGCGAACAAGACGACAGACGTCTTTGTTTTATAATATACTAGCTGATGCCCTCGGCTTCGCCCGCGTGGATATCGGTTATTATATACTAAAACCTTCCTCGAGAAGCACTCTATCCATTGGTGAAAACAGCATGAAAATCGGTGTAGTAGTTTTTGAGTTTATCGCGAACAAGAGGACAGACAGATGCGGCGGAGGACTTTGTTTTATAATATGTAGTGTCTAGCTGCGCCCCGCGGTTTCACCTGCGTAAGTCTCGATCCCGTGGGAATATCGGGATAAAAAGTATCCTATGTGTTAATCCAGGTTATAAACTATCTGTTTGCCAAATTTCATCCAAATCCATTCAGTAGTTTTTACGTGAAAGAGTAACAAACATCCATCCATCCATCCATACATAACATCCATCCATCCATCCATCCATACTTACAAACTTTCGCGTTTATATTATTAGTTAGATAAGGATAAGCACTACTTAACTGTCAAATAAGGAGTCGTTTTTTCCTTGATGTTGAATCTAAAATCACTCATAACATTGTTCGCACTTATGTGAGATCAATTTGAAAACGCATACACGTTAAAGAAATCTAGAAAAAAAATCAAGTAATAAAAACTAAAACCCAACTACGACTTAAAAGGTATAAACAAGACACCACAGACAGACAAAATAAAAATCCGGAGTCACACGTGTTAGGCATAAATCGAAGAGATTACGTGTGACTCCGGATTTTTTTACTTGATTTTGTTACTTGATTTTTCTTTAAATTCTTTTGCGGTTATAATATATATATATTTGAAATGTGCTCATTAAGCCCTTTCATTTGATACCCAACATAGTACGATTAAACCATATTTTTTTTTTAGTTCCTTACTTTATTTCCTCTAGAGGGCGCCATTTTTAATTTAATTGACTTCACATAGCCTATAACCAGCGGACAATCACGACGCTTCTAACGATACCTCATTTGTCAAATTGTGATAAGTGGTTTGGAAGATAGGAGGGGAACAGATGAACATACATACATACATACCGGTCAAAATCATAACCCTCCTTTTGTCTTCGCCGTAGTCGGGTAAAAAAACAAATCACTCACGACACTCGCAGATAGGTATGCATACACCGTCGTCGTTTCTCACAAGACCGTGTTTACAGATACATGCTGGTGTATCATCACAGTCATTATCTTCTACGGGTGGACACTCCATCTCCATGCCAACTTCACAACAGGTGAGGGGTTCGCAGACCCGGCAGGGACTCTCCTCGTATCTCTCGTTTGGACCACAGCGGGATGCTAGAAAAAAAAGAGAGATTTTTAAGCCATATTTCGAGACAAGCTCATCACACTATTTTCAAGTAGGTAAGTACTAAAATGAAGGTCGACGTGTCCCGGTGAAGTAATTCCACTTTCATATACTATTAGAGCAATAGTCTAGAGCAGAAGTCCTCACGTTACGTTTTTAGGGTTCCTTACTTCAAACGGAACCCTAATATAAGTATCCCTCGTGTGTCTGTCTATCACAGCCAATTTGCTCCGAATCTACTTGACTAATGGTACACATGAATTTCTGTGACCAAAACACGGACGTGTAACGTAACAAAATGAATATTTTATTTTTATTTTTTTATTTTATTTATTTGGGACAAAAAACAGTTATACATTACAGCATTTACTAAAAAGTAGTTAAAGTATACAGTCGAAAAAACGTATAACCCACGCTATTGTCCACGAAAAATGAAAGAGAACGCATGTTAAATAAAAATTGAAGTAGGTACATATGCAGGGAAAAAAATAAAAGATAAACAAAACAAATACCGGCACATCGAAGGAAGCGGATGACAAGAGCATCCGTCTTATTGGCGACTTGCAAGAGATTGTGCAACCATTCTTTTAAATTTAGACTGTGACAACGCGAAAATGTCAAAATCAATGAATTGTGAGTTATTTTAATATTTGAATATACAAAATGAATATTTTAATATTTGAATAACTTTTTTTTTGCCAATTTCCCCCGAAAAGTGTCCCCCACACTTTTCGGGGGCAATTGGCAAAAAAAAAGTTTTGCGAGCGAAAGTATCAAATGGAAGGGCTTGTTGTGAGGACCACAAAATATTTTTCTATTTCTTGTTTTTTTTTTGTTCGATTATGTGGCTTCTGGTTACCTTTGTATTTTATGTCTGTTTTTGTTGAGTGTGCGTTTTGTTTGTGCAGAAAAAACGATTTTTCTTTCTTGTTTCTTTTCTTTCTAAGTTATTTACGCAAAGGACCTGGCTGGGTTCAAACCTACGACCTACTACTCGTAGGTTGCGCTTGCGCCTGTAACCAATGGGCCACCACTGCTCTCGAAGAGCTTTACTACATTAACAAGTAATCAAATAAAATCTTACGAGGGCAGTCTTTGATGGGTATACAAATGTTACTGGCATTCCTGGCGTAACCTTCTTCACAGTAGCACATTTCATTGCACTTAATATTGACGATGGGACAATCAGCCTGGCTCTGTTCATTCAGTGTTTCGCAGACGTTGTCACATGCACCGCCGCATGAGTAGTATTCGTGTGGTCCAGTACATTTTACTAGAAAAATAAAATATATGCATAAATAACTACGAACGGATACCCGTTTTTTTTTTAGGGTGGGAAATCCTCCAATGCCTTCTCCCGCTCTGGGCGGAGCGGAAGGGTGTGTCAGACTTTTACTGACTAAAACCCACCCATGTTCCTTCAGTTGCTTTTTGACAAAAAATCTCATCATCATCAAAATGAGATACCAATTCTTAAGTATATTGCTTAACTTTATTGGAAAAGCATAGCCTCGTCAAATTGATCCTTAGTGATTCTGATCTTGTATAAATCCCATTTGTATTTATGGTACATGCGGCCGGCTTTAAAGCAATACTCACTTGGTATGTTAAAAAAAGGATTTTATAACTTACAACACTCCTCCTTCGTTAAACATTGTCCAATCACGTTCTCATAGTACCCTTCTTCACAAACACAGCCCGGTTCACAAGGAAGTTCCGGCTCACCAGTTTCCGGATAACAAATGTATATGTTGTTGAGACTTTCGCAGGTCTGTGGTGGGCACGTTCTGGGACATGGGTTGAAGATCTTATGTTCTCCGTAGCATTTAACTGTAAGTGAGGAATATTATGAAGGCTTCTTTTGTATGGCTAGACAGTAGCCCCGGGGTTTCTGAAAACCTAACTGTGGCTAACACGGAATTCAGATTTGGCAACAGCCGATCTTGTCTTTTGTCATCTTCAAATAATTAAATTACTTTTACCTGGACATTCCTCAATTGGTATACAGATGTTACTTCCATTCCTGGCGTATCCTTCTTCACAGTAGCACTTTTTATTGCACTGTATGTTGATGATGGGACAGTTGGTTTGGTTCCGTTCGCTCAGTGTGTCGCACTCATTATCACATGCACCCCCACATGAGAAGTATTCGTGAGGTCCCATACATTTTACTGAAAGTACATAATTAGGTAATAGAAAATATTCGACGGTTTTAAATATCCACCTCCCACAAAGTGGACCTATGACCTTGTGAAGGCCACAGGAATCAGCCGGATGCGGGAAGCACAGAACCGGTAGAAGTAGCAGTTCTTAGGGAAGACTTATGTCCAGCGGTGGACATCTTTCGTATGAAATGATGATGGTGATGATTCTTGGTCTATGTTTAACCTGTTCTTTATATAGTCATGTCTGAAATGGATGTGGATGCAATGAGGTTAACACTCACAGCAATCCTCCTGAGAAATACATTCCCCGATCCTGTTGGTGAAATATCCTTCTTCACAAACACAGCCTGGTTGGCAAGGGGGATCCTCTCCCCACTCGATGGGACAGATGTAAGCTCTGTCGAGACTCTCGCACGTTTGTGGTGGACATGTTGAGGGACAGGGGTCGAAGACTTCGTGAGGTCTGTTACATTGCGCTGAAAATAACATTTAGTGTATGACCTACCGATCTATTCAATAAATGTCACACCGTGGTGAAGTGAGCTCTCAATAGTGTCAATCCGTAGCATCAGTGGAATGACAGCCGCTCACTTCAAGCTCACTTCACCTAAGATTTCACGGTGATATTTTTATAGAAAAGACCGGCTGTACGGAGCGGTATAGATGGTCAGATTTCTCGTACGGTTCAAAGTCCGGTACAGACTTCTTCAAGAAAGCATATATCTGGAGGTGGCGACATCCAGATATGTGCTGTCTTGAAAAAGTCTTCAAATCAGTATTTGAATCATTATAATATCACGAGAAAGACAGGGCTTTACAAGACGAATCCATGCCTCCTTCGCCACAGAATATTGATGACTATATTAACTCAGACGAATACGAAGGTAATGAATGAAGGTAATATGGCCTTATAAAATTAAATCTGGCATACTCACGGTTGCATTCGCTTTCTGGTACACAAACTCCATCTTCATTTCGTAAAAATCCTTTAACACAAACGCAGTCTCCTATACATTCGATAGGATCTCTACAAATGATCGGGCCTGTTAATTCCGAACATTTTCTTCTATTGCATCCTCCATTGGCACATCTATCAAAGACTTCATTTTTGGGACAAACGGGAGCTGAAAACAATCATAGGTATTCGGTTCCACGCGCGCCTCAAAGAGATGTCAGCACAATTGGCGGGGTCCGCTAGGACCGATGCCAGCCAGGGTTGCGTGTTAGTCCGAAAGGGATACCGGGACCTTGGCAACAGGCAACTGAAGGAACACGGGTGGGTTTTAGTCAGTAAAAGTCTGACACGCCCTTCCGCTCCGCCTAGAGCGGGAGAAGTCATAGGATGATTTCCCACCCACAAAAGGTATTCGGATAAAGAAGAAAGTTTTTCGTTCACTTCAATCAGTTTTGCAATATCAAAAAAAAGTCTTGGATAGGTATTGTTCCCACTGCTGAAACAGGTCTCCTCTCTGTGAGAGGGAGTGGGCCATAATCCACCACGCGGGCCCAGTGCGGGTTGATGGTGAGTATCGAGTAGTTAAATCGGTTGTCATTTGTCAATAATTCTAATGATTTGTTGACTGGTGATTGTGATTATGTTATGAAAGATAGCAAAGCTTTTTGAATTCAGGCTTTATGGAAAGGTAGTTTAATGTACCTAAGTATGATTTATAAACTTACTAGGACATTCGTCGATCGGCACACACGATCCATTTTCAGCTCTTAGGAATCCTTTTTTACAAAGACAACCGTCTATACATTCTATAGGATCTATACAAATATCAGGACGTCCTAAATCAGAGCACTTTTTCTTCTGACATCCGCCATTGATGCAAGTGTTATACACTTCATTATCACCACAGACTGGTGCTAAAAACACATTGTTTAAATATATAAATATTTTTTTAACACGTGATGATTACCACCTCTGGATGAGTACCTGGATAATTTATTTATCTGCTTGATTATTTAATTTATTTGGTTGGTGATGTCTACTCAGAATGCTGCCTCTCTCTCGGTAGCTCATCACCAACCAAATAAACACAGGCCCTTATTAGCGGATCTTTGTTTAAATTTTATATACCATAGGTACTGCAACCGAGTACTGTGCAAGCCTTTGTTTTCACCCCGATGAATATAAAAATGAACAAAATTTTAATTGATTAGGTATCACTTACTACAGTCTTTAGGCAGCACGCATTTCTCCAAATTGTCGTCGAAAACGTAGCCTTGTTTGCAATCGCAACCACCTAACAAGCAGAAGAATGGACAAGCAATGATGCTTTTATTGTAGTTGGAACAACTGTCATGGCAGTGATTACCGCATCCTGGTATAGCATTCGGATCCTTATTGCAAGATACTAAAACATAAGAATTATAAACATAGGTCAGCCGGTATGTTCTGTTAAAAACTTTAGGTGAATTGAGCTGTCATTCCACGATGTTAGGGATTGTGATTATTGACAGATCACTTCAAGCTCACATCACTTGTAAAAATTTCACCGTGAAAATTAACACGATCAGATTTTTACAGCGTCACTGTTCCGTTGCCAAAAAGGGACAGTGCTATTTCTTCTATGTATTGCATAGCTCCATCTCTTTCTCACATCAGATATTTTTGCTGGGAAGTTTGTTGCAGTTAAGCTACTTTTTTCCTACAGCATCAATGTTGGAATCAGTGCAGTATGAGCGTTTTGGGGACTCTTGTAACTTCTGACGTTAAAATTTTTAAACCAATTTTGATTAAGATTCTTGTTTTAATTTACAAAGTGTCTCCAACATGGTGTCTATTACTTAGTCAAAATGTATTTTTAGTTCTTCGATAATCTTACCTCCACATTGGTCAATAGGAATACAGATATCGTTATCATCTCGTGCATATTCGTTATCACAATAGCATTTAGGAATGCATCGCTTATTTTTGATAGGACAGTTCGTTTTGTTCTGAGTTGCCAATGTAGCACACACATTGTCGCAGGCAGGGCCGCAAGAAAAGTGTTCATTAATTCCAGTGCATTTTACTGTGAAAAGATATAATTTTATGAACGCTGAATAATGATATATAAGCAATCAGCTACTTGTGTCTTGGTGCATAAAAACCTATCATGAACCTACAAAAAATATACTTTTAATAAGAGCGTTCGCCTCAAAATCACCTAAGCATAAGTTTATAACCCGGCTGGAGGCTTATTAAGGCACCACAGGAAAGTCCGGTGAAAATAGCTGAGAACCTGCGGGATGCAGATGGTGATGAAGAGAGATTTTTAAAAGGAAAAACACCGATAATTTCCAGAAAAATTACGGGGTAGGATTTCTCTATGTCAGGATTGGCAAACATAGTGGGAACCTGGGAACTAGTCCTAATCCTGCCGCGCAGTTTGGCAGGTTTATAAAATGTGTACAATGTTTGGTCCAAATAAATGATTTATTTATTTATTTTAGTAGAGTCTTATCTGATAAAAAATACTTACAACAATCTGCTTCTGATATACATTCATCTGCAGAATTTCTGTAGTAGCCGTTTTCACATCGACAGGCTGGTTGGCAGAATTCTTCGCCTTCAGGTGGATGTGGACAGGGGTAGGCAATTCCAATGGCAGCACAAGTTTGTGGCGGACAGGTGGGCGGACAGGGATCGTAAACTTCGTGCGGTTTTGTGCATTGTACTATTGTAGATAAATAAATATATATTTTACTTTGTTAGTGCCAAAATTACATACTTAAGTACTTAATTAGTTTTGTATATGCCGCAAGATAATTTAAAAACTGTTTTTTTTGCGAAAACCCTTAATTTTTTGCAAAAGACCGGTTTATTAGAAACTAAGCAAGATATTCGTATTAAAAGGACTTTTGCAAAAAAAAAAAAAACAGTAAGTATGTTTAGGTCGATTGGTTTGAATGCTGATTGGCTAATCTAAAAGTCAATCTTTAGTCTGGTTGGTCTTTAGTCTTCATAACATCTTTAGTCTGGTTGGTCAGAACATGGCTCGAATGTTGATTAGCGCATTCTCTCTGCCAAACATGCATATCAGCCAAAACATTTTTTTTTTGAGATTCCAATAATCCGTGTTTTTGCAAAATGATTTTTCCA
Source organism: Lithophane semibrunnea (assembly GCA_947363905.1). Lineage (NCBI taxonomy): Eukaryota > Metazoa > Arthropoda > Insecta > Lepidoptera > Noctuidae > Lithophane > Lithophane semibrunnea. Next base: position 7,399,664 of record OX376190.1, read on the forward strand.
GGTATCTTGCGACATAACAAAAGAGATAGAAAAAAAACAGGATTAAAAGTAGGTAGTTGAATGTTATATAGGCGCTTGGATAGGTGAATCTCTTTTGTTGATGGTACATTTAAGTGAAAAGTAAACACTTACATGGACACTGGTCTTCAGGCACGCAAGTTCCGTACTCGTTTCGTAAGAATCCTTCTTGGCAAACACATCCTCCGATGCACTTTATAGGGTCTATACACAGCATAGGTTCTCTTAATTGAGAGCAGTTTCTTTTTTGACATCCACCGTAAGCACAAATATCGTAGACTTCGTTTATACCGCAGACTGGGGCTAAACATCAAAGTATTACAGTTGTTTTGAACCGGGTATGTACAAAATATATTCCATCATATAACACAACATCGCGCCTGTATACCCTGAAGGTTTAGGCAGAGGAGTACCTGCCAATAGTAAATCCACTTTTCGCCATTAATTGGGCACATTCCGGACTGCTATTGAGAAATCTCTGACGGAAAAATCCAATAACACCTAGCCCAACCTGGGAATCGAACCCAAGACACAATGCTTGCGGGAAAGTCCGAAAGGGATACCGGAACCTTGGCAACAGGCAACTGAAGGAACACGGGTTTTAGTCAGTAAAAGTCTGACACGCCCTTCCGCTCCACCCAGAGCGGGAGAAGTCATTTGATGATTCCCCATCCTCAAAAAAAAAAGGACACAATGCTTATCAGTAGCGCTTGCGACGACTGGACTTTAATTAAGTACTAAAATGTACGCCAATCACTTACTACAATCTTCAGGCCGGACACATTTATCTAAGTTGCTATCGAATACGAATCCATCTCGACAATCACAGTCATTGAGTTTACAGTTTAGTTCACAAACAACGTCCTTCTGCATGTAGTTGGAGCAGAGCCTACCGCAGTTCGAGCCGCAACCTGATACCGCGTTAGGATCCCCTCCGCACGATGCTGTAAGCAAAATAGTAGTAAAATATACAGTTTCCAAAAATCATCGTCTGCCTAGCCTTTTCGCAAAAATGTTGGGGTCGGCTACCAGTCTAACCGGATGCAGCTGTATACCAGTATTTTACATGGAGCGACTGCCTATCTGACCTCCACATCCCAGTTACTGGGTAACACGATACCCCTTGGTAAGAGAGGAGCCTCGGTATGTAAAGATGGTCACCCATCCACAGACCAACCCCGGCAAGCGTAGCTTAACTTGATGGATCGACCCGTGCGGCTGTTATTACTTAGTAACGAACTACTCACAGTTTCCAAAAACATTACCATTAAAAAAAAAAGATTTTTTAAAATAATATGATTATTGAAATATTCACAAAATTATTAAATTGATACGTAATAGAAACACTCTGTGCACGCACACTTGTATTTCAACGTAGAAAGACAAGTGTGACTAGTGTGCGTGTACAGAGTGTTTCTTTTCCGTATGAATTTAATATTTTTTGTGAATATTTTAATAAAATACAATAGACGCTGATATATTTAGTAACATACCGCTTGACTATTCTTCAAGAGTCATAAAAACCCTGTAAGAAATCGACACGTGTTTCACCTCTCAACGAGGCATCTTCAGGATGACGATTGACCAATTGCAAACCAGAACGCGACGTGTTACCACACCGAGCGCTGGACGCAAAGTTAAAAAAAAAAAAAACGATTTGATTCACTCTGCGTCCAGCGCTCGGTGTGGTAACACGTCGCGTTCTGGTTTGCAATTGGTCAATCGTCATCCTGAAGATGCCTCGTTGAGAGGTGAAACACGTGTCGATTTCTTACAGGGTTTTTATGACTCTTGAAGAATAGTCAAGCGGAATAGGTTACTAAAAATATCAGCGTCTATTGTATTTTATAATGGATTTCCGCAAAGTCACGCCTGAATCAATTAACTATCTTAAATATTTTACTATAAAAAAATAAAATAATCTTTTTTTTAAATGGTAATATTTTTTTTGCATGTATAGACGCTATACTATTGCAGGTTAATGGGAACGCCCTTTGTTAGTTAACATACTTGATGAATGATTGAAGTTGTTAATTTATATCTACACATATCTCGGACCCCGTACAGAGCTAAATGAAGAAATTTTAGGGACTTTTTTCTACCATTTGGCTACTGAACCTTAAAAACATAATAATGGCATTTCACGTGAGCAGTGGTGGCCCAGTGGTAACGGCCGCGACTTACGAGTTGTAGGTCGTAGGTTCGAACCCCGACAGGCGCTTTACTTTGTGTAAATAATTTCATCACCACTGCTCTCAAAACGGTGAAGGAAAACATCGTGAGGAAACCGGCATGTCTTAGAACCAAAAATTCGAAGACATGTGACATCTACCAACCCGCACTGGGCCCGCGTGGTGGATTACGGCCCACTCCCTCTCATAGAGAGGAGGCCTGTGTCCCAGCAGTGGGAACATTATACTCGTAGGCTGATTATGTATGTTATGTACGTGACCAGACCAGAGGACTGGCTCGTTCTTTGGCCAAAGAATTAGCATTGCCATTCAACTTGTTTGTTACGCTTTCACGCTAAAACGGCTGAACGGATTTGGATGAAATTTGGCACATGGGTAGACCATAACCTGGAATAGGACAAAGGCATAGAAATACTTTTTATCCCGATATTCTCACGGGATCGAGACTTACGCGGGTGAAACCGCGGGGCACAGCTAATCCATCCATACTTATACGGGGTGTTAGGGTAAACACCGTTATCCTTGCAACCAGTGGTTTGGTTTCATTTATAGAACGTAAAATCAATGGAGAATTACAACTTTTTTTTTTATTTTTTTAGTTCTAAATTTTACCACAAGAGACGCAAGTTCGTTGCCCTATGCGCTAGGGTAACGATCTTGCGTCTCAACACGGGCGGGGGGTACGGAATGTGACCTGACCGGCAGCGAGCGCGATCCCTACCTTAGTCAGTCAGCTGTTTCGCTAGCAAGCACGGTGTCAGATAGAAACTTTTTAAAATCTTTTAATGAAAATAACGTTTTTTTTTTGTTGTGTTTGGTCATTTATTTTTATATTTAAGTCAACTACCCATGGTTTGAATGACAAGAGTGTTTACCCTTACATCCTGTATTATAAATTCGAAAGTAACTGTGTCCGTCTGTCGGTCTTTCTGTCTGTATGTTACCTTTTCACGCCTAAACCACCGACCGGATTTCGAACAAATTGGCAAGGAGATAGAATGATGGCATTCTGGGGAAGGACATAGGGTACCTACTTTTTATCGACATACCACGCGGGCGAAGCCGCGGGGCCCATAAATGATCGAACATTTAAATTAAGATACAAAATTTAGGATACAATAGCCTTTTACTTACGACATTGATCGACAGGAATACATTCCCCGCAATCATCCCTGACATAGTTATCGATACAGACACAGCCTGGTCTTCCTGGGCAGCAGGTCTGATTGCCGCTGGAGTCACCCTGGATTGCTGGGCAAGCTATTGGGTATCCTAGTTGGGAGCAAGATTGCGGTGTACATAACCAATCTGGACAGTCTTCCAGTCTCTCGTTCTTTCCACATTTTGGCGCTGCAAATATAAAATAAGGATCGTATTGTAATAAATAATACTTATAATACCTATTGAAACGCTTGCTTCAAAAACGGTGAAGGAAAACATTGTGAAGAAACCGGATTCCTGAGAGATATTTCTCGACGGCATGTGAAGCCAAGGCAGAGGCCTATGGGCGGCTTTAAAACCAACCAACCAAGTACCAAGTACTTACCTGGTTTAGTGGTTAGTGGCTACACTAACCACTAAACCAGGAGGAGCTCGTGGCTAAGTAATAACAGCGGCACGGATAGATTCGTCAGGTTAAGCTACGCTTGCCGGGGTTGGTCCTTGGATGGGTGACCTTTACATATCGAGACTCCTCCGTCTCGGACAGCACGTTAAGCCGTTGGTACCGGCTGTCATTTGTGGATCTTTGACAGTCGTTACGGGTCGGCAGAAGCCCGAAAGTCTGACAACCAGTCTTACCAAGGGGTATCGTATTACCCAGTTACTGGGTTGTGGAGGTCCGATAGGCAGTCGCTCCATGTAAAATACTGGTATTCAGCTGCATTCGGTTAGACTGGAAGCCGACCCCAACATAGTTGGGAAAAGGCTGGGCAGATGATGAGTGGTTAGTGACTACACTAACTGCACCAAAAGAGAAGAGAGACCTAATTATAGATAGATAGATAGATAGAATGATCTTTATTATGGTCACCATAAAAATTACAGACATAAATTAGAAATTTGAAGTGAACTGTCAATGGTGTCAATCCCTAGCTTCGTGGAATGACAGCTCACTTCACCTTAGTTTTCGGTGAGATTTTTATAGAATAGACCAGCAGTTACTGTTTTGAGACTTTTCAGTTCTTCAGGATCTTCTTTAGATTATGGAATCCTAACTAATATTATATTATAAATGCGAAAGTGAGTTTGTTCGTCACGGTTTCACACTAAAACGGCTGAACAGATTTAGATGACATTTGGCACATGGGTAGACTATTACCTGCAATAGGATACTTTTTTTCCCGATATTCCCACGGGTTCAAGATTTACACTGGTGAAACCGCGGGGCGCAGCTAGTTAGTATTTTTTTTTTTTACTTACGTGGACATTGGTCAATAGGAACGCAGCTATTCTTATCGTCTCTAGCGTATCCCTTTTCGCAGTAGCACATAGGATTGCAAACGATGTTGATAATGGGGCAGTTGGTCTGATTCTGTTCATGTAAGGTAGCGCACACATTGTCACATGCGACTCCACATGAGAAGTATTCGTTGGGACCCGTACATTTCACTAAAAAGTTGTTATAAATACTTGTAGAGTAAAAATAAATAAAAATTAAACAGGCATCTAACAACCACATACTTAACACACATAACATATAACATAAAGTTAACATAACATAACATAAAGTTCTTATGAAAAAAAAAATAGTACATTGTTAAAGGTTTGTTGCAGTTCACAATTTTTCGACAGTTTATAATTTAACGGAAATAATGCCGATACATTATAAACTAACGGTTCTCACAGTTTTACCGTGACAAAAGGCACAATTTTTTTTTGATTTCTTATATAAAACTTTTTAATTAAAAGTTCTAAATAAGAAATCAAAAAAAATAGTAGAAAAAGTATTTTATAACACTCTTTCACTAGCACACTTGTGTTTTAATAACCCCTGATATATGTAACAGTTTCATAAACTGCTATTACCATTCTAATAATCTTTAAAATCCTGCGTTCAAGTGCGATAAACTTTTTGCTTGCACACCAATCTTTTTTGTTAGCTGTACCTACGTTTTATCGAGTTGTTACTTACGACAATTCGCTTTTGAAATACATTGTCCAATTTTATTCCTGAAGTAACCTTCCTTGCATCGACAGGCAGGTTTACAATCTTTTTTATCAATTTTTATAAGTGGGCAATCATACACCCTGTTGATGCTCTCGCAAGTTTGCGGTGGACAACTAGGTGGGCAGGGATCATAAACTTCGTGTGGTTCCCAGCAATTTCCTGTAAATAGGGATTAGCTTAGTAAAAATCAATCTACCTAGCCTTTTTCCAACTATGTTGGGGCCGGCTTCCAGTCTAACCGGATGCATCTGAATACCAGTATTTTTTGTACGATGACTGGTAACAGCTGAATAAGAGTGGCCAACATTCCAGTTGAATGACGTGCGGTTGGAGCAGCCTAGTCTAGTAATGGACTTCCATAAGCTGATGATGATGATAAAACGACTTTCAATCTGCTTAGCCTTTTCCCAACTATATTGGGGTCGGCTTCCAGTCTAACCGGATTCAGCTGAATACCATTATTTTACATGGAGCGACTGCCTATCTGACCTCCACACCCCAGTAACTGGGTAATACGATACCCCTTGATAAGACTGGTTGTCAGACTTTCGAGCTTCTGACGACCCGTAACGACTGTCAAAGATCCTCAAATGACCGCCGGGACCAACGGCTTATCGTGCTTTCCGGAGCACGGAGGAGTCTCTTTATGTAAAGATGATCACCCATCTACGGACTAACCTCGGCAAGCGTAGCTTAAACTCATGAATCCACCCGTTCGGCTGTTACTTAGCCACGACCTCTTCTAGGGGACTAGGGACTAGTTTAGCAGTTGTTCAAAAGATAAAATTACACTTAAGTATTGTCTGCATTAAAAGATTAGAGCTACTAAAGTCGGTCTATCCTAATCCTAACTTTAACCTAACTAATATTATAAATACGACAGTGAGTTTGTTTGCTTTTTTGTTATGGTTTTACGTTAAAACAGTTGAACGGACTTGGATGAAATTTGGCACATGGATAGACCATGACCCGGAGAAGAATAGGCTACTTTTCATCTTGGATCGCAAAGATGATGAGCAAAACAAAGAAATAGTGTTAGGTATGAAATTCTCAGGCTAGATGGAGCATCGATTTTTGTAGGATGACTGGTAACAGCTGAATAAGAGTGGCCAACATTCCAGTTGAATGACGTGCCGTTGGAACAGCCTAGTCTAGCAATGGACTTCCATAAGCTGATGATGATGATGAAACGACGTTATTAACCATAACAAAGCCAACAGAATTTTCAACAGAAAAGTAGGTAGTATTTATGTACACTTGCGAATCTTAAATACATTATAAAATCTAACACTATTTGTATATTTAATTATGTACAAGTAGGTATACTTACATTTTGAAGGGCTATGCGAACATAAACGAGGGAACAGCAGATTTTTGCGAATTCTGGGTTGATCCCATTGTGAAAGTTGTTTATAATGATGAATACAATGCAATGATCCCTTAAGAGGATGCCCAGTAAGTAAGTAAGTAACCAAGTTTATGTAGCATGTTCACCCTAAAAGTAAATGTTATTTAGAAAATTTGGTAAACGCCAATACTAACTTCCGCATTCTTCTTCTGGTACGCAGACGCCATTAGATTCCCTCAAGTATCCTTTTTTGCAAAGACATCCCTTTATACAATATTTCGGATCTATTTTCACACAACGGATCGGCTTTCCTAATTGAGAACAGTTTTTAGGTTGACACCCACCATTGATACATTCCGAAAATACTTCATCCTTTCCACATATTGGAGCTGAAAGGGTACAATTATATATTTTTATGTACACCCATGCTATAAATCCTCTATAAAAGTTTCTGAAACAGTTAGCTTATTGCCAACATTAAAACAACCAGTGTCATAGTAATTATAATATCATCTAAACGGGTGTTATAATGTTGTACTGAATTTCATAATGCAACTCATTTAAAAAAAAGAACATTGTCATTTACGAGCGTTTCACTAACAAAGCACCGTAATTTGAAAACAAAACATTCGAATTCGAAAAATTCGAATTCACGTCGTACCGCGCCATTTTTGTTCGATATTGGTATTGCAAAGAAACTTTTATAGAAGATTCATATCATGGGTGTAGATAAAGTCTTGTATGCAACTGTAAATAATTAGGTATTAAAACACTCATGATGTGATACTAGGGTTTATCACACGGGGCGAAATACCCCTTAATAACAGTTGCATAAATAACTATTTTTAGTCGACGGTAAAAGAATTCGTAAGTCACGTTACATTATACACTTACTACATTGTTCGGGGCGCACGCATTTTTTGGTATTAGAATCAAATACATAGTCTTTTTTACAGTCGCAACCATTATGTTTGCATAATTTTTTTGAACAACTTATTGGTCCTTTGTTGTAATTGGAGCAAAGTCTACCGCAGTTGATACCACATCCTGATTCCGCGTTTAAATCTCCACCGCAAGATGCTGTAATGAAATATTTACATGACATAAAAATCGTAACTAGTCCTAACTATCTTATCTAATATATATTATAAATGCGAAAGTGAGTTTTTTGTTTGTTACGCTTTTACGCTATAACGGCTGAACTGATTTAGCTGAAATTTGGCACAGGACACATTTTCCCACGGGATCGAGGCTTACACGGGTGAAACCGCAAGGCGCAGTATAGAATAAGTGCAAGAAAATAGTATTTTAATAAAAATGTTAGGATAGAATCTAGTCGTAGTTGAAACCATTTTTGAACTTCTGATAAAGAACCATACTATTTTATTAACCATCATTTTTATATTTGTCGTTTTCATAAGTGTTGACGTTTACTATAGGTCAAATAGACATCTTATAAAATTTAAAAAAATAAGTAAAATACTTACGGCATTCTTTTTTCGGTATACAAATTCCACAGTCATCCCTTACAAAACCGGAATCACAGATACAAGCTGGTTGTCCTGGGCAGCTATAATCGCCTGTTAATGCTGGACACATTACAGAGAAGCCTAGTTCTGAGCATTTCTGTGGCTCACATACGGAGTCTGGGCAAAATTCGAACCGTTCATTCTTACCACACGGCGGTACTGCAATAGAAAAGTTAGGTTTACTATTATGGGTCCCAGTAGCGCATCAGTAGCATGCCGAATGATACATGCGCGAAATGAATCACTACACAACTGATCCAAAATAGCAGCAAACTATTTTTCAGTAGGTCAGGAGAAGATGGTGGATTATGCTAGCCATACACGTAGCGATTTATTTGTGCTTTATCGTGTTGGAAGAAATTTTTCATACAACCCACGTCACGATAGACTTGCGCAAGCCTAAAGGACCACGGGCACGGATGTATGGAGTCTGGATCAAATGCCCAACGACTTAGCTGCCATAGAATGAATTAAACAATACCCCAAAAGCTTTCATATGGCATATGTTACATCACTGTTGAGCATTTGGTCCAAAATATCGCATGGTCCTTTGCGCAAATAAATTGTATCAAGCTGGACTTTAATTCAAAGGAATGGCCCCAGACGGCAGTACACAGAGACAATTGGAAAGAGTGAAAGGCCTTTGTCTCACATTCATGAGGTGCTATAAGGTATTTCAAAACTATAAATCACACAATCTTAATCGAGGTTAAACTGTAAATAAAACTTACTTGGACATTTATTCATAGGTACGCAGGAGCCATTCGTCTCTCGTAAGTATCCCTTTTTACAAACACAGCCCCCAATACATTCAATAACATCAATACATAGATCGGGTTGTCCTAACTGTGAGCAATTCCTTTTTCCGCATCCACCGTTAGCGCATGAATCATAGACTTCGTTCTTTCCACAAGTAGGTGCTATGGAATAACATAAGATTTTATTATTTAGTCAATTAGGGAAATTAGAATGAATCAGACAAAAATAAGGATACTTTTAAGTACGAATTTGAATGGCTAGAGGCGCAGATGGAATGAAAGAGGCGACAGATGAAATGAAAAGTGATATGGCTAGAAATGAGGTGATAGAGATGGAAGTAGAAGACATAAAAAAAACAGTCGTGAATAATATATGTACTGCAGTCTATAAGTCACACACATTTCTTCAAATTATCATCGTAAACGAATCCCTTTCGGCAGTCACAAGCATTGAAATAACACATTGCTGAACAACCAATGTCGGTGCTGTTGGAAAGGTGTGTCCAAAAATTAAGCGACAATCGTGCACGGCTGCCACGTTGTGTTTAGACGACTAAAGCCGCGCGCGAACGCTCTGTCTACCTGCCACGCAGAAACATTTCTAGCCAACATTCGTCAGTAATGTATTTGGACGAATCGACACACTCAACTGCTTTCATTTTAGTTCTGATGCCTAATGAAGTGCGCGGCGTGTCTTGGATATGCCGCGCAGTACTGCCGCGCAAACATTCGTCAGTTTAGTCCTAACTAGAGCGCGGCCGAAATGAGTCTTGCAAACGCCGCGTGTTGCAGCCGCGCTCTTGCCGCTCAATGTTTGGACATACCTTTTGTAGAACATGTCCTACCACAGTTTTCGTAAAAATAAAATCACGATTTTGCATGTTGGATATACGTGTGAGCATATAGATAGGTAATGTCTAAAAACTTACTACAGTCTCCAGGATGAACACATTTTCCTGTGTTATCATCGTAAAGGAATCCTTCACGACAATCACAACCGTTTTCTTTGCATTTTTCCGTGCACGCTGCAGGGCGTTTCTTATTGCGATCGGAGCAATGTCTCCCGCAGTTCCCTCCACAACCGGATTCAGCGTTAGGATCCCCACCGCACGAAGCTGAAAGATTTTTTTGGTGTTAAATGTTGAGAAACTAGAATTGATATTGTTATTCATAGGAAAGTATGTTCTATTCATTAAATAATTTAGTAATCAAGTCGGCTAAAACACAAGCTAAGAATAAAAAAATATCCCTGTATGGAATCTATACGGCGAGAATTTTAGACCCATTTTATAACATGACGCTCAAAATCAAAATCATTTATTTGTATAAATAAGGTACAGAAGGATCACAGTACGATAAATGTATCAATTTCTTAATATGCCTTTAATGTCCGCGTGCAAATTTTATATTATATTTAGTTATTAGGTATTAAACAAAAAACTTGAATAATTTAAGAGATTAGTTTTAAGACTGTCAGTTTTCTAATCAAGATTCCTTGTTTGGACCGACCGTTCTTGGGTGCCTTAAATAAAGTTCAAAATTGGGCGTCACTATTTTGATATCGTTAACCGAATACTATAATTTGTTTAAATTGCAGTAAGTGCTTTTTATAAGTTCTTATGTAACTTGAATCTTTTTAACAAGATAACTAGACTTACGGCAATTCTTTTTAGGTATACACCTTCCTCTGGAATCTCTCACGTAGTCATCAATACAGACGCAACCAGGCGGTTCAGGACATCCGTCTTTAGGTAAGTCAGGACAGGCATAGGGAAAGCCTAACTGCGAACATTTCTGTGGCTTACATAGTCCAGATGGACATTGTTCTAATCTTTCGTTAACTCCACATCTCGGTTCTGAAGAAAAAGTAATAATTTTTCAGTACTTTAAAGTATGAAGAACACAGATGAAATTACTTATACAACATTACTTTTTGTTTATGCTAAACCCGAAAAGGGGTTATTGTACTGATCATTTTGAACAACTTTTTCTATGGGACGAAACTTGAAATCGCGAAAAAAAAACATTTACTCATTACACATACACATACATTTTCTCGATTTAAGTATACACGAATGTATGGAACAACTGATTTTTTTTTCGCGATTTCAAGTTTGGTCCCATAGAAAAAGTTGTTCAAAATGGTGAGTACAATGACCCCTTTTCGGGTTTTGCATAAACAAAAAATAATGTTGTATAAATGAGTAGGTAAAAAAAATAAAAGAAATAGAAATTGTGTGGAAATTTGCTTCCGTGGAATGGGTATGTGATGCGTTAGAATGAGGGACAAGTCATATGGAAAGTTTTGTTTATAAACGTGGTTGGGTAAAAAAGTAGATGAAGACTAAAGAAACCATGCACATAATATATCTCTATTTAGCCATATATGTCACCTAATCACAAAATTCATTAATCGGGAATACTGCGATAGCGATTGATAGAGATATGAGGAAGACCAAAGCAGGCAAATACAGAGCAGAAGAATGACACAATAATGTTGAAAAGATTGTACATACTTGGACATTCATCGATGGGTATGCAAACATTATGTTTATTCCTAGCGTATCCCTCTTCACAGTAGCACATGGGGTTGCATTTGATATTTTTGATGGGACAGTTGGTCTGGTTCTGTTTGTGGAGTGTCGAACATACATTGTCGCAGGCACTGCCACAAGAGAAGTACTCGCGGGGACCTTTGCATTTCACTAAAATTCAAGAAGTTACAATGTAATATCAGCAAAAATATGTTTAAATGAGAAATATTAAAAAAGAGAGTCAAGCGAAACAACTTTTTAGGTTACTACCAAATTTTTATGCTGAAGCTTTTATTTTTCAAATCAATACGTCTTTAAAAAAATCGTTCTCTTTCTAACAATAGTTTTAAGATGATAGAGACATAGATGTTTTGAATATGTTTAGCACTTGACTAAAAAACTTTAATAATTTATGAATCAAGTTTCTCTCGTCTTAAATCAGTTACGTAGTTGTACTTACAGCAATCCCTTTTTCGTATACATTCTCCAATTTTATTTCTAAAGTATCCCTTGTCACATCGACAAGCTCCCCTACAAACTGCAGCAGTTATGGGACACTTGTACTTTCTTCCGATACTCTCGCAGGTTTGTGGTGGACATGAGGGAGCACAAGGGTCGTAATGTTCGTGGGGTTTGTTGCAATCTATAAGAATATATAGGAGTGTGAGTTGGGAAATTAACAGGGCTTCTGCTCTTGAATTGAATGTGGCAGATAAGCATGTTGAGACATTGCGTTATGAAGGGTAAGTCGTATCAAAAAACCAGAGAGAACAAAGAAAAGACCAACAGTTATAATCGAGAACAAAAAGCAACATGTACAAACTCAATCTGCGTAGCCTTTTCCCAAATAAGCCGGTATCGGCTTCCAGTCTAACTGGATGCAGCTGAATCTCAGTATTTTATATGAAGCGCCTGCCTATCTGACCTCTACAACCCAGGTATTGGGTATCACAATAATCCTTGGTAAGAATGTTTGTCAGAACTTTGTTTGAGCTTCTTTCTACCTGTTACGGGTAGACACAGTTACGGGTTGACAGTCGTTACGTGTAGTCGCACGTAGTTCCGAGTTATGGAGGGGTCTCGATTTGTAATGGATCACCCATCCACAAACCGACCGAGGCAAGGGTTGCTTAACCTTCGATCGACCCCTACGGCCGTTATCATTTAACGTATCATTTATCGTTATCATTAGCCAAGAGCAAGAGCAGTCAACACAGACGCACTATAAAACAATATTGAATACTGGTGTATTACTTACTGTCACATTTATCTACCGGAACACAAGTATCATTCGTTGCTCGTAAATATCCTTCTTCACAAACACATCCTTTTATGCATGATTTGGGATCCAATTTTACACAAGGCACGGGTTGTCCTAATTGAGAACAATTTCTAGCTTGACAACCACCGTTGGTACATTCGGAATATATTTCATGTTCTTTACATATTGGTGCTAGAAACAAAATCATTGATTAGGAAGCTCTCGTCTCTTACTCATTTTTATCATTATTCATTGAGTACGAGTAGGTACTTACTGCAATGTTTTGGAAGAACACATTTCTTTATATTTTCATCGTATACGTAGTCTTTTTTGCAGACGCAAGAATTTGGTTTACATAATATCTTAGGACAGGGCACTGGTCCTTTATTGTAATTGGAGCAAAGCCTACCACAGTTTTGGCCGCAACCTACTTCGGCATTCGGATCACCTCCACACGATGCTGCAAATAAGTCAACTCTTAGATTAACTCCACTTTTATAATCATCACCTTCATCAGACAAAGAGGTTTACTGTAGTTGGAGACGTCACGTCACGTCATGTCATTTAATTTGTTCCTCGGGTTATCTTATCCATCTGCTACCAGCGGGTGAAGATCTGGTGAAGACCAACCTTACGTGCCGATTTTGTGTCTCCAAAAGTATCCGTCGTGAATATTATAAATAAGTTGCTGTATTAAATACATATGTAACTTTAGAAATTTCACTTACGGCATTCTGTTTCAGGGATACATTTTCCATTTTCATCTCTGACAAAGTTGAAGTCGCAGACGCATCCTGGTGGTCCGGGGCAGGTTGAATTAGCATCAATACATGCTATTTCGAAGCCCAAATCTTTGCACGACTGCGGTGAACAAAGCCTTGCTGGACACTCTTCCCATCTTTCGTTCTCACAGCATCTCCCTTTAATACAAAATAATATTTGTAGGAAATAACCGAAAAACCGATGGATACGTTGTGTGGATACTAATCTATACTAATATTATAAAGCTGAAGAGTTTGTTTGTTTGTTTGTTTGAAAGCGCTAATCTCAGGAACTACTGGTTGGAATTGAAAAAAATTGTGTTGAATAGTCCATTTATCGAGGAAGGCTTATATAACATTACGCTACGACCAATAGGAGCGGAACATAAATGAAATATGTTGCAGAAACGGGAACAATTATTATTCCTTTTTGAGAGCTTCCGTTGCGTGCGCTGCGTAAACGGTTTATGTTACGTAAATATAACGTATGATGGAGTTGTTTCTCTTTAAAAGTTCTAAAAAAAAGTCTGCAATAGCATATGTTATCAATAGCATAATATGTATCTTTTAAGATTGACTCACTATAACCTTTTTTATGGTAATCAAATTTGTTCGAAATTAATGCATTATTTGCGAAGGAGTTTTATCAAAGTCATATTAATTCTTATTCAATTATAATTATAGTTTTAACATCAAGGTTATTTATGTAGCTGTAAAACACTTTCTAATTCATTCGAATCGGACATTTAATTTCGAAGTTATCACGAGTATGAAAATGCAACACGCGAACCGTTCGACGCCGGCGCCGCCCCGCCGCGACGTTCCCTACTCTAGAGAGGAGAGGATGGGCACACGAGTAGACCATGACCTGGATTAGGACATAGGACACGTTTTATCCCTATATTCCCACGGGATTGAGACCTACGCGGTTGAAACCGCGGGGCACAGCTAGTGTAAATATATAGTTTATACCATGCCCAAGCTTATTTTATTCACTGAAAACAGTGAATAAAAAGCACTTTTAATCAATGTTTTGGTGTTTGAATTTAGAACACCAATTTGTTCGAACTCCATCTCAATGATATACAAACTCCTATTTGATTTGATTTTCGAACAGGAGTTTAGCATTAGAATTAAAACTGTTTTGTGTTCTTTGCTGTCATTAGTAAATGGGCGCTATTTTAAATATTGTAAGTTGTACGAACAAAAAGTTTAGGGTTACTTAATAATAAATCGATTGAAAATGTTTTCAAGTGATGAAGATGTGTTAACTTCTGAGTTTATGAAAGAGAGGGCGGCCGATATAGTAGAAAGCTTGCTAACCAACAAATCACGGCTGGTTTAAATCAAAGCCTAAGATGAGTTTGAGTGTGAGTTTGTTTGTTTGAATAAATGGAAAAATGAAACTGACCACATTTTCAGAGTCTGTTTTCCTAACTTATTTTAATTAGTTGTCGAAGAAAAAGAAGTCATCGACCTTATGGAGTATGTATTCTATGCTACGGTGTAGGTACTATAAAAACAAGGCATAAAATTGACATAACAACATACTCGAAATTGCATGTTCTTTTTCTCGTAGTCATGGTATAAAGTATAGTATGCAACTCTTGAATAAAACGGATTCATATCAAGGGCCATGAATCACTCGCGTCGTTCAGGATTCTAACACTTGAATCACTCCCTACGATCGTGATTCAATCATCATGAATCACTACCTACGGTCGTGATTCAGTCGTTAGAATCCTTCACTTGCTCGAGATTCACCTATGGCCCTCGCTTTAAATCCGTCCTTTATTCACTAATTGCATAATATACTATTGTTAGTTTATGTTAACTATTCTTGTACAATATTATTTTCACTTTTTTATTTTGTGTTTCACGGACTATGTTTAAATAAACGTTATTCTTTCATTCTTTCTTTTTAGGGTATGGACACCATTAATAGGAAGACGATGGTAGCAGAGTTATAGGCGATGCGCAATGAATCAGTTGTTGTAATGTATAGAAGATTTACAGATTTGATAATGTTTATGAGCATTTTTATATTATAGAATTATTACCTGGACATTTATGTATGGGAATGCAAGTTTTATTTTTATCTCTGGCGTATCCTTCTTCACAGTAGCACATTTCGTTGCACTTGATGTTGATGATAGGACAGCAGGTCTGGTTCTGTTCATTCAATGTTTCGCAGACATTGTCACATGCACCGCCACATGAGAAGTACTCATGAGTACCAGTACATTTCACTATAATAATAACAAAAATGAATTAGCCATGAATATTTAGCATGAGGTCCTGTGTTAGATACCCTGGTCCTGGCAAAGTGTTATAGGATTTTTCCACTAGGAATTTCTCAGTAGTATCCCCGAGTCTGGATTTGTGCCCGGTTGATGTCAATAGGCTCGCCCCTATTACATGGGACTTAAACACAACTGGCGAAATCTGTCTTACGCTTCAGGAATAACCAGTAGGCTTGATGTTATGTTGTATTAAATTGGCCCTATTTCAAGATGAGAAGTACCAGAAGCCAAGGATTTATTAGAAGTTCAACAATAATTTAAGCTATAGAATCTCAAATAAGTTTGAAAATAGACAAAAACTTACGACAATTCTTTGCCGAAATACATTCTCCGATTTTGTTTCTGAAGTAGTTTGGTTTGCATCGACAGGCACCGTGGCAGTCCTCGGAAGTTTTGTTAGCGGGCATCAATGGACAGAAGTATTTCCGTCCGATACTTTCGCAAGTTTGCGGCGGACAACTTGGCGGACATGGATCGTAAATCTCATTTGCTCCTGTACATTTTGCTGCAGACAAAAGAGTTGGGATCCATAAACGTTTGTTTTAACATGTCAATATTATTACTCTGTTTAAGTAATAACAGCTGCACGTGTCGATTCACTAGGTTAAGCTACGCTTGCTGGGGTCAGTCCATGGATCGGTGACCATCTTTTCATACTAAGACTCCTCCGTGACTCGGAAAGCACGATAAGCCGTTGGTCCCGGCTGTTATTCGTGTATCTTTGACAGCCGTTACGGGTCGTCAGAAGCCCGAAAGTCTGACAACCAGTCTAACCAAGGGGTATTATATTATCCAGTTATTGGGTTGTGGAGGTCCAATAGGCAGTCGCTCCATCTAAAATACTGATAATCAGCTGGGAAAAGGCTAGGCAGATTGACAATGTTTAGAATTACTGATTGACCACACACCACATTTAACTAAAGAGATTACAGTTTTGCATCGATTAACGTATAAAATGCTTTTCAGCAGTTTTCATCTTAATTCAAGATAGCTCTTTTAAGGAAAAGTTGAATGCTCAATAAAGAAGATGATACTTACGTGGACACTGGTCTTTTGGTATACATTTACCATAGGCGTCTCTAAGGAAGCCTTCAGCACAAAGGCATCCGGGTATACATTTAGCAGGTTTAACACATGGGACTGGTTCTCCTATTTGTGAGCAGTTCTTTGCTTGACATCCACCATTGACGCAAGGGGAGAATACCTCGTTCTTGCCACAAACTGGTGCTGTGAATGATAAAAATCACTTTAAGATAAATATTTAATTACTGAGTTTTAATATCCTTTTTTGATTACTGAAGAGTATTTGATTATGGACTTATAATCGTCTGCTTAGGAAACAATAACTTAAACTTTACTGGAGCAGAAATGATGGTCAGGTCATATGTGCTTAATATAATTATTATTGGACAAAAAAGATGTAATCAAAAATACTTACTGCAGTCTTTAGGTAAGACACATCTGTTTGTATTGTCATCCAATACAAATCCTTTTCTACAATCGCAAGCATTTTCAAGGCATGCAGCTATACAGGATACATTTTCAGCATTTTTGTAGTTTGAACAATGTCTTCCACAGTTAATACCACAACCTGCCACTGCATTAGGATCACCACCGCATTCAGCTGGACAAACAAAACCATTTTTTTTTTGTCACCCACATAATTGTATTGTAGTAGGTAATGATCAGTAATGGTTACTAAATTGTCACTCTTATCTGTATCAAATGTTATTGCCGATGCCGAATGCCCAAAGGCACTACAAAAAGTAAGTTAATATCGATATTCGAATAGATTATTCATAGGTATATTCGATTCGATTATTGGAAAGAGCAAAATAACAACTTTACTGATACTTACGGCAGTCAGTTACTGGAATACAAACTTCTTTGTCATCTCTTACATAACCCTTTTTGCAGATGCAGTCGACAATACAATATTTTTGGTCCATTTTGACGCAACCTGTTGGCATTCCTACGTCCGTACAACGCCAGGGTCCACATCCACCATTGCTGCAGTTTGAAAGGACTTCGTTGTTGCCACAAGGAGGAGCTAAAAATAATAACGGATATAAAAAGAGGCTTAACGAAGGTGAAAGTCACTTGTTATTCCCGTCATTGTGATATTTTTTTGTTCTGGACCATAATTGGAAACCTTTTGGTTACGGAGATATTGAAGGTCAAATTTCCAACTTTTTCAGACATTTGAAAGAAAACAAGTTTTAAATGTTATAACTTACATAATTTTAAATACCCCACGAACCCTGAACCGTTGCGCGCATAAACACAATGTTTTGCGTGCGCTACGTTGCGCACTATCGTAAACACGTTTTTTTACATCAAAAGTATTTCGTTTAGTTAAAAAAAAATGTTTTCGTTTTCTGAAATTAATAAATTAAGTCGCACTTACTGCATTGTTTTGGACGAACGCATTTCTTGACTTTAGGATCGTACAAAAATCCATCTTTGCACATGCAGCCTGTACATTTACATTCTGATGGTTTGGGACCAGGGCATCTTTTGGTGCAGTTTTTGTCACAACCAGGTTTTGTATTGAAGTCTCCACCGCAAGAAACTGTATAACAACGATACTTTATTAACTTTCTTCATATTATTTAATTCCTTACGAAGATATTTTCCATAAATATCTGTTAAATGCATCAGAATAGATGACCCAGTGTCGTCACACGGTGGGTGCCTCAAGACAGACGTTATCGACGCTGCCCTAGGAAGGGCAAGTATGAAGACTTAGATTCTTTCATGCCGTATAAATGCCAGAAATGGCAACAAGGACAGAGATTTTTTCATCTAAACAGGCCTAGGAAGCGCTGACGTGACGACTTTTTTTTAATGTCACTGGATATGCCCGAAACGGCAAAGGGTAGAGAGATGTAGAAGACTGTATTTGCCCATTAGTAGGACATAAAGGTGTGCTAAAGAACTTTAAGAATAACATGGACATCATATAAAGGCTAATGTCACTGGATATGCCAGAAACGGCAACGGGTAGAGAGATGTAGAAGACTGTAGGGAAGACCTTTGCCCATTAGTAGGACATAAAGGTGTGCTAAAGAACTTTAAGAATAACATGGACATCATGTAAAGGCTAATGTCACTGGATATGCCAGAAACGCCAACGGGTAGAGAGATGTAGAAGACTGTAGGGAAGACCTTTGCCCATTAGTAGGACATAAAGGTGTGCTAAAGAACTTTAAGAATAACATGGACATCATGTAAAGGCTAATGTCACTGGATATACCAGAAACGGCAACGGGGAGAGAGATGTAGAAGACTGTAGGGAAGACCTTTGCCCATTAGTAGGACGTAAAGGTGTGCTAAAGAACTTTAAGAATAACATGGACATCATGTAAAGGCTAATGTCACTGGATATGCCAGAAACGGCAACGGGGAGAGAGATGTAGAAGACTATGGGGGAGATCTTTGGCCAGTAGTAGGACATAAAGGTGTATTAAAGAACTTTTAGAATAACATGGACATCATGTAAAGGCTAATGTCACTGGAAATGCCAGAAACGGTAACGGGGAGAGAGATGTAGAAGACTATGGGGGAGACCTTTGGCCAGTAGTAGGACATAAAGGTGTATTAAAGAACTTTTAGAATAACATGGACATCATGTAAAGGCTAATGTCACTGGAAATGCCAGAAACGGTAACGGGGAGAGAGATGTAGAAGACTATGGGGGAGACCTTTGGCCAATAGTAGGACATAAAGGTGTATTAAAGAACTTTTAGAATAACATGGACTAATGTCCTGTAAAGGCTACTTGCCACATTGATTTGGACGGATACATTTTCCAGTGCTGTCGTCCAATACGAAACCTTCTCTGCAGTCACAGCCGTTTAATTCGCATATAGCTGTGCAAATCACGGGCTTTGTACTATTATAATTGGAACAACGTCTGCCGCAGTTTTGTCCACAACCTGATACCGCGTTTGGATCTCCTCTGCATGAAGCTGTAAAAAGACAAAACCGATAAAAATCTATCGATATCGATATTTTTTAAATATACAGTCAGTTGCATTACACGTCGTTTTTTTTTCATTATTTTATTTTACCACTTTGTCGGCTTGATTTATATACCCATACCAAATTGCAGCTTTCTAGTACTAAGAGTCTCTGCGCTAAGTCGTGGACAGACAGATAGACGGACATGGCGAAACTATAAAGGTTCCTTGTTGACTACGGAACCCTAAAAATTAAATTTGACATTGACTTTAGGCCTAAACAATATGGGTAGTTTTTGTTTATGATGACATGCTGTGCACCGTTCCCAAATTACGTGTTACATACTTAGGTATATCGAACACATATTTAATTTTAGTCTTGGTCTAATAATGTTTGTGAAAGCAAAACATTATCCTAAATGGTTTATCATAGATACTTACGACAGTTTTCTTTCGGAATACAATTGCCATTTGCGGCACGAACGTAGCCCTGTTTACAAGAACATCCTTTGGTGCAATTCGCGGTATCTATTATGGGACATGGTATCGGATATCCTAATTGCGAACAGTTCTTCGGTTGACAGTCGCTGTTCATACAGGCTGAATAAACTTCATCCTTCCCGCATACTGGTGCTGTCAAAATAATGTTAATTTAAATATTGCTGGTTTAGTGGTCGTAAGCGCTGCTGCATAGCAGTCTTGGGTTCGATTCCCGGATCTGGTAAAGTCATCATAAAAGGAAATCATCAAATGACTTCTCCCGCTCTGGGCTGAGCGGAAGGGCGTGTCAGACTATTACTGACTAAAACCCACCCGTGTTCCTTCATTTGCGTGTTGCCAACTCGCCGTCCGCAAGCCCGCGCCTATGGTGGCCGGGAATCCGCCTGGGATTCCCGACGCCCAGGGTGTCTCCAGCGGCGGCGGTTAGGGGCGTGAGGGCGCAGGCCTTGCCTCTCCCTCACGCGTTCCGCCTCCTCCTTCGCGAGCATCACTGCTTCGCAGAAGGAGGTGACCGCCTCCCATGCCCTCTGGCTGGCCATGGCCTGGACTAGGGCCGGACGCGAGAGGTCAGTGCCGCCAATCGCCTCCACGAGGACACGGCGGTGCTCCGCCCAAGCAGGGCACATCTCCACCGTATGCTCCACCGTGTCCTCCGGACGATCCGCACAGTGGTGACACCCGGGCGTTTCCTCCCGCCTAATCCTACACAGGTATCTCCCAAAGCTGCCATGTCCGGTGAGGACCTGCGTCAGGCGGAAGGTGAGGACGCCGTGGCGCCTCTCCAGCCTGGAGTGTGGATTTGAGCCCGGTTGATGGCAAAAGACTCGCCTCCTATTACATGAGACATAACTGACGAAATGTTGATGTTATTTTCGGTAAATCTCTGCCTAACCTTTCAGGGAATACAGCCGTGATGCTATGTTATTTTATTTTAAATCCGAATACTTACCTACTATATTTTATTGACGTCGTGATTCGCATTTATTTAACGATTATGTGCATTGCCAATATATCATTTTCAGTATTGTGACTATAACAAATGTTTAATTATTTTTTATTCACAAAACACCTTTTAATTATCCGTGTCGGTCGCAAACTCGTGTACAAAGAGTTAAGTATCCAATGTGCGTAACAGAATACATTTAAAGGTCATTTTTGCTGGTAAATATTAGAAGAATTAAAGTAAACTAACAGCGCATTTACATCTACACTATGAGTCGTTATTAGAACCGGATCGAGCTTGTGACGGATCATTATTATTTTATTTAGTGAAGCTTATACACGTTTACACTAGAGTCAATTTAAATAATAATGCGGTAATGGTCTAATGGAAGCAGATACCTAAGCAAGCACTTAAATAAAGGTATTTTCTTTCTTTCTTCTATGGTAGGGGGTTTGGTTCTCGCACTTAGTCCTTATGGCTGTACCCTACCTCAGATTTTATCTCCCTCGCACCATACTGCTCGCGACCTGAGTGAGAACGAGACGGAGTGGGGCGCTAGCAGCTCTCAAGCGTCGAAAAGTTTAGGTAATTGCTTTTTACGGTGAAAATAATGGTAATTTAAATAAAATAAAAAACTTAACACCTGCTTTATTGATAGTTCAGTTATTATGCAAAGTTTCATGATCTAATTTGATGTATTTTTTTAATACCAGCGGTTTATAGTTCCGTTTAGAGGTAACTTTGGATCTATTTCTATAGAGAAAATTTTATGAAATCGTGTTTTCGCCAAACATAAGACCTAGCATCAATCCTCAACTTTAACATATATTTATTTCAAAATTAATACTGCAGTATTTTCAGCATAACGGAGGACCATGCTAAGCAATTTGAGGTAGGGTGCGCCCTTAAGATTGACCATTGTGCGTGGGCTATGTGGTTATTCCAACCAGTCCACCTCCCTCAAGAAGTTAATTAAAACTCTTGGTCTGTTCAGAATATCTGTGAAAGATCTGGGTGCCCCAAAGAGCACATGCGCAAAAGTTTCCTCTTCCTCCATACAATAGATGCCCTGCATAGAGGACTGTCCGTTATGCCTATGTGTGGAAGTGTTTATTTAGCGAGCAGTTCTGTCTTTTTTCTTTCACTTTCTTAGTTAAAAATATACATGTTAAAACTTTGTTTTTTAAGCCAATTATGGTGTCTAACTATATGGTAAGTTGTAAAGTCCGTAAGAGTTGCTGAAGCATAAGGCTCTCAAAGACATAGGAGCTTATATTTTAAAGTGTCGGTTTTTTTCCCTAAAAACCGACGTAAACAAATAGTTAGATCACCGTATGCTTATTTTCTAGGGATATTATGGTTATTTTCTCGGTTCCGAAGATATAAGCATTAGCTTCAAACATATTTTTTGCTATTATTGATCTTGTACTTGAAATACCATCTATGTGACACATATGGAATGCAATGAAGAATTAAGTGTTTAGTATTAGAAGCCCTTTCAAGCAAAAAACCGACACTTTAAAAGGCTCTCGAAGCCTTTTCCCGATTTACTGTGCGCGCTCTAACCGCACCTTGGAATACTCGTGTGAGCTTTTATATGACACAAACCTCCGGGCGAACCATACGGCGACGGCCCCATCACCGTATTGCCACCGTGTCTGTCAACAAGCTTCCATAGTGATCCATACAACACTAACGACTGTGCCTACATACGATGAATCAACCGTAGTTTCACGGCAAAAAAAGGTGTATCGTACGTTTGTAACTTTAGTCATCGCCTAGTTTAAACTCCTTCAACCGTGTTCGTAAAAATAAAGTCACGATTTTTCATGCCGGAATATTCACTACGGTGTGAGCCGATAGATAGGTAATGTTATAAAAACTTACTGCAGTCTTCAGGAAGAACACATTTTCCTGTGTTATCATCGTAAAGGAAGCCTTCACGGCAATCACAACCGTTTTCTTTGCATTCTGCGTTGCACGCTTCAGGGTGTTTCTTATTGCGATCGGAGCAATGTCTCCCGCAGTTCAAACCACAACCCGATACCGCGTTAGGATCCCCACCGCACGAAGCTGGAAAATTTATAAAATTACTTTCTTGTGTGGATTTCCTGATTTATTAGCACCAAATTACATTAAAATTAGATATTGAGCGAATGATTTCAGTCAGGACCTAATGATAAGAGATCATTCATTTTGGGCTAAACAATAAAAGTGCCGGCCAAACAAAAAAGTTACATTCCACAGGTATATTCCGTCAGAACATGTTATTCTCTTCACTTTTCACTATTGACCAAATCTGTAAGGCAATTTCCTGCGCTGTTATACGATTTTGAAAAATATATACTGTTTTTAGTGTGTTTTAGTTAAAATAATTAATAGTAATCTAATTAAAGTAATAGCTTGTAGTTGATGAAGATGATAAAAATGAAGAGAAAAACGTAATCTTTCGGAATATATATTTTTTTGGCGGCACTTTCACATTTAGCCCAAAAATGTATGGACGGTGAATGATCTCCTTTGATTTTCGTCGAGGGATGAATGAGGTTATGATATGAAATTCATAAAATTTAACATAACGTTTAATTAGACATATTCACATAAATATCACAGAACATCACGGCTGTGTTCCCCGAAGGGTTAAGCAGAGGTGCAACAATAGTGTACCCACATTTCGCCACTTATGTTAGATCCCATGTACTTACATAGGGGGCAAGCCTATTGCTCTCAACCAGGCACAAATCCAAACTCCAGGCTGCTACTGAGAAATTCCAGATGGAAAAACCTAATAACACTTTGCCCGTCCTAGAAATCGAACCCAGGACCTCAGAAGTAACCCTTACGACCACTAGCCTCGATCTAGTGTAGTCAACATACATGTAAGTGGTATTATAATAATTTTAATACTCACGACATTTTTTTAATGGGATGCATTTCCCACGGCTATTTCTGGCGTATCCATTTTTACAAATGCAACCAGGTTTTCCTGGACAACGTGATGGGTCAGGTCCAGGGATTGGACATGGCTTTGAAAACCCTACTTCCGTACAATTCCGTGGTCGGCAAACCAAAGCTGGACATCGAGAGTAAATTTCGTGTTTTCCACTACAGTGTTGCGCTGGAAGAAAAAGGGATGATGAATTGATGTAGGGCAAAGCGCCGCAGTACGATAGGACGTTCCGATAGGAACGCCAACAGACCACAGGCCACCCGCCGCGCGCAATTTTACCCCTTTACGCGGGTAGAAATAGAGACCACGTGACTCGAGTGTCGCTCTAGAGCGACAGTGGTGCCCAACGGTTTTTTCCAAGTTTCGCTCCGGATACGCAGTCGGGATACTTCGGTTAAGTGCGCACTTACTAATTGAGAAATGATGTTAATGTCGCAACTGAGGAGTAATTCAAACTCAAAATCAATGTACTTGATTGGAACATACTAAAAACTACCCTACTGCAAATGCCTACTACGAGTCCACAAAAAGTAAGTAAACAATACTCGTATTAAATCTTATTTTAAATTGTGTAAAAAAAGCAATCTGTTATACGCATAGTTTTAATAAGCTTGGTAAGCATAAAAGAGGAGGAGCTCGTGGCTAAGTAATAACAGCCACACGGGTCGATCCATCAGGTTAAGCTTCGCTTGCCGGGGTTGGTCCGTGGATAGGTGACCTTTACATATCGAGAACCCTCCGTGTTTCGGAAAGCACGTTAAGCCGTAGGTCCCGGCTGTCATTTGGTGATCTTTGACAGTCGTTACGGGTCGTCAGAAGCCCGAAAGTCTGACAACCAGTCTTACCAAGGGGTATCGTATTACCCAGTTACTGGGTTGTGGAGGTCAGATAGGCAGTCGCTCCAGGTAAAATACTGGTATTCAGCTGCATCCGGTTAGACTGGAAGCTGACCCCGACATAGTTAAGAAAAGGCTAGGCAGATGATGATGATGATGGTCAGTATCAGAAAAAGCGTAATGCGCGAAAATTTCAATAATGCGATTAAAAAAATAAAACTTACGGCATTGATCCCTCGTTACGCATATCCCGTGTTTATTCCTTACATAACCGTCAATACATCGACACCCTGGTTCACACTTGGGATCACCAGGTTCTGGAGGAGCTGGACATCTGATTACACGCGGGTCTACATCGCATCGTTGTGGTGGACAGGGATTGGGGCAAATATCGTACACCTCATTCGGTCCCTTACATTGAGCTATTTCAGAAATTAATTGTTTGTTAGGTAAATATTGGACTGATTAGATACGTGTGTTTTAAAAGATGATTTAGACACCATCTTGTGCGATGAGCCGACGAGCACTGACTCTAACAAATCTTTAGTTTTACTTAAAAAGAAATCACTTATGGTATTGATCCCTCGTCACACTTATATGCCTTCTTGGTTTCTGTCAAATCCGTCAGCACATCGACATCCTGGCTCACACTCAGGGTCACCAGGGTATTTCTTAGAAAATGAAGAAAATAAATACTAAAGAATTGCGAATTTAAAAAAGACCCTCATATATTCTTTTAAACAGTTTTTTTATAATTTAGTAACATTCCCATAGAAGCCATACCTACTGGTTCGGGGACGCGGAGTACCTAAGCACGACCGAACGCCGCACTCCCGACTCACGGTAACATGAGAAACACCATTTTAGGCGGTAGAAGTCTGACATAACATATCTACGGACTTAATAACCCTCTAACTAACCTAATTAAAAAAGCATTCCTTCTGAGGAGAACAGGGGGCTTAAGACAGCCACTTTGGCAGATTATTATTACTTTGGAAAATATTATGAATTATCGTAAAATGTCACAAACTGACAATTCATATGATCTACGTGCGATTCATATTACGAAATAATTCATCTGTTTGACAGTTTTCTTTGGAGATTTGTAAAATGGTCCACAAATTATGAATTGCTTATAAGGTAACTACTTTTAGAGGAATTGCTAATGTGGCCAGTTTAGGCCTACAGAACAGTAACCATGAGGACTTCCCTAGGACACAATAAGGTCAAGTTTTCTACTTACGACAATCATAGTCACGAATACAGTCTCCCTCAGCATTTCGTAAGTATCCGTCTTTACATCGACAGCCGCGCTTACAGTCACTTTCATTTATTGCAAGACACGATACTGCAGCAATATTGACGCCGCATAGACGTGGGGGGCAATCGGAGTAACATGGGTCTAAGGTTTCATTCTTGGCACAATCGTATTCTGTAATGGAAAATATACATAGTTGTATAATATTAGGTCCCCATCTATGAAATTGGTGTTTTGTATGGGGAATTTTAAAGAAGTTGCATTTTTCATACTAACGTTTTCTTTATTTATATAACAACCATGAAAACTACTGTTTTTAAACTTTTATGCAGTATTGTTTAAAAACTAAGATAACGTATGCCACTTAGATTAAGCGACAAAAATAAGTATTGGCTAAGTTTAAAAAAAAATACTGGTCATTTCTGCTAACAAAATGAGGAGTCATTTTTAAGGTATTTTAATGTTAAGAAAACTATAAGTAATAAGGTTTTTTTACTATTGGTAGTTATCTATGATGGTCATTATTCGATATAATACCATGGAATTGATGAATATTTTAAATCATAGAAATGACGAGGTTCTTTATTAGTGAGAACAAAAACGCCAATTTCATAGGTACCCAATATAAACAGGAGATTGTTATTCTGTGTTACAGCAAATATATCGTATGTAATCGTAATCGTTTTGCATTATGCGTCACAACTCTAGAGTAGTCTAGAGGTTAAAACTGAAACATTAGTTTGGTAAACCTTCCGCTCACATTCTTTTGCTAGCTCATATTATCATCCAATATCTTCAAGATCTCAATCATCTGAATCGAATCGCAAATAGGTTCGAAATTCAAAGATTTTTGAGCTCCAACTTATTGTCAACTTTAGACTAATACCGGGCTCACACGGTTCGATTTTGGTTGATCAACTGCTTACTCGATTTGAACCGCCTGAACAGACTTTTAGTCAAAATGAATTTCAATTTCAAATTATTTAATTGAATAACAAAAGTTGTTAAGTAAAATCGAACCGTATGAACCCAGTATGATTCGAATCAAATTCGATATTATTGAGAACTTTGAGATGCTGTTTGTTCTATTTGGAGTTTTTTTTATAAATTGATGTTCTTGTAATGTACCAAAAATACTAAAAAACTCACGACACTCGTCCTTAGGGATACAAATACCAGCTCTGTTTTTAAGAAAGCCGTCTGCGCATCTACAGCCAGGTTTGCAGTCACTAGAACCAGGTTTAGGTGCGGGGGCACAAAGAATCAAAGCTATGTTGATCCCGCATTCCCTTGGAGGACATGGACTTGGGCAGAGGTCATAGATTTCGTTAGGTTTCTTACATTTGAGATGTGCTGTAACGAAATAATATGATATAACTTTGAAATAAACACACTGCTTGGAATACATTTTTTTTATTAAGTACATGACTACTACTAACTACATAATAAGATCCCTTAAAAAAAAAAAAGGTGTTAACTAGCGACCCGCTCCTGCTTCGCACGATCGAGATTTCTTCTATATTTGTGTTCCAAAGAGTAATCAGATATTTTTGACAGCTCTACCGTAACATACATGAACAGTTTATAAGATAACATTTTATTAATGTCTAAGTTGAATATTTTGAAACATTGTCACTGAAATATATTAGTGAATTCGACTGTACAACCATACCTACGTTGCCGTTGTTATCAACAATATACAAGGTGGAGACGACAATACGACAAAAAATGAAACTCCGTATCTAATGACGTTCTCAGTCTACATACAAAAAATTAATCAAATATATTCAATAGTTTAGTTACGATAGTTAGTCAAAGATCGGCAAACCCCATAGTCGGCCCATCACTACTATTAAGTTTGTTAGAAAAAATGACTTTTTTAATTTCGATATTAGGATCTATTTGATAGTTCCAAAATACTCTTATGCATTAGTATTGCCAGTGTTTTCATTTATTGTTGTATTGTCGTCTCCACATTGTATAATTCGGTATCTCCATTTACTTTCATTATGTTTCCATATTACATTTGTAGCATTTTTTTAATGAAGTGTCAAAATATTCTATTTATAAAACTTTGAATTTACTTACGATTACCATGACCACTTTTTTCTGAATATGGGCCAGCGCGATCGGTTCCTAAAAGGCAAAGGGAGATTTGTTATTTTAATTAATATCTGCTTTTGAAGTTATAAATTATTTATAATACTTATTACTACCTTTTGCCCGCTGCGCCCCCCTCCGCAATTTGAATCTGTGCTACCTTAGTAGGATATCTTAGTAAAATGAATATATTTAAAATGATGATGACAAGGCAAATTTTTATCTAAATTAAATGCTCAATTTATTTAATTTGATAATGAATTAATATAATACCGGTCAAAATAGCTTCGGAAATAAAAATAAAATTTTACTGTGGGTCATCTTTAGAAAATTGTTAAAATATGCTATTGCGGATCTTTTTGTTGAACTTTTTAAGATGTAAGTCCTGTAGAACATTAAATAAATATATGTATTATTTACGCGGCGCAAGCCAGTAAAGGGTCTGTCATGGGTCGTCTTAGGTGCGGAGCTCAGGTCAGCATATTTTTTTTCCGACATCTTCTACAATATTCGTCATATTTCAGCCAATTTACACAAAACCTTAGTGAATTATACACTCAAACCTTCCTCATAAATCATTTCGTCCATTGGTGAAAACCGTTTGAAAATCCGTTCGCTAGGTTTGTGTTTATCGCGAACAGACAGACAAACAGACGCGGCAGGGTACTTTGTTTATGTAAGGATTTGGTTTGATGGCTTCGAT
Organism: Lithophane semibrunnea; assembly: GCA_947363905.1. Taxonomy (NCBI): domain Eukaryota; kingdom Metazoa; phylum Arthropoda; class Insecta; order Lepidoptera; family Noctuidae; genus Lithophane; species Lithophane semibrunnea. The sequence goes on from OX376190.1 coordinate 7,428,790, forward strand.
TAATCCCACCATTTTTAAAATTTTAAGCTAGCTGTCCCGTTAGTCGTTGGCCTGTCCAAATTTTAATAATACAAAATTCCCATAGAAAATGCACTTCCAGTTTTCCCGAATTTTCTTCCCGGCAACTTTTAAAATTTTTGCCATCCCAACCGTTCCGAAGTGATGCGCTTTTTAACGAACAGCATAAAATTTTTATTATGTAGAAAATTGATTATGAATTGCTCATGATATAGTTAATAAATAACATAGGTAACTATGGTTTTCAATTAAAAAATGTACTTATATTTTACAGCATTAAAGCCGACATAAATCCTTGTAACAATAATGTTTGTTTACATAGCTGAACTTAAGCGTCATGAAAAGAGATCGTACCTTCAGAGGGCGTTATCAAAACCGTGTTCACTACTATGGCTAGTACCACGAGTGGCTTCCACATTATCACCAACAACACTGTCTGGGTGCTTATCAAGACTATTTACCTCTTTTATACCTCACACGACTTCGTGCACTTGTTTCAATATGGAAAGTATAAACCAATAATGTTCCAGGCACCATATTATTATCATTAACTAAATGTTATATCTTTTGCATCTTTTGTATTTTTATAATTGTGTACATAACACATGTGTAATTTCTCTATGGTAAGTATGTACGTAAATAATTAAATAATTAATTATTTATAATTTATTAAGACTGTTCAAGTTGCATGTAAATAAAATTATTTTATCGTTGAATAAAAACATGCACCGCAAACACCTTGTTTTCTTTAAATGGTGGCTCATTCAGTAGATTAGGGTTCCATGGTGAACTTGCATTGATTGTAAAGGGTTAGTGAAATACACAATAAAAATACATGCTTCTTTTTTATTTTAATAATTCCTTAAATTCAAGCTAACAATTAGAACCAAGCACCATTACATATTTTAATTAACACATATCGATAAGATATTATTTAAATTTTTGAATTAGCTGTGGTATCGTTTTTTTACGGGTAAGATTTGAAAAATAATAATTGGTGAGCGTTCTGAGCGAATAATAGGTATTTTTTTTTTATTGAATCCTTTTATTTCCCAAAAAATACATAAAAGAGCGAATAATACTAACCTTATAATTTAGTAATTTTCAGTCGCATTTTTTTTCGTCTGGATCTCAAATGGGTCTTCTCAGTATCCATAAAGCTTATTATGTTCACTAGACTATGTAGCTTATACTATTATCACAGATAGATATTATAATCTGTTATAATGTGTGAAGAAACGGGTGTTTATTTAGTCTCATAGGGCCGATTAGACTTATGAATCGAAAGTCAGTATTGAAGTGCTATAAAAAAAATACTAACTATGACATAAAAATCAATGTTAATGTTCAATATGTCTGAATGATGTTTTTTTTTTAAATGTTATGTTGTTGGATTGGCGCGCTTTGGTGTTAACTGTAAGTGCAGCTAGCAATTGTTATATAAAATAAATAAAATTGTAACAATTTCTAAACTAGACTAAGTATCTACACTAGGAATGTATTTTTCATTCGTTGCATTCTCTGGTTTAGTTTTTTATTAAAACTACGTTGTTATTCTATTTTATTTGCATGTTTTATAAGGTCATGATAAATAATAAGATGAAGACCCTTTATTTAATTAACTCTATCACTTATCTTCTTACCTTACTTACTCTCCCTCCCCCCCCAAAACTCTTCCTCTCCTCTCTCTCTCTCTCTTATTATCTTTACTTATCTTCTTTATCTTTTTTTTCTCTATTTACTGACTGCTTTGTTAATAAAGTGGTCGCACTACTGCTGAGCGTGAGGTTCTTTCAAGTAAAGTGATATTGGGTTTTTCTATTGGGAAGTTCTTAGTACCAGCCCGGAGGCTAGATTTGTGCCCGGTTGATGGCAATAGGCTCGCTCCCTTATACATGGGACTTAAACATAATTGGTGAAATGTGAGTGTACCTACTATGAGTACGCCTCTGCCTAATCCCTTCGGGGGAAAAAGGCGCGATTTTATGACGTTATGTTCTTCTCTATTTACTAAATTAAATAATCTAGTGATACACCAGTCGGATGTGCGGCGAATGTACAAGTATCTCTCGGGACCCCCGACTCATAGTAGTTGAAGAAACCGTTGGGTTTTAGTCGGTAGGTCTCCGACATAGTCCTCCGATCTCCTCAGGTATCAAAGAGGATTTCCCCACAAAAAAAAAAGGTCTAATAAAGGTTTTTAGGAAATAAAACATGCAGTAGGTAATAGAATCAATAAAATATATTTTAATCATACATTTAAATCTTTTATGACTTTTTACGTATTTGATACGTTTAAACGGATATCTTACTTAAAATAACCAAATCAGGAATACTTGCACTAAATGATTAGTTGTTACCTTTCTTTTTTTCCTTACCTATTCAATGTACATAAAAATAAAACGTGAAATGATGTACATTATTCCACGTTTTATTTTTATAATTTTACCCACATTCTTTCCTCTTAATGTAAATCTGTCTAGAAGCTCAGTTATTGCAGATTTTTGAACCTTCACTTAATAAATAAGTTACCCAGTCGGTCAGTTCTTCTTGTAGCCCCACAAACTTGCCCCCACATTCCATTACTAACACATTCCTTATACCCAGTTTTAGTAACGAGTATCCCGAAACATCAGTTACATTAAGTTCCGGTTGTTCCAACGTATACAATATTTAGTGTTATTTGTTACCTTAGCGAAACATTACTATTCTACGAACAATGCTGCTCACAACACTATTTTTTTGTCAAAGATCAGCGTATAAACGAAGGAATGGTCGGCTTTGGATTTCAAAGCCATTCGTGTAATTGTAAACTTGGATAAACGGGGAATTTTATATAATATTTGTGTTTTTAGTGTATTTCTGAATTTTGGGCGAGACATGTATTCATCATCATCTGCCTAGCCTTTTCCCAACTATGTTGGGGTCGGCTTCCATTCTAACCGGATGCAGCTGAATACCAGTATTTTACATGGAGCGACTGCCTATCTGACCTCCACAACCCAGTAACTGGATAATACGATACCCCTTGGTAAGACTGGCGAGACATGTATTATTATGGAATATTAGGACGGGATTAAATAGTGATACTAGGTCATAATTTAAGGAGCTCGTGGCTAAGTAATAACAGCCGCACGGGTCGATCCATCACGTTAAGCTACGCTTGCGGAGGTTGGACCGTGGATGGGTGACAATTCTTTACATACCGAGACTCCTCCGTGTCTCGGAAAGCATAATTTGTGTTGTGCATGTGAAATAACCGCAAATAATAAAAGAATAGAAGTAAATAAATGTATCAGCCAATTTTGTATGTAAATAAAGATAAGTACCTAGGTTAGTAACTAAGTTGTTTATAAAATTTGGAACAAATGATAATAAAAATAGTCGTGTGTACATAATTTTTTAAGACAATTTTGTAGGGAAGTATTTGAAAACAGTAGAAGTACTTATGTTAGTAACAGATTTTAACGTCAGGAAGACATTTTTAAAGAATATGGGTACGATGAGTTAGAATGGTTATTAGTCATTTAGTTGTCTCTTGACGTAGTTTAGCCAGGTAGTTGATTCCATTCCAGAGTCTCCTATTGTAGCATCTGGTCCAGAGTCTACTGTGATCGCTTCCGACCCAGTCCCTTCTGCTATTATTTCTGATCCACTGGTTGACAATCCCGGCTCATCACTTGATTTTGAATGTAAAGTAGTCATATCTGGAAGATAAAAGTAAATTAAATCCAGCAATTGGTTTAGTTGTTGCGGGTTCGGTTCGAATATTGTAAAATTTCTGTGTGATAATGCAGACACATTACAAATAGAAAAAAACTATTGTAGACTTTAAAAAATGATGTGATAATACACTGGCCTTTAAAACTTAGTACCACACTTTCAAAATTGCAATTTGTCCGAGAAACAAAAAGTCTAAAGTTGCAACAATTTAAAAAGGTTTTTGTTAGCCATTCCTTAAACGGTTAAACGGTCGGTTCCTTATACGGTTATCGGCTATAACGTGTTTATATAAAAAATTAAATACTTTTTCTAATCCTTTTTATTTCGAAAAAATATCTTGTGTAATTTAAAAGTTATTGCTATTTTAAAAGTGTGGTACTAAGTTTTGACGGCCAGTGTAGTATTGCTTCACTCACTCTCACCTTCACCTTCGTCTTTATTATTTTGTGTTGTATCCTCTTCCGATTCTTCTGTACTTAGACTAGAGTTTCCACTAGATATTTTGGTGGTTCTTTTTGGTCTATTAGTTGCCATCGATCTTGCTGAACTTTCTGAACTTGCTGCTTTAATGTATGTTGAACCTGTTTTAAATTGAGATTTTTGTCTGAGCAGAATAGTTCATGCTTCGCCATATTATTTATTTCGCATTTACGATTTATGATAATATGATAAACATTTATTTCGGATCAGGTCCATATTCTTGTTTGTAACAATATACTTAACTAATGTTAGTATTCAACACACAACACTAATTAAACTGCGACATGAAGCCGCATCCACCTCTGTAGCATGGGGGACTCCCCCCGATCTGCAAATACACCCAGTATAGAGTTGGAACTACCACGAACGCGAGTGAGTAGGTGATTAGGTGGATTTATAAGAAGTATTAAAAGTTACTGTCACCTGCATTAGGATCATCAGTCCTCTCTCCTTGAGTGGTACATGTTCTTTCGCCACCATCCGGCCTAGTTGTCTCTTGTACATCACAGTTGGCTTCTTCTTCTTCACAGTCGTCGCAAGGATCTGTAGCCATATCTTCATCTTCACCATTTCCGGGAGTTCCTTCGGTGCCTTCGGGTTTTGGTGGGTCTTTGTAACCTAAACAGATTAACAAATCGATTATAATAATCATAAGTGAATATTCAAATGGACTGAATTTGATCGGCAGTGGGAAAACCCCATTATAAGTGCACTAGAGTAAATGGCGACAAATCGTGAGGTAAATCACATCAGCCCCTGGACCAGAAATTACACGAAGACCACGACCGCTCTGACAAAAGTGCTACGAAGAAGAAGAGACCTAAAAACCTAAGTCAAAGACAAAGTCAAATAATTTATTTCAATTAGGCACTTTTGAACGTCAAAATTCACAAAAAATAGAATTGATTCTCTAGTCGCCCCTTCGAAAAGGTAGTTTTCATCTGGAGAAGAATGAAGAAAGAATTAAAATGTTGGTTATACAATATTTTTTGCATAATAATATGTACATCAATTATATAATTATAATTATGTGAAGACGAGACCTACACAGGTTGGATGCGTACCACGCTTTCCGCTGAACAGTTGTTTTGTAAGTTATGAGTACAATGAAACTGAATTTAAATTCTTGTTTGATCTCAATTAAATAAAAAAAGTTTAACCATATTTTTTACCCGACTACGGCAAAGAAAAAAGGAGGGTTATGATTTTGACCGGTATGTATGTATGTATGTATGTATGTATGTTCATTTGTTCCCTCCTATCTTCCAAACCACTTATCACAATTTCACAAATGAGGTATCGTTAGAAGCGTCGTGATTGTCCGCTGGTTATAGGCTATGTGAAGTCACATTAAATGGCGCCCTCTAGAGGACATATAGTGAGGAACTTGAAAAAAAATATGGTTTAATCGTACCATGTTGGGTATCAAATGAAAGGGCTTAATGAGCACATTTCAAAAATATATATATTATAACCCCAAAAGATTAAAAAAAAAAATCAAGTAATAAAAACTAAAACCCACGTGTTAGGGCATAAATCGAAGAGATTACGTGTGACTCCGGATTTTTAATTTGTCTGTCTGTGGTATTGTTTATACCTTTTAAGTCGTAGTTGGGTTTTAGTTTTTATTACTTGATTTTTTTTATACAGGTTGTTATGGTAAACTCCGTTATCCTTGCAACCAGTGGTTTGGTTTCATTTATAGAACGCAAAGTCAATGGAAAATTACAACTTTTTTTAAAATATTTTTAGATCTAAATTTTACCACAAGGGACGCAAGTTCGTTGCCATATGCGCTAGGGCAACGAACTTGCGTCTCAACACGGGCGGTGGGTACGGGATGTGACCTGACTGGCAGCGAGCGCGACCCCTCCCTTAGTCAGTCAGCTGTTTCGCTAGCAAGCACGGTGTCAGATAGAAACTTTTTAAAATCTTTTAATGAAAATAACGTTTTTTTTTTGTAGTGTTCGGTCATTTATTTTTATATTTAAGTCAACTACCCATGGTTTGAATGACAAAAGTGTTTACCCTTATATCCTGTATTTAATTCTAAGTCAATGCATGACTGTTTCTTCATAGCTTCGTTACCGTTTAATAATTTCACGTTGTATTTCTGTTAAATTATCAAAACCATCGATAATGCTTCGTAAAATCGTTCAACCTTTTGCCTAAAATTGGCTTGGGACGTGAAAGTTACCTCCTTTGTATGGTAATTGAAGATGCTGAAAATTTCATAAACCCTTCTATAAGCGTTCGTTTATGTTATGTTATTTCCACTTCAGAACGTTGCGCCTGCTAAATAATTAACCATTTTAATTACACTGGAGTTTAAGAACATACTTGAAGTTGAATTTGTTTTAAAATTTATTGGAATTACTCATTAATCTGCTGAGCTTAACGATATGCAGGGACTGTACTCTTCTTGACTAAATATTAACATCTGAAGTATCATCTCGTTTTATGTACTGGTTTAAGTGTCATCATCGTGGTTAATATTTCGGTTCATGTCTACTCAGTAGGTAGTACGTCATATTAACTGTATCTCCACACAAGAATGATTTCAAATTAAAGATCGAATTTTACGTCGCATTTTAGAATTGTAACAAAACTTTTGCCAATGTTTTCCACAGACTCAAATCTTCTCACATTTACCTTTTCCACGCTGTCCAGATACCAACTGCGTCGAACAATAAAGTTTTTTATCGAGCAATATAGATCCCAATTGTCGGTTGTGTGTGTAAAGTGAACACACAGTAGCAACCAGGGAAAAATTACATTCTACCCGGTTAAACTTGTTGGAGTACGAACAGCTACCGACTAACTTGCCGTTCTGGTAGTGAGTTTGTAAATTAAGCCTTTTTTATTCAACACCGCGCTTGACAAAAAACCGGGTGAGGAAAATATTTGTAGTATGGATAATAGTTGGTGAATTGAAGGCGATTTTTTAGGTTAATAAAAGCGCTATTGAGTAGAGATACGCATTTTCTAATAGCTGTGTAGTAAAAGCAATTATCTGCAAAATTAACAACACAAAGAGCGCTACAAAATAAATTATTCTCATAAACCTAATACCTTTGTGTAACTTGTTATTGTATTCGTTGTAGTTACAATATAATGCACAGAATACAAAGACGTTACTAATGGAATGCCACAATACGAACTGAATGCAGATATTTACTATATAGAACCATTCGATGGTTTAGAAACTATATTATAGGTTGCATGTTTTATCGTGTTCAGCAATTTTCTAGCCCTTGGTCAATCGAATCTGTTAAATAGTGATATGCTTTCATTCTTTTATCTGTCACTACACTATTGTAATCGCATAGAAACTTATTTTGATAGAAAACACAACTAGAGACTATAGGTCCAGATAAAGTAAAACAATTTTGTCTAGATCTTACTACTCACAGAATTCAAGTGAATCCGAGTGAAATAAATAGTTCTAAATAAGCCGTAAAGGCTTTTATGACCGACGGTCAGTAATAAAAAAACAAGTTTTGTGTATCCACAGAACCAAAAAGAGGTTCAAGTAAATAATTCAATAGAATTAAGAAAGAAATATCTTACTTGACCGTCGTTTGGTATCAACGTACTATATTTTACTGGGTCAAATAGCCTCCCTTGAAAGCTTTGTCCCAGTAGATACCTATGTTGGGCAGCAGATGTTTAAATAAATAAATCTTTCGTATAAAAAGACTTGCTTTTAGAAAGTGATCCTACAACGTGCCGCTACAATTGCGACATTAATTTAACACACGTTTTATGAAAATATTTTAATTTCATTAAACGTTATTATTTATTGATTTATTTACAATTTTCAAAATTACCATCCTGGAGCAACCTGTACTTAAAGAACTGTAGCAAAGAGGTCATTTGCTGGGGTCACGGATCATATGTAGGTGAATAGAAGGAAAGCCGCGCAATTTCTTAGAAATTATGCCGACAAAGGAACTTACCGATAGAACGTAAGCCAGCTGGTAGGTAGCTTCATGAATGAATCTTTTACACAGAGTGATCTCAATTTTGGTTATATTTTTATTATTTAGTTTGTTTGAAAATTAAAAATTTTCAATTTACGAATTATTTTATTTTATTAAAAATTTTATGTTTACTGGCCACTAGCCCTACCCGTGTGTTAAATGTCATCATTGTAGCGGCACGTTGTATATATCGATTTCGTTGAAACATTACTCTAACAATGACGATGCAGTTTCCATAATAAATTCTACCGTGAGGGAAATCAGTAAATTGGTACTTCGTATAGTAAAATCCGTAAAGGTAAAACTTCCTGAAACCTGGCTTTAACTACTAACATTCACTGAAAATGCTTCCAAACAAGAAAAGGTAGTATTTTAGGTAAATCGTTTAATGCGCCGTAATATTCAAAAGTTATAGTCGAGTTCTAAAACTTTATAATTAGCCAACACACTATGCAGTGGTTCATAGAAATTGTATTTGCTTAAATTAAGTTATATGCGAATTATTAATTAGGTACTAGCTGCGCCCCTCGGCTTCACCTGCATAAGTCTCGATCCCGTGGGAATATCGGGATAAAAACTTACCATATGTCCTAGCCCAGGTCATGGTCTACCCATGTGCCAAATCCGTTCAGCCATTTTAACGTGAAAGCGTAATAAACGAACCAACAAACAAACTCACTTTCGCATTTATAATATTAGTTAGGATAGTTTCAGTTAATTTTCTGTATTTCCGGAGATAGTAGTATTTCAAGTATCATAACGTATCGGAATGTGAACAAGATGTTCATTTTAAGTTGAATGAAATGCTTTTTTAATATAAGACGTAGATTTAAAGGACAAAGAAGTAGTCTTTTCATTTCGTAGTAAAATCCATAAAAAAAAGTTTGGGTACTGGGTACAACAGACTGACAATGTGAACTGTAAATTGAGCAATTTACAGCAATTCCAAGATTGTATAGTAATTGCCAAGAAGGGTACCGTGACAAGATAAACAAGACAGACACATAACCTGCTTTATTCTAATACTAATCTGTCACCATCTCACCGTGAAAACTTAGGTGAAGTGAGCGTGGCGTGAGCTGTCATTGCCATCAATACCTACTGATGCTAAAGCAGTCACAGTTCACTCCAAGCTCCCTTCACCTAAGTTTCACGATGAGTTTTTTACAGAATAGCACAACTGTTCACAATAAAACTATCAATATCATTTTGTTTCATTTTAAACAATGTACAATGTACCTTATGCTCTACTAGGTAATAAGCTTTAAAATGTAAAAGCGGTTTCGATGGGAACCGTGGTTTGTTTATAGCCCGTTCAGTGCTCGCTAATGCGTAATGCGCAATTTGTGTAAGTGCACAATCTACTTCAGTAATTGTACTTAACACTTGTACTGCTGCAATATTTTAGCTGCATGGTGTTTAGCAATCAGTTTGATATTAGGATGGGTTATGAAGATTTTTTTTTGGCTACTTGAATAGCGTATAGAGTTTCAGTGTTCATTGGTTTGTCATTTTTCTCAATGCATCAATGATGATTATTTGTGAAAGATTTTGATAGGTAAAAGTATTTCCAGATTGTACTTACTGCAGTCTTCAGGCTTGACGCAATATCCGGAGAAGTCGTCAAACACATAGCCTTCTTTACAATCACAGCTGTTGATGTAACACTCTTCGGCGCATGAGACGGGTCCTTTATCGTAGTTGGAGCATCGTCGGCCACAGTTGACGCCGCAGCCGAATGTCGAGTTCTTGTCTTTGCCGCATGAACCTACAATTATGGAGTCTTTCGTTTTTTGTTTTAACATGAATAATAATATGTCCACAAGCATCTAAATGCACAACATAAATGTAATAAAGATAGCATTGTTGGGGGCTGAAAATAAATTAGAAAAGTACTTACAGCAGTTGTTAGCTGGCATACAGATTCCGTCATGATTTCTTACATAATTCTCTATGCAGACGCAGGCTGGAAGTCCAGGGCACGTTTCTTCAGTACCAGCTTCTGGGTCCAACGTATTTTCCCTTCCATGGAAGTACTTTTCTTCGTGTGAAGAACATTGAGGGACCCCGACGTGCTCACAAACTTGTGGTTGGCAAATTTTTTCAGGACATTTCACGTATTTTTCATTGGCAGCACATTTTCTTTCTGAAAAATTAATAAGAATAATTTAGCTCTAGCCATTTTCCTAATCTAAGGATTAGCCATTTACTAACAAACCAAGGTATGTGTGGTATGTTTAAATCTATTTGCAACATAGTTAGAGCCTGACCACGAACGTAAGTCTATGAACAGGGATCACTATGGCACCTATGGCAACCGTATATACGAGTTAAGATGTTAGAATAATTCCAAAAATCAAATATGTTTGGCCAAAATTTTAAAATATTTCCATTAAATACGTACCGTGATGATGACAAGTTTTTATAATAGTCGTGCTGCTGACATTTGCAATCACTGTCGCGGTTGTGGCGCAATTACCTTGAAAGGAAACCAAATACATAAATAATTATTGAATAGGGTCACAAAAAGGAAAAGAGAAAAACAATCCAATTGATCCGTACCAGAAGACATAATTAAAAATAAATTAGCTAGAACAACCAATACTGATAGTAACTTCCACATTGCTACTAAATGTAGTCTAAATGTTTTATCAAACACATAACCCCCTTTTATACTTTTTTACGCTTCACAATTTCAATACTAGTTTAGATTGATTGTAGAAGAACCATTTTAGCCCCGAATTTTTTGAAAACAAAGTTGAGTAACAGTTGCGTAATACTGTTTCCTATGTTTGCTGGCAACTCTGCAGCGCAACTTGTTTAATTTTGTTTTGTTTTTTACTAGCAATCGCCGTTTTCTGCAAATACATGTTGCGTAACTTTGTTGACCACATGATACCTACGACGATTTAGTATGTACTTACCTATTCATATATTAGGTCCCCACCTATGAAATCAGCGTTTTTTATGGGGAATTTTAAAGGAGTAGCATTTTTCATACTTATATTTAATTTTTCTCAATTTATATAACAACCATGAAAACTAATGTTTTTTTGTTGATGCACTAATATTTAAAAACTAAGATAACGTATGCGACTTAGATTAAGCGACAAAAATAAGTTTTGGCTCAGTTAACAAAAAATAGCGGTCATTTCTGCTAATAACATGAGGAGTCCTTTTTAAGGTATTTTTTATGTTAAGAAAACTAAAATAATAAGGTTTTTTTACTATTGGTAGTCGTCTATGATGGTCATTATTTGATATAATACCAAGCAATTGATAAATATCTTAAATCATAGAAGAGACGAGGTTCACTATTTTTGAAAAAAAAACGCCAATTTCATAGGTAATATTATAATAATATATTATATCTGTATATTTTCAGGATGACGCAAGAAGCTGCTATTTGAAAGTCATTAATACCAGTTAAAGGAACTTGTTATCAATCTTTACCACACTTATTAGGCAATTAGAATTCACTATTGTCACTATCTATTCGTGGTTATCATTTTCTAACTATAATTTGAACACTCCTGCTTAAAGGCACTCCCACTTTAATAAAAATTATAATACCCACATGATACCAACCTTTACCTAGTATTATCCCACTGTCGGGCAAAGGAATTTTCATACTGACTGAGTGATCACCAATCTTGCTCAAGGCGGATTTCAGAAGTACTAATATTTACTATTAGTGCAGGTTTCCTCTCGATGTTTTCTTTCACCGTATGTGAGTGACGACCAAGATAGATTAGAACTTAGATAAACAGAATAAATGCAAAAAGACACATAGGTACTTTGCCCGGTTCTGTACCCGCATTCTCGTGATTAGGAGACAAGCGACTTAACCATTAGGCCATTTCAACATTTATTTTCGTTCTATTAGAGTGGAATTTTGGTATTTTACGGTTATTCCAAATATTAAATTCATCTGCAAGTCATCCTCTGCCTAGCCTTTGCCCAACTATGTTGGGGTCGGCTTCCAATCTAACCGGATGCAGCTGAATACCAGTATTTCACATGGAGCTACTGCCTATCTGACCTACATAACCCTAGTACTAAGTAATACGATAGGTACTTCGTGGTAAGACTGGTTGTCAGACTTTCGGGCTTCTGACGACCCGTAACAACTGTCAAAGATTTACAAATGACAGCCGGGACGGCTTAACGTACTTTCTGAAGCACAGAGGTATTGTGGTATGTAAAGATGGTCACCCATCCAAGAACCAACAGTGGCAAGCGTAGCGTAACGTGCTCGATCGACCCGTGCGGCTGTCATTACTTAGCCACAAGCCCCTCAATCAAATTCATCTGCAAGATTATTTCAATAAATATATAGCTCTTAGGACCTATAGATGGATGATAAAATTATTTAAAAAACTTGTTTTATTAACACAATCCTAGACCAAACATTTGGCCATGTCTTGTCAGTTACTTAGTAGCTCGCCGCTAGACAGCGGCCTACGTCAGAGCTACGCACATTATTTATTTAGCTTCGCTTTGTATGAAAGTGTACGCAGGATTATCCACTGCGACACACGGCCACGCCACGCACGAATGCGTTCCTGGCAAACACAAAGTGATATTGGGTTTTTCCATTAGAAATTTCTCAGTACCACTTCCGAGTCTGGATTTGTGCCTGGTTGATGGCAATTCGCTCGCACCCTAGGCTTAAGAGGAAATAAGGTCGGTCTCCTCTAGATACAAACGCTCTCGCCTGTTTTCTCTCTGGTTTATGAGCTTAGAGCAATGTTTTTTACAGTAAAATAAATATCAACTAGTTCTATGCCCCTATGTTTTCCGTTTTGATGATACATTATTTGTAGAAGCACTAGAACCCTCAGAAAATACTCAAAATTTGCCTGTATAAACCGCTGTCTTCAGAGGCCTTTTATACAAATTTGACAACTTTTAATGAAAAACGAAAAACATAGGGGCTCAGTAAATATCCTTCTTATTTAATTTATAAAATATTCTTCAAATTGGTCCAATATTGGAGGATGAAATAGACAAGAGCCGAACCTCGAATTATGACTTTTTGTATGGAGATAAGACTGACCCTATTTCCTCTTAAGAATAACTGGCGAAATGGGGTGTACCTAGTATGAAACTAGGCGTGATGTTATGTCCTCTATTTACTAAATTAAATAATCTAGTGATACACCAGTTGGGGGTGGTGCGGCGAAGGTACTTGTACAAGTATCTCGCGGGCCCACGACTCATAATATTAGAAGGAAGCGTTGAGTTTTTTCCGACAAAACCTCTCCTTCTCCCCAGACGGAGGGTCATCAAGAGGATTTCACCACAAAATAGAAGGTTTGTAGCAAATAAAACATGCAGTAATAATATAATCAATAAAATATATTTTTTATTCTCATATTAATTTATAAATCTTTTATGGCTACGCTTAAACAAATATCTGACTTAATATGACCAAATCAGGAATAATTACACTAAATTAACTTTTACCATTCATGTTTTCCTCAACTATTCAAAGTACATTCATTCCACGTTTGACTTTTATAATCTTGCCCACATTCTTTCCTCTTATTGTAAATCTGATGATTTTTGTCTTGAAACTAAGTTATTGCAGATGTTTGATACCTTCATTTAATAAATAAGTTACCCAGTCGATCAGTTCTTCATGTAGCACCAAACTTACTCCCATATTTCATTACTTACACATTCCCTTTTTCAAGTTTTAGTAAAGATTATCCCTAAACATCAGAAAGGGTCAGTTCACACCGACGCGTGACGCAACGCGCACTTTTTTATGATCCGATACAATATCGAGTTTATTGACTACACAATAAGGTAAACGCGCTGCACAGTACTGCGCATCTCAGCGTAGTTTGACACGTGTCAACCCTCGCACTGAAATTATACCTTTTCGTGAAGAAAATAAGTTCGATTATTTTTTTAAAGGTGCTTCGCTACACGTCGCGGTCTTAACTGACCCTTACATAAGATCTGAAGATCAATTATCTTACTTAAAAAACGTTCACATTCAAGTCGAAGTCCCGCAAAAGTTCCAAAATGTCACAAAAGGTATTCTACTGTTTTCCAACGTATACAATATTTAGTGTTATTTGTTACCTTAGCGAAACGTCACTAGTTTCCGAACACTCCTATTAACAACACTATTTTTTCTTTAAAGATCAGCATCCACACGAAGGAACGGTTGGCTTTGAAATCTTCATATCGGGTACTTTTCAACTTGGATGGATCCATTTCTTTTGGTTCAGGGAACTCTGAAAAGTAAATAAAAATATGATATTGTTAAATTTTAGCAGTTGCACTTTTCGATGTCAATTAAATAGACTAGTCCAGAATACCTAAATGGAATTCCTAGACTCAGGTAGATACCTAACTATACCCATATAAGCCTTCCCTACCGTTATAAATAATAATAGGTCTTTACCTATGAAATTGCCGTTCTGCAGTACTTGCCATTTCAAATCAAAATAATTTTTGTTTGGCTAAGAATTCTAATTTCAAATTAATTTTATTTTAAAAACATGGAATTCTTTTTTCAAAAGAAGTCATTTGTTTAATGATTAGTGTTACATTTTCATCGCATTTCAATCTTTTTCGTCATCATGGATACGTTAAAAATTCGAGTAATTATGGAATATGAGTACCGTCGTGGCAGCAACGCGGCACAAGCGGCACGCAACATCAACGACGTTTAGGGAGCTAACACTACAAACCAACGCACCACCTGTTATTGGTTTGCTCGCTTCCGATCTGGAAATTTCGACCTGAAAAATGAACCTCGCGGTCGTCCGAAGACTTTGGTCGATAATGACGAATTAAAGGCGATTGTGGAAGCTGATGATACACAATCTACGGCTGAATTAGCAGCAGCTTTCGGCGTTAGCGTCAAAACAATATTGGTCCATTTGCGTCAAATTGGCAAGGTAAAAAAGCTTGACAAATGGGTGCCCCACGAACTCAATGATCGCCAGCGCGAAGTACGCGTCGAGGCGTGCCTTGCACTGCTCAACAGACACACAAATGAAGGAATTTTGAACCGCATTGTTACCTGCGATGAAAAATGGATTCTGTTTGATAACCGCAAGCGCTCAGCAAGTTGGTTGGATCCTGGTTCAGTACCTAAACAATGCTCTAAACGACAACTTACCCCTAGAAAAGTGATGGTCACTGCCGGTGGTCTAGCGCCGGTGTGATTCATCACAGCTTCTTACCAAACGGGGTGAGCATTACTGCAGATGTGTACTGTGAAGAACTGAACACAATGATGGAGAAGCTGGCACATCTCCAACCAGCATTGGTCAATCGCTCGTCTCCGCTGCTCCTGCACGACAACGCGCGACCTCATACTGCACAGCAGACGGTCTCCAAGTTGCAAGAACTGGGGTTGGAAGCTCTCCGTCATCCGCCCTACTCACCAGACCTTGCGCCTACAGACTACTACTTTTTCCAGAATTTGGATAACTTCTTGGCGGGAAAAAAATTCAATACCCGAGAGGCAGTACAAAATGCCTTTGAAGAATTTGTTTGCCTCCCGTCCAGCTGATTTCTTTAAGAATGGGCATCAGTAAACTGCCACTGCGTTGGCAAAGATGCATGGATTGCATGGGTGATTACTTCGATTAATACAAATAAAAAATACATGAAAAAAATTCGTTTAAATTTTTTCATACAAAACGGCAATAATATTATGAAACAATCTTGTCGAATTTAAAATCAATTCACTTTCAATTCATTATTTCATCCGTTTTGTTTTGCCTACTTATGTCTGTACACATGTTTATAGTATTGAAACAATTAAATAATAAATGATTGCTAATGTCGCATCTGATCTACAAATTATTGTGTCTAGGTAGGTACTTTTTTACGCACGATAATAACTCATAGGGTATAAAAACGCCGCCTCATGAATCATTTTTATAAAGGCTCTTACATACCTACTGGCTGTCGCGCGACGCGACTTTTAACAAAACAATTTCTGAGAAAACTTCACGGCGAACAATGCGGCGGCGTCGCGTCGCGCGACAAGTCGCGCCAGTATGTAAGAGCCTTAATACGAGATGTGGTTTATTTTTAAAAGTCTGCGTCTTTTAAAAAAAGGAGGAATTTCTCAATTCATCGGAACCTTTTTTTTTTCAATTTACCTGAACTAATGTACGACAATCGTTTTTTCTTTAACACAGAGTATCATGAATATTTGACCCTACAGCTTTAGTAAAATTATAATTATCACTAAGGTAACAACTTACCTTCTACATATTTGTTTCCCATTCCTACTTCGGTAACGTGGCAGCTAGCCCTTTGAAGGATTTCGCTTACATATGGCGGTTTACCGGAGCCAATGTCCTCAAGCCCCGTAGTCGAAATATTAAATATTTCCATTAGGCCTGCCTGTTTAAAGAAAAAATGACACATTAAAAATTACACACTAGGTTATAATCACGGTTATAAACGGCGCGAGCAAACAAACTGAATTAAAATGAAAATAATACTGCTATAACCCCTCTGTAGTGGTGGTAGGCCCCCTGGCCTGGGGATTTACCGTCCTCTTCTGTAATAATTGAATGGTCAATATTTGACAAAAAGTATTAAAAAAATCAGGTTTCAAGCGATTTTGAACTATTTTTGGTGTGTCTGCCACCTCGACCTGCCCTGCGCTTAAACTGCCCTGCAAACGGTTATGGTACGGGTCATTGTAAAGTTGCCAGCACATCAAGCTACTACAATCTGTCAATTTTTTTTTAGAAAATTTTAAACTTTATCGCTAAAGCAATAGGTTCAAGGTTGATTGGGAAAGTCTGACAGTTTCGGGTAGCTTGATGTGCTGGCTACATCTTACAGGGAGAAGGAGGCTTTTGACTTGCAGTGGGACATAATATTAGTCAAGATTACCTAGTTATAAATAATCTATTTATCTTGCCTTTAAATAATGTGCTTACCATCTGCGAAGACATCTTCAATCTGTTTGCTACTGATATTTCGAATTTGGGGATAGAAACTTTTAAATTCGTATATTTGAGACTATCAAGTGCTGATGCTGTGATCTTTGGATTTTCCATCTTTCTTACCATCTTCTTAACCCCAAAAAGGGAATTTGGTACGACTATGACTGAACTGAATTCCCCACCTGTGTATGGTAGCTTCAGGATCTAGAAGTAAATGGACATAAATTACAGTAACTGGCCGTGAAAATGAGACGCCGAGTCAGTCATAACTGTGTCTTTATAAAGCTTCATGGGTCATGTAGACTCAGATACTCTATAAATGTAATTTGAACGATCGTGAAAATGTGGACCGAGGCGAAGCCGAGGCACACATGTGAGTCCACAAATGCCTGATTGCGGCCAAGGCTTGTATAGTACTTTTCTCAAATAATGCGTGTAATAAATTAAATTAAAATTCCGGAATCAATGACGAACAACGATATTTTCTCACGCGCAAATTTTTTTCGCGCGTTCATTTGTGTTTCTTTATTTTAAAGTTACTACTTACTAAAAATATTACTTGTTTCACACTTACTTGCACTTTACTGCATCTGATCCAGTCGTGTGTCGGAGCTCACACATACGTAGGTATATATACTTTTTATTTATTTAATGGGAGCTCAAACATTCGACGTACTACCTATTTCCAAAACGCTTTTTTTATTGAACAGCGAAACATAAAACAACTGCGTACCAGAACTACCGGCGGAAGATACAGCCTGTGGCGTAGCTTGGGAGAGCCCTATATCCAGCAATGGACATCTTTCCGATAAAATAATGATGATTGCAAAATGTTTTATTGTCTAAGTACCTTTGCCTTGAGTTGATCGCTGCGTGCATACAAGTAACTTCCTTTGTTTTCCATAAAAGGAATTTTCTCGATTCTACCCCGCGAGAAGAAATCTCTCATGACCGTTTTTGCTGGATCAAATGGTTTCTCCCATTTTCCCTGAAATAATATTATTTTTTTATTGTTACTTCTCCAAATATTTCATACCTTCACACAAAAACTGACCTGCTTCAACTATTGTCTTGATTTAAATAATAAAACTAACCTGAAAATTTTCGGCGTCCACCATTACCATACCATGCAATGACATCAATGTGTTTGGTTTCACGAAATAGGGGAAATGATCATTCGTATATTGAGTCACCTGTATTAAATAATTGATTTTATAAATTGACTTCGTAATTGTATTAGATGTAAATTGTATTACGTAAATA
This sequence comes from Lithophane semibrunnea, assembly GCA_947363905.1. Lineage (NCBI taxonomy): Eukaryota > Metazoa > Arthropoda > Insecta > Lepidoptera > Noctuidae > Lithophane > Lithophane semibrunnea. The sequence goes on from OX376190.1 coordinate 7,447,196, forward strand.
TGAACCAACTCACGTCACTATTAATCTTTTGTGCTGCTTCCGAGGAACTGAAATTAAGATTTTCTGGTCCCATTCCGAATATTTGTGTTGTATTCTGAATGAATTCGTCAGTAAGTGCATACTCTGTATCAGCGTATGTTTTACAGAACAGGCTGTATTCAATGTCAGGATATTCAGCATTGATTTCCACAGAAGTTTTCGGGAAATAACAAGGGATCTGTAAAAAGGTTTCTATGTTTTTTTATTATAAATAATAGTCCGCTCAAGGAAATTGGGCTCACGTGTTTTAAGTTATGAAACTGTCCTGTATAAACAGGGTTGCAGTAAAATTTATTGTTCTAGTGTGAGAAATAGATAGAGCTAGCTATACCTACTGGGCAAATAGCGTCATCCCTTTTTCGCACAATAATGTTGACTCCCTTTTTAACCTGATCTAGAACAGTATTTCGGTATTTTGCAAACCGCCATTAATATGTAACTTCCTGAATCTTTCCACCGCATTGGCACGTCCGTGGTTTTGGCAAGTGAAGTTCATCTGCCTAGCCTTTTCCCAACTATGATGGGGTTGGCTTCCAGTCTAATCGGATGCCGCTGAATACCAGTATTTTACATGGAGTAACTGCCTATAGGACCTCAACAACCCCGGTACTTCTCGGTAAGACTGGTCGTCAGAATTTCGGGCTTCTGACGACCCGTAACGACTGTTAAAGATCCACAAATGACAGCCGGAACCAACGGCTTAACGGGCTTCCGAGGCACGGCGGAGGTTCGGCATGTAAAGATGGTCCCCCATCCTCGGACCAACCTCGACAAGCGTAGCTTAACCTGGTGGTTCGACACGTGCGGCTATTATTACTTAGCCACGAGCTTTTTTACAAGTGAAATGTCAAGCGATTTTGAACCATGTGCGGTATGGGCTTATTATGTCCATCAGTAGGGGGGTTTTCGGCTGAATGATGATGATATAATAATCACTTACTAGTTCTATATAAGGAAGATTAAGCACTTTCAATGTTTCTGTCTTCAGGGCGCTCTTGGCTCTTAAAACCAGTTGAGTCAAGAGGTACAAGACGGATGCCCCCCCCACCAGCACGTTGTTGTCGGGATCACGTTCAATCATATCCTGTATAAACATTAACAAGTTGAGAGATGCATACTTCCATACTAAAATTATAAATTCGAAAGTAACTCTGTCTGTATGTTACCTTTTCACGCCTAAACCACTGAAAGGATTTGGATAAAATTTGGCAAGGAGATAGATGGAATCCCGGGCTAGGACATAGGCATTATAGGATATACCATGCGGGCGAAGCCGCGGGTGGAAGCTAGTCTGCAATATTTTGACATCACTTGTGACATAGTTATTTACATTAATGTCATATCCGCTCAATTGTTGAGTGGTCTTTAGAAGGCCAATAACAGTTAAAATTCTATTGTGTCTTGTTACTGACAGTTGGAGGTTTAGAAGGAACATAATTATCAAAGAAATGCTGTGTAGCGGTAGAAAAACCTACAGTGGATTAGTAATTTACCGGAAAGTTTCCTTCACAAAAAGTACTAATTAAGTACTACTAGGTCGCACGCGAGACCATCAATACAGATAACTAAAAATAAAATCTGCCAAGAGCGAGTCGGTCTCGCAAAATATATAATAGGATTCCGACCCAAATTACACTAAGCAGTCATTCCCGGAATTAACGCACACCAACAAACACCCCAACTAGAATATTATGATATAATCTTTGATAAGATGATATAGATTTTTTATTAATATGTATAAAATATTGTTTATTTATTAATTTTTAATTATTTTAGGTAGGTTTTGGCACGCGCGCGGCCTGTCTGGTAGCTTAGCGGTATTAGATATACTGATTGTATGAGAAAATTGTGGTCACATTACAAATGTTGGTACGCACACGTTTATGGATCTAGCGTATTAGGTACTTTTTCCATTTTGTTTTGACTGTACAGTGGAAGTGTGACTGTAACTTACGTAAAAAATATTTTTGGGATAAAAAAAAATAAAAGTCTTTGACTACATGGCATATATAGGGCTTGTAAACAAAACTGCGAATCATCATCTCAACGCAGTTTTGTGTACAATAAAAGCCCTAAGACCTAACATTATTCTAAAATTCAAATTCCTAATTGAAATCTCTAAAAAACATCTATGACATGGAAAAGAGTGTCATTTCATAAGAGTTCCGTTTTTCCTTTCAGTCAGAATCCTAAAAAACTAAAAGTTAATGATTGAGACTTACACTTAGTAGTTTTACAGAGTAAGCAATGTTTCCCAATATGAATAATTCATTAGCTACGTCTTCACAATTCGGTTGAGGTGTCGTGGACATCACTGTAGAGGTAGAAGCTGCAGAAAATTATTTTCAAATAAGTTGGTAGCAATTGAAGCGTAAAGTATTAAAGTAAGGTACATACATAAGCGATCATAGCGTAAATATTAATGTATCTTTTGACATAGTTAAGCAAACATAATATTAGCCTTTATTGTACCAACAGGCCTCTGTCACATATCTTTAAATTTTTGGTTCTAGGCCGCCTCACGATGTTTTCCTACACCGTTTTGAGAGCAGTGACATAATTTACACAAAGTAGCCTGGCTTGGTTCGAATTTTGATATAAAAATTTATAGAAAAAGTAAGATCCGGTTTGGAACCAACAGCAATGCATAAGGTCTTTGTTGGAAGAAAAGATTTAAATAATATTTAACTATACGCTATACAGAAACCTTAACTTGTCAATTTTTATTTGCTCATTAGTTACCTTCGTTATTCGGATTTTCAGTTGTAGTTGATGATGCCATTGCATTAGTTGTTGATCTTGCCCTTCTTCCTACAAAAGAAAATGCAATGAAGTATATCTATATAAATACGTATACCCACGAAACTATCTCTAACCAAAATACTTTAAAAATTAACTGAACTCACTACATTCCCATGTGCTCAAGCAATTTCCTTCATCATCCTTGTAGTATCCGATAAGGCATCGGCATTCGGGTTCGCATACTGGTAATCCCTTGGTTTTCGGACATTTAACGCGATTTAGGTAATCGTCACAAGTCTGCTGAGGACATGAAGGCTTACATAGGAAGTACCATTCCTTTTTACCTTTGCAGTCTTCCGGGCCTGTGGAATTGAAATTTTGTAATATAAGATGAAACAGTGTGTATGCGAAAGCAAAATCCAACATTACTTTGCTTGACTGAATCGAGCCGAGCATTGAGCTCAGTAGTCACGCTTGCAACCACGGGATCTAGGCATTATTTATCTTACAGTGTTTATCAAAACTACTGATTCAAATATAAAACGATATATTAAGTCAACGTCTACGAGTATTAAGGTGGAAATTACATTGGGTAGTTCAAATATAGTACTACAATGCAACAAATTTGTTTGTCTCAGTGCATACATTTATAACGTTCACACATACATCTTCCTGACTCGCATTCCGCTGGCACTGAACAAGTTTCGTTACAATTGCTAGAAAACAGGAAATACTTCAAGTAACAATTAAGTAACGGACAATCAGAAAATACCTCTCCTACAATTCTGTTAATTTGAAGAATGTTCTTACAAGAAATCCGTTTTCAACGGAGACACTATGAAATCAAATGTTTTGTTGCTTATATTTTCAAGCATGTATTGCGGTTGTCTTACATAAAGTTGGATATGTTCCAACCTTTACTAAACTGGCCCAGCATCGATTCTACCAAGACTTTGGACAAGTAGTTTAAGGGATTATAGAAAGTGGAGGAGTAAATAGTTAATCCTGATAACTGCAGTGTTTTTTTAAACATTTATGAGTAAAACTTGAATTTACTACTTATGCTGTTCTACAAAAACTGCTAAATTGTAATATTATTTTCCTCTTATTCCGTAAACTATTGTTCAAAATCATAACGTTTTTTTTAAGTCTGTAACGGTAGGGAATCTGATCTTATTAAAAGTATGACAGCAAAATGCATTATCTTTCTTTAGATGTCTATAATTTCTGTTTTGATAATAATTTATGTGCAATTCTGTGCACATTATTATAAAAAGAAAAATTGTTATTTTTCGTGAAATACTCTATTACCTGTATCTCAATTCAATACCTCTCATTGTGGTGCTATGTTGTTCCGTAGTAGTCATAGTTGAATCAGTTATTGTATTTCCTGAATCGTCTGTGGTAGTCGTGTTGTAGGATCCTTCAGTCATTGTTGTAGTTTCTGAGCCTCCTGGCGTCCCTTCTCCTGAAGATGTGGTAGTTTTAGTTCTCTTTGGTCTTCTTGTGGTAGTTCTAGGTTTCCTCATTGTTGTTGATCTAGGCGTGGTTTTTGTTCCTCTACTTGATTTTGTAGTAGATGTCGGACTTTTAGTTTTTTGAGTTATGGTTGATGCTTCAGTAGTAAAAGTAGATTCTGATTCTTCTTTGGTTGCAGTAGTTGATTCTTCTGTGGATTCTGTGGTTGAATCTGTATCTGGATTTTCTGTCGTCTCTTCGGCCTCAGTCGTTTCCATTTCAGACCCTCCAGTTGTCGTTTCCATTTCAGCACTTCCTGTAGTCGCTTCCGATCCAGACTTTTCAGTTGTTGTGTCCATGCCAGAGCCACCTGTCGTCGCTTCCGATCCAGACCCTTCTGTTTTCTCCTGAGAGTCTCCTGTTGTTGATTCCATTCCAGAGCCATCTGTCGTTGGTTTCGGTTCAGACCCTCCAGTTGTCGTTTCTATTTCAGAACCTTCTGTAGTCGCTTCCGACCCAGACTTTCCAGTTGTCGTTTCCATTCCAGAGCCACCTGTCGTCGCTTCCGATCCAGACCCTTCTGTTGTCATTTCTGATTCGTGAGTAGATGAGCCTGGCTCCTCACTCGAGGAAGTTGTGGTTGTCCTGTGTTTCTTTTTATGTTTACGAGTTGTCGATCCCATTCCAGAATCTCCTGTTGTTGATTCCATTTCAGAGCCACCTGTCGTTGCTTCCGATCCAGACCCTCCAGTTGTCATTTCTGATTCGTCAGTAGATGAGCCTGGCTCCTCACTCGAGGAAGTTGTGGTTGTCCTGTGTTTCTTTTTATGTTTACGAGTTGTCGATCCCATTCCAGACCCACCTGTCGTTGCTTCCGGGCCAGACCCTCCAGTTGTCGTTTCCATTTCAGAACCTTCTGTAGTCGTTTCCGATGCAGACTTTCCAGTTGTCGTTTCAATTCCAGAGCCACCTGTCGTCGCTTCCGATCCAGACCCTTCTGTTGTCATTTCTGATTTGTGAGTAGATGAGCCTGCCTCCTCACTCGAGGAAGTTGTGGTTGTCCTGTGTTTCTTGTTATGTTTACGAGTTGTCGATTCCATTCCAGAATCTCCTGTGGTTGATTCCATTTCAGAGCCACCTGTCGTTGCTTCCGGGCCAGACCCTCCAGTTGTCGTTTCCATTTCAGAACCTTCTGTAGTCGTTTCCGAGGCAGACTTTCTAGTTGTCGTTTCAATTCCAGAGCCACCTGTCGTCGCTTCCGATCCAGACCCTTCTGTTGTCATTTCTGATTCGTCAGTAGATGAGCCTGGCTCCTCACTCGAGGAAGTTGTGGTTGTCCTGTGTTTCTTTTTATGTTTACGAGTTGTCGATTCAATTCCAGAATCTCCTGTGGTTGATTCCATTTCAGAGCCACCTGTCGTTGCTTCCGGGCCAGACCCTCCAGTTGTCGTTTCCATTTCAGAACCTTCTGTAGTCGTTTCCGAGGCAGACTTTCTAGTTGTCTTTTCAATTCCAGAGCCACCTGTCGTCGCTTCCGATCCAGACCCTTCTGTTGTCATTTCCATTTCAGAACCTTCTGTAGTCGTTTCCGATGCAGACTTTCCAGTTGTCGTTTCAATTCCAGAGCCACCTGTCGTCGCTTCCGATCCAGACCCTTCTGTTGTCATTTCTGATTCGTGAGTAGATGAGCCTGGCTCCTCACTCGAGGAAGTTGTGGTTGTCCTGTGTTTCTTTTTATGTTTACGAGTTGTCGATCCCATTCCAGACCCACCTGTCGTTGCTTCCGGGCCAGACCCTCCAGTTGTCGTTTCCATTTCAGAACCTTCTGTAGTCGTTTCCGATGCAGACTTTCCAGTTGTCGTTTCCATTTCAGAACCTTCTGTAGTCGTTTCCGATGCAGACTTTCCAGTTGTCGTTTCCATTCCAGAGCCACCTGTCGTCGCTTCCGATCCAGACCCTTCTGTTATCATTTCTGATTTGTGAGTAGATGAGCCTGGCTCCTCACTCGAGGAAGTTGTGGTTGTCCTGTGTTTCTTTTTATGTTTACGAGTTGTCGATCCCATTCCAGAATCTCCTGTGGTTGATTCCATTTCAGAGCCACCTGTCGTCGCTTCCGATCCAGACCCTTCTGTTGTCATTTCTGATTCGTCAGTAGATGAGCCTGGCTCCTCACTCGAGGAAGTTGTGGTTGTCCTGTGTTTCTTTTTATGTTTACGAGTTGTCGATTCCATTCCAGAATCTCCTGTGGTTGATTCCATTTCAGAGCCACCTGTCGTTGCTTCCGGGCCAGACCCTCCAGTTGTCGTTTCCATTTCAGAACCTTCTGTAGTCGTTTCCGAGGCAGACGTTCTAGTTGTCGTTTCAATTCCAGAGCCACCTGTCGTCGCTTCCGATCCAGACCCTTCTGTTGTCATTTCTGATTCGTCAGTAGATGAGCCTGGCTCCTCACTCGAGGAAGTTGTGGTTGTCCTGTGTTTCTTTTTATGTTTACGAGTTGTCGATTCCATTCCAGAATCTCCTGTGGTTGATTCCATTTCAGAGCCACCTGTCGTTGCTTCCGGGCCAGACCCTCCAGTTGTCGTTTCCATTTCAGAACCTTCTGTCGTCGTTTCCGAGGCAGACTTTCTAGTTGTCCTTTCAATTCCAGAGCCACCTGTCGTCGCTTCCGATCCAGACCCTTCTGTTGTCATTTCCATTTCAGAACCTTCTGAAGTCGTTTCCGATGCAGACTTTCCAGTTGTCGTTTCAATTCCAGAGCCACCTGTCGTCGCTTCCGATCCAGACCCTTCTGTTGTCATTTCTGATTCGTGAGTAGATGAGCCTGGCTCCTCACTCGAGGAAGTTGTGGTTGTCCTGTGTTTCTTTTTATGTTTACGAGTTGTCGATCCCATTCCAGACCCACCTGTCGTTGCTTCCGGGCCAGACCCTCCAGTTGTCGTTTCCATTTCAGAACCTTCTGTAGTCGTTTCCGATGCAGACTTTCCAGTTGTCGTTTCCATTTCAGAACCTTCTGTAGTCGTTTCCGATGAAGACTTTCCAGTTGTCGTTTCAATTCCAGAGCCACCTGTCGTCGCTTCCGATCCAGACCCTTCTGTTGTCATTTCTGATTTGTGAGTAGATGAGCCTGGCTCCTCACTCGAGGAAGTTGTGGTTGTCCTGTGTTTCTTTTTATGTTTACGAGTTGTCGATCCCATTCCAGAATCTCCTGTGGTTGATTCCATTTCAGAGCCACCTGTCGTTGCTTCCGATCCAGACCCTCCAGTTGTCATTTCTGATTCGTCAGTAGATGAGCCTGGCTCCTCACTCGAGGAAGTTGTGGTTGTCCTGTGTTTCTTTTTATGTTTACGAGTTGTCGATTCCATTCCAGAATCTCCTGTGGTTGATTCCATTTCAGAGCCAACTGTCGTTGCTTCCGGGCCAGACCCTCCAGTTGTCGTTTCCATTTCAGAACCTTCTGTAGTCGTTTCCGAGGCAGACTTTCTAGTTGTCGTTTCAATTCCAGAGCCACCTGTCGTCGCTTCCGATCCAGACCCTTCTGTTGTCATTTCTGATTCGTCAGTAGATGAGCCTGGCTCCTCACTCGAGGAAGTTGTGGTTGTCCTGTGTTTCTTTTTATGTTTACGAGTTGTCGATTCCATTCCAGAATCTCCTGTGGTTGATTCCATTTCAGAGCCACCTGTCGTTGCTTCCGGGCCAGACCCTCCAGTTGTCGTTTCCATTTCAGAACCTTCTGTAGTCGTTTCCGAGGCAGACTTTCTAGTTGTCCTTTCAATTCCAGAGCCACCTGTCGTCGCTTCCGATCCAGACCCTTCTGTTGTCATTTCCATTTCAGAACCTTCTGTAGTCGTTTCCGATGCAGACTTTCCAGTTGTCGTTTCAATTCCAGAGCCACCTGTCGTCGCTTCCGATCCAGACCCTTCTGTTGTCATTTCTGATTCGTGATTAGATGAGCCTGGCTCCTCACTCGAGGAAGTTGTGGTTGTCCTGTGTTTCTTTTTATGTTTACGAGTTGTCGATCCCATTCCAGACCCACCTGTCGTTGCTTCCGGGCCAGACCCTCCAGTTGTCGTTTCCATTTCAGAACCTTCTGTAGTCGTTTCCGATGCAGACTTTCCAGTTATCGTTTCAATTCCAGAGCCACCTGTTGTCGCTTCTGATCCAAACCCTTCTGTTGTCATTTCTGATTCGTGAGTAGATGAGCCTGGCTCGTCACTCGAGGAAGTTGTGGTTGTCCTGTGTTTCTTTTTATGTCTACGAGTAGTCGATTCCATTCCAGAGTCTCCTGTTGTTGATTCCATTCCAGAGCCACCTGTCGTTGCTTCCGGTCCAGACCCTCCAGTTGTCGTTTCCATTTCAGAACCTTCTGTAGTCGTTTCAGATGCAGACTTTCCAGTTGTCGTTTCAATTCCAGAGCCACCTGTCGTTGTTTCCGATCCAGATCCTTCTGTTGTCATTTCTGATCCAGTGGTTGACGAGCCCGGTTCATCACTGGATTCCGAATGTTCAGTAGTCATATCTGGAAGATAAAAGAAAAATTAAATCCAGTTATTAGTTTAGTTGTGCGGGTCTGGTTTGAACTTTATGTAAAGGTGAGTAGAGCATATTGTCGAGCATTTCCATGTAATGTAACGTTCTTACGAATGGTATAATACAAGTAAAAGCTCAATTTATAAAAGCATGTCCATGTAATGTAACGTTCCTGCGAATGCTCGACGCTGTGTTTGACGTAATGCTCACGGCGAGTGAGTATTTACCAGTAACATATTAATTGACTCAGGCGTGACTTTGCGGAAATCGATTATAAATTATAATCTCCAATGAAGGGTTATGTTTTTCCAAATAAAACGGCGGATTTTTGACGCGAAATAGTAATACTTACGTTAGTAAAAATATAAAACCAAACCTATCGAGTAGGGTATGAAAGGAAAGGAAATTAAAAGGGGATTACAAAAATATGTACAAGTTATAAGTTTTTTAATTAGGAATAATAAATTGGTTTAGAAAGTTTTGGATAGCGTAAAAATGGGCCATGTTTATGTCGGACCTCGTAAATTGCCTGGGAAGCCTTGCACAAGCTAATTGCTTACATTACACTAAAGAGTTGAAAATAAAATAAATAATTTAAAAAACTAAAACACCCGACTGCAAAAATACCTAACGAGGAAGAGATAAACAAGCATTATAGCTCATAGAATTTTGGTATCATAGGCGAGCCCCAAACCAATAACCTGAAATATGGTGTAACTTTTGTTCGTCCCACCTACGATACAAAACACACACACAAATTCTATAAATAATCGTGCTTGTTTATCTATAACCAGTTAGGTGTTTTTGCAGCCTGGTTTTTTAGTTTTTTATCTACACCCATGCTTTAAATCCTCTATTTAACATTGTTCATGTTTCTGAAACAGTTAGCATATTGCCAACATTAAAACAACCAGTGTCATAGTAACCATAATATCATCCAAACGGATGTTATAATGTACTAAATTTCATAATGCAACTCATTTCAAAAAAAGAACATTGTCATGCAGACGCGTTTCACTAACAAAGAACCGTAATTAAAACAAAAATACTTATAGGTTATTCGAATTCGAAAAAATCGAATTCACATGCGTCGTATCCCGACATTTTTGTTCGATATTACAAGTCATTTTAATAAAAGTATTAATTTAATAGTTATTTATGCAACTGTAAATAATTAGGTATTAAAACGCTCATGTGATACTATTATCACACTCGTATTTTAATACCCTTTATTATATAACAGTTGCTTATATAACTATTAATTTTAATAAAAATTAATTAATACTTTTATTCAAATGACGTGTAACTAGTATTGCTTCACTCACTCTTGCCTTCAGCTTCATATCCAGTTATGTTATGCCATTGAGGTTTCATGATGCACAACATAAGTGTTTAAAAAGATTGCATTTTTGGGGGCTGAAAATAAATGTGGAAGTACTTACGGCAGTTCTTAGCTGGCATACAGATTCCGTCATCATTTCTTACATAATTCTCTTTACAGACGCAGGCTGGACGTCCAGAGCACGGTTCTTCAGTACCAGCTTCTGGGTCGTGTGAAGAACATTGATCGACCCCGACGTGCTCACATACTTGTGGTTGGCAAAGTTTTTCAGGGCATTTCACATATTTTTCATTGGCAGCACATTTTCTTCCTGAAAAATTAATAAGATTAAGGCGGCTCCAGCCATTTTCCTAATCCAAGGAGACGTTTACTTACAATACAAGGGTGTATGTGTGGTATGTTTAAATCTATTTGCAAAATAGTCATAGCCCGACCACGAACGTAAATCTATGAACAGGGATCACTATGGCAGCTATGCCAACTTCACTTTCACTGGCTCTGAAGATACAGGTTATGCCTAGTTTCGGAGTCAGGGATACAACACTTTATTTGCCAAACTTAAGCCCTAGCTACAGTACTCAATGTAATTTGCAATGTCCAACCTCCTTTTTTTTCTTTTTTTTAAGTCACTGCGATGTATACCTTAGATTAAGAAAGACCATTTGTAATAAGGGTTGTGAATAAAACATTTATTTATTTTTATTTTTAACTGTATAGGAGGATGTAATGTTAGAATAATTTAAAGGATCATATATATATATAATGTCAATGGCCAACAATACGTACCGTGATGTTCATGATTGCTAATAATAATCGTGCTGTTGGCATTTGCAGTTGCTGCTGCGGTGCCATTACCTTAAAAGAAAACCAAATAAATAAATAATTCTTGAATGACACAAAAAGGAAAAGAGAAAAACAATCCAATTGATCCTTGCGGACAGCAGCTTCGACGTGTTTTTTTAAGGATTTTTTTTATTTTCGATATTTTATAGAAAAAAAAATAACGTCTTCAGTCTCAGGGGTTTCCTAAGGGGGCAAAATTTTCATTATTTTTGCGATAGGACACAACATTTTCGAGATTAAGCACAAGAAAATTAAAAAAGATACAGTACTGTTTTGCAACTGAAGTCGCGGTGTTGGTTTGAATTTTAGTTCATATCTAATTTTATTCCACACATTTTTAATCGCGTCATATACAGAATAGCATTTTCACTAAACTAATATACTCAGTGCCATCGGTCTTAGTGGTCTTAGTGCTGTCAAACTAAATTATAGTTAAGTCGTGTCAATAAAGTCTATTTCAGAATGAGTTAGGTCGTTTGACAGGACTAAACTAAATTCCAGTCCACAACACATTCCCTCCACAATATTTTTTTTTGCCGGAGACGCATTTTTTTAATTTTTTTTTTTAGGTTTTTAACGTAAATATTGGCTCCATTGTACTGTATGGGTTGCGCGTGAGATGCTTTAATTTTATGCGTATAGAATGTATTATACATTACGTAGAATGCTTTTGCAAAATGTAACAGCTAGCAAACGCCTAGTTTTTGAGACTTGTGGCTCCCAGGCTCGGACAGGTTAGGTGTGACAGGGATGGCGGGGTCCATTGAGCGAGCGAATGGGCGAACAAAGACCCGAAACTTTCGGGCTTCGGACGACCAACTAGAATAAAGACTTTCAGGCTTCTGACGACCCGTCCCGACTCTAAAATCCACGAATGACAGCCGGGACCAGCAGCTTAACGTGCTTTCCGAGGCACGGAATGATTTTGGTATGTAAAGATGGTCACCTATTCACGGACGTACCGGAGCAAGCGTAGCTTAACTTGATCGATCGACTCGTGCGACTGTTATAACTTAGTCACAAGCCCCGCAATCATATACATCTGCAAGTGCATTTCAATAAATAATACAGCTCCCAGGACTTAAAGATGGATGATAAATTTATTAAAAACTTGTTTGATTTACACAATCCTTGATCAAAACAGAACCATTCACTGCGACCCACGGCCACTCCACGCACGAATGCATGGCTAGCAAGCACATGAACTGCACAGAATCGTGGCAAAACTCTCCGTGCACAATGTCATCACATCCTATGTAGCAATGGACGGTCAACTTTATTATCTTTCTAACTTTCGATTCTTGAAATTGAGTTGAACCACGAGTTGAACCTTTAGTTATACTTTATTATAATACCAGCCTATTATTTTCCTACTACAGGTTACGTAAATCATTCAGTCTCTCGAAAGCTTGATGTTGATGAATGATTTTGGGGGGGGGGCCCAGGACCTCCCTCTCGGACCGCGCCTGCTCTTCTCATTCAGATAAGGCATGAGCATTGATCACCAACCTTGCCCGAGACATGTTGATTTCCTTCACCGATGTCAGTGATATCCAAGATAAACTCAGAAAGTACATTATGAATTGAAAAAATCACATTGGTTCTTGCCCGGATTTGAACACACAACCTCGCGCATGAGAGGCGAGGTTTATCCGCTGGGCTGTCACGACACTGTTTTATTATTTTGATTAAAAATTTGGATTATAAATATTGTTGATTGATATCTTACTTTCAAAACGGTGAAGGAAAACATCGTGAGGAAACCGGCATGTCCTAGAACCAAAAAATCGAAGACATGTGACATCTACCAACCCGCATGGCCCGCGTGGTGGATTACAGCCCACTCCCTCTCACAGAGAGGAAGCCTGTGTCCCAGCAGTGGGGACATTATAGGCTGATTATGATATCTTACCTCCATCAACTGCTGCGGCGCTATTCCCTGATGCTTCATTTTTTATCTCTATTCTTGTGTGTATGTCCCTTGCTAGACAGATTAATTTGAGTATTAGTAAATAATTAAGTTTTTTTCTTAACATTATTTCTGTATGTCAGTGAAAATTAATAATTATTGGGTTGCTGTATTTAATAAAGGGGCTCTTTTGTTAATCAGAGTCTGTATCCTTTATAATACAAGAGTTGACCAAGTTTAACTTTACAATTCTAAAAGCTCATCAAGTGGCCAAGCTCAGCTTAATACGCAAAATTTTACTTGAACTATTGCCAATTACTTGCTTGGCATTTAAATTATAGACAAAGTTCACGTTTCAGTCAGTCAACACTTTATCAAGGGTACACAAAAATTTTGAATTGACACGTATGAACCACCCTTTCATTAAAAATTCAAAAAAAGATCACAAATGAGTCACCATCTGTCATCATCATACACTATTAAAATCACGTTTCCAAAAAAAAAAAAATAGCAGTTTGTCACAAAAATTTATAAAAAATCAATAAAAAGGATCCGTACCAGAAGTCACTGTTAAAATTAAATTAGCCAAAACGGCTAATAGTGGTAGTAACTTCCACATTGTCACTAAACGAAGGCTAATGTTTTTCAAACTCATACTTCCCTTTTATACGTAAGGTGTACGATTTTATACTAGTTTTAATTTGCGGATGTAAGGCAATAAAGATTCAGTTAGTATTGATTAATAGTTTATTGTTAATAAAATACTGTCTAGTTGGTCTGGTGGCCGCGATCGCTACTGTATTGCTGAGCATTAGATCCGGGTTCGATTCCCATGTCAGGCAGTATTGGGTGGGTTTAAGTCAGTAAACGTCTGAGTCCCGCTCCGCCCCGAGCGGAAGAAATGATTTGAAGAATGCCCACCGTCAAAAAAAAAAATGTCAGGCAGTATTATTTGGTTTTTCAATATGATTTTTTTATGTTTGTAGAGCTATGATTCCCAAATACCAGATGTAGTGATTTTAATTACTCGAGAAATGATTTTGGACGCCTACACGACAGACGTCCTTTGTCTGAACATGTGTCCTGAATGCTAAATGAAACTATGACTAACAAATTATAAATATATTAATTTGATTTGTTCCTTTGAATCATTTTTACAATCATGACATTGGATAAGCAAATCTAACATATAAAGATGCAAAAGTTTCATAAGTACAGCCGGACTAATCTGTAAACACCTCACCGTGAAAACTTTGGTGAAGTCAGCTGTCAATCCCTAGCATCGGATGGAATGACAGTTCACTTTATGCTCACTTCACCTAAGTTTTCACGGTGAGCTTTAGAATACCACTTGTGGCCGTTAAATCAGTTTGATCACATCTACATAAATGATACAGCAAAATTGTGCACACACCTTTTAAAAAAACACATGTCGACTGGCAGCCGATTATCCAGGTCCATACAAAGCAATTCACATTTATGTTTTTGTACAAGCGTTTATCTTTAAAGTTTTCTAATAATGGGCTGTAGCTAAATGGCCCTGCCAAAACTTTGCCGCTTTGTTTCAAGAATACTTCCCATGAAACGAAATCATTTATCGTAGCTTGAGTTCTGGTTAAGGGTACGTAAAATATGTCCACTCTCGGACTCCTAAATCGAGCCCCCATGCAAATGCACATATTAAAAAATTACAAGTAGGTACATACTTGTGATATTTTAATCTGTTCCAAAAGAGTAGGGTAAGTAGTAGTAGAATTTGTTCTATTCAGGTTCACTAATAGTAACATCTTTCATCTGTATCTCGAAAGTTCCAACTTTATATCTCAACCCTTTCCAACAATTATTGTTTGAATAAAATTATGAAATTGTAATTAAAAAATCATCAACTAAAATTTAGGTTATAAAATTAACCGAATTATCGTTAAATGAAAAACAAAATACGGTGATTTAAAATTGGAACTACCGGGTTCAAGTAGTCAAAACACTCAAAACAATCTTTTTGTAAGTGGCACTACGAATTGGTATCCCAAGGTACGTTTTCTGATCCATTTGCTTACATTTTCATCAGATACTTTTGGAACAGACCATAACTTTGGAGCCGACATAATTTTAGTGCCATCATTGTTCCGAATTTGAATTCACGACTATTTAAAAAATTGTTTTTATGTGACCTCAGGGCAATTCTCGTAATTTTTAAGAACGTTCGCATTCGCAATCTGTCAAAACTACAATCAAGTTACCAACATTTTTGACAAGTTTGACAGATTACGACTTGAATGTGAACGTTTCTATGTAGGAGTACTGGCCCTCAGTATAAAAAAAAGTGCAGGGTGGTTCGATTTAGGAGTCCGCGAGTGTACGTGACTTCTCGGCTTGTCGCTTCACTTTGACGTGCAGGTAAGGTTCGTGCCGACTTGTTAGTGTTTTCTGTGTGAAGTGCTGCGTCTATCCGGCTATTACATAGTTGGTAGCTCTTTGATTGATGTTCAAGGAACTGTGAAAGCTTGGAGTTAATTTATTTGTGTAGAGTATTTAGAAAAATATTTCAGTTTTTTTTTTATTTGAAGTGTTTGGTCCGCCTTGCACCAGTCATAGTACCAACTTAATTATCTAAAGAAGAATCTATTTGTGTTAGCTAACTATATCATAAAAAAGGTCAAGGTAAATCAGGTTTTTACGGAAATACAAAGTTGCCAGGAAAATTATAAGATTCGGGGAAACTGAAATTGCATTTTCTACTGGAATTTTGTATGAATTATTGAAACTGGAGGACAACGTCTGTTGGATCAGATCAAAAAGAATTAAACAAGTCATTGGATCAGCTAGTTGTAAATAAATTTTAATTAGTAATTAGGTAACGCTCGAGAACAGCTTATTTAACTTTTTAAACAAAAAGCCTTTTCTTTTTAGGTATCTTAAAAACTTGTTCTAATAGAAAGAAACTAACAATTTTCAAACTTGTGAATAATTAAACTTTTTCAAATGGGAAAATTAATTATGCTATGAAAACCTGCAGTTTCAGTCGAAGAAATTCTAAAAGTTATGACATCTTTATGAACATACTAATTGCGAGTTCAATCATTTTATAGTCAGTATATTTTAGCTAACTAATACCCTAGTTGACTTTGCTTCATCATCAACTTACTAATCACCAATATGACAGATCATAGAAACCGCAATCCTGTATTAGGAACTCACAATCAAACTTTAGCTACCCAGCTCGCCTCCCTATCAATTCATTTGAAAACAATCAACGTATAACCGCGACTCACTAATCATTTCGGCAATCAGTATCGCTTCAACGCGAACGCAGCTAATGGAAATAGTGGGTAGATAGGTGCCTAGCTAACCCGTATAGACGTGCAAAACGGATGAACTCTATGTGAATAATTTCGTTTTTAAAGCAGGTTTTCAATAAAACCTTGTTAAAATCTGTCCTAAACTAATGGCCACTTAAAATTCATAGTTTGGTGATAATCAAGAATAGTTCTCATTTTACGAATAATGAATTTTGAACTATTAATTATTTTAGTTTGGTATTTCTCATTTTAAATTGCGGTATTTCCAAGAATGTTTCTAAGCCACCTCAGAATCGTGTCACTTGGCATTATTTTAAACGTTAAATTATACCTTTGCCATAAAAACATAATAAAATTACGTGTAAAAAGTTTTTGTGATTTTATATTAGGCGAGTGCAGCGAGGCAGCCGTTGCGCGTTGATTCAAAAAGCGCGTGCTTGAATCAGATAAGGGGAATGAATCGAGGGGGCGTACCTACCACCGTAGGCATACGCTGCCTTCCATTAACCTCCTACAATTGTTCTACAACATAATTCTGTTTCTATCAAATAAATTAACTGACGGAAATGAAAAAATAAATCAAATTATATTTCGAGTGTTGGACAAAGAAATCGTTAGTAAGACTATTATTTAGAGTTAGGTTAGAGGTGATTGAATATTTTATTAGCACCTTATCGCATGCAAGATTAAATATTTATACAAGTGAAAATCTGAAGGTGTATTTTGACTTTAAGTAGAATAGAAATGTTTCTCTTGTTAAGATGTAATTATAGCAAGTACAAAGGCTTATACATAAATCATCTTAAATTAATACTAGCTAGTAAAAAATATTTTCATGATAATAGTGAAACCTTTTACATTTCATGAAAATACTAAGATATTATGATCGAATATCCAGAGCCACCTCATTAAAATAATTAATTTCAGTTAGAGGTAAACTGAAAACTGAATACCAGCCATGCATTCATAATAATCAGAAAATGTTCTTGAAAATTGGTTTCAAAGACAGCATTAAACTAATTAAAACAAGACCTCAGACAGGCATCAGACATAATTACCGTTGCGAACTTTTATTGTTCAGAAAATCGGTTAATTGCAAGTTTAACGAGTAATTTTTCGGTTACATTAAAGTTTACGTCTTGAAAAGTAATTTGCAGCACAATTGCGTGGCTGGTACATTACCTACGTGATAATTTGCTTCGATAGTGGAATTTCATTAGGGTAATAATACGATGGCAGTGTTTTGAAGGAATCATTAATTTGTCGGTGCATTAATAGCGTTGGCGTGATCGATAGTACCCTGCACGTTTGATGAATTGTTGTTGAAGCAATATGACGTTGGCCCCGGCACCGTTATTATACTGCCTTTATAATTCTTATATAACACTATTAATACTTCAGCTTTGAAGTAGGTAACTTATGGTAATTTACTGTCCGTATGCGTCATAAAAACTTCGAGACATAAAATGCTTTAGGTTTGAATTTCATTACGTAAATTTTAAGTGAGTAGGTACACCGGAAAATTATTAATTGTGCATGAAAAAAAAAACATTAGAACTTTAAATACAGTACCATTGTTAGCTAGAGGCTTTGTATATATCAGCACGGAAGCTGAACAGCATTCATTGAAAAATCGATCGTATTTGTTTAATATCTAATATACGAATACCCGTGCGTAACGTCAATTCAACGAAATAATCACAAATTTTGATAACAAATCATGTACTAAGTGCAAACAGGTGCAAAATCATATTTTCCAAGGAATATTCCTGAATTGTATTTGTGATTTTCAACTGATCAGAGCAACTTGTGACATTCAATGATGAAATTATAAACAGCTATAATTATTTAGGCCGAATGCTCATAACAGGTCGATAGTGAAAATTTATCACAGCATAGATAAGATTTGCCACTAAAAGTTCTCGTTGGAATTTTAAAATAATTTCGTGAATAACCCGCTAAATAAAAGCCGCGAAGGCAGTTTACGAGGCTTAATAAAGACTTTTTTTAACTAAAAACAGTAAAAATGGTATATGGGTCCGTTACTTCTGTCATAATACGTTTTAATTGTGAGTCGAGGAACGATAAGGGCAGTGGATGTGCACAAATTATGCCAGTAAATTTTATGCCCATTTGCATGGGAACTGAGCAAGCGTGTGCTCGTCTAGACAGTTGCCGGAGCCTTAATGGCTGAACTATTTAAATGCCTTACAGTATTGTATCTTCATTCAATTTCGTAATGCAACCGTAGGAGGTTGAAGAGCAAAGAGTATTAAACCACTTGAGAGCTGATAGACCGATTTCGCCTAGACACACGACTCACCACTGCGGGCCCCGGGACGCAAAAATTACAGTGGTGGTGATTGGCTGATGCAACAATGTCAGGACGAAAGTCCCAATCATAGTGATGCACAAGTCAGTTTTGCAACAATAATATAGATATCGATAAAATCGACGCGTCGATTCGACGATTTCCTAATTGAACAATAATTAATTTAAATTCCACTTATGAGAATTTATTGTTCTATCCGAAAGGAAATGCTATTACTTATTTTTAATCTGCTGTGAAATGCCTTGAACAAAAAACGCTATATTTGGAATTAAATTTTCTCTGTTAACTGCATTAATCCACTTTTCTTTAAGTTACAGAATATTTTGAAATCTAAAATGTAAAAATTAATTACTTAATGTTACTTTTTAACTAAATATAAGGAAACATCGTAATTTTTCGTCAATAATTTAAACTTAAGTTATCACAACACTCTACAGTATAAGTCCAGATAGAAAGGGACAGACGTATTGCAATACCCTAGTGAGAGAAAGGGACTTTTCAAAAAGACATCAACGCGGTGTACGTTTTTGTGCCATTTTACGTAAACAACCAGTTTAGCTTGAGCCCTGCAATTATTCTTAATAAAATATTTATTTTACTTACCGATGAAAAGATATGCAATCTTTTTATAGCTGTATTTTCTAGACGATTGCCCACACCTTTTAAGTGAACAGGAACTCATAATTGTTTTTATTTATGCAGAAATGGTTTAAAAGGTATCAAAATAACCGCGTGTGCAGAGATCCAATAACTGGTCAAAACTAAAATGGCCACTCATATTTCCGTCTACTATCAGTGCAAATTGCACTGATGTGTCGAGTCCGAGTCGCCCGCATGAGCAGTCAAGAGGCTTTATAGTCATTGTTGAAGAGCAAAGATAAAAATAAAGAAGCAAGTATGTTGTGATCTATACAGGGTGTAAGGTACGCCCTCCGCAAACCGATGGGGTGAATTCAGCATATCATACTAAGACGATCGGTACATGAAATTATTTCAGGATGCAATGTATCGTTACCGTGGCAAAATCCGCGTAGCGGCTCTCCCCGTGTCGGGGCGGGCGCGCTCCAGTATTTTAATATCCAATGCTGTTTTTTTTTTTGTTTTTTGAATGCTGGAGTTGAATGGAGTGCTGCGTACAGAGAATGTAATTTTACATTGAAATATAGGAATAGTAACTGAAAACACGATTTAAAAAAATTAAAACTTTCCTCAACTTTCCGGTGGAATATGATTCAAAGTAAGGAGCTGAATGCCCCTGTTAATTTGCGGAGGGCTGTCCCTTACACCCTGTATTGTGTCTGGGATAGTCTTGTTTCATGATGAATTACTTTCTTGAGGCGAAACTGCAGCCGAATCCGAAGTGAGCATAACATATCAGAGATATAAGAGTTATGCGATGTAAATAGAGGCAATTTCTAGGTGACTATAACTGTAGATAATTAGCGCTGTGCTACCTGAATTGCACTTTATTTTGTCGTAGCAAGAGTCGCTTTTTTATTTTAAATAATTTTGCGGAGTGAACCACGTGAACCAATCTGTGATATAAATACTTTAACATGATATTAAATTTGCTTAAAACATAATTTGCCTAGTTTTATATTGAAAGCAATTCTAAGCGGAATGCTCGGGGTGTTACTCAGTCTGGTCGGAAAAAAAATTGTCTCTAATATTTGGTGCAGGTCTGCCTAAAGATCCCGTTAAAGATAAGCAAAATTCTCATAACTTATGATTGAAGACCCATACAATATCGGAGCTTCAAAGCAAACATGAAACTAAAAACTGTGATAAATATAGAATGAGCGATCGGTGACTTTAAAATGTAGCGTTAGCTTCGCGGACAGACATAGTGGGGGCTCAAGTCCTGACAGTCTTGAAAACCATCAATAAGTAAGTATCTGCAATCATAGACTCCGTTTTTATGTTGTTAAAGTCACAAGACAGGAAGAACTTATACAGGATCAAATAAAATTAACTAGCCAAACTCTGCAGACTGATGGGATTGGATATCATTGGATATACAACTCACCATACAAGGATAACAAAAAAAATGTTTTTTTTTTGGGGGGGGCAACGGCCATTTGTATTGTTGTTACTTGAAGCATTAGTTGCGAAAATCTGTTTTATTTTGTTTAATCGCGTTTAGATGTCACGTTTGTGGTTACACAAAAAAAAAACGAATTAAATAATAATTAATTAATGATAATTATATAATATATGATATTTTAAGTGACTCCACTAACTGCGGTCGATGACCCAAAGAAAATTTCATCGAATTTCAATTTCATTTTTGTTATATCATGTTCAGATATCACATCACGTCTGCGGAGTTTCGCTACCTAATTTTATTTGACCCTGTATATTTAACAAAGGAGTAATCTAACAAGCCCTATATTGCTGATTCTAATGATTATAATTCTGTAAAGCCTTAACTGTTACAGTCGCGAATCATATTTTAATCAACATACAACTGAACTGCAATTTGCAAAAAACTTAAGAAAATTTCGCGGGCTACCTTAGCGAACCCCTTTAAGACTTTATTCACATCCGTGGATGATACTTATTGGGCTTGTCTCCAAAAGGAACAATAAATATAGATAAAATAACAATTCGTCATTGAACAGTTGCTTAAATAAATTATAAATATTTTCCGTTTTAACCTGACAGCTCTGTCTGAGACTTAACCTGGGACTTACCAGGGATGCACTTGTCGGGACCAGGTGGCATCACCGGTGATGCCACCCCGTCCCAAGTAGGTACTACGTAATACGTACGTCTTATTTTTTCACGCGCCAATATGTTTCTTTGTTCTATTGCAAACCAAAGCGAAATTTAATAAAATCTTTGATAAGTTACCTACCTACTTGGTTGCCATGTATTGAAGAAAAATGTTCGTTATTTTTTTTTAATAACAAGACACATATGAGTTTTCGTAGTAATTTATTTGGCCGCTAAACACGACTGATATCGATTTTCATAGTAACATTGCCAGCCGCTTATTCACCTGTTTTTGACCAACTTCGATTTAAAATAATGCTCGAATTTCCAAGCATGTTTCAGAAAAATTAATACTATTAAATTATGATCTGAATTAATACTTATTATTGTGGGATAAAATTTTGAAATGCATGCTAATGGATGCTTACCACATTGTACGTACTTAACTTACATAATTATTGTAAATACATACAACATTTAATCGAGTTTATAATACCTAAATAGGTATATGCTAACGTAATATTTTATTGTTTCAAACTTTTTAGGTAATTAAAATATAAAATATAACTCTACCTCGATAAAAGTTTCGTTTTTTACATTGTATTCCGCTGAAAATAAAGCGATCCCAATATCCTAAACAAATGCGGAAAAGTAGATTGAGCAAACATTGGTCTAATCAAAAGAAAATAAAAAGTTGGTAGGTACCTACCAACTTTAACGTAAACACACGTAGTACGTTGCACGGAAAGAAAACAGGTACCTGTTTTCTTTCGCTGTGACTACGTACCAGCCTATTCCACGGTTTCTTTTAGTATCAATTTCAATTAATTTCTCGTAGTATTAAATAACAATGTAATCTTTGCCTTTCGGTATTGATCGGGCTTAGTTATTTTTTAATTTAATTAGATAATAATTATACAAGCTAACCAGCCAGGGGGAGGAATCATAGGATATCAAAAAATTGTCCACATCGCTGTCAGCAGAAGTGCCCAAAAGGCTGGCAGCATTGCCACGTTGTATGGCGATACTGATTTTTTAGCCAAAAAATAGGCCAGTTTTTTATACTTGGTGTGACTTGTCGCGCGACGCGACTTATAGATAGATAGATAGATAAAACATTTATTCGGTACAAACATAGAAGACACAACACAAATGCATAGTTACATAAATTCAAGTTTTAAGACAAACAAAAAAAAAAGAAGAAAACAAGTAAATACGAACATTAAAAACATAAACCCTTCCTTGGCAGTTGGGTAAAAAGAACATACAAACAAAAAACGCAAAGAAAGTATTGTCTGTGGCAATCTTAAAACTACCTACATCCTTAAAAAATTTTAGTTAGGCAAAACCCTTGTGTGGTGCGTGTCTCCCAGTTGCACCAAATGGGAGTCCAGCTCAGCATATGCCAGGCATTATACCTGACGCTGGTATTCTGCTGGATCCCTGCGGCGGCATACGGACGCCAAGCAGGTGCAGAACAATGGAAATGTGAGAAGATAAAAAGTGAAAAAGTGAATAGTGGTTTTGCAAGATAAATTTGGTGAGTTATTTACATTTGATTTGTTTTTGTGGTTTGTTTTTATATTTAGGTGTGTATGTAATATTAACAGGCATATATAAAGGAGTATAAATTAAATGAATATGATTGTGTGTAGTGTTTGAAAACGATATTAAAAATAAATAAAAGATTATACTCAATAAAAGATTAGCTGCGATCACTATGATTGTGCGTAATTGGATTTCCTCGATCATGATAAAATGTTGTTTTTTTTTTGTTTTTTCAGATCTACGTCTGTTGCCTACTGCTAAATTTAAATTAACGACGTGTTCGAAATCGTCACGCCCAGTTCTCTCTGTGAGTTGATAAGGAACTGTCGAAGCCGACTTCTGAAGGTGGTTACTGTTTTGGTATTTCTTATTGGCGGGGGTATTTATTATAACAAAACAATTTCTGAGAAAACTTCACGGCGAACAATGCGGCGACGTCGCGCCAGTATGTACGAGCCTTTATCCGAGTTTATGCATTATATACTTAGGATATCCCTAAAGTTTTCACGAAAAGTCGAATTATAAAATCACCCTGGGACATATTCATAAACACTATAATACATACAAGGAACATGGGTAAGTATATTTTATAAATTATGATGTTTTAGCACATAGTAGGTCTCTTTTATTTGCCAAATCACGAAGTTACTTTAAGCCAAACTTTTCTCTACTAATTTTGTTTATGTATATCGGGTCGCTTTGTCGATCCGTTCAATCAGTGCCAGCTACATACATAAGTGATTGATTTTTGAAAATCGGTGCCTCCTGTGCGTTGGTACCATTTACGTCTTATTATTCGGCTTGTAGCCGCACTTTGCCTATTCAACGTTGGATACAATGAAGTAAAGAATCTAGATAAGTACTTCTATACAAATTGGTATGAAAGAGCTGTGTAGTGTTCTATAAAGTGCTAAGTCACTGCATGAGTGTGAAGTATTATTGTGAAATATGAGTGTGAAAAAGCTTAAGTACGTAAGTTGTTTAGGTTTTTGCGATGATCTATTACAGAAAGTTATACTTTGAGTAACATTTTTATCTGAAATTTTTTAAATGTTTGCCTTTTGTGTACCCATTCTGGGGGCTTAAATCGGTCACTTTAGCAGAATCATAATATGAAAATACTAGTAGCGCCCCGCGGTTTCACTCACATAAGTCCCGATTCCGTGGGAATATCAGTATAAAAAGTATTCTATGTGTTAATCCAGGTTATAAACTATCTGTTTGCCAAATTTCATCCAAATCCGTTTAATAGTTTTTGCGTGAAAGAGTAACAAACATCCATCCATACATCCATCCTTACAAACTTTCGCGTTTATAATATTAGTAGGATTGTGAATCATCGTAAAATGTCATAAACTGACAATTCCTAATATGATCTGCGTGTAATTCATATTACGAAATAATTCATCTTTTTGACAGTTTTCTATGGAGATTCGTGAAATGGTCCACAAATTATGAATTACTTTTATGTCAAATTAGAGGAATTGCTACATAATGACAGCTGGGATTCAGGAAATGAACTGCTTTTGGCGGAATTGCTAATGTGGCCGGTTTTAGGCCCCATACTATTGAAAAACTGCTATACTTTTTAACCCCACAAAGCCTTTCTAGCCACCAACTATTTCCCGGGAATAAACCGCCAGCATCAGAAGCATTGTTCTCATCCAATATACGATCCTTTTGTACGCCACGTTACACTAATCTTCATAAATTACATTTTGATTAAATTTTATTGTTGTTCGACCTCTAGCAGTCATTTTGTAACAACGGTGCTGAAATAATCAGTTTAGATAACTATGTAAATCTTTTAGATGCTGTATCCCCTTTTGTTAGTTCATCTACCCTTTTATTAAATATCTAGTTGTGCATGTCTTTGTCTGTTTTGATTTGGTGGGATATTTTAACTTTTTCCAAAGTTGTCAGGCTCTGCCGTGGGTGAACTAATTACCCCCAATGTCCAAAAGCACGATAAAGACTCTTAAGGTGGGTTTACACGTATCGATTTTCGCCGTGCGGCTAGTCGCTTCACAAATTGCCTCACCAAGCCGCTTTAGCTTTAGTCACTTGCGACCTTGCCGAATTCCCATACATACACGGTCATAGACGGTCGATTTACGCCGCGCGGCAATAATCGTGCGGCTTTAGTCACCCGTGTAAACCCCACTTTACATTCTGGCGCGACTTGTCGTGCGACGCGACTTTTAACAAAACAATTTCTGAGAAAACTTCACGGCGAACAATGCGGCGGCGTCGCGTCGCACGACATGTCGCGCCAGTATGTAAGAGCCTTAAAGAGATTAGATAAAGCTCTCCAAAGCTTGGAAAAACACATGGCTTATTTCAAACATTATTATGTTTAGTGTTTCCCATTGTTCGAAAAAAACGTGTTATTATTATTTACTCCATATCGTCCTTCTGCAGGGCAAAAGCCGGATTTTCTCCTTCCAAAATAATTTATACCTACTAACATAACTTATAATAGAAATTCCTATTTTATCTAAAAGTAGTTTCTGCCAGCGATTTCGTCCGCGTGAAATTTCTTGTTTTAACATAAAATAATAATTTTCTATGGCAATATTCTAACTCCCATTGCTGAAAGAATTTCAGAAATCTGATCAGTAGATAGATAGATAGAATACTCTTTATTATATACACCATAAAAATTACAGACATAAATTAGAAATTTTACATAGGGTGACACAATGGGCGGTCTTATCGCTAAAAGCGACAGTAGTTCCGAAGATTACCCCCTGCTTAAAAACTTATGAGCAAATAACTCTTAGAGATTGATAAAATTGAACACTACAGTGATTAACATTATTAAAGGCATAACAATTATACCAACATCGAGTTCACTACCATTGGAGGCAAAAAGGCTCAACACAAAGTTGCATAAAATATCCATTAAAAGGAAAACAATGGACCGGTACCAAATTCATTCTCACGGGACAAACAAACTGAATGTGAATGTTCGATATGTATTAATTTTACGATCTAAGAGACATTTTTACTAGCTATCTCACGAATGAATATCTAAATTAGAGATAAGTCAACTGTAAATCGTAGTGGTCCAGTGGTTATATGATGCCTCACCTCATGCATAAGGTTGTGGGTTCAAATCCGGGCAAGTATCAATGTGACTTTTTCAATTTCATAATTATGTACTTACTTTCTAAATTTATCTTGAACATCACTGACATCGGTGAAGAAAAACATCTTGAGGAAACTTGGACTTTATTAATACAAGTCTGAAATTGCCAACCTTGAGCAAGCGTGATGATAAATGCTCTGCCTTCTCTATATAAGACGAGGCCTTTGCCCTGCAGTAGGACTATAATAGGCTGGTATTACTGAAAGTTTCTGGACTGGAAAGGAATTGGCATCAACATCAATGGCGAGTACATCACTCCCCTTTAGTTTGCCGACAATATAGTAGTCATGGCTGAGACTATGGAAGACCTCAGTACAATGCTCGATGACCTCTGTAGAGCTTCCGAAAGAATGGGTCTTAAAATGAACCTGGACAAAACGAAGGTCATGTCGAATGCCCACGTCACACCCACCCTCATGAAGATCGGAGGCTCTACACTCGAAGTTGTAGCGATTATGTTTACCTACGTCAAAATGTCCAGTTAGGTAGGTCCAACTTCGAGAAAGAAGTCAACCGTCGAATCAGACTCGGCTGGGCGGCGTCGGGAAGCTGCGTGCTATCTTCTCGTCTCTTATACCACAGTGTCTCAAGACCAGTTTTTGACCAGTGCGTGTTGCCGATGATAACCTATGGTACTGAAACACGGTCGCTCACAGTGGGCCTCATTAGAAGGCTGAAAGTCACCCAAAGGGCAATGGAGAGGGCTATGCTCAGAGTTTCCCCGCGTGATCGAATCAGGAATTAAGAGAACCAAGGTAACCGACATAGGCCGAACCATTGCCAAACTTAAGTGGAAGTGAGCAGGGCACATTTCTCGTAGAACAGATGGCCGATGGGGCCGAAAGGTTCTGGAGTGACGACCGCGTACCGAAAAACGTAGCGTTGGAAAGCCCCCACACGGTGGACCGATGACCTGGTGAAGCCCGCGGGAATGCGCTGGAAGCACAGAACCGGTTGAAGTGGCGGTGCTTAGCCTATGTCCAGCAGTGGACGTCTTTCGGCTGAAATGATGATGATGATGATAACTGAAAGTCCGAGTTATCCGAATAATGATTTGATAGTATTCATAAATGTTAATCAAAATATTTTTAAATGGCGCGTATGTACACATTCTATATGCACGTATTGTGAGGTACGATCTTTAGAATATTATAGAACTAAAAAATTACAGAAAGAAATTACTGAAGTAGTTTCATTCTTTTCGCTTTCCCTGTTGGAAATGGTATGGGGTTATTGTATGTTATGTATTTCAAACTGAATAATATGCCTCATAGGTTCTAGAAATATATCTGTTTTCTATTTTGTGTAGGTGTACAAATGTATTAAGGTTACGCTAGTCGGTCATTCTTCCATACAAACGTAGTATAGTGATTACTCGTCTCAGTGACCATGTAAGTTCAAAACTAAAAATTATATCAATTGGTCTTGTCATTATCTAGTCCTTTATCGAAGCAGAATTGGAAAAAAAATATTGGTTTAGAAATAATGAGCGTCGAAACTTCCATATTTCAACACTAATTTTAACTCATATTTGGGCGTAAATACATAACTTATGTAATATCAAAATGGCAGAACGGAAACCGTACAGGGATAGATAATTTATTCAAAAGTTCTAATAATTTTATTTTGAGAAGTTACATCCACGATTTTTTCCATAATATTAATAAGCCCAAAGGTCTGTTCATGAAATTTTACGAGCTCGTTTTCGTTGTAAATCGTCATCTAAGTTACTAAATAAATAAAAAAAACTAGATGAATAATAAATAAATAAAACTAAATAAATTAGTAACTATACTTAATAGCATGCATAGGTACTATAAAAATACTGGTATTCAGCTGCATCCGGTTAGACTGGAAGCCCACCCCAACATAGTTGGGAAAAGGCTAGGCAGATTGACTTAATAGCATGCATACCTATTAGACACGCGCACTCCTAGTTGGTGCGCGTGTTTCGGGCCGTCGACTAGTGCATCCTTATAGAGATATTCTGTTTATCTACCTATAAGTTACCATTTAAAGCTTATTTTCCATCATACCGATCAAAACAATAACAGTTTTCCTACATTCCACGTCGCATCCTTTACAACAAGAGTCCTCTACGCGACAGATCAGAAGCGATAAGATAAGCCCGTTAGCGTCATCTGTACTGGGTCATAAAAATAAATGTACGTAGTAAATCTATTTCTCTTCGACAAGCCCTTACGATAAGGTCATATCTGTGAAATAATCTTTGGACGTTGTTGAAATACGTCGTTAGTTTTTGGACCAAAACGTGAATAGGTTCTTCCAAAATATAGATATTTTATAAATGAATATTAATCAAGTGTTGATCGGTTGATACGGGCATTACAAGTATCTTAAACAAAAACTTAAAACCTCTTAAGTTGTTCATAATGATGAGTATGATGATTTTACAATGGGACCAAAACTAAAATCGCGTAAGAAAAATGATTAAAACACCTACTTCTAAAATGTCAAAACGAATTTTCTCTTCGGCACCTGAATTGCGTAAAACACGTAAAACACGATTAATCACAATCTAAATCGGTTTGAAACAAATTTCTAATCCATTGCTATACAGGGTGTAAGGGTAAACACTCCTTTCATTCAATCCACGGGTAATTGACTTAAGTATAATAATAAATGGCCGAACACAACAAAAAAAAATCGTTATTTTCATTAAAAGATTTTAAAAAGTTTCTATGAACTTTTTAAAATCTTCTGACTGACTGAGGGAGGGGTCGCGCTCACGGCCGGTCAGGTTACATCCCGCATCCCCCGTCCTTGTTTAGACGCAAGTTCGTTGCCCTAGCGCGTAGGGCAACGAACTTGCGTCTCTTGTGGTGAAATGAAGATTAAAAAAAAAGAATAAAAAAAGTTGTAATTTTCTATTGATATTACGTTCTATGAAGGCAACCAAACCACTGGTTGCAAGGATAACGGTGTTTACCCTAACACCCTGTATAAGTTCGAAAGAAAAATCTGTTCAACAACGTAAATAACGCAATTAATGTTGTTGAACTGTCAAAATAAAACAGATTAGTCTTAATCGGTTACGAAAATAAGTTATGCAATTAGATGGCAGAGCTATAGTATTAATGTAGGCCATCTACTTCTTCAGGCTTAAAATTATTATTCTCTTCAAAGCTTATAATAGGAACTATGCAACTTTAAGCACGTAGTACAAAAAAACTAGTTGAAGTCTACAATGGCTCAGTAATAGGAACGTTGCCAGTCCATTGACTTCGAGCGCCTAAGTTATTAAGTTATCCATTTTCTCAAACCGTTTTAGCTCAGTAGGTATGGGCAATTCACTGATATTTATCAAAATATTATTAGTATAAGTATACGAAAATATGTAACATAAAAACTTTAGCTATGGATCATTTTACATATCTATAGTTAAGTACGTCCGTACGCTCGCGGAACAAAAACCGGGTAAGAATAAATTTTCTCATAAAAGCGGACATAACAAGGGTATGGGGCGGAAACGACTATAACTTAGATGGAGATCGGAAGACCTTTTCTGACGGACTACATATTTTCTGAAATCAATACGTAAGCAATGTAATTTACATACGAATTTAAAGAAATATGTCTTGGCCAAGTTTTTAGTTATTTCTCATCTGGATATTATCTACTTCAGAAAGATATTGTTCAATAAAACGCGGATCGGAATGGTAGAGCATTAGTATCAATTCTCTCGCCTGTCTAAAGCAACGTATGTTGGAAGTTATATTTAATCTGAAGATGCATGAGAGTGCTTTTTCCATCCTGACTCTGAAAAAACTTACAGCGCATTAGTTGCTTGTCATCTTAAGTGCGCTGTAAAAGAAAATAGAGAAACACGACATTCCAAGGCAAGAGTGGTAGGTACTGTCACTACAAATTACGTTATGTTAACAGATATTTGAAAATTGGAGGGGCATGTGGCTAAGAAATAACAGCCGCACGGGTCGATCAATCAGGTTAAGCTACGCTTGCCGCGGTTGGCCCGTGGATGGGTGACCATCTTTACATACCAAGACCCCTCCGTGCCTCGGAATGGTCCCGCTGTCATTGGTAGATCTTTTACAGTTGTTACGGGTCGTCAGAAGCCCGAAAGTCTAACAACCAGTCTTACTAAGGCGGGCGTATCGTGTTACCCAGTAAGTGGGTTGTGGAGGTCAGATAGGCATTCGTTCCATGTAAAATACTGGTATTCAGCTGAATCCGGTTAGACTGGAAGCCAACCCCAACATAGTTGGGAAAAGGCTAGGCAGATGATGAACAGATATAATATTGCTTTTCCCCAGTTGTGGTTTTGAACGCAGTTGTTTAATTGTCAAGGGAGCCCCGGCACAATTATTCGGTGTCGGCCCCAAAGCGCATAATTTTGCCAAGGCGGTTGACTTGTCAAGGGCGGGACGTAGGTCGGTAATTCATCCATCATTTGTCACCGATTGTCGGCCACGCGTACAGCGATGACTTTTTTACTACACCGAAATAGCCAATGGTTAGTTGTCCGACTAAACAGTGGGAACAAACGCGGGGCCGGGTGTTCCGCGTAATAGATTACAGTGTCACTCTGGACGACCGTTGTCAACGGCCAGCTGCGAAGCTGTCAACCGTTTCTGTACCAAAACAATTTTATCCTGTCCCCTCAGTGTCGTATCGCAATCTACTTGATTTTAACGAGACTACATTGTGACTGTGGGAAAACTTAGAAGATTACGGACGGATTAGAGGGTGTGTGGATTCATAATCAATATTTTAGACAGTTGTCTAGCCATATTTCATATTTCCAAACAGTAATAATGCCAAATTAATCAAAACAGGTAAATATTTGACAGTTATTTGCGACGTTTCCAACTTTCAGAATAAACGCTACACTATAATATTTTAGTGGCAGAAAAATAATAATTGTATGTGTCTTTAATGGTAAGTACATATCCAAAATTGCTGCTCATAATTCAAACAGCCCCATTTTTCATGTTTTTAGACCATATCGATAGCATTTTTCTGCGCTTTAGTACGGGGCTATAATTTCCTATTCCGATATTCCATCAGATAAAACTATATTGAGGGCATCATGGCTAAAGGAGGTTCTTAGACATAAAGTATGCATGAACTTTACACGGAAGCGAGTATTACCTACTTTGGTCTATATTTTGAAATAAATTCGCAAAACTACGTTTTGTATGGATTTGACAGCTCTATCAATTGGCACCGTGACTGAGGGTCATAATATTACTGACTGAGTTTAGAAATCCGATTCCTTGATTTCCTTTTGCAACATTTTTGCGGTCTAGGTATAAGGTATACTAAGGTAAGGTATACTCTTTTTATTGTTTAGGAACCTATTTGGCGAAACAATTTTCTAGATTATGCGTTCAAAGGTTAACCTTTGAAGTTTCAAAGGTTAAATAATAGCAACAAGAGGTACTTATCTAAACAATTATTTTTATTTAATGTCTGCATTAAAAAAAATTATAAGTAACGATGATTGATTACAAAAAAAAAACTTAAAAGTACAGAAAAGTTCCAACCATTTGAAAGTTTTGTACAAAAAGCTAATTGAATGTTATCTGAAAATGTTGCCGTCTCGTTGTGAAACAGGAAAAAACTTGGTGAGTATCTTGCTACTTTTATTATTGCGAAAGTTTCACTTGACAGGCCTTACAACAACACGGGGGAACAATTACGACTTGACATTTATGTATTCCTATTGAAAAAAAAGGCTGGTAATTGTGGATGATATTTTTTAGTGGCTACTCTTAGAAGTTGCATTGAAAGGTTACGTTTTTAACGATTTAATGAAAACATAGTACAGCACTATAATTATCTTTTAAAGGACTAACCGTGGAGTTTCGTGCCGGCTCTGCTCCATAGGAAATGACCAATTGGAACCGTGCACCTAGCTTCTGACATTTCATAAGTGCCCATGTAGGCTTATGTGAAATAAAATATTTTGACTTAGATTTTTATTTTTTTATTGGAATCTGTTCGAAACAAATGTCTAATCCATTGCTATAAAAGTTCGTAATTACGAACTTGTGAAGCAATGGATTAGACATTTGTTTCAAACCGATTCCAATTCTGAATGATTGTAAACTACGAAATTAGAGTGCGGGTTGGTGGACCAACCAGCACTATAAACCAACCCGCACTTTCCATCAACCCGTACTATTCACCAACCCGCACTGGGCCCGCGTGGTGGATTACGGCCCAGGGATCTCACAGGAGGCCTGTATTCCAGCAGTCGAAACGTTAGAAGCTGATTATGCTTATGCTATAGGTACGGTCGAACAAGCTATTTGGTATACAGGCAAATAACTTGCAACTAATTTTAACAATTTTGTGAGGTAACGTCCTACCTATCTAAGAAAATAGTAGCTACGAATGATTTATGTCAATCTTCGAGAAACCATCGATTGGGATTAAAACATCATTATTGTGATGGCATGCGTAGTGTGGGACCAGCTAGATGGACCGACGACCTCAAAAAGTTGACTGGGGCAGACTGGATGCGGAAGGCAGAGGACAGGGTATTGTGGTGCAGCCTGGGGGGAGAGGCCTATGACCAGAAGTAGACTGCGATAGGCTGAGTTGATTGATTGATTGATATTTTGAAACGTGTCACTTGTCCGAAATCATTTATTATTATATTATCAGGTTCATAGAGCAAATTACAGCAGTCATTCAGGAATGGTTAAATATTGCTTTTCTTTGGCTCCGACAAATTAGATACAGGTATATGTATAATGCAAAACCCTAAATAATTTAATCTATACAGTTTGATAACAGCTGATTGCATATCTATGTATGCTGTGAAATCCCTAAGTCATCGTTTATGATAGATTCGGGGAAAGGCAGGCTGGTATATTAGTAGTTAGGGACGTAGGGACCAAACGGCATGACGCTTTCACCGATTTGAGTAAACGAGAAGTCGTTAGATTCGTATTATTCGGCAGAGTGTCATATTGAGGTACGTGACGTCACGTCTAATCCAATATGGCGGATGATACTCCCGAAATTCAGAGAATGAGTTATCGTGGAGTTAGTTATCTGGATGAGATTGAAGTTCCCATTTAATAATACGTTTCAATCAAAGCTTTTGGTATTCGATCAGGCAAAAAGCAAATGAAAATGAAGAACAACACTACTGTATTCCTGAAAGTTATAGGTAGAGGTGTATATTTATGACACCCATATTTTTCCAGTTACAAGCTTTAAAGTCGACCAGTTGAAAGGGGAAATCATGTAGAAAACATTCAATATTATTATCAACTGGCTGCACCCCGCGGTTTCTCTCGCGTAAGTCTGGATCCCGTAGGAATATCGAGATAAAAATTATCCTATGTCCTATTCCAGGTTATGGTCTACCCCTGCGCCAAATTTCATCTAAATCCGTTCAGCTGTTTTAGCGTGAAAGCGTAACAAACAAACAAACTCACATTCGCATTTACAATATTAGTTAGGTTATTGGACACATTACTTCCGGATAGTAGTAAGTCTAGATTTGTGCCCGTTTGATGGCAATAGGCTCGCCCCCTATTACAAGGGACTTTAACATAACTGGCGAAATATGAGTGTACTATAAGTACCTCTGCTCAACCCTTCTGTGAATCAAGGCGTGATGTTATGTTATTACTTCCTTATTGAAGTGAAAGAGCTTCCGTATTATAAAATAAATGTTAAGAAGATAAGAATTTACCATCCATTCTATCGCCTCTTCTTATTTTAATATCCGCTGATTTTGAAGGCCTTTAAATACTTTTGTTTGTCATCTTCAGATCTGTTTACGACGTCGCTCGAGATGTTCCGCGGGCAAAGGTTCTTTATCGACCTCTTACCTTTAAATATTAACACAAGATTGAACAATAATGGCAAAGGCTTGTCACTTCTTTGAGGTCAGAACAAAACATTCAGAATTTATATTTGTTTTTGCAAGATCGTCGGTTGGTTAGAAGAGTCGTTTAAAGATTTTGTAATGCATGATGATGCTGAGACGCAGGTGACGTAGGTTGAAGCAGTGTAGGGCAGAGCAGGGGGTTAAAACAGTCACTTTGGCAGAATAATAATAGGAAAATATTATAAATCATCGTAAAATGTCACAAACTGACAATTCTTAATATTATGATCTGCGTACGATTCCTATTACGAAATAATTTATCTGTTTGACAGTTTTCTATCGAGATTCGTAAAATGGTCCACACAGTCATTATGAGTTGCTTTTGTATCAAATTAGAGGAATTGCCAATGAGAGCCTGCTGAAAATTCAGGAAAAGAATTGATTTTAGAGGAACTGCGAATGTGGCCGTTTTAGGCCCCCAGATTTTGTAATGCATAAACGTACGCACTTTCGTATGCACTTTCTTTACAGACATTACGATACTTATTTTTTAAACTATAAAATGCCTTTGATACATATCTGATAGGTTATTCATGTAACTATCTTAAATAAATAACATAGTACCAATATATCCAATGGGGGACATCTATGTCCAGCAGAGACGTATTTCGGCTGAAATGGTGATGATGACGATGAATTTATCTAATAAGTGAAAACAAAAAAACTGCCAGGTACCTTACACACATAAAATGGCACAAACAAAATTACACTATAGTTTAGTACCTACATATAAAACTAGCATCTTTCTGTTTCTATACTATTTTTTCAAGTCTCATAACAGTTTGTAGATTGCATGCTAATATTCTGTTGAATAAGACGATCTATATCAGGAGGTATCTTTGAAATGTATTACCGCTTCTTCGCGAGGGCGACTGGATATGGCAGCCTATACGTGTTTTTAAGGAAATAAATGAAGGAAATAAGTATCATTATTAAGACAATCTATGTGATCGAAAACAAATATCTGAGTTAAAGTAATTAGGTAACTTAAGATCGAGCTGTGTAATCAATAACATTTAAAAACTTCGTTACTTCTGAAACACGTACGAAAGTTCAAATTCATATAAATTATACCTAGTAATAATATGTTTTTGAAAAGTATCTATTTAATTTACGATTGAGACTCATATGCACGCGTTGTAAACTTAGGCATACTTTTTGTGCCTAGATTTTCAGAATCCGAATGGGTTTACAAATTAATAACCTACAGACAACCTCCATACTTAGTGCGACTAATATAATATTATGTCCTTAGAATAACCGCTTACGAGAGACAATGTGACGCAATTCGATTTTAGACTTTACTAGCTGATGCGGCTTCGCCCGCGTGTATGTCTAATAATTTAAGCTAAAACCTTCTTCAAGAACCACTCTATCCATTGGTGAAAACAGCATTAAAATCGGTGCGGTAGTTTTTGAGTTTATCGCGAACAGAGAGACAGACTGACGCGGCGGAGGACTTTATAATATTACCCAATATTAATAATCAGCCTGCACTGTCCTTTTTCCACTAACTCTTTATATAACTAAAGAAGATCTGAAAATAAACAACATTCAATGAAAAAAAAAAACCATTCAGTGAAACGAGGTAATAAATAGCTGCCTAGGTAATAAAAAACCCAAAACGTGACGGTGTTAAAATGTGTGCTAAAAACTAAAACCTTGTTTTATGTTCATTCCTCATTGTATCGAAATAAAAAACGGTTTTATAGTTAGCAACATTAAAATACGAACTTAATATTCAAAGTACCAATTTTGCAACAAGCCTGTGGAAATTCGTTATCAATCTGCCTAGCCTTTACCCAACTATGTTGGGGTCGGCTTTCAGTCTAACCGGATGCAGCTGAATACCAGTACTTTACATGGTGCGACTGTATCTGACCTTGGAGGAGCTTGTGGCTAAGTAATAACAGCCGCACGGGTCGATCCATCAGGTTAAGCTACGCTTGCCGGGGTTGGTACGTGGATGGCTGACCATCTTCACATACCATGATTCTGACGTTAACCTGCATTAGTATTTAATGCAAAATTATTTAATACTTTTGTGAAAACACTACATAAGCATACTTTTTTTTTGAGTAGTATTATATTTTTTAGCATGTATGGACGCTATAATATTGCAGGTTAACGGGAACCCCCTTTGTTAGTGAACATACTGTATAAGAACTACTTAAATACTTATTTGTGATCAACAAAACGCTTATGGAAATTCCATACTAACTAGAAAATGTTGTTGTTCACACAGATAATGCTCATCAAACCCATTATGAAACTAAACAAGTATTCAATGAACAACACCACGTCATTGAATATGAATGAATGAATGAATGAATGTAGAATGATTAATCAATTCAATTACGTATGATTGTCATTCATGCGTGCGACGTTCCCGAGGGCGGTCGCCTAGAGCCTTCTAACCCTAAATATGAATATATGGAGCCATAGTGAGCACGGGTACTCCCGCGGGTGGCACTCGCGATTTTCGCAACGAACTTGCCTCATAAATCCTTGCCTTACATGATGCTTGTTTGCATAATACAAGACTTAGCCGGCTTTGTTCCACAGTTTGATAGGAAGGCCGCAACGTGCGAGTTGGAAGTACATGACGTACCAAGTTACAGGTGGTGCTATTTAAAATATTAGTATCGTATGTAAAAATTGCTTCGCTGGTCTAGTGGTTGCAAGCGTGCTCCAATACAAGTAAGGTCCTGGGTTCGATTGCCAGGTCGGGCAGTGTTATTAGGTTTTTCCATCAAGAATTCAAAGGATTTTGAAGGAAATTAAAATCCATTGCTTCATAAGGTAGTATGTTTTTAAATTTCGTATGCTCGACAGCGTAAGTGACCTAATTATCAAAATTAAAGAAGAAATTAAAAAGAGCAGTGGCAATCACTGCTCTTTAAGTGGTGTCAACGTCAGACTGTCAAGTCGTAGGTCTTGAGTTCGAACCCACGACACGCACCTCTGACTTTTCAGATTCATGTCTTGTGCGTATTGTATAATTATCACTTGCTTCAAAAAAGGTGAAGGAAAACATCGTGAGGAAAACCAGCCATGCCTGGGAGATATTACTCGATGGCATGTGAAGCCAAGCCCTCTGGCTTGGCTTAATGCCATCGAGTGGGCCTCTGCCCATGGGCGGCTACGGCACTATAACCACACGAAAAGAAGTAATAATTAAAGGAATTGCCAATGTGTGCTCCTCAATTGCTCCGCTGATCTGTGTACAACCTTAGCAATGCTGCAGTCACTGTGTCACCTCTGCCTTAGACTACAAACCACCCGTAACGGTCACATTCACATTCATAAAATTATCACAATAAAATTCCACATCAAGTTTGATTAATAGCTACATATTGTAAAACACAATAAGGTTCTAGGTTTACGAAAAACCAAAATACTCTAACACTGGGCTGGTTTAGCAATGCTTTTAGTAACACTGCTTAAGAGGATTGTGACATGACAACGACCCTTGTCACACTAGCTGTGACGTTGACGTCATAACAAAGACGTAAGCAAAATATTTCTCTAGCGATAAGCTTAGGGTTTAATGCTAATCTTTAAACCAAAAACTAATGTTTTATTACTGAAAGCCAGATTTAGGTATGAGTTTGAAGTAGGTACCCCTGACCGCTTTTACAAGAGGTTTTCGACAATAGTTGATAGGTATGGTAGATTGTTGAAATTCACTAAGGGGAGCAGTGTTTTAATGTCACGGGCGCTAGTTTGAATCCCGAACACAACGAAGGATTCTAGGGCTCCCGAGCATAGTGAGGGAGCTGTTTTCCTTCATCGTTTTGAGAGCAGTGGCGATGAAAATAATTCACACTGGGACACCACTGCTCTCACACTGAGCCACCACTGCTTTCTCATGCAATTTCAGCAAAAACACAATAAATTATAATAAATACGCCCAAATACAACTATCTAACGCGGGGCCACCGTACAGTACTTTA
Source organism: Lithophane semibrunnea (assembly GCA_947363905.1). Classification (NCBI taxonomy): domain Eukaryota; kingdom Metazoa; phylum Arthropoda; class Insecta; order Lepidoptera; family Noctuidae; genus Lithophane; species Lithophane semibrunnea. Next base: position 7,484,951 of record OX376190.1, read on the forward strand.
GTATACTGTGGCGGGGTATGCGCCACACTAATCGACCAGCTGTTGCGATGACATGCCGCCATTACCGCCACAGGTGATGTAAATGTAAAGAACAGCGATTGGGTCGATCCTATTATGCACAATATGAACATTATTTAATAATTTTGGACTTTGCCCTATGCAGAAAACAATTATTTTAACTTTTACAATTATTTTTGTTTGATCTATTTAGTTAATGTACGTACCTACATTATTCTTACTCTTTATTCCACTTTATCTGTATTAGGTGCCACTAACATAACAATGTTGCACCAACAAGGACCGATTATTTTCGTAGAATGTTATTTGAATTATAAGATACCTTCAGTGAAGTAATGAAAGCAGGGATTTTATGTTTTTCTAAGTACGAAGTGTAACTTATGACTTTCTCATTTTTTGAAAGAATTTATATGCAAAACTGCGTCAAAGCATCCACCACTTTTACGGTCGCGGTTATTTGTAAACTTTTCAGTAAGGGTAGTTGATACAAAACTTAAAATGCATAGTAAACTTTCCTTACTTTGTATACATATTATTTAGTTTCTACATACTATCTTATCTTTTCAATGGAGCTGTATGTTACTGTACTTTCGTCCAATATCTCTGCTATGCTATAGATATAAACTGTTTGTGAGACTGCTGCTAAATGGACTAACGGATCTTATTGACCCAAAGTCAATAATAATGAAAAGTTAAAGTTAATCAGGACTCGTCAAGTCTTGCTGCAATCAGACCTTTAAACTCGTTCAACACATTGACGATGGTTTCAAGATAGGAATGGTCACAGGTGCCAATTGTAGGCCTGTCCACTGCCTACGATACAGTCAACCTCAAACAGTTGTTGTGGAAGGTGGAGACATTGATCAGCGTGCAGAATTTTGTACGAATACTCCGAGAACTTATGCACAACCGCCGTTTTCAGGTCCACCTTCTTTTGGTAAAAAGTCGTTGGAGAGCGCAGAAGAACGGCCTACCTCGAGGTAGTGTCCTGGTACCGCTCCTTTTTAATATTTCTACTAAGACCAACTATCCAGCCCGAACAAATACCGCTTCCTCTATGCAGACGGCCTTGCCCTTGTAGGGTGTCTATCGAGCACAGCAACTCCCCTAAATATATTGGTGTTACTCTGAACAGGTCTTTAACATTCAACTTATGAACGTTACTCATAATTAAGTACATAGATTCTCATGTATTGCTCGTTGAAGAACACAGTATGCCAAGCGTTGATATGGATGGATTTTTTTTTTGAGAATAAGATTTAACTTGTATTGTAGTATTCGCAAACTAGTTTACGTTACATGGAAATGTAATGGATAAAAAATACGTAGGTACCCCGCCCCGCATGGTATGTCCATAAAAAGTAGCCTATGTCCTTTTTCAGGCTCTAGACTATCTGTGTACCAAATTTTATTTAAATCGGTTCAGTAGTTTTGGCGTCAAAGCGCGACAGAATGACAGACAGGCAGACTGAGTTACTTTCGCATTTATAATATTAGTAAGGATTTTTAATTCGAGTGACTAAGAACATAATTAATGCTGTTCTGGAAAAAAAACGCTGATATGTTACTTATTGTCTGTAAATCAAGACTATGAACAGTACAGTAGAATAAAAGGCGAGTGAAAACTTTCAGTAGTCTGGAGTTGTGCCCTAAATGCCTTGGAATGCACTGGTTAGCACATATAGCACATATACTACGACGAATTAATGCCATAATTTTTCCAGTGGTAGTGAGAGACGGAGCTATACAACTATACAAGGCCGCTAGCACCATCCTTTTTTCGCAGTGGAATAATGATGGCATTAATACTTCATAGTCAGCCCCCAGCTCGCTGTTGTAAGCGGACCTGCGGATCTAATTTTGAACTTCATTGTTTAGAAAAAGCTTATAATGTTCAGGCCTCTTCTCTGTGAGAGGGAGTGTGCCATAATGCACCTCACTGGGCCAGTGCGGGTTGGTGAATGTCACAAGTCATGTCTTTCCTTTTTTACCCGCCTGCGGCGAAGCCAAAAAGGAGGGTTATGTGTTCGACCTGTATGTATGTGCGTCAGTCTCTTTGTCGTTACTACTAAACGACTGAACCAATTTTGATGAATGATAAGTCGTTAGATTCGACGTTATAGCGCGAGTGTCACTGGTTACCTAAATTAAGGCGCTTAGTCCCGTTTAGTACCGTAACACGGTCACTTTAAAAAGCCTACTCCTCATTAACGGCTTGGTTAAAAGATCTGAAAAAAATATATGTTTGCCATAAATTCATGTACAACATTTTGTATTGAGCAATTTTTTCGTATGACTAATACTTTTGCCTTAAAAAATATTTAACAAAATGCAATTTTTGGCTAATATTTCCCTACTACTTCTAAACGGGTTTGATGTTTGGAAATATTTATATACTGAAAGATTGATGGGTAGAAGTACTACAGATTGTATTGAGCAGAAATGTAGATTAAACAATTTTTTTTTTTTAATTACCCCTCTTAGAGTTACAGGTTCAGAGGTGCTCTGCGCGGGCGCGCGCGGCAATCGCGCGTTAGCATTGAGACGGGACGGCTGTGTCGCTCGCTGCTCCGCGCCGGCTATTGACCGACTACGTACGTTTGTGTATGTTAGTGCAAATAATCACGAACAAATAACAATAGTGTGCGTGTCTAGACTAGCTCGCTGCAGAGAGTCTTGTTTGCGTGGATGCTTTATTATTGCTGCGGTTTCTACGTACATACTGTTTTTGTTTATATGGTTTTTATGTAGGTCATCATCTGCCTAGCCTTTTCCCAACTATGGTATGGTCCATACTAGGTAGGTAGGGTAGGTAGGGTAGGTAGGATAGGTAGGGTAGGTAGGATAGGTAGGGTTGGTAGGGGTAGGTAGGTAGGGTAGGTAGGGTAGGTAGGGTAGTTAGGGTAGTTAGGGTAGGTAGGTAGGTAGGATAGGTAGGGTAGGTAGGGTAAGTAGGGTAAGTAGGGTAGGTAAGGTAGGTAGGGTAGGTAGGGTAGATAGGCTAAGGTAGGGTAGGTAGGGTAGGTAAGGTAGGTAGGTAGGGTAGGTAGGTAGGGTAGGTAGGTAGGGTAGGTAGGTAGGGTAGGTAGGTAGGGTAGGTAGGTAGGATAGGTAGGTAAGTAGGGTGGGTAGGTAGGGAGTGTAGGAAGGTAGGTAGGGTAGGCGACCGACCAACCGACCGACCGATGGACCGACAGACCGACCGAACGACCGACCGACAGACCGACCGACCGACCGACCGACCGACAGACCGACCGATAGACAACGAAGCCTTAGTGATAGGGTCCCGTTTTACCCTTGGGTACGGAACCCTAAAACAGTGCATTAATGATAAGATAAAATTACTACGCAGTTGAAAGAAAAGACAAATGATTTATTTTATTATGTAAAATCGAGTAGGTACCAGGGCCAAGCCACCTTTAGACACCAGTGCCAAAAACCAGGGCTCAAAATACTTTCAAGTGTTTTCTTTCTGCATTGAAAATAGATCTGTAAAGTCATACAAATAAGGACTACAATCGCGTATGCAAAAAAGGTTACGTCCAACTTCCGACCAAGACTTGGTGGAAGAAAAATACTTGCATAGAACATTGATCCTCAACTCTATAGAAATAAAGATTACAATAGCGTTTACAAAAAAAAAACTTCTAAACCTAAACGTAAAAAAAATACTTTCATAGGAAATTGTTCCGTGCAACCTTACCAATAAGGATCATGATCGCATTTGTGAAAGAGTAACGTGAGTCCCATTGATTAAAAATCTTTGATGCGTTGCG